>OY751322.1:12609456-13335505 GCA_963564615.1 Rhorus exstirpatorius | reverse complement strand
AAAAAAAAATTAATTAATAATCCATAAAAGAGTAACGGGGCCAAGGAATATCGATCGTTAAATCTGGGTCGGAGCGTGCGCGACGTGCACAAGAGCCCGCCTGTTTATAAATTTGTAAGTGTTCCGCGCGTCTAACAAAACGCAGCGATATTTTATGGTCAAATTTTTACGCAGCGTCATACTTTTTTTCAACGTTGAATTGTACTCGTATTTTTTTTTTACTTTTTGGTCTGAACTAATATTTTAGCAATTAGAACGATAATCGTCAATGGACTTAAACGACTAGTCCTTCTTTTTTTTCTCTATAAATAAGGCCCAAATTCGCTGAAAACTGTTTCACGATTAACTTCTAATACATAAATATAAATCGCATTGTCTTCGCCATGTGCCAGGTGTCTTCTTCATCTTCCCCCTATACTGAGAATCGATCGATCGCGCCATCTGTCTCTCTTTCACAACACTTGTGCCCTTCTGAACGACCTAACCTCTCTCTCGCTCCTCGTCACTCGATGGATAGTATATATATATATATATTCACTCGGTGTATGCATTGTACGTGACCTACCACGTTCGAGACATGGCGGAAGAGCACCGGGACGCTCCTTCCTGTTACAGTATAGCCGCAGCAAGGCCATAAGCCTATCTTCTTTTTCTCTCACAAATTATACATTTTTTTTTTCTTTCCACAGTACTTTTGTACGAAAAACTTGACACAATTGAGAATAAAATTTATCACTACCATGGTATCATTGAGTCTACTTTTTTTTTCCCAAACTGAATCGTTTGGACATTTTTTCCCCAATTTTTCCGCCAAGACCCAATTTTGTTTTTTTTTTTTTCATCATTTCATCGAAAGTTTCGCATTGAAGTGGAATTTTCACTCACACTGGATGGTCGAAATATACAATTATAATTCCTGATGACCGAAACACGTGACTGGTCGATTAAAAGAGAAATGAAAAAAATGCGCTCTATATGTAAATTTTTAAGAACTATGGGGGCGCGCACGCCCGAATTCTCGTCGGTGCGTGTGACAAATGGACAACGAGAGAATTGCAACATTAGCTGTGACATCGAGGGAGAGAATTTGAAAAAAAAAAAAAAAGGAACTTGGCGTTGGGGTGCAATGGTCGATACAAGAAATCGTACGTTTGGGTATATATATATATATATATATATATATCGGAGATACACGTGTGGATTACGTGAGACAATGCACGTGGTTCAACGCGCGTTTCGACGAGGGTTCGGGGGTGGAAGGGGGGAGAAGATTTTGATTCTATTCAAACGTGACACACGAGAGTTTCGAAAAATAACGATCACGGGGGATTGGTGAAATAATCCCTCGACGATAGGTCATGCAGGCAACTATACTTGGACGAAGCTTATATATATCTCTCGTCAATTTGGTGGAAAAAAAAAATCGTTTATTAACCGTTATAATTCGTTTGTAATTATTTTTTTGCAAAAATAAATCATAAACAAATAAAGGTTTTTCTTTTTTTCAAACGATAAATGCCCTGTGGATTTCGAGCATTTTTTTCACTCGGACGAAGACATTTTTTTTTCCCCCTCTCATTGCTTGGATGCCATGGGGGATGGGGGTAGAATAGAACGAAGCGAGTTTCTTTTTTCTTCGTCTCTGTATCGTGATGTACGTTACTCTCGAGTGGAAGTTGATAAACAAAGGAACTCTTTTTTTTTTTTTTGAAGTGGCTCATCGTCTCTTCATTTTTTTTTTTTTCATGAAGACGAGGCGAGTGGAGGAAGAGTTAGGGGAAGGGGGAGAGTCGTGGCTAAAGCGTCTCGTACGAAATATCGAGCTGTTCCAGTTTCTATTTTTCTCTCATAGAGAGCACGGTCGTAGGGTACGTGAAGCTAAGGAAATGAAAAAAAAAAGACAGAAAGGAAGGATGCTCTGACGCTTAACCCGTTTTCACTCTTCTCTCTACGTTTCTCCATCGTTCCAGTTTCTGGTCTCTCTCTCTCTCTCTCTCTCTCTCTCTCGCTTCTATTTACAAAAACCAGACGCGTAGAGGGCGAAAGAGAAAAGTTCGAAAAAAAAAACGACAGTTTTCGCGGGAGAAAGATCTAAATCCGGAAAGCTTTGAACGCGAAATAGGACAAGAGAGAGAGAGAGAGGGAAAGGGAATTCGTCGATAAGACTAAACTAGTCATTTAAATTTGATAAAAATAACGTCAAGCTCGAGGATGCTTGACGTATTCCCAAATAAAGTTTTAATTAAGAATAACATATTTCGTACTCAAATAATAATATTAATCATTATTATTATAATTATATGCGTGTAATATTAAAAGAATTTATTTGTACGAATTTTCCCAACGTTTTCGATGTTTTAGTTCAAAACGTCGCCACCACAGTGGCGCCACTAATCGAACTTTCGCCAACGACTATTTTCGTAACATCCGCTCCGCGTATGAATAATTAAATCACTATGACCCAAATTCATTGGTATTTCTATAAAAAGAAAGGGGAATTGATAGGGAATTCACGTGATCCGAGTTGAATTATTAAAACCGAATTAAAAAATCGATCTCGCACGAGAAATTTGATTAAAAAGCAATAATTTTTTCTCTCCCCCCGCCGCCCCTGCCGTACGAGAACCGTAACTATGCAAAATATCCGTCGAGAATAGAGCTCTCAGGACTACGCGTTTATTGCGGTGTTATTGGCTTCTCTCGCGGGCATGCGTGTATGTATATATTTATGTGCTTTGCCCCTCGACACGGCCATGCGATCCGAGCGACTCGGCACGTAGACCTAAAATTCCCTCGTTTCCGTATATCTATACATGCGTTTATAATACGAATCTCTCGAATTCCCGAAGGGATTCCGGCGTTTCAATAATTTTCGACACCAGCGACATCTTTCCCGGCTAGCTCGTACTTTTTTTTTTTTCTCGGTCAAAACAATTTTTTTTCTACTTTACCCCGATACGGTAAAACTAAACCGTAGCAAACTTCGGTCGGTAAAGTCGCTCGCGATCGTTATAATTTCTTCGATCCAATCAGGAATGGGGAAAAATATTCAAATGAAAAAAACCGTTGTAAAGTATATTTGTTTGAAACGAGCAAATCGTTTAAAAAATTTCAAAATTTCGGTCAAATAAACATTTTGAATTGTTCGACGCTGACCAAAATGATTGGCTCTTTTGTTTTTTTTTTTTTGTCTTTCGATCTCTTTCTCTCGATTTTCGTAAACTTCGAGACGCGAATCACTCGAAGAACGAGCTTTGGCTGCTCTCCCGGAGTTTTATTCGATTTTTTTTTTTTTTTCTTGCGCAGAATTTTTTGGATTTCAATAGAAATAAATGGGGTTTGGGGAGAAACAAAAAAAAACATAAAGATATCGCTCGATGTACAATAGGTTTGGGGACTCACCACTGGAAGGCATTGAAGTGGAAGTAGACGAGCCCCTGACCGTAGAGAAACGAGGCGTCCTTCCAGTAGTCCCCTTTCAGCGTGTAAAACTTTTGATAAGCCGACATCGCTGCAACGGATTTATTTACTTATACATTATTTATTATTATCTTTCGTCGGCGATGGGATATCCAAAATAGTCAAATATCGAGTGGAACGGAAATCGTGCGAACGGAAATGCGGTTTCCATCGCCCGAGGTGGAAAAAATGCACCGAGATACGATCGATGAACTTGCATCGCGCGCGTAAATTCAACGATTCGAAGAGATTTCCCCGAAGCGGACCGCGTCGCCGTATCAAAGTTACAAAAATTTTTCTCCGTTTCTTCGATGCCCATTCAATTTTTTTTTTTCGTTACGCACGTTTATTAAAATTACTCGCGCTTCGATTGTAATTAATTTCGATTCGAATGAGATTAACGAGGATCGATTAAAATTGATTTAATCGATTTTATTTCAAAATTCAAAATTGATTCAATCAAAATTGAGGAAAAAACGACTCCCTGGCGGAGATAGCTTCGCGAGCCGTAATAAAACGATGAGAATGCGACGCGCGAGCTTAAAATTTGCGCGCTTTATCGGCGAATAGAATACGAAAAATCCTACCTTTGCCGTAATCCTCGAGCAGAAGATGAAAATGGCCGAGTTTGCAGTAAGTTTTAGGATCTATACTGATGCCCCTGTCCTCGTCCTTGTCCTCCTCCCTGTTAGGCTCCTCGGAGCTCAGTTTCGTGCTATCCGCCTTTCTCCGCTGCTTCTCCGACTGAGCTTGCACCAGCATTCTCTCCAAATACTTGACGGCCCTCACTACGAGGGCTTTTTTCTTACATTGCTCCGCGGAATTGAGCTTGAGAAAGCCGAATTGCCGACTGAAAGAGGGGAGGGGGGGGGAAAAAAAAAAGAGCCCGGAGGCCCGGAGCGCCATGACGATTCGTCGACTTTTTTTGTTTTTGTTTTTCTGTTTATCCTCTAACAGGTATTTTGACAGTTGAAAACATCGAGATGAGGGCGTAGGTTAAGAAAAAAAAAAAGAAAAAAAAAAAAAAAATTCGTCCAGCTTTCGTAAAAATTATTATTTTTTTTTTTTCAAAATTTCGCGAAAGGACCTGCGAGGATCGGCGAGCCGTGACTTTTGGGAACATGCAAACCGTCGAATGTGGAACATTTGAATTGGCTCGAAAGGATGTCAGTAGGTTGATACACGGATCTTTAAAGCTATACCAGGGGGGAAACGAAATAAAAAAAAAAAAAAAAAAAAACCTAGGTTATAACACGTCTCGAAGTGACACGAAAGGCTTGAAATTTGGCAAAAAATAACGAATTCGATATGATTTCCCGTTGCTGTGTATCGAGAAACGATGAAGAATATTGAAAATATGGAAAATTCACGAATTTTGACAGTTCCCCGCCAGTCTCGCGAATACGTGAGAACGATTTTTTATTTTTTTATTTTTTCTTATTTTTTTTTTTTTTTCGATAATCTTACCTGTCGAGCTCCGAAAGAGTTTGCAATTCTTGGGGCGTCAAGTTGATGTCGTCGGTCTCCTGTGCCATTTTGCACGTTCTTCGCGATGTTTTTTAACGTAAATTATAACTTTGCACATCGAAAACCGGGAAAAGTCATGTTGGCGCGCGCGCGGCCGATCGACGACGACGGATTTTGTGTCGTCGTCGTTTCTCACTCTGCCTTTACCAACAGCAGCGTCGAACAATCGTAAAAATAATAAAAGTAAAAAAAAAATAAAAATAAAAAAAATAAATAATACACATGTATATCCGGCGTAAAAATATATTCACGATCGAGGGAGGGTCGGCGGGGAGACACGCACGCACACGCGCGGGATAATCACACGTTCGAAAAAAATAGAAAAAAATAACATTTGTTTTGTTTGTTATTTTCGTGGATTACGTACGGAAAACGGAACGGCAGGTTAAACCGGGACGATTATAAGCACGCGATAGAATTGCCCATTTTTTCATGATATGCAGAGGGGAAAAAAAAACTTTTCGCCTCTGGTCGACGTGGCGGCAGCCATTTTGTTGAAATCACGGAAGCGCGATAACGTCAATGGGCGCGTATCTTCTTTTTTTTTTTTTTTTACAAATGCAACGAAGGGAGTCGAATGAAAAGCATATGAGTCTAAAAATTCGTTTTTAACAACAAAACTTCGGTTGGATAATTGTTTGTGCGTACTGGGCAATGATTTTTCGGTAAAATTAGAGCGATTTTTTTCTCGTCGCCGCGTTTATTTCGAAGCTCAGCAATATGGCGTCGTTCGCGACGCCATATTGGTTATCGCAACGTCCACGGTTATATCACCGCGTTTATAATTATATACGTGATATACGCATATCTATATATATATTTATATTATATATGTATATGGGAGGGATCGAAAACGACGTGACTCTAGAGTGACGTAGTTGCTCCGAGTCGATAGAATTTTTTTTTTTTCTAAGCTGTCAGAGTATTTTCCGTGCGCGTACATCGCACACGATAAAAAAAAAAAAACTCGAGATCGGATAAATCCATTTTTTATTCCGTAAATATTTTTTTTTCACGAAATAGGTGAGAGCTCATGAAGATCGGGCAAAGATCGAAAATATTTTCGCAATCTAGCATATAATTCGCGTAATTTTTTTTGTTTCTTCGTAAAAAATTTCTCTAATGCCGAAACTCCGCAAAAGTGCCGTGTCCACGGGTGCGAGAAAATTCCTCAAACGGTAGACGTTCTTCTATCGTCACTCGAAAAATCGTCTCATTGTCCATTCATTACGCATCGTTTTTTTTCGTCTTTTCTTCTTTTTTTTTTTTCAAATTCACTCATCGATTGTTTCCTCGAAATACCGTTATTTCTCGTTTTTTTTTTTAATTTCAACGCATGTTCGGCTCAGTTTTATCGTACGTCGCACTATCTGCCATTCATCCCCCCCAATATATATCTATAATTGTTACTTTGCGAATCGGTATTTTAAGCCTCGCGTAGATACAGCACGAGCCTAGACGGATAAAATTGCGCGTGACTCTCGCGAAGCTTTGTTCGCATTTAAAAAAAAATTTTTTTTTTTTCAATTTTTTTTGGGCAAATTCGTTTGTCCCTTTAACGCCAGGTATTTTCGTGTACGGATATATATTTTCAGCGTCTCCATGAGTCTTCCCGTTTCCAAGAGAAGCAAGGAGAGCGCCAATAACGAGGCCTACGACATGGACGTGTCGAAGGAAGCAAAGTCGGCGATGGAAAAAATTTTGGGGGACGTTAGCAAAACATCCGCCGCCAAACAGATTGTCATCGGTACGGCGTCGGGATGGTAATTATATGCGTTTTACGCACAAAGTTATCGTAAAAATTCAAATTTCGGATAAATTAAAAATTAATTTGTCAAATTTAAATTTGTTAATTCAATTTTAGGTAGCTTTGTCCAAAGTTGTAATAAAATTGAAAAAAATTATGATAGTTGAAGCATATAAAATTACAGGAAACAAGACTGAACGGTGATCCGCCGAAGTTAAAAAATTTACTATAGTTAAGGGGGGGTTAAGGGGGTTAAGGGGGACTTTGGTGAAAACAGAAACTTTTTTTTCCGTGAACAAATATCACTCATGTTTTGACGATGTATGCGGAAGCTTCAAACAAGATTTTGAGCAAAAGTTGGCCTCTGTGGGTTGAATACTTTCCAAGTTATAGCATTTTTACTGATTTTGAAACACTCTTCTTTGAAATGCTCCTTGCGCTACAACTTTTAACGCAGCAAACTGAAATTTATTTTCAGTACAGATATTATAGATAGTACAGTATACAGTACATACTATAGTATGTATGTACATACTATAGATACTATAGATACTATAGATATATAGTACAGATATAATATAGATAGTATAGACTAACTTTTGTAGGAAGCAATTTTCAATCCGACCTTTCTAAGATAAAAAAAATTCCCCTTAAGGGGGTAAGATAAAAAAAATCCTAAAAAACTATATGTATATATAGTATATATACTATAATATATATAATATAGATAGATATATACAGATATATATAGTATAGTACAGTACATACTATAGTATTTATTTACATACTATAGATACTATAGATACTATAGACTAACTTTTGTAGGAAGCGATTTTCAATCCGACCTTTCTAAGATAAAAAAACATCCCCCTTAAGGGGTAAGATAAAAAAATTCTAAAAAACTATATGTATATATAGTATATATATACTACAATATATATAATATATAATATAGATAGATATATATAGATATATATATATATATAGTATATTACAGTACATACTATAGTATTTATGTACATACTATAGATACTATAGATACTATAGATATACAGTACAGATACAATATAGATAGTATAGACTAACTTTTGTAGGAAGCGATTTTCAATCTGACCTTTCTAAGATGAAAAAACATCCCCCTTAAGGGGTAAGATAAAAAAATCCTAAAAAAACTATATGTTGTTCAAAAAAAACTATATGTATATATAGTATATATACTATATATATAGTATAGTATTTATGTACATACTATAGATACTATAGATACTATAGATATACAGTACAGATACAATATAGATAGTATAGACTAACTTTTGTAGGAAACTTCTGTAGGAAGTCTTTTTTATCTTAGAAAGGTCGGATTGAAAATCGCTTCCTACAAAAGTTAGTCTATACCAGTATCTGTACTGAAAATAAATTTCAGCTTGCTGCGATAGAAGTTGTAGCGCAAGGAGCATTTCGAAGAATAGTGTTTCAAAATCAGAAAAAAACGCTACAACTTGGAAAGTATTCAGCCGAAAGAGCCCAACCTTTTCCAAAATCTTGTACGAAGCTTCCGCATACATTGTCAAAACATGTGAGCAAAATTTGTTTGCAGAAAAAAAAGTTTCGGTGAAATTCTTTTTGATCATTTTTGGACCGAAATTTCACCGAAGTCCCCCACCTTAAAAGATGTAAAATTACAGGAAATAAGAATAAACGATGATCCGCGCGATGTTATTATCATTGGGCGGATTTGACTGAGCTTGGACTTACCCGATCTCTGTTTTTTTTTTTTTTTTCTTTCATTTTTTTTATTTCTCATTTCTCGCTCCTCATCAAGGGTCACCGGTTTTCTCACAATGAAGGTGGGCAAGGTGGTGGCATTCGCGGTAGGAGGCGGAATAATAATTCTTCAAGTCGCGGCGCATCAGGGCTACGTGAAGATCAATTGGGACGCGATCCAGAAAAAAGCGGACAAGATCACGGACAAGGTGGAGGAGAAGATCACCGGCGAGGGCCCAAAACTCATGGATAAGGTGAGAAAATTCATAATTTTCCATTGTCGCGGAGCTCCAAATATTCAAATTACATATACTCGGAAAGGCGTGCGCGCCGTGCTCGATATTTTTTTTTTAATCTTTTTTTTTTGCGCCGAACAGGTTTGATCTATTTCATCGTTGCCAAAATTGTCCCCCAAGTCGATTCCTAAATCCGTTAAGGACTTTTACCCGAGTCACGAAAACTTTTGTTTTTTCCGTTGAAAGACTCATGCATTTATGTTAGTGAATTTTTTTTTTATAAAAATTTCTCGAATATCGATTATATTTATTCGCCGTCAGCGTGAAGCTCGTTCTTAGAAACGTTCTTCGCGCGGATGTTCAGTATTTTGGGTCGTCGTGTCATCCGGGACAAAAAACGGGCATCAAATTTTTAATTATTGATGTATAATTTGCGATCGGCACTATAGCGATAAATTGAAGAAAAAAAAATCAATATTTCAAAATTCTACTCGGGTGTAAGCTCTTAAGGAGGTTCTTAACATCAATTTGGTGCGGCAAGGGGAACGTGATGGAGCGACGCGCGGGGCAGGTTGCGTTCGGCATTTGTTTCGCCGAGCCATTACTCACTCTCAATTGGGAGTATGAATGAAATTTTTTTTTTTTTTCAATCATTGGGGCGCATAATGGTAGATATAATATATAATCATAATCATATATATAATATATATGATATATAATATATAATATATATATATATATATATAGATATAATATATACATAATATATAATATATAATATATATATATATATATAATATATACATAGTATATAATATATAATATATATATATATATAATATATACATAATATATAATATATATAATATATAATAATATATAATCATAATGGTAGGTAAAAATAATGAGAACGTATTTTTTTATTTTTCGTTAAAAATGACAAATACCTGTTATAGGCAATTTAATTTCACGGATTTTGATATATATATAGATATAGCGTAACATGCGTGACGTCATAATGTTATATTTTTCAAATTTGTTATATTAACGGCAATTTTCATTCAAATAAAAAAAATAAAAAATACGTACTAAATATTTTTTCCCAAACTATCAGATTTTGAAATAAAAAAATTTCATTTATACTCCCAATTATGTTTACAAGTATATTTCACAATCGAAACGCTGAAAAACTTTCTTTATGTGCGAATTTATATCTATGAAAGTCTAGCCTGTCGTTTAAGCGTTTCTTCGGGGAAATTTTATCGTTTTTTCACTCCTAAAATAATCTCCGATCATAATTTCGAATACTTCTCCCACAAGAGCCCGCGTATAAGCGGCATATTTAATGTTTTTTTTTTTTCCTCCTCAACCACGCGGTCAAAAAATCTGAAATAATTACGATGTATTCCTAGCACCAGCGCGAACCTTCCCTCAAATTTTACAATCATTCTTACCGTTTTTCTCCGGGTTAAGAACCTCCTCAAGGACGTGCACAGGCCAGTTTTATCGAAAAATGAAATTCGCGAAACAATAATAATCATTTCATCAATGCGACTGTTCGCGCTGAGCTTAACCAATGCGGTATGTTTTAGTTTGTCAGAATCCTGAAAAAATTGCATTATTTGTGTTTATTTCAAGTACCAAGTACCGCAAATACTTGCGAGTACAAAATATTTGAAGTACTCGAGGTATCGAGTACTTTAAATACGTCAAGTATCAAATATTTTTCAAGTTTTCATGTATAAGCCTTATAAGTTCCAGTACGTATAATTGATTACTTGCGTACTCTTTGAACTCATTTGATTTTGTACTTTTCGTATCAAAACATATTTTCACATTGCCCAATTTCACTCAGGCTAGGCCCATTGGAACATAAATATTTAAATGAAGAATTAGAAATAATTAAAAAAAAAAAATAGAATTGACGATTGCAATTAAGATTTATTTGGCTTGAGGCTTGAAAAAGAAAAAAAATAACGAATACACGGATTGTCAAAAACGGAGCCATGCATTGATAATGATCCCGTGATTACCGTAGCTTTGAGCCTTTGAAATTTAAGTACAGAAAAATATTTGAAATTTTAATTGCAAATACTTCGAGTACAGAAAAGTGCTTGAAGTTTTAATTGCAAATACTTTGAGTACAGAAAAGTGCTTGAAGTTTTAATTGCGAATATACTTCGAGTACGCGGCATGGTACTTGAAAATTCAAGTACAAATACTCCAAGTACCGATCGAGTACTTGAAAATTCAAGTACAAATACTCGAAATATTTTCCAAGTACTTTGCGCTTCGAAGTACCGTGCAGCTCCGCAAAAATGCATACTAAACACGATCCCGTAAGAAGATCGGTCGATTCGGTCCCCCTTCCTCTCGGGACTGTATCGAACTCTGATCGAGCAGCCCTTTCGACTGGAAAAAAAAAAAAAGCTTTTTTTCTTCTCTCTTTCTATTATTTTCAGATAGGAGCGTGGTGTCGGGATAACACTTACGCAGCGACGAGTTTCATTGGCGGTTTTATACTCGGCCTAGCGTCCTCGTGAATTGACGATAAAAAAAAAAAAAAAAAAAAAAAAAAAAAAAAAAAAAAAAAAAAAAAACGATAACCAAGATTTCTTTTTTTGTTTTTTTTCGTACACGATTTTGTCCCCTTCGTCTCGCAAAAAACGCTTCGAAGGCGCGCGGCGAGAACGGGAACTAAAACCTTGCCTCGATGCCGTGTGCTCCTTTTTGCCCGTTGCAAGTTTGCCAGCCGCGCTTATCTATCGAATAAAATCTTATACAGCCCCCAAATTGGCTTCGACTCTACTTTCATTATCGTTGCTCCGCTATTTTTCTACGATCAAAGTATATCTTGAAGCAGCTTAGATAGACCGGGAGCCCGTAACACTTTTTCCATGTCTCATTTATAGTTCAGGCTCAAAACTACCTTAGTTTCCATAAATATGTGTCCTGCATCACAAAAATCGCATCGTCGAACATTTTTGTTGAGCGATTTTTGTGATGCAGGACACAGATTTATGGAAACTAAGGTAGTTTTCGAGCCTGAACTAACGAGACATGGAAAAAGTTGTTACGGGCTGCCGGTCTAAAAATTCTCACTTTTGACCTTTGACCAGGAATTTATGCGCAAAGGATCCTCGTTCGACCCCCACCGTACCAAATTTAATTACTATTCGAGGGTTTTTCTCAAGAATTCTCCCCCCCCCCCCCCCCTGGCCCCCGAGTACCCAAGAAACCCTCCGTAATGTCTCTCTCGCCGTCTCCTCGCATCATTAAAGATCTGGCGATACGATGGAATTTCTTTTTTTTTTTCTTTTTTTTTTTTTCTCATTCGATGTTACAGGTTGAGAGGTTTGTGGACAAAAAACTGGATAAAGCGGAGCAGCTACTAAAAAATGGCGAATCGCGCACCAGAAGCTGGTATAATAAGATAACCGGCGACGACGCCTTTCGGCCAAGGGAAATACATTTCTTTTTAGCCTCGTTCGCGGCTGGTCTCGCGATTGGCTTCGCTACTGCCGACTAGGTGATGGATTGCTACATTCTGAATGTGAGTAAGGGTGCCAGTGCGCATGATAAATTGCCCCTCGAAACGATCGATCTCGTCGCGAGGGACAAGAATATTGTCGCCGACGAGGTCGATAATATCGTGGCAGATCTGAGAGGCAAATTCAATGATATTTGTCAGTGGTTCAACGATCGTGTGCGACAATTTTTGTAAAAAAAAAAAAACGAAAAAACGAAAAAAAAAAAAAATCGAGAAAATGTAACTCTCTCGAGTTATCGTATCATTGGGTTGACAGATAATTCTCGAATCACCGAGATTTGTTTGATTGGCAAAATTATGCGATACAATAATGAATAAACACTGGTAAACTTACTTTATTCTCAATTATGACCAAGTACTTTCATCTGGCCGAAAAATAATGAAAGTATACATATATATATATATATATATGTATATGTATGTATATATATTAGGGTGTCCGTTATTTCTCAAAAATTGTCTTTTTTCACATGGACATAGTCCGAATCATTAGTTTATAGTTTATAAAAAAAATTTTTACATTAAACAGTAATGAGAGCGTATAAAAATCGATGAAAAGCATTGAAAAGTCAATAAACTCAAAAATATAAGAAAATTTTTTTTTTTTTACCAATATAAAAAAATTTTCCATCTAAATCGGTCCGGACGGCAGTAGAATCAACGATATTCAATGAGTCAATGAATATAATGAGCGAAAAAAAAAAAATAGAGTCCAAAAAGTGCAAAAAGTTAATCAAATGGGGAAAAGTATCGTCACTCGGGCTTAATGGCACTCGAACATTTTTTTTTGCTTTCATAATTGTTTTTAGGCAATAAACTAATGATTTAAACCATACCCAAGTGAAAAAAAAGTCAATTTGGGAAATAACGGACATCTTAATACACACACACACATATATATATATATATATGTATATTAGGGTGTCCGTTATTTCTCAAAAATTGTCTTTTTTCACATGGACATAGTCCGAATCATTAGTTTATAGTTTATAAAAAAAATTTTTACATTAAACAGTAATGAGAGCGTATAAAAATCGATGAAAAGCATTGAAAAGTCAATAAACTCAAAAATATAAGAAATTTTTTTTTTTTTTTACCAATATAAAAAAATTTTCCATCTAAATCGGTCCGAACGGCAGTAGAATCAACGATATTTAATGAGGCAATGAATATAATGAGCTAAGAAAAAATAGAGTCCAAAAAGTGCAAAAAGTTAAT
Source organism: Rhorus exstirpatorius (assembly GCA_963564615.1). Classification (NCBI taxonomy): domain Eukaryota; kingdom Metazoa; phylum Arthropoda; class Insecta; order Hymenoptera; family Ichneumonidae; genus Rhorus; species Rhorus exstirpatorius. The sequence continues at coordinate 13,322,004 of OY751322.1, read as the reverse complement.
CAAATGGGGAAAAGTATCGTCACTCGGGCTTAATGGCACTCGAACATTTTTTTTTGCTTTCATAATTGTTTTTAGGCAATAAACTAATGATTTGGACCATACCCAAGTGAAAAAAGTCAATTTGGGAAATAACGGACATCCTAATATACACACACACACACACACACACACACATATATATATATATATATATATATATATATATATATATATATATATATATATATATATTAGGGTGTCTGTTATTTCTCAAGAATTGACTTTTTTCACTTGGGCATAGTCCGAATCATTAGTTTATAGTTTATAAAAAAAAAATTTTATATCAAACATTAATGAGAGCGTAAAAAAATCGATGAAAAACATTGAAAAGTCAATAAACTCAAAAATATAAGAATTTTTTTTTTTTTTACCAATATAAAAAAATTTTCCATCTAAAGCGGTCCGAACGGCAGTAGAATCAACGATATTTAATGAGGCAATGAATATAATGAGCGAAAAAAAAAATAGAGTCCAAAAAGTGCAAAAAATTAATGAAATGGGGAAAAGTATCGTCACTCGGGCTTAATGGCACTCGAACATATTTTTTTGCTTCCATAATTGTTTTTAGGCAATAAACTAATGATTTAAACCATACCAAAGTGAAAAAAAAAGTCAATTTGGGAAATAACGGACATCCTAATACATATATATATATATATATATATATTGAATAAAAATGAAATAAATTTCACACACGGATTCAGAATGCAGCAATTCAGACTCACGTGGTAAACTGCTTAGTAACTGTACCGTTAGATCCTTAGAGAATCATTATTCGCATATTAATCCCTCTCCCCGCGCGTTTATCATCGTTATTATTCTCCGAATGACAACGCGAGAGCTGTGGCATTAAAAACAAAAAAAAACGGTCGAAGCGGGTCCTAAAAACGCAAAAATCCTCAACATACTCGTACTTATGATTTTTTTTTTTTTTTTACTAGTCGCTATATGGCTTTTTTTGTTCTTTCGTTAAGTTCTCGCAATTCGCATTGCCGGTCTTCGTAAAAAAAAAAAAAAAAAAAAAAAAAACTTTGCGCCTGCATCGCTATCTGCAAAAATGTATATTTTACCTTTTTTTTTTTTACGAAAAACTACAAATCTGTTTTGGCACACTCTCCTTTTTACTCCGTTTCGTCATCTTTCCCCCCCCCCCCCCCTCTTTCCTTTCTTTTAGATTATAGTTTGATAATTGTGATATACTCTTAATCGATTATACGAGAAAATATGTGGATAAAAAAAAAAAAGTAACGAATGAACGAACAAACACGAATGAAATTTTCAACAATCTGTTTTTCCCGATGGAAAAAAAAAAAAACCATTTTATGTCGGAGCGATCGAACATCCTGTACGAATAATGATTGTTGAATAGTATTATACAAAAATACGGTAGAGCTAAGTTGAAGGAAAAACAAAAAAAAAAAAAACAAAAAAAAACAAAATAATCACCACACGTGTATTTGGTCGAACTTGTGGTATCGTAGTAGTAAGAATCATGTGTGCTTTCTTGATTAAAAAAAACAAAAAAAAACAAAAAAACGTAAAGTTTAACGAAAAAAAAAAAAAAAATACGAATACCGATAAACACGAAAACCCAAGAGCCCTTCTCGTGAGTCGCGTCAAAATCTCTTGAGGCATTGCATTATTATTTCTCTGAGCCTTCGGCGTAAATTTTGATCGCCGTTGCAGAATATGTGAGTCGAATTGTCGCCTATCTGTATCAGGGTGTCTTCGTCCTGCTGTAAATATTTATTTTCAATCAGCGCTAGCTTTTCGGTGAATCATCAAAAAAAAAAAAAAAACAACCCAGCTTGCGTAAAAATTTTTAACATTTTTTGCGATGCCCGAAGCGGCATCGGCGCGCCATCGTTTATTTTGCTATTTGCTCCAACGATTTTTGCGAAATTTGATAGCGCGCGGAGGATTTTCGAGCTCGGCGATAACCAATCCGGCTAAAAATTCAAAATTGTGGATCCGATTCGGAATTTTGCCCATTTGGTCCTCGGATTGAATTCGGATACGAATTTTCATTGCGAATCGAGTACAATTTTTCGTATATCGGATCCGTCAATTTTTAATTTCTAAATTTCGAAGGCCAGATTCGTAATCAGCGAGCTCGAAAATTCCCCCATTAAGTGCCGATTTTCATTCGAATTCAATCAATTTTGACTATTGATTCGCCATTTTTGAATTTTTACCTCAAATTCGTAATAAGCGAGCAAAAAAAAGCCCTCAAGTTTTTTTTTTTTTTTTTCATTAAAATCCGAAGCGTTCCGCCGAGTGCGTACAATTGTGCTCGATGAGAAGTTTGCGGATAAAACAAAAGAAAAAAGGAAAATCTCAATTTTTTTAATTCCAATATCACCCACCAGATGAATACTCGTCGAGGTGGCCGAATGCTGAAGCTTTGCGCCCATTATTCCCTCCTGATTCAATTTTTGCAACAATTCCTGGGGATCGATGTTCCCATATTCGTGTTTTCTCTCTTTGAGAACTTGCTCCTTGTCGGGTGCGCTCGCATCGATCGGCGTTTTGCGTTTTCCACCTGCGCGCTCGTCTATGCGCTGCGAAGATGAACAAAAAAAAGCAAAAAATTTCAGATTCCCGAGCTCGATTCTTCCCGAGCCGAAAAAAAAAAAAAAAAAAAGACTTTTCACGCCGCACCTTGATCGTATAAACGTTGTCCTTGACGTGAAGCTCACCGCTCACGGATGCCAGACTCAGTCCGGGCCTTATCTCGCTTGGAATAATCTGACCGGCCAGTTCCGGCTCGATATAGACTCTTCCTTTTTTCCTCTTTAGCGGCAATTTTATTACTTCCCCCCGCTTGAACGTAATCAAAGCTTTTTCCTGGCGAATAAAATTCATGCGCCCCTTTAATTTCGAGAAAAAAAAAAAAGGAAGAAAAAGGAAGATAAAGAAGCTATGATAAACGTACTCCGACGGGATCTATGACGAGATCAGCTCGATGAGGCGCTATCAGAGGTGGCTGAGTATAGCACTCGGGCACAACGAGATTCTCCGGCTTGAGATCCCTTATGAGCTTATTGGCTTGCGTAAAATTTAACGAAGTATCGATCGGGCAGTGAACCGCTTTCATGGCGAGCGGCTGAAATGGCGCGATAGCATCGAGATACGGGAAATCCGGTTCGGTAAATATTATCGTGTGCTGGGGACTGTTGCCCCACAATTGTACGAAATGAACGGCATCGCCGAATCTCAGACTCGGATGACCGCAAAAAACTACGCAAGGCTGACGATAATCCGTGCTAAAGCCTTCCGCATACGTCGACGTAAAGTGCTTGAGACGGGAATTTTTCACGAGAAACGCATGGGGAAATGGTTCCTCGGGTAGATAAACTTTGTTCTGCTTGTTCGTCGAAAGCCTAAAAGACGCGAGGGGCAAGGGGGGGGGGGGGGGGGGAGATACAAAATTTATCGACGCGGCAAGGGGTCATTTTTCGAATTTTTTTTTCGTGACGAAGACTCGAAATTTCGACGCAGTGATAAGTGTGGGTATTACTGCGATTTTTTTTTTTTAATTTTATCAGAATTCGATCTTGTCTCATTATTTATAGCTTGAAAAAAAAAAAATTAATTCAATATTGAGAAAACATAAATCGACAAAATTACGCGCATCGTTATTATTTAATTAACCGTTGATTTTTCAAAATTAAGAGATGTTTGCGGCAAAAAATTTCACCATTTTTTGCTAGTAATCGTCGCAAAAATGGATATCGCGTACAAGGTCCTTGTTTTCTTTGTTATTGTTGCAATATATCTTAATATTTTGTTACGGTCACTAAAAATAAGAGTTAGTTTTAGTAAAAATAAGAGTTGTTTTTAGTAAAAATAAGAGTTATTTTTAATAAAAATAAGAATTATTTTGAGTAAAAATAAGAGTTATTTTTAATAAAAATAAGAGTTATTTTTAATAAAAATAAGAGTTATTTTTAATAAAAATAAGAGTTATTTTTAGTAAAAATAAGAGTTATTTTTAGTAAAAGTAAGAGTTATTTTTAGTAAAAGTAAGATTTATTTTTTTAAATAAATGAAAAATTGATTTGAAAACCGATGAAAATTTCCGTAACTTTGAATGATTTTTTTTTTAAATATTCTCCCCGAGCTAGCCTCGCATTTCAAACCGCAGTAATACTCATCACATCATATTTCGTGTAAAATAGCAAAAAAAAAAAAAAAAAAAAAAAAAAAACAATCAACGAGAATTATTTCAACGATCAAAAAGTAAAAGTCCTTACCATTCGGCCAAAATATTTGAATAAGCGAGCGAGGACTCGGCCACGGACGATATGAAGAATAATGGGATCTGTGAGAATCCGGATTTGTCGAGATGAGTGCTGAGGCACTCGAAGAGATCGTAAACGACACCGGAGGGATAGCAGGGTATTAGAACGCAGCCGCCGGCTCGTAGAGTCATAGCTGCCCGAGGGAAAAACATAATTATTCGTGGAAAAAATGATTTTTTTTTTTTCTAATCCGAGTCGTAAATTGAATAATAAATGAAGAAATCGGTTTTTTTTTTTTTTTTTTTTTTTTTTTTTTTCGAATATTTTGATTTTATTTCGTCGGATGTACGAACCGACGGTCATGCAAAGCTCGCCCAGCATCGTGTCCGGATTGGCGGTTGGCGTTTGGGTCAGTCCCGTAAGTATGAGAACATTAGCGTGTTTGAGGGTCGTTTGTTCCATGGGACGGGGATGAGTCGTGAGGGTCGAAGAGCCGCTAACGTAAGCAACTTTCTCATGATCGCAGGATATGAGCCAATTACTGCTGCCCAAACAGTAGCCCGAGCTTATAGGCGTCACCGTCAGGGCACCGTATATATCCAATTTTTGATCGTAACCGACCATTCGTATGTTGGACAGGGAAGAATTTACGGCGTTCATTGTGTAAAGATGCTTCCATGACTTTGGTTTGAGGGAATCGGCGAGCGGCGGCGGCAAAACATGAAGCATTTCTTTCCAATTTTTTGCCAATGCCGCTCGCGGCGTTTGCTCGATATACTCGACGAGCTCTTCCATGAAAAATCTACCTATCTGAAGGGTCGGCTCGGTAGCGTAAACTATACCCTTGAAACCCGTGCCCTCCGTAACGAATGGCAAAGCGAGCATGCAAGTGTAATTAGATATCAGAATTGCGTCTATCTCGGAAAAATCGACGATCTTTTCGAGGGGAGGCGAAAATTCGGGTGTCGAATCGACGAATACTCTGCCGCAGCATTCTTTCAATTCCTGGAGGGAAAAAAGTAATGCGGGTTTTTTTTTTTTTTTTCTGCCCTTTCGAACGAATTTTTCGCCGCTAAGGCGAAACGCTCTTTGATTTTCGTTATTTATTTTTATTTTATTTATTTATTTTTTTTTTCAATTCACCCCCTCGATTTGCCAGTCCTGATGATTGTCCCGAGGTAGCCAAGAAGCAAGCGAATTGAATCTGGCGCTCGGTACCATCGGCATCGGCATAAAGCTCAGAATCGATTGCATGTTCAGGCCGCAGTCGAGCATCAGGGTGATACCCTTGAAGCTCAGTACGAGACATGGTTTTGTCGGCTCGCTCGACAAACAATACTGCAAAGTTTATTTCCATATTCGAATCTATCGTTTTTTTTTTTCTTTTGTTTTTCGTGCATCGGGAAAAAATAAAAATAAGAAGGAAAAAAACGTTTCACGGATTCTCGAAAATTTTTTTCAACACGAAAAATTATTTTGGATTGATTTGTCGACGTTAGGGGGGGGATTTAATTATTTTTTCTTACGAAATTTTGAATTTTTTCTTACGAAATTTTGAATTTTTTGTCAAAAATTGAATTTTTTTTGTCAAAAATTAAAATTTTTTTTTTTTCGATCGTAGCGCTTTTGCGTTTCGCGAATAATGTTAAACGATTTTTTAATAAATTTAACAGCTGTTTTTGGCATTCGTTCCACTACCAAAACAAAGTATCGGAGAGGTTAGAGGGGGGGAAAAAAAAAATCGCGGCGTTATTATACTTTGCGAGAATGAAAAATTATATTATATCGTGAAATTTGGGACTTACCAGTTTCATATTGAGACAATTATTTTTTCATAAAGCTCGCTCCGAGAACGATTTTGTTTTCATTCTGTCGAGTCGTTGCCGGCGTCCATTATTTAACATAACCTCACTTTCGTATAAAACTTACACCAAAAGTGCCCGGGCTTTGAGGTGTGAATCAGCAGACTGCATATTTGAATTTAGAAAAAAAAAAAAAACGTTGAAAGAATAATCAAAATTATGGCTGAAGTCGTGGTACTTTTTGACGGTTACTCTGAGCAACTTGACGATACGAGAATGGATGCAAATTGCAGTTGCACGCTCATAAGAGCAAGTAAGAATATTATAGTCGATACAATGACCGCCTGGGATGGAGAAAAAATAATAAAAGGTATGTATATCGAAGTATGCAGTGAAGTTTCAAGTACGAAGAATCAATTTTGAGTCGAGGAAAATTCAAATTACGTTACACCCGATCATTTGAAGAAAGAAATTTTTTTGAAAATCTTATCGATTATTTTTTTTTCCCCTGATTCAAAATTGGAAAAGAATTGAATCTCCAACGGATTTTTCACAGCTCTTGCGAAACACAAAATCGTGCCTAAAGATATCGATTACGTAGTATGCAGTCACAGTCACGCGGATCACATTGGGAACAACAATTTGTTCTTGAATGCCGAGCACATTGTGGGTCTAACGATTCATCGAGGCACCATATTCTACGAAAAAAATATCAAAAACGGTAAAATATTTCGAATATTAGGTATATATATATATATATATCCGAAAATATCAGAGGCTGGTGGCGCTAGCGTCGCAAGTTGTCGCTGCTCCGAATTGAAATTTTGCCCAAGAGAATCGGTCGAAACAATGAACAAATTGATACGAATCGATGTAAATTACGTTAAAATATTACATTTACGATGTTAATAATTACAATACCGTAACAATTTAGCTATATTTATTCAAGGTTATCGTTATTTTGGTCTATACTTGCCGAGCAAAAAATTAACTCAGTCTTATTTAGTTCAAAGGCTCGCCACCAGGTTCAGACGTTAAACTTTGCTAAAATTTACTAGAATTAAATTTTCCAGACGATTATGAAATCTGTGAAGGTGTAAAAATCATCGCGACACCGGGTCACACTGCCGAGGATATAAGCGTTTTGGTGGACGCTAAATTGGCCGAGAAAATCGTTAAAATCGCCATAACCGGTGATCTCTTTGAGAAGGAGCAGGATCTCGATGATCCATTGATCTGGCAAAATTTGGGAATCCCCGAATTGCGAAAGGTACAGTCGGCGATGCGTTTGAAAATATTGAAAATATCGGATTACATCGTTCCCGGACATGGTCCAATGTTCCAAGTAACCGATGCCATGAGAGAAATGGCGAAAAATCTTGTAATTTAACCATCGCTAAACGCATAATCTTTTTACAAAGATTTTTTTGTTTTTTTTTTATTCAACACACACGGCATCATCGTTAAATCATTGTCATACGGATACAAACGATTTTTTTTAAATAGCATCGATTTATATTATATATATATATACACGAGTGTGTATGTACTATATCATTAATTATAAATATACCGTTTCATCTGATATACAAACAAATCTATAGCGAAAAAAAGCAATATATTATATATATTTTTCTTTTGTTATCTTCAACTCGTTGCTCACTTATATCCCAGATTAAAAATTACAAGAATCCAGGCTAAAGGTACTTTTTTTTTTTTTTTTTTTTAACCAAAATGATATTCTAATCTCTCGATTGAAAATCTACAAAAACATGGCAACAGCCCAATACGGAAAGAGAGAGATAAATCCTAACGTCGCTTATAAATTCTACATACGTTGTTTTTTTTTTTTCTTCGCAAAAGTATCATCGCCGAGTTCCGCGACACTTTTGTTCACAGCCAAAAAACTAAATTATACATTTTGCCCAAGTTCCACTTTTCTGGATAATACAAAACAATGAATAATCGATCACTGCGAGAATTTATATCCTAAAAAAAAAAAAAAAAAAAAAAAATACAAAAAATACACAAAAAATCGGCTGCGACGCGATAATACTTGGCAAAACTTGGCACCGAGAGTTCTGTCATTAGGCACATAGCTGACGCATTGATTTCAGTTTGCTTTTTTTTTTTTTTTTTTTTTTTTTTCTTCAAGGGAATCCAATTTATACGGATTGCCATGTCCTTCGGACTAAAAAAAATATTATACATCGATAAGATTCTTTCCGAAGAGCGGAGAAGGCAACTAAAAATTGGTAAATCTACGAAACACATATCGGGGAGAGAAAAAAAATAAAGTACATTTACAACTTTGCGATGGGAGATATTTTTTTTTTTTTCAAAAATTTATCTAATTATGTGTTAAGATCGGTAGCCATTGATATTCATATATATCTTTTGAAATCAAACGGATCCATCGACAGGAGCGAAAATTTCTTGTTCGCTGGAAAATTTTCGGTTTGTTTTTTTTTTTTTTTCTTTTTTTTTCTTATAAATTATTACCGATCAAACCAGGCAGGGCGACTCGCGTGCGCAGCGGCAATGGTCCCGGAGTAACTTCTCCCGTCAAAGTTCCCAGCTGCCTCGCAAAGTATCAAATCACATCAAGACTTCCCCTCTGGACTCGCTCAATTTTCTTTTTTCTTTGTTTACTTTTTTTTTTTCTTTTTTTATTTTAACGATCAAGGGGCTACGCTTGGGAAGAAGTTAGGGATTGTTTTTTTTTTCTGTTTCCGAAAAAAAAAAAAAAAGACCCTACGCAACGATCGTGAAATGAAATAGAATTTCACGAAAGACGAAAAAAAAAAAAAAAAATCTCAAAACTCATCCCAATTTCTTCCTTCCTGTATGACGATCCCTCAAATTTAAATGTAAAATTTCTCATTGGACGATCACAAAATTCTAAAAGCTATAATACTGAAGAAAAAAAGTTTCGCCGACCTAATTATTTTCTGATAATTATAAATTCAATAAAAAATCGTTATTTTCAATACAATCTCCTGTTTCATTGAATAATATCATTAATTATACTTTATACAAAAAAAGCTGTGCACGAAATTTGATAAACGAAAAAAAAAAAAAAAAAAAAAAAAAAAAAAAAAAAAAAAAAAAAAAAAAAAAAAAAAAACCATACACGTTCTCTCTCTTCTTCTATCCTTTATCATCGATTTTCCTTCATTACTCGCAAAAAAAAAAAAAAAAGAACGCAAACGATAAAAAAAAAAAATTTAAACGAAAGACAAAAAAACAGCGCACGAGTGGAACGAGCTGGGGGAAAAAAAAAAAAAAATTCAGGAAATCATCTCTCTCGCGAATATCGTTGCGGAGACATCAGGACATATAAATAGGACGTGTCTGATCCTTGGGATTCTGTGAAAAAAAAACAAAAAAAACAAAAAAAAAAATAGAAAAAAAAATAGAAACAAAAAAAAAATAGAAAAAAAAATAGAAAACAAAATAAAATAATCAAATGGAAAAACGAGAACGAATGAGAAAAGCAAAATTTTGCCAACGAGGGGGGGGGGGGGGGGGGAAGTTTGCGAATTTGTTAATATAATTCGACACTGAGAGAAATTATGCAAATAAACGTGCAACATGTACAAAAGGAGAGAGAGCATGCCGAGAGAACTTGAGAAAAAAAAGAAAAAAAAAAGAAAAAAAAGTTAATAAAAGTTAATACGAAATGAAATAATTCCTTAAAATGTGTAAAGATTTTTTTTTTCCCTGTTTTTTGTTTTTTGTTTTTTTAAATCGCGAATTCACGAAAATTCGATCTTACTGAATATCGAATTTGCAGCAGCGAGCGATCTCACATGTAGTTGAGTGCCCGCGCAAAGGTCATTTCCTGGCCAGGCCGCATGCAAAAATTCTCAATGAATGAAAATTTCATAATCGACGACACCGGCGAGCGGTCCAATTTTCATAAAAAATAATAACAAAAATCACCCGGTGCGCGCAGCGCGAAGAAATCGCGATGCGACGGGGGGAAAAGGAAACGTTTTTTTTTTTTTTTTCGAGCATTCAATTATTCTTAGAAATAATGTTTTTACAGAGACGTCGAGAAAATTATGTTTAATGCAAAATATAATAACAATAATTAATTATTAATATACATAAAGTTGTACGAGCACTTTTTGCGAGATTATTTTTCTTTTTTTTTTTTTTTTATTCGAATAAATTAAAAAACGTCCATGCCCGTGTTTGACTTTGGCAATTGCAACTTTAACTTGCGATTTTCTGCGAACAAAACTTTTCCGCAGCGAGAAGGGGGAAAGGAAAATTAATAAAAAAAAAATATATATTCACAACAGCCCAGCTCTGGATAAATAAATAGGAATCTCTCTCTCTCTCTCGAGGAAGATTTCCACCTTGCTCGGTCGAAAAAAAAAAAAAAAAGCCGACTTCCGGTAGGTAAAATTTTTTGAAAGTCAATTTTTTGCCAAATATTCCTCGATCATCGAATCGGCTCGAAAATTGTAGGGTACAAAAATGTTTTTTTCAAAATAAATTCTTAAAGAACAGAAATTTTTTTTTTTCGGCCAAAGAGGCAGAAAACTTTCTCAATCTTACGCTCCGAGGAACATCGACTCATTTTTTGTTCTTCCCCCCCCCCCCCCCCCCCGCATTTCATTAACAGTACGGGCAATCGCGATTTTGTAACTTTCCCACATTATATTTATCAATTTTTTTATTTTTTTTTTATTTTTATTTTTTCGTTCAATAGCTTCGATCCTGTCACAATGTGCGCAACGGAATGAAGCCATCCATTCCGATGATGTTCAGGTCTTGATCATCGTCATCATGGCGCTTAAAATTTGTCTACGAAAAAAATTCATTAAAGCCTGAATTTAGATGCGTCGTCGTGTATTCGTCAAAAATTGAAAATTAAAAAAAAAAAGAAAAAAAAAAAAAATAAAAATTAAAGAAAATAAGCCAGGATCACAATGCCAGAATAAACACAGGACTGGACACGGACAAATTTTTTCTCTCGTCTACCTTTCCCTTGGCGAGAAAAAAAGAAGAAAAAAAAAAAACAAAAAAACAAAAAAACAAAAAAACAACACGAAGCCAAAATTTCATTTTTTTTTGGGCATTAAACATAATTTTCCCCGAGACATCGAGAGAGAGAGAGAAAAAAAAAAAAATAGAATTTATAGAAGCGTTTGCACGAAACTCGGCTTGGAGTCAGCACGAGGAGAGTTCGTCGAAAATTTTTTTTTTTTTTCCCCTCCCCAAGTAATTCGTAACATTGATACACACACCATTGTATATATTTCACATCGGGCTTGGCTAATAAAAAAATAAATAAAATTAAAAAAAAAACTGTCGTATGTACACAATAATTTACAAAGAAGAAAAAAAAACATTTTTTTCTTCCTTATTTTACAACTTTTGTCGACAATATATATATAATCTCGTTCGGTTGACTTTGTGTATATCATTGCCGTATCACCGACACCCCAAAGCAGTTTTGTTTAGTCCGACGTATCCGTTGCGGATGAATATTATTCATATTAGTATCGCTTCGGCGTGGCTCGAGCATTAAATTTTCGCATGCTCGGGATACGATACACCGGGGAAAAAAAAAAACATTTTGCAAGAAGGAAAATTTGTTAAATAAAACGAGAAAAAAAAACAATAAATGCACAGAAGGGGGAAAAAAAAATTCATAATTCTTATTTTGCTTTTCTTCGTATAAAAAGCGAGAGGGCTTCTGCGGAGAAGAGTTCTTCGAAAGATGTTGAAAAATCGCGGACGGAGCAAAGTATATGTACACAGATTAGAGTGCTCGTTAAAAAAAATCGCCCGGTTAAACAATTTTTTAATGCACAATGGGTTAGTCGATGTTAAAAAAAACAAAAAACAAAAAAAAAAAAACCAAACTAAACTCCTGGACCAAATTTTTTTTAACAATTTTTTGAATTTTTTTTTCATGCGCAATGGGTCAGTCGATGTTGAAAAAAACAAAAAAAAAAAACCAAATCAAACTCCTGGACCAAATTTTTTTTAACAATTTTTCGAATTTTTTTTTCATGCGCAATGGGTTAGTCGATGTTTAAAAAAAAAAAAAAAACAAAAAAAAACCAAACTAAACTCCTGGACCAAATTTTTTTTAACAATTTTTTGAATTTTTTTTTCATGCGCAATGGGTTAGTTGATGTTTAAAAAAAAAAAAAAAAAAAAAAAACCAAACTAAACTCTCCCACCTGGACCAAATTTTCATCTTCTGTGCAAACTGAGAATAACGTAAGGCTCGTCGCGATTTGTTAATTCCATGTTATTGCCGTTGCTGTTTGGCTGATAGCACGGATTTACAGTGCAATTGAGATTTGGTTGATGATAACTCACCGGCTCGACGTTCGTGCTCCAATCCATTTCCTGCACAGCCAGACACAGATCCGAGTCAGAATCCACTTTTCTCGTTAGGTCATCCTTCGTGTGAGAATTAAAAAAAAAAAATTATCTCATTATTATTATTTTTTTTTGGGAATATTATTAATATTTTTTTTGTTCGTTGAGTCTCAACGATTTGAGACTCAAAAAGTACCACCGACGAAAAAACCTTCCGCCAAGCGCATCGATGTGATCGTCGCTCATGAAAATACGTTAGCCGGCCGGAAAAGTGTCTTTACAAAAATATGTACATTCAGAAATTTGTCTCTCATCGACAAAGTACTTGAAATCGAATTGAGTAATTGATTCGAAAAGCCGGAGAGTTTTTCACACGAGAAATATACTTTTTTTTTTTTTTTTTCATATTTTTAAGGATGCGACAAAAAAATTCTTAAATTTTGTCCTGAAAATTGAATCTCGCATTCCTCGTGAACCTATTACCGTCCTATTAAGCCAAAACTTGGCGAACTTGCCAATCTTGGTGGAGGAAAAAATTTTTGAGGCAAATCAAATTTTTAGGGCTTAAAAATTGATTGATAACACCGGCACACAAAAAAAAAACCAGACCAGACCCATCTAGGGTTAGGTATTTCGATGCGCTGAATCCAAATTTGAGGTCGGTTTAACCCGTACACCCTCGAAATTTTGAGTAAATTGCAAAAAACCGCTAAAAATCGCTAAAAGTAGGAAAAAAATGTCGTAATGCAAGCGAGAAATTTTTTTTACGAACTAGATCAATGTTTATTACGAATTTCGATGCGCTGAATCCGAATCTGAAGTTGATTTAGCTCGTCAACCCTCAAAATTTTGAGTAAATTGCAAAAAACCGCTGAAAATCGCTGAAAATCGTAAAAATTGAAGTTATGCAAACGAAAAAAATTTTGCTCGAACTAGATCAAGTATGTTTTTTTGTGTATTTCGATGCGCTGAATCCAAATCACAAGTTGATTCAGCTGGTAGACCCTCCAATGTTAGAGTAAATTGCGAATAACCGCTGAAAACTGCTAAAAAATCGTGAATAATTGCAATTATGCAAACGAAAAAAAAATTTGTTAAACTGAATCAAGTATTTTTTTTTTTATGTATTTTGATGCGCTGAATTCAAATCCGAAGTCAGTTTGGCTTGTTCACCCTCCAACTTTAAATACCAAACTGACTTCGAATTTGAATTCAGCGCATCAAAATACAAAAGAAAAATACTTGATTTGGTTTAACAAATTTTTTTTCGTTTGCATAATTGCAATTTTTCACGATTTTTTAGCAATTTTTAGCGATTTTTTTCAATTTGCTCAAAATTTTGAGGGTTGACGAGCAAAATCAACTTCAGATTCAGATTCAGCGCATCGAAATACATAAAAACATTGATCTAGTTCGTAAAAAGATTTCTCGCTTGCATTACTGCATTTTTTTTGCTATTTTTAGCGATTTTTTGCAATTTACTTAAAATTTTTAGGGTTGACGAGCTAAATCAACTTTAGACTCGGATTCAGCGCATCGAAATACATAATAAACGTTGATCTAGTTCGTAAAAAAATTTCTCACTTGCATTATTGCATTTTTTAGCGGTTTTTTGCAATTTACTCAAAATTTTGAGGGTTGACGAGCTAAATCAACTACAGATTCGGATTCAGCGCATCGAAATACATTATAAACATTGATCTAGTTCGTAAAAAAATTTCTCGCTTGCATCACTGCATTTTTTTTGCTATTTTTAGCGATTTTTAGCGGTTTTTTGCAATTTACTCAAAATTTTGAGGGTTGAGCTAAATCAACTTCAGATTCGGATTCAGCGCATCGAAATACATAATAAACATTGATCTAATTCGTAAAAAAATTTCTCGCTTGCATTACAGCATTTTTTTGCTATTTTTAGCGGTTTTTTTGCAATTTACTCAAAATTTTCAGGGTGTACGGGTCCAAACCGACCTCAAATTCGGATTCAGCGCATCGAAATACATAACCCTAGATGGATCTGGTCAAAAGTACAGACCACATTGTTTTTTTTTTGTGTGCCGGTGGTGGTATTTCTTTACTTATTTTCTAACAATATCCTTAAAATGGACATCGCGCTATCAAACATTCATCTCTTAATCTTCATTTATTCCTCCGCTCCAACCGCTCTTCCTCCTTACCCATTTTTTTTTTTTTTAACGAACCTCCTCTATTTCCCTAATAGTAATCGCAAATCCCAATTCTTTATTTTCTCCGAACCGAATTTTAATCATTTCTTCCTTTATCGCCCATTCGTCGATTTCTTCCATCCGCCATTCCGCATTCTATTTATTGCTTTTCTTCGTTGAAATATCAACAAACGCTCCATCGCGTCTCATCTCGTCCTTTACATATCCTGGCACTTTCAAGTCCTTCGCTCCTTTCTTTTTCGCCCTTTTTCTTTCTTTGCCACATCTTAACCTTGCCCACATTTCTTTGTCCCTTCCATTCACTCCTTTTTCGGGCCCAATATTTCCATGGCATTATACGACGATTTTTCAAAAAAAATTTTTCCTCTTTCCCTTAAAATTTCCTTTTTTTTTTTTCAAGTTTTCTAGCCCCTCTTGTTATTTTTTTTTTCCCCCTATTTCTTCCACATTTCTTCTTTTTCTCATCATCGTTACTATGTCTTCCATTTCCCCAAATCTTTTAGAACTTTGACTAAATTCTTCGCCCCCATTTTGACGCTTCACCGTTTTTTCATGGCCTTTTTGTAACTTTCAACAAGCAAATATTTAGCCATCTTGTCTCCTCCATTCTTTATCACTCTCTCTCTCTCTCTCTCTCTCTCTCTCTCTCTCTTTCTCACATCGCATAGACGAAATTTTTGTAAAATTACCTGTGACATTTGTTGCGTTGTCGTGAGTATTCTCGCGAGTGGCATACAACAGACCGGCATAGTTTCGAGCAACGTCGGCCTCGAATCCGTCAACAACGGTTTCATGTAACGCGTATCAAAGTTACCCCAGATTCTCGCCAAAAGTGCTTTCTCGTTTGGCTTACCGGCGACGCTTCCGTCAGCGTTTTGCGAGCCATCCTGCATAGAATTATACTGTGAAACGCGAACGTACGAACCCTTTGGTTATCCATTCCGTTCGACGAAAGATTTTTCATCGCGCGAGATTTATATAACGTCGAGAGGAAACGAAGAAACAAAATTAAATATAAAATATATATTTACGAAAAAAAAAAGGAAAAAGGCAAAACAGAAAAATGCAGGAGGGAGAAAAAAATTTAATTGCAAACAAAAACAAAAAAAAGAACAAAATGTACGAAAAAAAAAAATTCACCGAGGGATTCGTCACCTCGTTTTTTTTTTTTTGAAAGACAATTCAATGGGTGTTATTTTTATCGTTAACTCGTAGATTCGATTCATGCTTCTTGCAATTATACGACTATCTATATTTAATGAATACCAATAATTATATTATTATTATTATTATTATTATTATTATTATTCGCGTGTTATTTTATTTCATTGTTAATGTCGATGCGCGAATGCAAGCTAAATAATTTAGCGTTAATGCGTCGTCGTTCTTCGACCTACAGAATGGATAACGAAAGATTTACAGGCAAAAAAAAAGAAAAAATAAAAAATAAATTATAATTATTGCCCGGCTGGCAAAAATTTTTCGTTTTTTTTTTGCCAGCGGTCGATGTTAAATTATAAATAAATTGAAAAAAAATAAAAAAAAAAAAAATAAGCTGTTGCGAGCGAACGAGCTGCCCTGCGAATTTTTCCAGAAAAAAAAAAAAATGGAAATTTAATGATAAAAGGTGCCGGACGAAAAAAAAAGTGTTTTTTTTTTTTTTCAATAAAATTTGTTACGCAAGCCCAGAAGTTTGGGAGTAACGGGAAAAAAAATTAAAAAAAAAAAAAAAGTAAATTATGCGATTCGACAACGTACCGGTGGACTTTGCTCGCGTCGCAATTCCAGATTCCCAAAGCCACCTTCGCCACCGGACTATAATATGTGTATCAATTTTTTTAGTTAGCATCTTTAATTCGTAACGGTAATATTATTCTTGTGCGCATCGCATGATTCGTGATTCTTATTGTTTGTTTGTTTGTTTTTTTTAATTTTTTTTTTTCCCTCCCCCACAATGTTACGGAGCAACGAGAATGATTAATGTGGCCAAGAGCGCGGTGTGTGCGGAGAGTTTCGCGAGCATGCCGATAAGTTTGAATGTGCGTGTCGGGGCCATTCGGCGGCTAAATCGACAATATTTTTTTCTTCAAATATTTTCCAAGCCCAAAGGTCGTGCAAGCACGAAACTTTGAAAAAAAAAAATCACAAACATATCGAGTGCCTGTTTAAAAAAAATTATTTCAATTTTTTTTGTTTCAATTTATTGAGGAAACAAAAATTTCAACGATATACAAATATTTTCGGGGAAAATTCGACAAAATTTTGTCGATTAAGCCGGGAATGACTCTTTATATTTTTATTTTTACGTTGCTCGCTCTAAAAGTTTGTAAGAACTCTCCCCCCCCCCCCCCCAGCCCTGGGTACTCTAATTCTCGTTGCAAAAAAATTATTTCAATGTTACGCACCCCCTCGGTGGTGTCCACTGAATTGTACACCTGGATGGAAAGCACGGTATGACGAAAAAAAAAAAATATATATATATATGTATATATGAAAAAGAAAAGGAAAAAGAATAAGGGCACAACGAATTACAAAAAACGAGACGGCGAATAAAGTGTGCGAGGAGAGAGAGAAAGAACAAAAGATGCTCAACGGTGCGATGCGAAAGAAAAAAAATTAGACTCAAAATTAGACAATTTTCAACGATAATAATTCTTAATTATCTTGATTTAATTTGTTCCAAAAAATTTTTTTTTCATTAAAATTTGCTTGAATCGATTTACTGGAATAATTTTTAAAAAATTTTTTTTGCTCCCCCGACGATCGATGCGGGCTGAAACGAAATTCAACTCGACCGCGAAAAATAAAAAAAAATCCCCAAAAAGTTCAAGCTGTACTGAAAAACTGGCGAATAAATGAGAAAGCGATTTGATGAAGTTCGAGGGGAGCGAACAAAGTGTCCGAATTCAGGGAGAATGCATTGAAGGTTGGGGGAAACGTTCAAAAATTGACGATTTTTCGGGAATTTGTTTTGGAATTTTCTTGAAATTTTCGAAAAATCAGTGACAATATGGATTAACGACGAGGGGCTTGCTTAATTTGATCGTATGACTTACGCTTCTCACGCCGCTGTGCGAGAGTCCTTCCACTTCCTCGTCAACCCCGACACTGAAACAAACCAGATCGCCGAATCGATCATCGATACGAATTTATCGAAAAAAAAAAAACAAAAAACAAAAAATGCGACAAAGTTTCGGATTATTCCGGGGCTTATGGACGAACAGGCGCGTCGTCTCAATTGCGAGAACGACTTTGCCCTCTTTCGCCACCTAGCGGCAATTTCTCTCGTACTACATCGATAACTCGTCTTTTCCATCGTAATTCTCACACTACGATTATTTTTATCACCTCGCGCATGACTTTTTTTCCGTTACAACTTATCTTATCTTTGCGCTATATTTACAAAACTGTAAACTAAATTTTTTTTCACGAATTGCAATGGGGAAAAAAAAAAAATAATTTACGCTCCGAATCGCAGTTGCCGGTGTTATTTTGATAAAATAATTGATAAAAAATTGAATTATTCGGGGAAAAAAAAGATTAAACGAAAAATAATTGATAAAAAATGAATTATTCGGGGGGGGGGGGGGGGGGGGAAAGATTAAACGAAAAATAATTGATAAAAAGGGAATTGTTCGGGGGAAAAAAAGATTAAACGAAAAATAATTGACAAAAAATGAATTATTCGGGGGAAAAAAAGATTAAAGAAAAATAATTGATAAAGAATGAATTTTTCGGGGAAAAAAAAGATTAAACGAAAAATAATTCATAAAAAATGAATTATTCGGGGGAAAAAAAGATTAAACGAAAAATAATTGATAAAAAGGGAATTATTCAGGGGAAAAAAAGATTAAACAAAAAATAATTGATAAAAAGGGAATTATTCGGGGGAAAAAAAGATTAAACGAAAAATAATTGATAAAAAATGAATTATTCGGGGGAAAAAAAGATTAAACGAAAAATAATTGATAAAAAGGGAATTATTCGGGGGAAAAAAAAGATTAAACGAAAAATAATTCATAAAAAATGAATTATTCGGGGGAAAAAAAGATTAAACGAAAAATAATTGATAAGAAATGAATTATTCGGGGGAAAAAAAGATTAAACGAAAAATAATTGATAAAAAATGAATTATTCGGGGAGAAAAAAAGATTAAACAAAAAATAATTGATAAAAAATGAATTATTCGGGGAAAAAAAAGATTAAACGAAAAATAATTGATAAAAAATGAATTATTCGGGGGAAAAAAAGATTAAACGAAAAATAATTGATAAAGAATGAATTATTCGGAGAAAAAAAAGATTAAACAAAAAATAATTGATAAAAAATGAATTATTCGGGGAAAAAACGATTGAATAATTGCCCGGCGGTCGAGATAATTGAACTTACGGTATGTTGAACCAACTGAGAAACTGCGTCGTACCGCCGCCCTGCAGAATAACCGTGAGTATGACGATCAGACTCGTGGTGGTGAGCATCGCTTGTCTCGCGTCCGACACGGTGTTCCTTATCGCAAGGGCAAAACTCATTGCGCCTCGCAAGCCCGCGCAGAACAGCATGTGCTGATAATTCATCGGTATTTTTGGTTTTCTCGCGAGATTAAGCACGAACGAGAGCGGATAAACGTTTGCCGCACGACCCAGCAGCGCGCAGAACTAATTATTGGTGTTTTTTTTTTTTTTTTTTTGTCCCAAAATTTAGTCAAGGCTCAATATCGGCTCTGCAAGAACGATCCGGCTTTAACGGCCAGGGGGAAAAAAAAAAAAAAAAAAAACGGTAAAATTATCGAAAAAGGATACGAATCCGGCGAATATGAAGCCCGGATCGAAGTGATGCTTCGGAAATGTGAACATCGAGACGCCGATGTAACTGAAGATAAAATTTTCCGCCAGAAAATTGAGAAGCTCGAAGAGCTGCTTTGTTCGCTGTCGCGAGTCGGGGCTAAGATTGTTGTAGGTGTAGTGCGCCTGGCATATGCCGCAGAATAATACGGCGACTACGCCTGTTCGCGAGGGAAAATTTTATCGATTCGATCCTTTTTTTTTTTTTTTTTTTTTCTTTAGTGTGACCATAAGACACGAATTTCGACGATTATTAATAATAATGGCTATTATTATTGATAAATTTAATATAATTTGGATTTTTAACAAACTTGCCGGTAAGATCGGAAGCTTCGGCGATGAGAAAAGTGCTGTAAGACATGAGAACGAAGAGCGCCGATTCCAAGAGCGGAAAATCGCGAACTCTCGTGAATTTCGTCAGCAGAGCGGTGAGACAGCCCATGCCGGCGCCGATGAACAGCGACAGGCCGAATATACCGACGAAATTGCCGAGAGCCTGAAAAAAAGCCACCGTCTCGAAACCACCGGAGCCCGACTGATAACGCTCCGCATAATTCTGAATCGAGCTGGCCCGAAGAAAAAAAAAAGAGCGAAAGAAAAAAATTTCCATTTACTCCAAAAGTTTTGAGCTTAAAAATTAACGTTAATTCTTTAATTTAGTCACTTTTCCGAAAAATGAGCCTAAAAAAATTTTTTTTTTTCATATTCTCTCCTTTATTGGATTATAAACGATGATAGTTCAGTTGGGGGGAGACTGAAAAAGTTGAATAAATAAATAAATAAATAAAATCAGTTTTTCGATTTTATTTTGAAATTTATTGATCTCAGAGAAAAACGTTGCCTACAAAAGTTGTAGCTTATGAGAAGATTGATATTTCATGTCGTATACATTTTTCGTCTAAAACCCATTTTTCTCGGAGAAAAATGGGATAATGCTCAATCTATCGCGCTATACGTTCGTTAGACGCTGCTTCATGATTTGGGAATAACGAAGAAATCCTTTCGCCGTTTTTCGGAAAAGTGACGAAACTTGAGGATTAATGTGTTTTATTGATTTTTTTTTTTTCAATTACCCGCTGAGCACAATGGCAACGGCGTCGTTCAGCACGCTCTCACCGAAAACGAGAGCGTAGAGATTAACGTCGACGTGCAAATCATTGAATATCGAAATAATGGTGAGGGGATCGGTGGGCGATATGAGCGCACCGAAATACAGCGTATCGAGAAACGTGAATGAATCAGCGAGATGCGGTATCAATTGTATGAAACCGTACATCAATGCGCTGAAAAAACATTTTTTTTCAAATAAAAAAAAAAAAAAAAAAAAAGGCAAAATAAATAAACAGCGAACAATAGCGCGCTATCGTGCGCTCTCTCCGCAAATGTACGGAAGATCATTGAAAATATCTTGCGCTTACCCGATAACGAATGACGATATCGTTGTACCGAGCAGTGCGTACATCAAAATAGCTCCGAGATTACGGAAAAAGTATTTCTGAAAAATGTACAAATTTTTCGGGAATTGTTTAAATTTCAACAAAAAAAAAAAAAAAAAAAAAAAAATCAATTAATTTCAACGACGGATGATAAAAGTAATAAATACCCTCTTGAGGCTGTAACCGGCGTGAAAGATAATCGGCGGTAGAATGATATTGAAGAAAATTTCAGGATCGAAGGTCGCCTGACGATACAAAGATATTAATGACTGCGTTTGAGCGCGAATAAAAGTGCGATAAAAGTTTTTTAATAGAAAAAAAAAATAAAGAATTAAACATCTTCGCGTACTTTGAGATCGATCTCATTGTCCCCCTTGTAGATTTCCCCTCTGAAAGTATAAGCGAATGTTTTGTTCTCCGCTCGATTGTCGCTCTTGGCCTCGGAGAAACGAAGCCAGAGAGCGTCGGGAGGAACGGATTGATTGTACTGGCTCGCCGCGTCGGGCACGACGGGCATGTGAACGATACCGCTGCTAGTCGTAAAGCCATAACGTATTATGGCTCCGATAATTAGACCTGGCAACGGCGAAACTCGAATTTTTACATAATCCTTATAGCGAGAGCATCGATGACCCGAATAGACTCCTCTCATGGGATTATGTAATTAGAAAAATAATCCTACGACTGGATATGATAATAATTCAACGACTGTTTGATATCTCGCGCTCCATGGAAGGGACAAACGTGTTTATTTTTTTTTTAATTTTTCATTACGAGATAAGGATTATAAATGCTGGGAAATAATTGCGAGTATTGTTGAGATTAATATATTGTAATAATAAGAATGACATTCGTGAATCTCGAATTAATGATTTTTTTTTTTTCGAAAAATGAGTCGAATATTTTTCAAAATAGCAATTTGGTAAAAAATTTTTTTTTTTTTTTTCGATAAGCCGAAATTTTTTTTTTAAATAGCAATTTGGTAAATTTTTTTTTTTTGTTTTGATCTGGAATTTTTTTGTTTCCACCTATTTATCTCGTTTTTAGGATTTTCCATATAATTTCGTTTTATTTTCGAGAGAGGAGTCAATTAAGGGGCTTGCCGAGACAAAATCATTCGAGTAAATGCAAAAAAAAAAAAGAAAATATCGTAAAAATTTAATGAATATTCAATTGTCGACAAATTTTATATAAGATTAAACAATGCATTTGTTTTCTTACAAAAAATGAACGTTCGATTTGGTAAAAGTGATTTTGAGGGTGCATGCAGAGAGAGTGTACGGTTGCAAAATCAATATAGCATCAAACAATGGACTTGACACTTGAGAAAGAGCGGGTCGTTTGTAATTTTTTTTTAACGCGAGAAAAAGAAAGATAAAACAAAATTTTACGTTCTCAGTGACACACAATCACGTGTGGTTACGCGTATATATATCGTAGATAAATTACGACGCGTTTTTCTAAAGGAGCGAAGAGAGGACAAGCGAGGTTTTATGCCAGAAATATATTATCAAATGACATCCCCCCCCGCGGTCCCTTTACGAACGCGCGCAACAAATTTTTGTTTCTCGTACGAAAGAAAAAAAAAAAGAAAAATAATCTCGACAATAAAATAGGAATGATGCAACTACGAAGTTGGTCCTTGTATAGCGAAAGGAAAAGTCTTCGATATCAGTCGCGTAATTATTATAAAACGAGACTCGTTATTTTTCATCGAGGGAGCAATAATAATAATAATAACAACTCACCATAAATCACGGCTAGGCCAGTCTCGTGAAGAAAACGTAGTCTACGATGCTTGAACGTCCATATAGTGAGTACGGTGAGTATTAACAAGAATGTGTATAACAAAAGATTGAGACTGTCGAGCCTGTGCAATTGTTGTGCCTTTGCATCGAGCTCGATATCTGTCGCGGCTCCATTGCACGTATCGAGGATTATAATACCGAGAAACGCGAGATATAGCAGACGAACGCGATGATCCCGTACTACCATCATAACCGGGCTACGTCTACGAGTAAACTGAATAAACTGATGGGCTCCCAAAGCCATAAGTTTTTTTTCATGCAAGTTTTGCCTAGAAACGTCATGCTGAAGTTCGCATATTTCCCACGCAATGTCGCCACTGGCTGTTTCTCGAATCACGCGGAGGTTGCGATCGCAAATTCGAAAATTCTAACCAAACTTTTTTTTCCCCCCATTATGTAATTATATCTCAGTGATACTTTCTTAAAATCATTGATAATCGAACGAATAAACTTGAGAAAATATGATGAAGCGTATTTATTATGGGGAAGAATAGACTTTTGGCGATTCAGATTAGACAACTTGAGTCAAAACCAAAAGATGTAGCTCAAACCATTGAAAGACTCAAATAAATATAAGTCAAACTATCCATGATATTGCGATTTAAATATATATTTTTTTCATGTATTATTATGATCAAATAATAATTCTTATTTGTGCCATAAATCTCACAGAAATTTATACGATTTTCTTTATAACCTGCGTCAATTTCGGGCGGCCATGACACCTTGCGACTCTAGCGCCGTCCTCGGTGATTTCCACAACCACTAGAAGATGAAATTTGCTTTTTTTTGCTCTCCCAAAAGAGAGAGAGAGATAAGCGATGACAACCGGATCCACGTGGTCAATGCACAGGGTGTTCTTCAAAGCTTGTAGCACGTCAATTATCATAATAATAAGAAATCTTAGCTCTTGTATCATCGATTTAATTTGCCTAAAAGTACTGTTACGTGCACATGTCGGCGCTGAGTTTGCGTTTCTTCGCGTTGTTTTTCTCCCAAATTGGGAGTCAAAATTAAAAAAAAAAAAGGTTTTGAGACATTTATAACCTATCAATTTCCCATTGACATAAAAAATCAATTTTTTTTTTGTATATTACGCGCGACAGTGCAAAGTTTTAACGAAAACTGCGCCGTTTCTTCGCGACGCGATCGATTTAATCATGGGCAGTTTATTGAAAATTTATAAAAAACTCATCGTCAAATATCCGTTGGGAGCGCAAGCCGTGCAGGCTGGAATTCTCATGGCTACCGGCGATCAGATAGCCCAAAATTTCATTGAAAAACGAAAATTCGACGATATCGAATTCCTTCGTACTTCCCAGTTCTTTGCCATCGGTTTCTGCGTCGGCGTGAGTTTTCTCAATCCTGAGTTTCACAATCCGGGGGGGGGGGGGGGGGGCAGACGGAGGATAAAATTTACTTTTTTTTTTGCTATAAATTTGAAATTTTCCAGGGTCCGGCTACCAGAACATGGTACGGTATATTGGACAGGTTTTTCAGCTCGAAAGGGGCAACGGCTGCGCTGAAAAAGGTCACCTGCGATCAGTTACTCTTCGCTCCTTGCTTCATAGTAATTCTCCTAACGACGATAGGATTCATGCAAGGAAACGAGCTTGCCAGCGTCAAGACGAAAGTTGAGAATGAATTCAAAGATATTCTTCTCAGCAATTGGAAGGTACGGTAATTTTTTTTTTTTCAAAATTTTAAATCTAATAATAATAATAATAATAATAATAATAATAATAATAATAATAATAATAATATAAATATATAAAAAAATATATTTATATATATATATAAATATATATAAATAATATAAATAATAATAATAAATCAAAATTTCAAAATAGGTATTTTTTTTCAAAATTCTTCCGGATTTTCAGTAAATAATTATCAAAAAAATATACCAGTTTCATCCTTATTATTATTATTTTCATTGTTATTACTAAAGGGTTTATTACAAGAATTTCGCGAAATATTGATAAATCGTTATTTAAATTAATCGATTGATTCACATTTTGTGATCTCAACAGAAAAAAAAAAAAAAAAAAAAAACATTTACCGCGGAGGCCCTTGCGGCTTATTCTCCTCTTTTCGCAATTTCTCTCCTCCGGGAGAGATATTCATTTTTTTTTTTTTTTTTTTTTTCATTTTCCAATTTTTAACACACGAATCGCAAAATTTGAGCAAAAAAAAAAAAATTACGCACAACCGTACCTGCTTTTTTTTTCGAGATGAATTTTTTTTTTTTTTTTCCTCGCAAATCATGAATTTTCAGCTATGGCCGATGGTTCAGCTGGTAAATTTTTATTTCACGCCGCTGCAGTATCAGGTCCTCGTTGTTCAGGTCATCGCGATATTCTGGAACTCTTACGTGTCCTACAGAACCAACAGGGATACTCTGACTTTTGAAAAATAAATGGGGAGGAAAAAAAAAAAAAAAAAAAAACAACAACCCGAGTCAAAAATAATTTTTAACGAGGATTAGCCTTGCTTTTGTTCATAAATACTTTTATTCGGTTTAATTCTATTCTCTTATAATTGCATATCTCTAAATAGAAAATAATATTCGTAAACGTAACAAATTGTATCGTATGAGGGGGAAAAAAAAAAAAAAAAAAAAAAAAAAAGAAATGCGCGCAAGGCATCTCCGAGAAGTTATTACGCCGATTTAAGTGAGACTCCCCCGCATAGCTATATTGAAATGTTTTTGTCTATTTTTTTTTTTTTTTTTTTTTTCCTTCTCGTCCAACATTATCGCAAATAATCGTTCTCCAACTATACAAACACACACACACACACACGCACACATGTGGAATGACTGCGCAATCTTCTTACTTCGAATTTGTTCGCACAATTTATCCTCGGGAAGGGGGAAAAAAAAAAAAAAATATTCTCAACTCTCGATAAAAATGAATTTTAAAGAAATTACGCCAAACGCGAGTTTTACAAAAAAAAAAAAAAAAAAAAAAAACGGCAAAATGGGAACTTTGACGAAATTTCATATTTTGGAGGAAAATAAAAATTAAAAAAAAAAAAAAACCCACGCGCCGGAAAGAAAAACTCGAGAAAAAAAATTCTGTATTATAGTTTAGGATTAGCGAGATTTTTCAAGACCTTCGAAACGTCGGGCGGATTGAAATTGGAAAAGAGAGGAAAAAGAAAAATTACCTCAAAGCCCGGTCCGAGGGTTGGCAATTTTTTTTTTTTTTTTTTGCTTTTACGGAATGTAAAATTTACTCCTGGCGCTATCGTCGTGTCATCGAGAAGTATTTTCTTCCTATTTTATTTATATATATATATATATATATATATATATATATATATATATATATTAGGGTGGTCCTTATTCAGGGCTCGGACGAATTTTTAATCAAACGCCCCCCAAATCGGCTCCAAATAATTAAAAAAAAATACCCTAATTTTTGTAGATTTTTATCGAGACTCTGAGCCCTCGCACCCGAGGGTGAATTTTCCCGATTTGAAATTTTTTTCGGCCAAATTCTCAGGATATATTTTATTCTAAGAGTAATAATTTTTTAAAAAATCTGTAACTGCGAGATTTTAGGGTTCGTTGGTGCTACTGTATGAAAAAAAAAAATCACATTATCATACGGATCAGTTTAAACAAATTGCGCACCCTTTAACTTTGAAAAATGGTGGTAATCCACATTAGCACCTCGATTTTCTTGAATTTTTCCAATTTATTTACTTTTTAACGTATTCAGATCCGGTTTTTTGCACTTTTCAGTTACTTTAGCGATGAAAAAACATAAATATACAGTCTAATCGATATAATTGTTTATAATATAAGATTTATGAAATAAACAAGCTAAAAAAATGACGTTTTTTTTTCGGAAAAATTCACTCTTGAAGAATCTATCCGAGGTAATAACTTGAAATTCAGTGAGAGGGGGTTTTCGGGGTCACCGATTACGAATCCGATGTCAGATTTTTCGAAATTCAATATTTAAATTTCATTTCAAGTCATTACCTTGGATAGATTCTTCAAGAATGAATTTTTCCGAAAAAAAAACGTCATTTTTTTTTAGCTTGTTTATTTATAAATCTTATATTATAAACAATTATACAAATTATACTGTATATTTATGTTCTTTAATCGCTGAAGTAACTGAAAAGTGCAAAAAACCGGATCTGAATACGTCGAAAAGTAAATAAATTAGAAAAATTCAAGAAAATCGAGGGTTACCACCATTTTTCAAAGTTAAAGGATGTGCAATTTGTCTAAATTGATCCGTATGATAATGTGATTATTTTTTTCATATAGCAGCATCAATAAACACTAAAATCTCGCAGTGACAGATTTTTTGGAAAATTATTACTCACAGAATAAAATATATCCTGAAAATTTGGCCGAAACACGTGTATTTCAAATCGGGAAAATTCACCCTCGGGTGCGAGGGCTCAGAGTCTCGATAAAAATTTGAAAAAAATTAGGGTATTTTTTTTTTAATTATTTGGAGACGATTTGGGGGGCGTTTGATTAAAAATTCGTCCGAGCCCTAAATAAGGTCCACCCTAATATATATATATATAGCATACTTATACATGCATACATACATACATACATACATACATACATACATATATATATATATATATATATAATAGGGTGTTTAAAAAAAAATTGATTTTTCGGGCTCTCAGCCCTCAAAACTTGAATTTTGATGGAAAAAAACCATTCTCGCGAAGAGGGAGCTCCGTAGGTCAAGTTAAGTGGACGTTTTTAATTATAACAGCCAATTAAAGTCTACGACGAACTTTTCGGAAGGAAAAATTTGAGACCGCCGGGGGATTGTATTTCAAATAAAAAGATTTTTCAATGATTTAAAAATTGCAAACGACATTGCTGAGCGAAAAGTGGCTTTGCGCGGGGAATTTAATTCATTTTTAACCAAAGCGCAGCATATAATTTTAATCGCTGATTTCCACCGAAAGACGCAAGCCGCGTGTAAAAAAAAGCATCTTTGGCATCGATATTTACCAAAAAATAAATAAATAAATGACTGCGTTTTTTTTTTTTTTTGCACAAAGTCAGCGCGGAAAAATTGTTTGAGGTGAATAAAATTTGCTTGTACACCATCCTCCCCGAGACTCGAATGATTTCCCATTTCAGCCAAGAGAATGAAAAACCACGAAGCGCGTATTTGAGTCGAGAAAAAAAAAAAAAAATATCGCGAAAAAACAATTTAACCCGATACACGAATTGTTTATGACAATTTATAAACAATTTTTGATCCCAAAATTATTGTTACGAATAAAATCGATTAAAATTTTTTTATTTATAACACGATCGTGTCGTAAAAAGCTGTTCGACTCGAAATTGTTTAGAATTTTTTTTATAAAAAAATTCGAAATTAGGAATAAACAAAAATTGAATGAAAAATTTTTTTTTCTCAATTCGAAATACAATTCTCGCGGTCTCAAATTTTTTCTTCCAAAAAGTTCGTCGTAGACGTTAATTGGCCGTTATAATTAGAAACGTCCGACGAGCGGCGGCTTTGCTGGAACGTTTTTTCCCATAAAAACTCAAATTTTGAGAAGTTGGAGCATGAAAAATCAAATTTTTTCTTTTTAACACCCTAGCATGTAAATAATAAGTACATAGGGTCTATGTATGTGTCATCGCCGTGCGAAGATTTAAAAAATGCGCTATGTATACCGAATAAATGATAATTTTTTTCTAAACTCTCTCTTTTGTGTCCCCTCCGACTCGCTAGTGAATAATAATAATAATAATAATAATAATAATAATAATAATAATAATAATACATGTATCAACAATCCGGGATGGGACATTTTTCGGCTTTGGCGACAGCCGGTGGTATCGTCTCGGTGGTTTTCGATGTCGTGCAAGGACCGAGCAATTCCGGGCAGAGCAGAGGATTTTTCTCGATAGCGTCGATCTTCTTGAGCAAATCGTAATTTATTCGCTCCGTTATGACCGAGTCCTTCCTGCGGCGTCATCATAAAACAAATTTTACTTTTATCTTCCCCCCCTTTTTCGCGATTAGCGGAATAACAAATTCAATTAAATGAAAAAAAAAGAAGCAAATAAACAATAAATATGATAAAATTAATTAATTTGATATTTTTGAAAAAAATAACAAAGGCCCACCATCTCGTGGATATTTTTGGTACTTCGACTCATGAAAAACAAAAAAAAAACAAAAAAAATATCCAGTAAAGCGTTCAATTTTGTGTTGAAATAATTTAAAAAAATATATCGCTCTCGAATCATCGTTGCTATAAAAAATAATTCATTATAGTTTTCAAGGTTGAAAAAAAACAATAAATATGATAAAATTAATTGAGTAATTTGATATTTTTGAAAAAATAACAACAAAGCCCCACCATCTCGTGAATATTTTCGGTACTTCGACTAATAAAAAAAAAAGGAAAAAAATTTCCAGTAGAGCGTGCAATTTTGTGATAAAATAATTTTAAAAAATTTATATCGCTCTCGAATCATCGCTGCTATTAAAAATAATTCAATATAGTTTGCAAGGTTGAAAAAAAAAAAACAATTAATTTGGTAAAATTAATTGAGTAATTTGATATTTTTGAAAAAATAACAAAGGCCCACCATCTCCTGGATATTTTTGGTACTTCGACTCATAAAAAAAAACAAAAAAAAAAAAAATTTCCAGTAGAGCGTGCAATTTTGTGATAAAATAATTTTAAAAAAATGTATATCGCTCTCGAATCATCGCTGCTATTAAAAATAATTCAATATAGTTTGCAAGGTTGAAAAAAAAAAACAATTAATTTGGTAAAATTAATTGAGTAATTTGATATTTTTGAAAAAATAACAAAGGCCCACCATCTCGTGGATATTTTTGGTACTTCGACTCGTAAAAAAAAAAAAAAAGGAAAAAAATGGCCAGTAAAGCGTTTAATTTTGTGTTAAAATAATTTAAAAAAATATATCGCTCTCGAATCATCGCTATTAAAAATAATTCAATATAGTTTGCAAGGTCGAAAAAAAACAATTAATTTGGTAAAATTAATTGAGTAATTGGATATTAAAAAAAAAATAACAACAAAATCCCACCATCTGGTGGATATTTTTGGTACTTCGACTCATAAAAAAAAAAACAAATAAATGCCCGGGAGAGCGTGCAATTTTGTGATAAAATAATTTAAAAAAATTTATATCGCTCTAGAATTATCGCTGCTATTAAAAATAATTCAATATAGTTTGCAAGGTTGAAAAAAAAAACAATTAATTTGGTAAAATTAATTGAGTAATTTGATATTTTTGAAAAAATAACCACAAAGGCCCACCATCTCGTGGATATTTTTGGTACTTCGACTCATAAAAAAACAAAAAAACAAAAAAAAGTCCAGTAGAGCGTTATTATTTGATGATAAAACAATTAAAAAAATTTATATCGCTCTCGAATCATCGCTGCTATTAAAAATAATTCAATATAATTTGCAAGGTTGACGAAAAACAAAAAAAAAAAAAAAAAAAAAAAAACAATAAATATGATAAAATTGAGCAATTTGATATTTTTGAAAAAATAACAACAAAGGCCCACCATCTCGTGAACATTTTTGGTACTTCGACTCGTTAAAAAAAAAAAAAAAGAAAAAAATTTCCAGTAGAGCGTGCAATTTTGTGATAAAATAATTAAAAAAAAATTAATATCGCTCTCGAATCATCGCCGCTATTAAAAATAATTCAATATAATTTGCAAGGTTGACGAAAAAAAAAAAAACAAAAAAAACAATAAATATGATAAAATTGAGCAATTTTATATTTTTGAAAAAATAACAACAAAGGCCCACCATCTCGTGGATATTTTTGGTACTTCGACCCATAAAAAAAAAAAAAACAAAAAAAATATCCAGCAGAGCGTGCAATTTTGTGATAAAATAATTTAAAAAAAATTAATATCGCTCTCGAATCATCGCTGCTTTAAAAAATAATTCAATATAATTTGCAATGTTGACGAAAAAAAAGCAAAAAAAAAAAAAAAATTACTAACTTGTATTCCGGATGCGTGGTAACTTCCTTTCTGAGCCAAGCCGCGGTGGTCAGCAATTCGCCGGACGCTCGTCTCTGTATAAATTTGAGATATCGCTGAATCGTGCAATAAGTATCGGCGTCGCCGTTCATACTCGCGAGATACGAATCAACGAGCGGCACGAGACCCGGAAATATCCCCTTTTTTCCATTAATTATCTCATCGATCGTGTACTCGGTGTACTCGGGATCTTCGTTTATTTTATTATCACTGCCCGACGACGACGACGACGACGACGACGACGACGTTATGTCACGGCGAAATGTGAATTTTTCATTTTTCACAGCGTCGCGTTTCTGCGCCCTGGCCATATTCTCATCGACCTTGCTTATCGGTATCAGCAGATTCAATTTATAGCTCAGTATTACCCTCGTGAGCAATACGACGAAGCAAACTATCGCGGCATTCTCGAAATCCGTTATTTGCACCTCGCACGGTCGAAACTCGACTCGCCAGCCTATCGATGAGTTCGGCGGCGGCGGCTTGAATCTCATCGTCTGCCAATTCGTCGATTGTATGTTCTGCGAATCGCCAAAAAAAAAAAGAAAATTGAATTCAAAACCGCGAAAAATACATAAATATACCTAAAAATTGGATATTAATAATAAAAAAAATTAATACTTAATGCTAAAAAAAAAAGAAAATTGAATTAAAAAGGGCGAAAAATACATAAATATACCTAAAAATTGGATATTAATAATTAAAAAAAAAAAAAAATGAATTCAAAACGGCGAAAAATACATAAATATACCTAAAAATTGGATATTAATAATAATAAAAAAAAAAAATTAATACTTAATGCTAAAAAAAAAAAAAAGAAAATTGAATTAAAAAGGGCGAAAAATACATAAATATACCTAAAAATTAGATGTTAATAATAAAAAAAAAAAAAAAAATTGAATTCAAAACGGCGAAAAATACATAAATATACCTAAAAATTAGATATTAATAATAAAAAAAAAAATTGAATTAAAAACGGCGAAAAATACATAAATATACCTAAAAATTAGATATTAATAATAAAAAAAAAATTAATACTTAATGCTAAAAAAAAAAAAAAAAAGAAAATTGCATTAAAAAGGGCGAAAATACATAAATATACCTAAAAATTAGATGTTAATAATAAAAAAAAAAAAATTGAATTCAAAACGGCGAAAAATACATAAATATACCTAAAAATTGGATATTAATAATAAAAAAAAAATTAATACTTAATGCTAAAAAAAAAAAAGAAAATTGCATTAAAAAGGGCGAAAATACATAAATATACCTAAAAATTGGATATTAATAATAAAAAAAAAATAATAATAATACTTAATGCTAAAAAAAAAAATATTGAATTCAAAACGGCGAAAAATACATAAATATACCTAAAAATTGGATGTTAATAACAATTAAAAAAAAAAACTAATAGTTAATGCTAATTATTCAAGACGATTAATAAAAGCGAGAAATGTGAAAAAATTTTTTCAAACAATCGGACGAATCTTAATGGACAGCGGGATTATAAAAAAAAAAATTCCTTGCCTCGAAATGATCCGTATCTTCGAGATCGTTTTGATGAACCTTCTCGGAGAACAGCGAGACCGAGTCGCGTATGAACAAATGAGCGATATGCCGGGCCAGTAAACCGTCGATTCCGTTCGCCAATAGCTCATTGTATATATCATCGTCGTAAGTCAGCGTCACATCGTTGTAACGATCGCCCTGCTCGCTGAGATAAGAATCAATGGAATCGTATCTCGACTTGCTTATACGAAATTTATTGTCGCTCAGGGGCTCGAGGCCTCGTTCCTCACGCGTTCGACAATCCACCGAGCACGATATTACGTTCCAGCGGCAGTCCACGTCGGTTAAGTAGCCCCGATGAAGAGGACTCGCCGCTGTTAGCGCAAGCTTTTGAATCGCACGATATCAAAATATATTTCAATAAATTGGTAGTATAAATGAAATTTTTTTATCTCAAAATCCGATAGTTTGGAAAAAAAATATTTGGTACGTATTTTTTATTTTTTCTATTTGAATAAAAAATGAAATTTTTTTATTCCAAAATCTGATAGTTTGGGAAAAAAATATTTAGTACGCAATTTTTTAATTTTTTTTATTCGAATCAAAACTGCCGTTTATATAACAAATTGAAAAAAATAACATGACGTCACACATGTTACGCTATATCTATATATATATATATATATATATCAAAATTCGTGAAATTAAATTGCCCATAACAGGTGGATCTGTCATTTTTAACGAAAAAA
The DNA here is from genome assembly GCA_963564615.1 of Rhorus exstirpatorius. NCBI lineage: Eukaryota > Metazoa > Arthropoda > Insecta > Hymenoptera > Ichneumonidae > Rhorus > Rhorus exstirpatorius. The sequence continues at coordinate 13,288,988 of OY751322.1, read as the reverse complement.
TTAAAAAAAAATACGTCCTCATTATTTTTACTTTACCATTATGCGCCCCAATAATTGAAAAAAAAAAAAATTTCATTCACACTCCTAATTGGGGCAGTAATATTATAACGCAGAGCTGGGGAGTACTTCGAGTACCCGGTACTTGCGATGTACTTGAATTACAAAGTACTTTTAAAATTATTTCAAGTATTGTACTCAAATTTTCAAGTACTTTCCTGTATTTTTTTTAAGCACCAAGTATGAAGTACTTTTGAAAAATTCTCGCTAATGGTTGCATGTATAACGCTTTTGTATATACAATTGAGGAACGTTCTACACGCCATCTTTGGTTAGGATTGTACGGAATGACCGTTCGAAGGCTCAGGTTACGGTAGCTGCGGTGTCAATGTCAATGCATGGCTCCGTTTTTAACGATCCGTGTATTGTATTCATTATTTTTTTCTTTTTCAAACTCGAAGCTAAATAAATCTTAATTACAATGGTCAGTGCAATTTTTTTAAAATTATTTCTAATTATTCGTTGAAATATTTATGTTCCGATCTGCCTAGCCTGAGTGTATTGAGCAATGTGATAAAAAAAAAAAGTACTCGAATCAAAATCAAATGAGTTTAAAGAGTACTTAAGAAATCAAATATAAGTACTAAAACTTGAGAGACGTATACGTGAAAACTTGAAAAGTATTTGATACTTGACGTATTTCAAGTACTTGAAATATTTGGTACTTCAAGTACTTGCAGTACTTTGTACATGAAGTACTTTTAGGTGCATTGTACCTGAAGTACTTTCGGGTGATCTGTACCTAAAGTACCCCGGGGCACTTTGTGCTTAAAGTACCCCGAGGTACTTTATGCTTAAAGTACTTTATAAGGTACTTTGTACCCGAAGTACTTTAATGCACTTTTTACTTTATACGCTTTGAGGCACTTGAAATACTTTGTGTGCTTTGAACTTGAAGTACTTTCAGATACTTCGCGATTGAAGTACTTTCGGGTACTCCGCACTTTAAATACTTTCAAGTACTTTGTACTTGAATTACTCTCGGATACTTTGAATTTGGCGTACTTTAGGGCACTTTGTACTTGAAGTACTTTCATGCACTTTTTACTTGAAGTACGGCCAAGTACTTTTCGCTCGAAGTACTTTTAAGTAATTTGCACTTGAGTTACTTTCAAGTACTTTGTACTCGAGGTACTTTAGGATACTTTGCACTTGTCGTACTTTAGGGTACTTTTTACTCGAAGTACTTTAGGGTACTTTTTACTCGAAGTAATTTAGGGTACTTTTTACTCGAAGTACTTTAGGGCACTTCTTACTTGAAGTACTTTAGGGTACTTTTCCACTTAAAGTACTTTATGGTACTTTTTACTTGACGTACTTTCGGGTAATTTGTACTTGACGTACTTTCGAGTGATTTGTACTTGAAGTACTTTCAAGTAATTTGCACTTGATGTACTTTCAAGTACTTTGAACTCGAGGTACGTTCGGATACTTTGTACTTGGCGTACTTTAGGGTACTTTTTACTTGAAGTACTTTCTAGTAATTTGTACTTGAAGTACTTTCGTGTACTTTGTACTTGAAGTACTTTCAGGTACTTTATACTTTGTATTAGAAGTGCTTTCCGGTACTTTGCTCAGCTGTGTTATATCATCGATATTCTTAATATTAATAATATTAGTGATATTTGAAAAAAAAAAAATTTCTCGTTTCATTGATTTTACCATTATCGGGCAAAGCGGCGTTAGCTGATCGTAAAGCGTTCTAGCTTCCTGTATGTTGCACGCTTGAAAAGTCAATTGCAGACAGCAGCAACCCATCCCGAAACCCATTGCGTCCATGTAAACGTGATTTTCCTGCGCCGCATGCTCGCTCGTACCGTCGTCGCCAAGCTCCGCGAGATTCTCCTTGAAAATCTCCGGCACGTTATCGTCTCTGTAAACTTTCACGAAAGTCAATGCGCTTTTTGTCACGAGTTTCCATAAAATTTTCTGGACAAAGGTGAAAATTGATAAATTATTATTAATATTATTATTTTTTTTTTTTTCACACGCTTACTGGGAATGTTTATCGCGACTTTCTCGCCCCTGCGCTGTCTTATATTGCGGGTAAGGGTCCTGAAACGTGGATGACCCGGAAATATCGCCTCGTCGGGAAAAAAAAGGCTTCTGGAGGCGCCCGCGCCGGGCGTAGGTCGAGCCGACGGTTCGGTGAATTCCGGACAGCCGAGTCGCGGAAAACTCGTCAGGGAGAGCAAAGCCTCGCCTGATCTCAGCTCCCTGGCGGCTTCCTGCCTGCGATAGCGCATATTCGCCTCTACCACGTTGAAATGAGCCAGCAAACCCCCGTAAGGCTTTCCCGGCGTTCCCTCTATCATGTAAGCGCCGTATTCAGGCCTCCACAACGATTTGACTCCTCTGATTTTTTATTTACAGGAAAGAAAAAAAAAAAAAAATAGTTTTACACGAAAATTGGCTCGTGAGGTGCGAATTGAAAATTTTTTTTTTTCTTAAATTTTTAATAGCCAAATTTCACTCACGCGGGATCTTTGAGCTCTTTCTTGTTCAGCGTCGACAAGATCTCCTCAGCCCTGAGGCTGACCTTGGCCGTTTTTTTCTCGTCATCGAATTTAACGAGCATGTACTCGACCTTTCGATGAAAAAATTGAAAAAAAAAAAAAAAAAAAAAATGGAAAATCGTGAGCCACGACGCTTATCACGATCTCGAGCGATATATTATCGTGTTGCGCAATTTTACAACACATTGTTGCGGATGGTAGGTAAAATGGTCTAGCGGCGATGACTAGGCGACTTTTCCGTTTCAATTTATCAAGCTTTATTGACGATTATCGTTCATTGCCAACTTATCGATATTGAATCGATAAAAAAAAAAGTAATATAATAGGCGCATTCGGTATATTGGACATCCGATTCCTCGATTGTCTCGAAAGGCAATACGATACATGACAATTGCTAATCGCTCGCTCGAGAGATATAAATACAGAACGCAGCTAATAATTCGGTTTAACATTTCTCGAACGAAAGTTCGAAAATTATGAATTCATGTAAACTGAAGAGATCTTTTTGGCCCAAAATTTGGTTCGTGGAAAAAAAAAAAACTTTTCATAGTTATGAATTTGAAAAAAAAAATTATTCCCGGAATTTGACACTTGGGAGGAGGGGGCGTGTGAGAGGCTTGCGACAAAATTTAAATGGCAAAAAATCAAAGTGACGCGATTAAAATGAGCGTGGAGGTTTTGAATTTCAATTAATTATTTTAATTACCAGCGATCGAATTAGAAAAAAAAAAAAAAGAAAATTTCAAACATACCTCATCGCCCCACTTGAGAACGTCGCCCTGTCGATCTCGGAGTCTTTTGTAAAGATTTATAAATTGCTTTACACCGTGTTTTCTAACGTGATCGGAAAGCTTTTTCGTATCCTCCCAGCTGAGCGGACTACCCTCGGTCAGTAATCCCATATTTTATTTATTATCGTTATTATTATTATTATTTTTAAATGTTGCCGACTATTGAAGAAGAAAAAGGGCTTCTTATGCGTCTTTTTTTTTTTTTACTTTCCCTTCGGCGTGAAGTTATCGTTCGGCACTCATAACTATATGGGAAAAACGTTTCTCGGATATGTTTTAATGTTTTAATCCACGCGCACGTACACACACGAAAAACGTGAACACTGACAAACGAATTTACGCGCAATCACTACAAGATACAAACATTTCGTTATTATTTCCCAAATGATTCGCGGTAATGTTTTTATTGTCGTTCGGTAAACGAAAAAAAAATAAAAATAACGAGTTTGCGGGGCCGAGCTACCTGAACTATACGTCACTGAAAAACTTGTCAGCCAAGAAAAAGTATATGGAAAAGCACGCGCGAAGCAGCAGGAGAATGTGTTTAATAATTGATTGGATCGCCGCGTAAATTATCGATCTCGAGAAATAATAATAAAAGAAATGAGAAAAAAAAAAAAAAAAAGCAGACGCGAGTTTCGATCGGTTCTGTTCTCGCGGCGACGTGCCTCACGAGCCAGCGACAGAACGAAGACTATAGCAACAGAATAGTATAGCCACCGAATTATAGACTATATAAGTATACTTAGTAAGTATAGCAAATAGCAATAGTGAAATCTCGTCCCCCCCTCCGCGCTTCTTTATCGTTCGAGCCGGACTTGCGCGACCCTGGTGGTGAGATTTGAACTAAACTGAAATTTATATTTTACATAGCAAGCAAAAACAAAGCATGACGAGACGTATCACCTCGAAAACGCGAAATGTACTTTCTCCGAGATGGTTGCAACAGATTGGAGTAAATTAAGCTTAGCCACTGCAGTATGATGGCAAAAAGTGGCTGAATTAATTATATATCCATCAATCGTATCGTTAAGGATTCTCAGCTATCTCTCTCTCTCTCGAACTTATGCATCACGTGGTACATAGAGCGCCAGCAACAAATTTCCATTTATTCGTGATATCTCGAAAACTGGACGGTGAAAAAGCTCCTTCTTTTTTTCCCTGACCCTGCTAAAGTTTTTTCTACCGTCTGACGAGTTTTTTTCCCCGGGTTTCACGATTCTTTCATTAAAAAAAGTTTTATTTAGTTGAGATCCGGTCGTTTGATCCGTAAGAGCCCATGTATAAGAGCGTATCTTCGGGTTTTATTATCTCCGCAACTATGCGGCAAAACCTCACGAAATTTGAGCGGTACGTTCGTCTCGATCGAAACAAGGTTTTTAAAAAGTTTCAAGAAAATTCCCATAGTTTTGCCCAAACTGCCATACAACCTTCTTAATATATAGTACAATATACTTTATACTATAATAATAATTTAACGTTATTTAGCATTTTTTTTTCGATTTTCCGTCCTACCTTCTCGCGTAAATGATCAATTTCGGGGTTCCCAGTATCCAAAATTCTTCGGCCGGATCCACTTTTCTCGAAAGACCTAGATTTTTCGGAGCGTCGCTTTAATGAATTCGCGTCAGTCATTGCGTTAGCTCGGGCAACAATGATAAGCATCGCTGATAAGATAAACCGGTGATTGATAGTCACGGACGACCTTCATCTTATACAACGATGCGGATACTTTCATTATAGTTTTTTTTTCTTCTTCTTCTCAAAGATTGTGGATAGTTGAGAAACTGCCTAGTCATATCGGCGCTAACATTTTCATGCAAGGAAAATATTGACCAAGCGATTCATCGGATCGATGAGAAAGGCAGAAAATATCTAAATATATTTGGTGGTGGAAATACTTTTCGGGTTTTCTTTTTTTTTTTTTTCACGATTAAATTATCGTTTATCATTGTTCCAAGTTTTAGATAAATAAATAAATTTTGTAAATCGATGAGTAATGAAAAGTTTTGCAATTTTTGTAGAAAAAAAACCGTAATAATTGAAATTTGCATCGAATAAAAGTTATTGATGTTAATTTATCGATAAATTGGTAAAACTTCGTAATATTTAAGATTTTCTATTAAATTATAATTGATTAATTAAAGTTTTGCAATTTTTGTAGAAAAAAAACCGTAATAATTTTCAAATTTGCATCGAATTAATAGTTATTGATGTTAATTTATCGATAAATTGGTAAAACTTCGTAATATTTAAGATTTTCTATTAAATTATAATTGATTAATTAAAGTTTTGCAATTTTTGTAGAAAAAAAAACCGTAATAATTGAAATTTTCATCGAATTTAAAGTTACTAACGTTAATTAATCGATAAATTGGTAAAACTTCGCGATATTTAAGATTTTTTTTTTTAATTATAATTGATTAATTAATGTTTTGCAATTTTTGTAGAAAAAAAATCGTAATAATTAAAATTTGCATCGAATTTAAAGTTACTAACGTTAATTAATCGATAAATTGGTAAAACTTCGCGATATTTAAGATTTTTTTGAAATTATAATTGATTAATTAACGTTTTGCAATTTTCGTAGAAAAAATCGTAATAATTGAAATTTGCATCGAATTTAAAGTTATAAACGTTAATTCATCGATAAATTGGTAAAACTTCGTGATATTTAAGATTTTTTTTGAAATTAAAATTGATTAGTTAACGTTTTGCAATTTTCGTAGAAAAAATCGTAATAATTGAAATTTGCATCGAATTTAAAGTTATTAACGTCAATTAATCGATAAATTGGTAAAACGTCGCGATATTTAAGATTTTTTTTTTAAATTATAATTGATTAATTAATGTTTTGCAATTTTTGTAGGAAAAACATCGTAATAATTGAAATTTGCATCGAATTTAAAGTTATTAACGTTAATTTATCGATAAATTGGTAAATCTTGGTGATACTTAAAATTTTTTTAAAATTATAATTGATTAATTAACGTTTTGCAATTTTCGTAGATAAAAAATCGTAATTGAAATTTGCATCGAATTTAAAGCTATTAACGTTAATTTATCGATAAATTGGTCAAACGTCGTGATATTTATTAAATATTTAAGATTTAAAAAAAATTATAATTGATTAATTAACGTTTTGCAATTTTCGTAGAAAAAAATCGTAATAATTGAAATTTGCATCGAATTTAAAGTTATTAACGTTAATTTATCGATAAATTGGTAAATCTTCGTGATACTTAAGATTTTCTTTTAAATTATAATTGATTAATTAACGTTTTGCAATTTTTGTAGAAAAAAAAACCGTAACCATTAGAATTTGCATCGAATTTAAAGCTATTAACGTTAATTTATCGATAAATTGGTAAATCTTCGTGATACTTAAGATTTTCTTTTAAATTATAATTGATTAATTAACGTTTTGCAATTTTTGTAGAAAAAAAAACCGTAACCATTAGAATTTGCATCGAATTTAAAGCTATTAACGTTAATTTATCGATAAATTGGTCAAACTTCGTGGTTCTCATTTAAATATTTAAGATTTAAAAAAAATTATAATTGATTAATTAAAGTTTTGCAATTTTTGTAGAAAAAAAATAGTAATAATTGAAATTTGCATCGAATTTAAAGTTATTAACGTTAATTAATCGATAAATTGGTAAAACTTCGCGATATTTAAGATTTTTTTTCTAATTATCATTGGTTAATTAACGTTTTGCAATTTTTGTAGAAAAAAATCCTAACAATTGAAATTCGCATCCAACTTGAAGCTATTAATATTAATTTATCGATAAATTGGTAAAACTTCGTGGTATTAATTTTTTTTCATCAACTTTCGTTTCGTTGTACACCCCCGGATCGGATTTTAAGGGCTCGATCGAACAACATAGAAAAATTTCAGTTTCTGTACTTTATTCGAACGTCGACAAGTTTCAATGAGCAGCGGCGACGTTGAGTCGTGAAAATTTTTTCGCCGTTATCGATGAATTCCCCCCCCCCCCCCCAGGTCGTACGGAGCCGAAAGAGGCTCGGCACTTGTAAGTTCGCTCGATGCCAAAAGGGAAAATTAATCGAACAGACCGAAGCCCATGTCGTCGTCTTCGGACTCGGACTCTTCCTTCTTCTCCTCTTTCTTCTCAGCTGCGGCAGGAGCAGCGGCGGCGGCAGCCGGAGCGCTCGTAACGACGGAGGCGAATTTGCTCGGATCCTGGCGAACAATCGAGCATTATTAATTATAAATTTTAGCCCGGATAGTTCGATCGAGAGCTAGCCTAATGAGTTTTCGAGGATTTTCTTCGATCGAGAATTTTTTTTGGTCGATTTTCTGCAATTTTTGAATTTTTCGACGATTTTCTTCGAGCTAACCGAATTTTTCTTCAAGCTAACCCGAATTTTCTTCAAGCTAGCCGAAATTCGAGTTTTGGAGGATTTTCTATTCGTAGATTTATCGTTCAGACATGCGCTTCGGGCAGATCATCAACAGAGCTTCCGACGCGCCGGTGGGTTCAGCTATTTCTAGCTCCGGCGCGTGATTCGAAAACTTTAGACGCGTTCGCATTATCATCATTACGAAGATCCGGTCGTTAATTTCAAAGATCAAGTTCCCATTTTTTTTTTAAATAATTTTTTCAACAGCTATTATTTAACTTTCAGACGGAAAATATTATTATTATTATTTTTCAGGCAAATGCTTTTTTTTTTTTTTAGTAAACTAACGAAAAAGCATAATTTGAATTAAAAAAAAAAATTCAACGCGATATTGCGAGAATTCGATGTTAAAATTCCAAAAAGCCGAAAAATTAATTAATTAATTAATGCTAATTGAATTTTTGGATTTTTTTTTCTTCTCGAAATTTCCCTCTCGCATATTTTGGGACAAAAGTTTCTTAGGGCGGAGTAATAATAGGAGGGGGGGGTGGAAAAAAAAAAAAGACGCGTACCTTGATGTACTCCTTAATGGTGTTGGCCTCGGGGAATTCGACGTCGGTGACCGCTGCAATGGCCAAGAGATTCTTGAAGCCGTTAGCGACGCTGTGAGGCGCGCTAGCGACGGTCGGATAACCGATCGCCAGGCAGACAGACGCGAGATTTGCGACACCGGCGAGGAATTTCTCGCGAAGATCCTCGGGTTTTATATCGAGAATTTCGGGCGCGAATATCGTGCCCGAATCGTACACCTGCTCGACGAGAAGACCGTACGAGAACGGCGAGATGTTCAGCATGTTGAGCAGCGTCGCTTCCGAAGCGCCTACCTTGTCGCCGGGTTTCAGGATGTGTACATCGTTCTGGACAGGGATTATTGATGAAACAAAAAAAAAAAAAAAGGAGATCGATCAGGTTGAATTACCGGAAATGACGAAAAAAATACGATTGAAAGTGTCGCGAATCGAATTAAATCGAATCGATCGAAGTAAATTTGTTATTTGTTCGAACAAAAAAACTTGTTGCAGCGACAAAGCGATGAAAAATATGAGATAATATGAATGAAAATAAGATAATAATGAAAGAAAAGATATCCGGCATTACTTTCGTCTTTGAATTTTTAAGATTGTCTTTGAACTTTTAAGATTCTCTTTGAATTTTCAAGATAATCTTTGAATTTTCAAGATTATCTTTGAATTCTCGAGATAATCTTTGAATTTTCAAAATTATCTTCGAATTTTCGAGATTGTCTTTGAATTCTCGAGATAATCTTTGAATTTTCAAGATTGTCTTTGAATTTTCAAGATAATATTTGAATTTTCAAGATAATATTTGAATTTTCAAGATTGTCTTTGAATTTTCAAGATTATCTTTGAATTCTCGAGATAATCTTTGAATTTTCAAGACAGTCTTTGAATTTTCAAGATTATCTTTGATTTTTCAAGATTGTCTTTGAATTTTCAAGATTATCTTTGAATTCTCGTGATAATCTTTGAATTTTCAAGATAGTCTTTGAATTTTGAAGATAATCTTTGATTTTTCAAGACAGTCTTTGAACTTTCAAGAATATCTTCGAATTTTTAAGATTATCTTCGAATTTTCGAGATTGTCTTTTAATTTTCAAGATAGTCTTTGAATTTTAAAGATTATCTTTGATTTTTCAAGATTGTCTTTGAATTTTCAAGATTATCTTTGAACTCTCGTGATAATCTTTGAATTTTCAAGATAATCTTTGAATTTTCAAGATAGTCTTTGAATTTTCAATATTATCTTTGAATTCTCGAGATAATCTTTGAATTTTCAAGATAATCTTTGAATTCTCGTGATAATCTTTGAAGATTCAAGATAGTCTTTGAATTTTTAAGATAGTCTTTGAATTTTCAAGATAATCTTTGATTTTTCAAGATTGTCTTTGAATTTTCAAGATTATCTTTGAATTTTCAAGATTATCTTTGAATTCTCGTGATAATCTTTGAAGATTCAAGATAGTCTTTGAATTTTTAAGATATTCTTTGAATTTTCAAGATTATCTTTGAATTCTCGAGATAATCTTTGAATTTTCAAGATTATCTTTCATTTTTAAAGATTGTCCTTGAATTTTCAAGATTATCTTTGAATTCTCGTGATAATCTTTGAAGATTCAAGATAGTCTTTGAATTTTTAAGATAGTCTTTGAATTTTCAAGATTATCTTTGAATTCTCGTGATAATCTTTGGATTTTCAAGATTATCTTTGAATTCTCGAGATAATCTTTGAATTTTCAAGATTATCTTTGAATTCTCGTGATAATCTTTGAAGATTCAAGATAGTCTTTGAATTTTTAAGATAGTCTTTGAATTTTCAAGATTATCTTTGAAATCCCGAGATAATCTTTGAATTTTCAAGATTATCTTTGATTTTTCAAGATTGTCCTTGAATTTTCAAGATTATCTTTGAATTCTCGTGATAATCTTTGAATGTTCAAGATAGTCTTAGAATTTTCAAGATTATCGTTGAATTTTCAAGACTGTATTTGAATTTTTTAAATAGTCTGAATTTTCAAGATTGTCTTTGAATTTTTAAGATAATCTTCGAGAGCGAGAGAGATCTTGGTATACTCACGATAATTTCGATGGTACCCTTGGAGATTTTCGTCGGGATGCTCAAAGCCTGGAAGAAGGAGGTCTTCTCGGGACCGAGACCGGTATTCTGAGCCGGAATGATGACGCTGAGAGGGGCGATGGCGCCGTTACGCGCGGGAGCGCGTACCTTGTTCTCGAGAAGCTTGTCCCTGATCTCTACGAGATCGCCGCGAGTGAATACGAAACCGACGTTTCCCTTGATATGGGGCAAAAGCTTCTCGAGGGCAACGTTACGCTCTACGTGACCGCGTATAGCTTTGCGCATCATGGTGTTCTTTCCCATGAGTACGACGGCGTTGCCGCGCAACGACATGCGTATCTGCTGCATTTGCTTCGAGCCGACATTGTCCGCACCCACAATAAAGCACTTGGGATAGTCATCCAAGAGTTGCTACGTCGAAAGTTAAACATTCGAGATTTTTTTTTTTTCTTCTCTTTTACGAAAAACGTAGCGATATAGGAAATTCCAAAGGGGAGGGGGGCAATTCTCTTTCCGAGCGTACAAAAAAATTATTCAGATCGGAATTTTTGGGGCGCAATTTTCGTTATTTTACGAAATAAATTTTTTTTTTTTTTTTTTTCTCCCACTTACGATTAGTTTGGTGAAGTAGTTGGACTTCCAGCTTGCTTTGTCCTCCCTACCCATCTTGCAGTGCGTGTAGGGATACCTTGCGGAGATTTAAGGACTGCAATCGAAAAGGGGAGATAGCGTTGCACAAAAGGAAACGAAAAAAAAAAAAAAAAATGCGCGAAAAGTTTCGAGCGAAGGAACGCGAAAGGGTCAGACTGCGATATTGGGCGCGTTTATCAACCGAGGAACCGACGCGCCGATGGGTTCAGCTATTTCTAGCTTCGGCGCGTTTATCGGACCTTCAGACGCTTATCGTTGTCATCATTTTTAAATATAATCGTCAAAACGGTCAAATTCACGGTAATAAATAATAACATTCTTCATTTTTTCACCCAACTGATTGAATCCTTCAATTTCGCTAGAAATTTCATTTTAATTTTCGTCTAGCACGAAAAAAAATGCTCGAAAAGAAAAAAATGAGTCTCGTGACTTTGCTATTGTTCAATTTTAATTACAAATGAATTTTACTGAATGCAATAAATAAATGAGTATCCGGTTGATCGCCAGCTGCCGCGTGGCGACCTAACCCTTAAATTCGACTTTCTCAAGAAATCACTCCGAGCAGCGTACGAGTTACGTATCGTACGAAATATTTGATCATCGACGAGCGTACGAAATTCTTACTGATACGAATATTCGGATAATAGCGAGATTTTTCGATTAATCAAAGAAACGAAAAAAAAAAAATTAAACGTGACTAACCTTGGCAAGTTACGCGAGTGTAGTGAGAGAGAAAACGGAAACTGACCACCCGGGTGACGCGGAGAGCGGGCGCTGAACCGGAAGTACTGCTCTCTCGTGTCGAAATTTAACAGCTTTGCTGCGTTCAAAAAATTGGCGCCATATTTGAATCGTTTACGGGAACGATGCTCCAACGAAATTGTGAGAAAAACAATTAACAGAGCTCGTACTTTTTTTTTTCAGGTCAAAAAAAGTTTTCCGCATAATATGCACAATCTGAATGAAGCATTCGGTCAACTTTTCATATTCAGGAAGGTAGAAAATAAATATCAACGGATACATCCGTCGAAAAATGTTTAATCAAAAAAAAATTATGTAAGACAAATTTTATTTTCGAACAAACAAACTATTGAATGAAAAAAAAAAAAAAAAATAGCTTACCGAAAATGATTTCTCAGGTGCAGCGTTGCTAATATTAAATTGAAAATAAAATAAAATTAAATTAAATTAAAAATTAAATTGAAAAAACGTGGCAATATATTTTTTATTCTTTCTATACAACATTTTTATTCTATAACAATTGGCGAGGACTCAAATTTTGTACCGTGATCCCTAAGAAGCGTGCTTACTTTTATTTATTTATTATTTTAATTGGAATTAGCTCTCTCTCTCTTTTAATTAAAAATACCGTTTCTTATTCCTAAATCTCTGTGCAAATTATCTGCGAAAAAGGAAATATTTATTTATTCATTTCCCCGAATAATTTGCATGGAAAAAAAAAGTAATAATAAAATAAAAATTTTTTTTTTTTCAAAGTATCAAGACACGTTTGGCGCAATTTTCCAATGTCTCGACGGTAAAATTAATATCCTCCTCGCTGAGAAGCGCGCTAACGCAAATACGTAAACTTGGTCTTGGTATTCGGCGCTCCGCCTCGAGATACGCGGCTTTTATAATCGCAAGACCATTATCGATGCATGCACGCGATATTTTTTCGATTAACAAATTTTCCTCCGCTCCGTCGCGTCTCACCCTGAGATAGATGTGCTTGATCGGTGATTCCGGAATTCCCGAGATCTCGAAAAGCTCAATTCTCCCGAGAGCCGTGTCAATGGCAAGGCAATTTTTTCTCAACGAACGAAAAATTTCCGGCTCCGCCTCGATGATGTCGAGCGCGGTAGTCGCGGCGGTGGTCAAGAGCGGAGGAAGCGAGGCGGAGAAACAGTAACCCAGGCCGGATAATCTCTGATGCTCGATTACGAACGAGGATCCGACGCAAAAACCACCGATCGAGCTCAGCGAGCATTCGAGCGAGCCTGGAGAAAAAAAAAAAAAAAAAAAAAAAAAAAAAACATTCAAATCAATGAATGCGCGAAGAACGACGAGTTAATAGCTGTAAGAGCACCGGAGAACACTAAAAGTGCAAGAAGTATTACGTGCGATAAAATAACAGTTCCGATGTATACAAAGTCTGTTGGCAGGAAATGTTATAGTTACATTGGACCGAAAGTAGCAAACTGTCTCGCTCTCCTTTCTATCGTCAACTAATACTCGCCGCACCTCTTGAAAAATGTAAAAAAAAAAAAAATTATAGAAGAGGCCGTTTTGCAAGTATCCCAACTGAATTGTTATCAAGTGTTTTAATTTGAAATGTAAAAATGTACAAAGTGTGCGTAATCGCTGCGCCTGCGCGTACAAAGAAAGCGTGCTTTAAAATAGGATGAGCAGATCGTAGGTAGAGCGGCGGACAAGTGCACTTTTGCAACTCGAATATTGTAATCTTAATCTTAATTATATAACTGTAAATTATTTTATAGTACAAGATTAAATAAATCAAATGAAAATAAAATAAAAACAATGTGATATCTAGTATGGAGTTAGGAAATGTTAGTTATATAGTTATAAGTTATATAGTTATATAACTTATATAGGGGACATTCCACGTCAACTCAGCCACCCCGTTTTTTTTTATTGTCTCGAAAAAATTATTCAGTACGGGCATTTCAAAGTACAATACATCCATGAAATTTTACCAAAATTTCGTCCCCCCACTATTGTTGGTTCTCGAGATAATGATTAATGAAGTCTCAATTTTGTAAAAATCATAACTTCGTAACTACTGATCGGATTTAAACGATTAAAAAAAGAATCTTTTTTATTTTTTTCGCTCTTTTCGAAAAAAAATATGATATCATCGGATAAAAGCTCATTAGACATTTTTCGGAGTAAATTAACAAAAAAACAATTTTTCCCTCTTCACTGATGCCTTGTTCCATTTTGAAAAAATCCTGCGGAGTTGTGTATTGCCTCCCTCTATCAGAAAAAAAAATTACTGAGTAGAATTCCGATTGGCCCTTTCGTGGGAAAAAAAAAAAAAATCGAAAAATTTCCCCGAAAACTGTCTAATGAACTTTTCTCCAATGACGGCATATTTTTTTCAAAAAGGGCAAAAAAAAAAAAAGATTCGTTTTTTAATCGTGAAAATCCGATCAGCCGTTTTTCGAAAAGGGAAAAAAAAAATCAAAAAGATTCTTTTTTTAATCGTTTAAATCCGATCAGTAGTTACGAAGTTATGATTTTTACAAAATTGAGACTTCATTAATCATTATCTCGAGAACCAACAATAGTGGGGGGATGAAATTTTGGTAAAATGTCATGGATATATTGTCCTTTGAAATGTCCATACTGAATAATTTTTTCGAGACAATAAAAAAAACGGGGTGGCTGAGTTGACGTGGAATGCGACATATAGTTATATAGTTATAGTTATAAGATATATATATATATATATATATAAGGATATAGTTAGTTATATAGTTATATAGTTAGGATATAGTTACAGTTATAGTTATAGTTATAGTAAGGAAATGTAGACAATATAAATGTTAAAGTTTTAAAACTCTTGAGTGTAGCTTTTGAGCATATATTCAACGGTTGCATCTCACAATCAGAATGGCCTGCTATTTAAAGCTGGCTCTCCTCATAAAAGGACAAATTATCGACCAATATCCCTCACAACCAACTTTGAATAATTTGAAAAAATTATATATACCAGACTATCAAACTTCTTAATTCAATGTAATATCTTGTCTGCGAGTCAATTTGGCTTCAGAAAAAATATTGGAACTAATGATGCAATAGCCCAACTATTAGAAAAAATTGATAAGAACGTTAACGACTCCAAACCCACAATCGCTGCGTTTTTTGGATTTAGCAGAAGCTTTCGATACTATTAATCATGAAAAGCTACTTGGAAAAATAGAATTGCATGGGATCAAAGGAACTGCTTGAAAACGTATTCATAGTTATCTGACTGATCGTGAACAAATCGTTAGATTAAATGATGCACTCGGTTAGCATACCAACTACCGCTATAGTATTGTTCCTCAAGGAACAATACTTGGTCCATTATTGTTCATTGTTTGCATAAATTATATCGAGCAATAATATAATAGCCTATGCGGATGATACCGTTGCCACATGCTCGGGAGACACTTGGGAAGAAGTCCAAAATTTAAATTTCCTCTTATTTGAGAGAAGTTGCAATTTGGTTGGCCAATAATGCACTCTCATCGAATATTAATAAATGACTTTTGGTGCATATAAGGACAGTGTACCTAATAATATCGAAATTAAGATAATATATCTCTAAATAGAACAGTATCCTGTAAATATTTAGGAATAATTATAGATTGCCATCTGAGATGGGAATGTCATATACAAGCAATTATTTAAAAAATACTAGATAGATATAAAAAAAAAAACTGGATTAAAAAAACTGCGGAAACTCTCAGACCTACTCTTTCTACACAGGTTTGAATGGCATAAATGGCCTTAATATTTTTGGTATATCAGCAAGGATTCTCCGCTCCATCAGTCTCAAATCTACTGCTCCAGTTCGGCTAGCTCAATCCTGCTCTATACTTCTCTACTTTTCTAGCTGTTTAACTTTAAATTTTGTGCAATTAAAAGAGATCACTCTACTTCTACACTTCTAGTTGTGCGCTATAAGGATATCATTAATATTATTATTATTATTATTATTTGTCTTTATTAATTTTCACTAACCAAGCAATCCACCTGTATATAATGTATCAATGTAAAAGGGTTTCTTCCCGTTGAATAAATAAATAAATAAATAAATAAATAAATATTTCGTATTCATTTTTTATAAGTTAGTAAAGATGCTAGATCCAAAAACTGTGTTAACCATCTATTATGCTTTGTTCCATAGTAGTGTGGCTTTATATATGGGATAGTTGCTTGGGGAGGAGCATGTCCCAATTTCATTGGACCTCTGCAAAGGTTACAAAACAAACTACTGAGAATAGCGCTTAAAACTCGGAGTTGAAAAGACCTTTGAGTTTTGAAAAACTCCTTTATTATACTCCATTACTATTAAAAATTGAAATTAAACTACGATAGCTCAAGCAGCAATACGAGAAACAAAAGCCTGATCCTTTCTAATGTTAAAAAAGAAATTTATCACAGGAGTACTTTTATAATAGCGATGGTCTACTTCAGTAAGCTTTATAATTATCTGCAATCATTGAACTTTGGGAGAAAAATACTATAAAAAAGAAACTGAGAAATTGGCTCATCGATATGACGAAATAATATGACTTTTGTTAAATTTTTATCTAGCTATCTATTTTTGTAATAGTTCTTTCCACGCCGGATCTATGAAAAAGTGTCTAATCACCTCTGTAGGATTTATGAATTTAATTTAATTTAAATTGGAGTACATGAGAGCGCAAATAAACACTTTATATAGTTCCATACTTTACATAACACAGATTCTTTTATCGAACATTGACTCCAAGTCCCAATATTCTTTTCGCTTCATGCTTGTATTGCCTAAGCGCTCTCGCTTGTTCGCAACCTCTCTCCCTATGCTAAAGTATCCTAAAATTGCTTCTTATCTACCATTAAAACTTAAAAACTTAAAAACTAAAAGCATACATAATAATAATAATAATAATAATAATAATAATAATAATAATAATAATAATAATAATAATAATAATAATAATAATAATAATAATAATAATAATAATAATAATAATAATAATAATAATAATAATAATAATAATAATAATAATAATAATAATAATAATAATAATAATAATAATAATAATAATAATAATAATAATAATAATAATAATAATAATAATAATAATAATAATAATAATAATAATAATAATAATAATAATAATAATAATAATAATAATAATAATAATAATAATAATAATAATAATAATAATAATAATAATAATAATAATAATAATAATAATAATAATAATAATAATAATAATAATAATAATAATAATAATAATGGTAGACGATTAAGTAAAGTGAAATAAAGTAAAATATTGGTCCCAGAAATTTCAATGCAATTAAACCTGAGATCTAGTTACTCTAATATTAATATTTAGGATATAACGATCGAATATTTCTCATATTCAACATTGTATTGGCTTTAAATAAATAAATAAATAAATAAAATAAATAAACAAAATAAATAAAATAAAATAAATAAAATAAATAAAATAAATAAAATAAATAAAATAAAATAAATAAAATAAATAAAATAAATAAAATAAAATAAATAAAATAAATAAATAAAATAAAATAAATAAAATAAATAAAATAAATAAAATAAATAAAATAAAATAAATAAAATAAATAAATAAATATTTTCAGTTTATTCATGCTAATTTAATAATTTTTTTTATTCATTCGTACCCATTATCATGTCGACTTTGCTTCTGGAAACTCCGAAATGCTCCGTAACGCCTCTTCCTCGCGCTCCGAGCGTTCCGAAGGAGACTGTCTCGTCGATGAAGATCCTGAGCTTGTATCTCTCGCAGAGCTCGACGAGCCTCGGCAGAGGACAGACGAGACCGGTGTTCATGTAAATTCCCTCCACGATGAGAAATCTCCTGATCCCGGAGGCTTTTTTCTCATTTTTCTTATCCTCGAGCGCCTGTTTTATCAGCAATTTCTCGAGATCGCGCGTATCGTTGTGCACAAAATAACGAACATCGGATCGCGAAGCCTCGAGGCCCTTTTGTATCGCGAAATTTATCCTCTCGTCCGCGAAAACGATGTCGCGACGTTTGCAGTAAGCAGGTATGGCCGAGGCTATCGTACTGAAGCCGTACGAATAAACGATGGCCTCCTCGGTCTCCATGAATTCGGCGAGACGTTCCTCGAGCTCGAGATGAACGTCCACGGTGCCGTAAAATCCGCGAGGACCGCAAGAACCAACGCCGTACTTTCTCACAGTTTCTATCGCTTTCTCATCGATTCTCTCGCGCTCCGATAATCCCAGATAATCGTGACTGCCCAGATTCAAGCAATTCGCACCGTCGACGATTATTCTCTTGCCCATTCGAGATGTAACGCGTTTGGGACGCAGAGACGGATGATCCTTGGAAATTTCGGTCACAAGGGCGTCGGGCAACCAATCGGCTAATTTTCTCTCGACCTCGCTGTCATCCGGCGAGTCTCTCCTCGTCGCGTTATCGCCGTAACGTCTCTTCGCGATGAGCCAGACGATCCAGAGAACGAGAAAACCGGCTATGTGAGCATTGTACTGGGGCAACGTCGCGAGTATGTCCATCGACTCGATAAACAAAAGTTTCGAGCTCATTTTAACGAGTTTACCGGTTGGATAGTTTTTTTTTTAGGTTTTACGTATTGTTTTTAATGAAAAATTAAATGGCTCGTCGATGATACACTTTAACTTTACACTCGAAGGAAACAAAAGTGGGGTTATGTTTGAAACAGAGATCGGGTGATCCGCACTCTGATCCCTGATCCGCATATGAGAAGCTCAGCTCAGATGGCAGCACTTATCGGGGACAGCTGATGCGTTTAATCGTAACTTGTTATTCACAGCTAACCTACAAAATTTCGAGCAAGGTAATGTCTTAAAGAAAATTATTAATATAAAATTAATCGCTTAAAAAATGATAATAAAATAATATCATTGATTTTAATTATAAAATAATGAAAATAAATATATGATATTTATTGTATTTATTCGATTCACAAGAAAGCAACCCTTTTACAATCAATATATAGGAACGATACGAATGTGTTATTGTTATATAAATAAAAATGGTAAATAATAATCGCTCGGAAAAGTAAAATATCGCGTTAAAAAAGATGCAGGGATATTTCCAAGCGATGTGAAATTCCGTTTATATTTTTTTTTTTCAAAATTTAGTACTCCAAAAAGCTGCAAAAAAAAATCGCTAAAAATAGTACAAACTTCGAAAAAAAAAAAAAAAAAAAAAATTATCGGGGAATTCCCCTTTTTCATATTCTCCCAGCGATTACAAAAAAAAAAAAAACATTTGAGATGGCGATGACGCAAGGTTTCTGCGTTATGCGCAAATTAATTGCTCCGTCGATGAGAAATATCGCAGCAAGAACCTTCGCCGCTCTGCCGCCCGAGGTTGTAATTTTTCCGGATCACGAAATGGCCGTTTGCTGGCATCCCGAGCAAGATTTTCCCTACGAATGCTCGTCGCCGCTGCCGAAGCCCGAAGAGCCGGCTTATTCGATTCTCAAGATACAGGCACGAGACGCGAGAGACGTGTTCGCGAGAAAACAGAACGGCAAAGAGCTGGCCCTGGAATTGGGAAAACTTACGTTCACGACGATGCATCGATGGTTCCCGAGGAGCAGAGACAAGAAAGCCAAAAAGACGAAGCCCGACAGGCCCTATCTGTGATAAAAAAAAATTTGCTCAAAAAATTTCACGCCGTCGTGCAAAAAAAAAAAAAAGAAAAATTTACGATTCATACTCGCATGTAAATTTATTAAAAATATACAAGATTCATTGATCGGCTGAGCAGTCTCGTTTTCTCAATTTTTTTTTTTCCCCCTCCGACTATCCATGAATCCTCAATACAATTATATCACAGATTAATCTTACGATTCGAAAGAAGAAAAAAAAAAAAAAAAAAAAAAAAATTAAGAATTTCGAGAAAAAAAAAAGCTTCTTTTCTCAGTCAATTTTTTTCAAGCATATATCGCGTTATTATCGCAATCGAATAAGCTCGTCATAATTTCATTTGTCCACCGATCGACGGGACTAAATTTTCACAATATTACATTTCGAGGAAAAATCTGTCGTTCGCCTTCGTGCATGAAAATTTCCATCGACTTGTAGAGCAAATATTTGCCGAGCGATCGTTTTTCCTTGCCGCTCATTGTCGTTGCGTAGCCGTAATAAGTTCCGCTGAGGCAATTGGTGAGATGCGCGGTGCCGAGCGCATCGATCATCGATGCCTCGCGACTGCAGGCTTCCTCGGTCATTGCGTGGGAAAAAACATGAAGGCAAACGACACCCTTGCCGGCCTCCCATATATCGAGTATACGACGAATTTTTCGACTCTCATCGTTCGCGATAATTCGCCTCTTCGACCAAACGCCGAATGCGTCGTAAAGATGAGCCGCTGGTCTCGCCGCTTTGCCCTTGCCGATGTAAAATACCGCTCTGAGAAATCTCGCCCATCTATCGGCGGGTTTCAAGCTAGCACCGCAGCGCGGCAGATCTCGCGTTATCCGAGGATCCAGGAGAATATAACAGAACGAAGTTTTTGATATTCCACCGCGATATTTGCGCTTTGGATTTGCGATCGAGTATTCCTTGAAAGCTTTCTCCTCGAGATTTCCATAGTAAAGCTGTCTCGTTGTCCAATCGGTCGATAAAAGCGATTCCGGTATTTCCATAGACGAGGGAATCCCCGAAATTCCGCGTTCCGTTTCTTTGGTCCAATTCTCGTTTCGATCCGGCGTTTGATTGGTTAAAATTTTTTCGTTCCTCTCTCGCGTATGCTCGAGCATCCACAAACGTTTCAGATAAACGTTGAACGTTGTTTTCGTTATCGGACCCGGTATCTCGCCCAGTGCTCTCAATCTTTCGCGCAACAATTGATCGTCGTAACGAGCTGCCGATTTTGCGATTACGCTCGATGATGGCGAAAATCCCGAGGAATATTCACTCGTGACAATGGAAAGTTCAGCTGCTCGCGGGGGGGGGGGGAAAAAATCATTCGAAGAAGCAAAAAAATGCCATATTGCGTAAAGGGGATTTTAGAAAAAAATTCAACTCTCCGAAACCGATTTTTTTGACAATTATTGCGCGAAAATTTTGCTTCAAAGGAGCATATTGTTTGAGGATTTTCCGTCGAAATTAAATATTTTTGTCATTTTGCCTGATAAATAATTTTTACCCAATCGATCGATCCACGAGGCTTCCTCCTTCGCTCGATCCATGTCTTCGCTCCGGCTGAAATTACATGTTTACGATTGTAATGCTGAAAAAGCTGGTAATAAATTTGAAACGAGGGACGACTGCAATTGAAAATTTAAATTTTGTACGTCTAATCTTCGATGTCGAGGCGGAGCGAGAGTCTTACCTTGAGGGAATTACGCGGAGATGTCGTTCGACGAATGCGATACCCTCCTCCTGATCCTCGTACATGTATTCCTCATCTACGCTCACGAATGATTCGGAACGAGACCTAAAGAATAAAATATTTTCCTCCGTCGTGAGAGTATTTTCTCTACGGTAAAAAAAAAAAAAAAAAAAAAAAATATTCCAAGCTGGCGAATAAAGCGACGACTCAAGAATGAATATCAGCACCTTGAAATTTTACGCATTAAAATTAATTGATTGAAAATAATCGATCGAATAAAAGGAAACTAAAAAAACGGCTAAAAATTGTTTTCAGCGTGCTACGATTGAAGTTTTTTTTTTTTTTTTTTTTCCAATTAACATCAATTCGCTCGTTCCGCTCGCGAATAGTGTACTGGGGCTTTTTATCAGATACGTATCAACTTGAAGCATCGAAAGTACATATATCGTGTGCGAATCACGTGGTGCTTACGTAAGCGCGATAAGCCTCGAACCCAAAGGCCGATCGTCGCTCTCAAAAGAGTACGCGAGTGAAAAATATAAAAAAGTTGGAATTCTATTCCAGTTCTTATTCTCATCGCAACCGTTTGAGCTTTCGAACGAAGCAATTTTTCGATTTTTTTTTCACAAATTTTCAAAGTAAGAGCATCGATTTTCGCCAATTTTACCCATTCCGACTGAAAATCGTCAATTTTCAAAGTAGTCTTTTGAGTTAAAAAAAAAAATTAAGATCTCGGTGAAGATTTAAACGGAATTTTCCGAGTCCGCTCGAGAATCCCTGATAAGCCTGAATCCGTTAATCCGGAGCAAAGTTATGGGCGTTTGAGTAATTTTTTAAGCGAATCGATGAAAAAAAAAAAATCATGAAAAATCGAGAGTAATTTCGAGACATCGGCCCTTGAAAATTTCATTCGTACTTAACGTTAAAAGAGGACGAGTAAATAAATATATTTACCACGTGACGATGGTTTCTCGATCCGTTTCGTAAAATTCGCCAATCGAGCTCGTTTCGCCGCAGCTGCGATCCGAATTGAAATTCATCGCTGATCTCGGGTGATCCTCATCGTAATCGAGCGCGGAGATCGAAGCCGGTGGAGTTCCGCATCTTTTCTCGCACGCTTCCTCGATTTCCAACAATATTTTCGTCTCCTCGTCTCGATCGTACGTCGCATCTCTGAGCCTCAATTGCGAACAAACGGACAGCGGATTCGACGAGCCGGGACTCTCGAGATCGGAATGAAGCTTTTCCGTCTCTCGATCATCCGAAGCTCCATCATTATCACTGATTCGTGGTTTTAATTCGAAATCATCGGCGACAACGAGATTTTCGTGGTTAAAACGATCGTCAAGACCGATGGCAATGTCATTCGCTTCGTACTCTTCGTTTCTTCTTTTCTTCGGTGTTGAAATTTTCATATTCGGCGAATAATCGACGATTATCTCATTCTTATCGGGTATCCTGGGATGCGACATCGTCGGAATAACTTTTTTTAATCTCGAACGAACGAGAAAATTGCTCGTTTTATCGAGTTTCCTCGGTGGATTTTTCAATTCGTACAGACGACCGCTGTAACGTTTCTTCTTCGGTGTCGAGCTTGCGCTCCCGACTCGAACTTCCGGTAGTTTTGACAATTTTTGGGCCAGCGCTCTGTCGTATTTACCTCTGTTCACGGGTTTTTCATCGTTCAACCCGGTTATTTGACAATTCGGCGATTTACTGATGACCGACGTATCGGGGACGAATCTACGGCGCGGCGAGGGCTTGGATTCGAGCTTTGGATGATTTTGAAATGGCAAAATTCCGGGTTTTTTTCTCGTTGTGTTCTTGGATCGCGAATTTTTCGTAACTCTTCGGACGATCGTCGCCGCGTCGTTGACGACGGTGGAATCGCTCGTCAGTGTATTCGACAATCTGCGAATTATTCGGCCAACGAGAAGCTTCTCGTCCTCGGCACTTTCCACACCGGAAACGCTGCCGAGGCTCGAGGGGGATACAATTTTTTTGCAACGACGGAGCGTCACGTTGCCGCTTGCCGAGCAATTTGAATTTACACGGGTCATTGGGCTCGACGAAGCTTCGTTCGACGAAGATGCGCATGATGTTTTATAAGAATCATCGGATGGCACGTATTCGGCAATTACATTTCCCTTGTTGATTAAGATTTTTTCTATTCGATAAAAGCGAAAGAAAAATATAAAATTAAAAAAATTAAAAAAAAAATAAAATTTAAAGAGCTTTCGAGGTACATGAGAGAAGCGATGAAGAATGGATGAAGACAAGATGGCCAAAAGTTTGCTCGATGGAAGAGATAAGGGTGATCACGAACGGTGAACCCCGTCGAGATGGGGGCAAGAATTTAGTCAAAGTGCTCAAAGATATGGAAATAGAAGACACAACAGCGATGATGAGGAAACGAAGAGATGTGGAAAAGAATGGAAAAAATAATAAAAGAGGGGCTGGAAAATTTAAAAAAGGAAATTCTACGCATTGCGGTTGAAGAAGAAGATGGAGTTGAGAAGGTATAACGTATAACTATAACGGGAATCCCTCGAAATGGGGAAAAGGAGCTGAAACGGGCAATGGAGGAAGTGGGAGACGGCAGAATTTTTGAGTGGATTTGGAAGAACAAAAGTGGGAAGTATTAAAAAAAATGGTTAATAGAAGGGGTAGAGAGAAAGAAGGATCGGGACAGACGAGGAGACTGGAGTAGGTTGGACGAGTCAAGTTTCAGCTCTTATTGTAAGCTCATCGAGGAGGGAGTTTAAAGAGAGAACTGCTGGGATGTCGCCGACACAAAAGGTTGGATTAATAGAGGAATGGAGCGGAATACGATGCGGGAATATCCACAGATATGGAAAGAAAGGGTTACAATAAGATTGGAGCCGTAGACTGTGCGAAGCAGAAAAAGAAGACATAGAACACATTTGGGCTTGTGATCAGGCAAGGAAGGAGATAAGAAGGAATGGACAAAATGGGTGCAAATGGGTCAAATGACTTGAGGGGTAACACCGCTGTAAAAATCTAAAAATGCACAATTTTTTTTTTGGGACGGAAGAAAAGGTAATAAGATAATAATATTTGAGGGAGTTATTAGGCATACATTTAAGTATAATACAAAAAATTATTATCAAAAAATATTCAAAAATGGCAACACCGGAGCCATTCTCGCGAGACATGCGGCACGCGGTGTAACTGTCACAAATTTGAATTTGAAAAAAAAAAAAGCACTTAATCTATAGATATATCAATAGCTACAGAAATACGTAGGGGATTTTCGAGAAGTTAATTTAAACATTATTTATTAACAAATAAGTGCCCTCTCTTTTGTCGAAAATTCAAAATTTTCATTCAAATACTCGCCAATTACACAAAAATCAATATTTTTAAAATCCCCTACGTATTTCTCTAGCTATAGACACGTAGATTAAGTAGGTTTTTTTTCTAGATTTAAATTTTCATATGAAATTCTGCAGCACCGCGTGCCGCAGAATTCATTCAGTTTCACGAGAATGGCTCCAGTGTCGCCATTTTTAAATATTTTTTGATAATAAATGTTTGTATTATACTTAAATATATGCCAAGTCACGGAATGAATGAGGTGAATGAATGAGGAAGGAATTAAGGAAGGAGGAAGGAATGAAGGAATAAATAAGGAAATGTAAAGAATTAAGGAATGAAAAAGGCCTGTATCTCTCTCTCTCTCAAAATATAGGGTAGGCTAAGATAAGTTAAGTGTAGGTTAAGGAAAACATGTGAGCGGAGCGGGAGTCCGCAATGTACCCCGCAAGGGAAATAAACATTTTACTACTTAAATATATGCCTAATAACTTCCTCAAATATTATTATCCTATTACCTTTTCTTCAATCTAAAAAAAAAAAAATGGTTAAAACAGCGCTTTTCTTTTGTTTTTACAGGTGGTGTTACCCCTTAAAGAGGTTCTTAACATCAATTTGGTGCGGCAAGGGGAAAGCGATAGCTCAATTCTGTTTTACAAGTATATTTCACATCCGGAACGGCGAAAAACTTTCTTTACGGGCAAATTTATATCTACGAAGGTCTTAGCCTATCGTTTAAGCGTTTCTTCGGGGAAATTTTACCGTTTTTTCATTCCTAAAATAAACTCCGATCATAACTTCGAATACTTCTCCCGTAAGAGCGGTAAATTTAATGTTTTTTTTTTCTCCTCTACTACGCGCGGTCAAAAAAATCTGAAATAATTACCATTTTTCTCTGGGTTAAGAACCTCCTTAATCGGATTCCCGAAAGGAGGGCCAGCGGAGGGAAATGCGTAGATACGCAAAAGAGTTTGAGAAGCTTTTGCAACGGAAAAATCGGTGGCAGATCACAGAAGAAAATTCTCACTCAAGGTTAAGAGTTTGAATTAACGAACACGGCTGTTTTGTTTTATTTTTCCAAGTTAATTTACTTTTGGGTTTGTTTATAAGCATAAATGGAAAATTTAATTTTCTTAAGGAATGGGATACAAAAGATTATATTATACCATACAAAAAGGAATGTGTGATTACTGTAGGGGAATAGAGGAGTTCTGTAAAAAAAAAAAAAGGAGTAAGGAGGAAGAAAAAGAGTCGGAGGAGAGGGATAAATAAAGACTAAGTGATAAAGGTGCGATAACAAAATGTGTATTTTAAGGATATTATTAGAAAGTAAGGAAAAAAAATTGTCAAAGTTATGCAAACAAAACTCCATTATTGATATAAAATAAATTAAATAAAAATTAATATAATAATTTGATAATAAATGATAATATTAAAAATAATAAAAAAATAAATAATAAATAATAAAAAATAATTTGATGATAAAAATTGAATGAATTACCGAGAGTTAATTTGAATTTTGGCTTCTCCTCCTCGTCGTCCTGACTCGTGCCGCAGTACTTTCCCAGCGTCGCTATAGCCTCGTAATAAGCGCCGTCGAAGGCGTAATGAAATGGATTCCTACCTTCGTCGTCCAGGCACAAAGGATCGCCGCCGTTGGCGAGCAATAATTCCAGAACTCCGACTCTACCCCAGGCAGCGGCTACGTGAACTGGCGTCATACCGTCGCTCGATCTGACGTTAGGATCGCCGCCGTGGCGCAAAAAAAGCTTTGTCACCGTTTCCGCAAATTTCTCCGACTCATTGCCGATCACGAGATGAAAGGGCGATATACCGTGAGTCGGAATTAATACATTCGGATCTGCGTCTTTGATCGACAAAAGAGTCTCCACTTGTCTATTCAACATTATTATTCATTGCATATCAATAACGATAATGCTATAATTATTTTTAAAAAATAATAGAATGAAAAAAAAAAAAAAAATTTAATTACGGCACATCGATGTTCGGCGATCGAAGAAGATAATTAAAATCATGAATTAATCGAAACATTTTTTTTCCGACTTACCTTATGTCGTTGTCCTCGAGGCCATCGCGAAGAGACGAGGCCAGAAAGAGCTCACCCCGTGATTTTGGAGTCGTTAACATTTTTTTCGACCGATTTTACTTATCAATTATTTAAAACGAAAAAAAAAAAGAAAAGGAACTCGTACAGGTCGATGAAATTTATGTGTATACTGCTCGAGTGTCGCGACGAATAAAATAAAATGAAAACTCCTCAAGATAATGTATTTGTGATTTCGGAAATCAGGCACTTACGATAAGCTTTTGATAATGGACTTTGTTTGCTTATCCCACATCCGAGGATCAAGGTCACACTTTGTTTGTCAACAATCGTTCCAAGTTCAAGGTTATGGCTCCAAAATACGAAAATACACGCGATATAACCTCAAATTTGCTAAAATCGAGATTTCAATTGAAAACAACATTTTTAAGACTCCGGACGATGTTTTATCGTTTAAATTAACACAATTCTCGTTTTTAGACTGTCTATCATTTTTTTTTTAAAAAGAATTTCCTTTGTCTTTTCGATGATTGAACGCGAGCGTCCTTCCGAGTACGCTGTCACCGCACTTACTAAAAGAGGTTATATCTATTATGCTCCGCCGTCGCTCCTGGTTACAAATAAGCAATTTTTTTCGATATTATCGACTAAACTTTCTTTCGGGATTTTTTTTTCCCATCATACCAATCGCCATAAATGTATAAAAAGAAATTAGTTGGACGAGATATGTACGTAAATATTCGTATTTGAGAGAAATGAGGTCCGCGTCGCCAGAAAACGTTTCTGACCTGATCGCTAAGCCAGTCGAGAAATACGATCCTGAGCCAAGGTAGCTTGTATGAGAAAATTTATTCCGCGAATTTGAGATAAAATTTCTACTTGCAGTTTCACATTGTCGACGAATCATGAATTTATCAAAATAAATAAATAAATTTCGTCTCGCTCAGATACGTATCCAAGTATCGTGAGAAAATTATAAAAGCATCCAAGCGCGGCAAGAGCGCGCACAAAACTCTGGGTGTTCCCAGCGTCGTGCTCGATCCACCCGACCAATATCTCAAAAAACGAGCAAGCTCCGCGCCGCGAAAGCCTCAGGCTCATCATGAGCACTATCGTCGACCCGATTATCAAAGAAAATTACCCGAATGGAAGCCGATCAGAGCGTCGGATATGGAAAAGTCCGACAATAATCTCGTCGATTATGCGAAGCGTAATATCGAGGAGGCGAAAAATCGCAGACCGACCAAAGCCAGAAAGTATTACGTCGACGACAGGCATGGAAATTCTCAGTCTCTCAAGCTCAGCGGCTTATATCCATTTTATAGAAACAGAAAGGTGATTTTTGGGCTTTTTTTTTCAAATTTTATCAAACTCTGAGATCAGAGCCGATTCTCGTTACTTTCGAAGAATGCGTTTTTTCGCTTTTTTAAATGGAAAAAAGATAAAAAAAAAATAAACAAAAAAATTGATAATTGATAAAAACAAATTTTTGATTTGGCCGTAAAAGAGTTATGGACAAATTCCGGGCAATGGATCTCGGACTTACGAGAATCATTCGTCACCGAGGCAAGGGAGCAGTCCCCAGAGAGCAAGGAAAGCGGAGAATAAATCCAAAGGGAGCGGAAAGCACGAGGAATTGCCTAGACAAGGGACCAAAAAGCAGGAAGAATTTTCTCGGCAAAGGAACAAAAAGCACGAGGAATCGCCCAGGAGAAAGACCAAAAATCACGTGGAATCGCCTAGGCAAAAGACCAAAAATCACGTGGAATCGCCTAGGCAAAAGACCAAAAATCACGTGGAATCGCCTAGGCAAAAGACCAAAAATCACGTGGATCCGCTTAGGCAAAAGACCAAAAAGCACGAGGAATCGCCTGGCCGAACGAACGAAAAGCGAGAGAAATCGTCAACCACAATTCCACAGAGCGAAGATGAATTTAATGAAAGAAAACTTCGAGGGTCGAGGGAAGAAATTACGACACGAAGAGAAGATCAATCACAGGGTGAAAGAAAAATCAACGATATCAAAAATCGAGATAAAAACATAATGGAGGATGCGAGATCGGAGAGTAAATCGTTGAGAGCCAAAGAAAATGACCGAGTATCAACTGCGAGCAGTATCGTACCAATCGATTATCAACAGCCCCGTTGTCGTTACGTTACGGAGGACGAACGTTCCGAACTTCTCTACGTTCGTTAATTCACGTTTTTTTTAATACAATTTCCTAAAAATCGAGGTTAAATATATATTTTCTAGTATTTCGGCGATGTAAAATGATAAACAGGTGTGCGATATTAATCAAATTTTGTCTGCACTTTATGCAGGGTATGAAGAAGAAATGGGACGAGATGATGAAGCAATTTCAATGTCTTCCATTTGTCACGGACACACCGCCAAAGGTGAAGAGAAGATCACAAATGGAAAAAGATTTATTGAGACTCGAGAAGGACATTGAAACGATCGAGCGTCATCCCTACATATACGTTTACAGCGATCCCGAGGATTAATGGACGTTTATTCGCATTTTTTTTTTTCGAATTTGCTATTTCTTCCTTTTTTTTTGCTCCCGATGGGCTACTGGATATCGAAAGAAGAGAAAAAACAAAAGAATTTTTAATTTATCATCGCTTTATTGCTTATCCGAGAAACAAAACAAACAAAAAAACATTTAAAATTCCTGCCAAGTTTCCGTTTATCAGCGAATCATCGTCCTGATCTCCGTTTTAACCCCTCGTCGTCGAATTTTTTTCACTCAACCCCGGAACATTTGGATTTTCCATTTCGTTTCCGGTTCTCATGTTTTCCGGCTGTACGAAGGGCAGCGGGACGCTTCGATTTTTCCATTTGGCCCCCCGTCGACGTTTCCATTTGTTACGGACACACCGCCGCAAAGAGAAGATCACAGATGGAAAAAAATTTATTGAGACTCGAGAAGGACATTGAAATGATCGAGCGTCATCCCTACATTTACGTTTACAGCAATCCCGAGGATTAATGGATCTTTATTCGCATTTTTTTTTTCGAATTTGCTATTTCTTCCTTTTTTTTTGCTCCCAATGGGCTACCGGATATCGAAAGAAGAGAAAAAACAAAAGAATCTTCAATTTATCATCGCTTTATTGCTTATCCGAGGAACAAAACAAAAAAACATTTAAAATTCCTGCCAAGTTTCCGTTATCAGCGAATCATCGTCCTGATCTCCGTTTTAACCCCTCGTCGTCGAATTTTTTCACTCAACCCCGGAACATTTGGATTTTCCATTTCGTTTCCGGCTGTACGAAGGGCAGCGGGACGCTTCGATTTTTTCCATTTGGCCCCCCGTCGACGTTTCCATTTGTTACGGACACACCGCCGCAAAGAGAAAATCGCGGATGGAAAAAGATTTATTGAGACTCGAGAAGGACATTGAAAAGATCGAGCGTTATCCCTACATATACGTTTACAGCAATCCCGAGGATTAATGGATCTTTATTCGCATTTTTTTTTTCGAATTTGCTATTTCTTCCTTTTTTTTTCGAATTTGCTATTTCTTCCTTTTTTTTTTGCTCCCGATGGGCTACTGGATATTGAATGAAGAGAAAAAACAAAAGAATCTTCAATTTATCATCGCTTTATTGCCGAGGAACAAAACAAAAAAACATTTAAAATTCCTGCCAAGTTTCCGTTATCAGCGAATCATCGTCCTGATCTCTGTTAACGATAACGGCGAATGTATGAGGATTATTGACCCCGCGTCGTCGAGATTTTTCATTCGTTCCCGAAACATTTGGACTTTCCATTTCATTTCCGGTTCTCATGTTTTCCGGCTGTCCGTAAGCAGCGGGACGCTTCGAGAGATTTTTCCATTTGGCACCGTCGACGCTCGAGCTCACGCGACTGTCCTGGATAGCCGGTAGATCGCAATACAGACAGCGTATCGTCGCGCAATCGAGATCCAACGATGGATGAAACAATCTTTCGCAGGCAGGACAAGAGCGATAATTCACCGTTGTTATCTGCAGAAGGCTAACGGAGCATCTCGACAATTTGTGGCCCGTCGGGCAGGTATCGGCGATCCATGGCAATTCGCTCAATATTTCACCGCACAAGCCGCATGAATCCGTCAGGATCGCATCGATGTGAGAACTCGAGCGAAAACTCGTGAGGACCCTTTGAGTTATGCGACTCGCGCCGCTTTCATTGTCGTCCATCTCGCCGGCAAGATAAATCTCCATGTAGAGACGCAAAAAACTGGCGCAACGTTTTTCCTCGTCGGACAGAAAAGTTTTCATCGACAAACGATCGAGAAGCTTGCAAGCCGATATCAAAAATATCAAAGGTTGAGCCTCGGAGATCTCACCGACGATTCTGTCGATGCCTCGCAGTATCTGTCTCTTCTCGATCACCTGAGTTATCAGCGTAAGCCACATTATTATTCGCAATTTGTCGATCTTGAGATCGTCCATGTCCGCGGGTATCGCTGGCAATATTTTTCGAGGCTCCGGACTCTTTGCCGCCTGAATTCTCAGCGACTCGAGACAATCCCAATATTCGTGAAGCGAAGCGTTGACCCGAATTTTTTCGTTCACAATGCCCCAGGGATCCCAGCGTTCGCCTTTCAGAGCGAATACCTGAACCGTGCTCGGCTCGCGATTTATCAAATGATCGTACATGCCGTCGGGGCTCGTTACGTTCAATAATATTGCACCGTTCGGGGAACTCGCCGCACCGAGATACTGAACTTTGCTCGTTTTTAAATCATGCTCCACCCCCACCCGGGACAATTCTTCCTGGCCCTGAATTTTTATCGCGTACATTCGTGCATCCTGCGTCGTCAGGATAATTATCTCGCTATCGATCATCGTTAGGCCTGGAAAATCCAGTTAGGATATTTTTTTTTTTTTTTTTCGCATTCAGCAGAATTCTTAATTATTTTCTATCAGGGTAGTTCTCCCCTGGAGCAGAGAGCAGAGGCGGGGAACAAGAGGAAATTTAGGCGCGCGGCGGTGCGCTGGGGATGCATGAAACACGAGAGAGAGAGAGAGCCGGACCTGTTCGCTTAAATATCTCAAAAACTAAATGGTTAATCTTCCTGAATTTTTTTTCACATTATTCGTGACATCCATCTCTGGCTTCTTCTCGTTTTTTTTTTTTTTTGATCAACTTCTTAATTCAAGTTTTGACGGTAGAATTGGTAACTAAATTTTTGGACACGAATGGCGCATATGTTGCGTGTAAATCAAGCCAACTTTGAGTGTAAATATCTCTTGGCTTCGGGATGGTAAAACTTGTTTGAATTGCGCAGATTTTTGGACAACGTATCAAGTAACGAGTATGTCAAATTTCAACGCTTTCTTAATTCAACGATCCTGAGGGGAAACTACCTTAAGGAAGTTCAGGCTTGTTGACCCTTTAACGGCTGGTGGGACACATACGTTCCACCTACTTTAAAAAATCGTAACTTCCAGAAAAATGAACGTATCGACGTCGTTAAGGTCGCATTTTGAAGATTAAGGATGCATCTGATAATGAAAAATTCGGCGAATTCAAGGGTTGCACCCTTCAAGCTTTACACCGTCGAAAAGTGCGAAATGTGGAACGAGCGTAACTTTTAGGCGAACTTTTTTTTAGAGTCGCGATCTCAAGTATGCGCTTTGAAATAATATAAAAAATTTGTAGCAAAAAGGTCCGGACCAAAAACCACCCCTAACGGTAATAAAATATCGATAATCATCCCTAGCCAGTGGTGATGCGCCTGAAAATGCACTTTTATTGATGTTCGGTTCATATAAATTTTTGAAAACGCATGAAAAATTTGTAGCAAGAAAATCCGAATGGAAAACTACCCCTAACAGTAACAAAACATACAAAAACCGCCCTTAGCAGTGGTGATGCGGCTAAAAATGCACTTTTATTGATGTTCGGTTCATATAAATTTTTGAAAACGCATGAAAAATTTGTAGCAAAAATATCCGAATGGAAAACTACCCCTAACAGTAACAAAACATCGAAAAAACCGCCCCTGGGCAGTGGTGATGCGCCTGAAAATGCACTTTTATTGATGTTCGGTTCATATAAATTTTTGAAAACACATGAAAAATTTGTAGCAAAAATATCCGAATGGAAAACTACCCCTAACAGTAACAAAACATCTAAAAAACCGCCCCTGGGCAGTGGTGATGCGCCTGAAAATGCACTTTCATTGATGTTCGGTTCATATAAATTTTTGAAAAGTCATGAAAAATTTGTAGCAAGAAAATCTGAATCGAAAACTACCCCGAACGGGAACGAAACATCGAAAACTACCCCTAAAAGTTGTGATGCACCTAAAAATCAACTATCACCGGTGAGGTCGGGGTGCTTTTTGAATTCAGAATCATACTACGTGTTCCGCAACGACTTTTCCTCAATTTTTGGCAGAATTGAACAATGGGAAATGAAATTATGATGTTTCAAAGCGATTTGAGGGTGGTTTTTTTCATTCGGTGGTAGTTTCCGAGGGTAGAAAAATTCTGGAATAATTTTTGTTTCTCACATCGGGTACTTGTGAATTCAGTTTCACTATGTACCAACTTTGCCAAATGCTCCAAAAAAAAAAACTCAGCCGTTAAAGGGTTAAAGAGCCGAGCGGGCGGTGTACGATAAGGCCTCTTTCGTTAAAAAAAAAAAACCATGCGGTAAAACTTGTTCTTCTTTATTACGTAATAATTTTAAATATTTGTTTTATCCCGTGGATGTTTTTTTTTTTCTTTTTTTTTCATTAATTTCGTATATTTATATCTGACATGAACAATTTAAAATCGGATTGCGGACTGCTGAAAAGTTGCTCAAAAAGTATCAAAATCTTTGCCAATTTTTTTTTCTCAAAAACCATGCAGGAAATTGTAAGGGGAAAAAAAAAAAAAATCGACGAGACCGCATCGATAAGCCAGAAAACAAATTATAAAAATTTTAAACCAAAATTGCACATTGTCCAAAAGTACTGAAATATTCTTAAGTAATTATATTAAGTAATTAATTATTTAAGTAAATAATTAATTAATTAATTTAAGTAATTAATTAATTAATTAATTAATATTAAGTAATTGTTTAATTAATTAATTAATTAATTAATTAATATTAAGTAATTAATTATATTAAGTATATATATAATAAGTAATTAAGTATACTCTCAAATAAATAAATAAAAAAAAAAAAAAATTATAAATGTTGTGTTCCTTACCCGTTATGGAGAATCCTTCGAGCCTGAGATATCTCTTTTTGCGGCATTGCCCGCTATTATCGAGACTCAGGGCAATCAGGCAGGAAGATTTTGTCGCGAGAATTACGATATTTCCATCTGGCTGTCTCGTGAAACGAAATAAGCTCGGTGGTATACGATCGACGCGATCCTCGTATCTGAATAATATCTCGTCTTGTACTTTGTCGCTCGTTAACGTAATTCCAAGACCGTGAATTCTACCGTCCGCGTAACCGACAAGTATCACGTTTCTGTTATCTTCGAGAACGATCCACGACAATTGGCCGATCCTCGACGTTATTTCCATGCGTTTTTGATAAATTATCTCGGGTTTGGCGGCACGCTCGAGATCGGCGATTCGCTCGACTCGAGCGACAACGATTTCGGAGCTACGAAACGACGCGACGAGATAAGCGAGGGGAATTTTGCCAAAATCATGAAAAAGCGGACTCCAAGCTATCGCTGTGCCCAGCAAACGTTTGGCGTGCTCCGGCCATGAAATTTCACCGAACGAAGTCTCCGTCGCCTCGGCAAGAATTATCTTCGATTCTTCTTGAACGAGGCAAGACCAACGTTCCGTGAGATTCCACACGGAGAGCCAGTCTTTGCCGAGTTTGTACAAAATTTCGATACTCCCTGCCGAAGTTACGATCGCGGCGAGACATTTCGACGGATCGGCGAGTTTAGCGGGCGACCATGCTATTTTAATTATTCTAGGATTCATGGGGGTTTTATCGTTTATCTTTGGCGTCGTCGCTTCGAGCATCAAAAGTTCGTATATCTCATCTCGTTTCATTTTCCACAGGGCTTCGTCGACGAAGCCCCCCAGAGCTTCGGCGGGAAAAAATTCCGACGGATAGACGAAAGTTCGCCAAAATCTGAGCGTGGGATATATGCACATGGGATGCGGCACGAATTCCTGGCCAGGGGAGGGGGAGGGGGGGGGGGGGGGGGGGTCGAAATACATGGGACTGTGATATATTTTTGTTTTTGTCTTTATTTTATTGGTTTTTTTTTACTCGTTTTATTAGAGGGAAAATTCTTTTCCGAGCATACGATTCTTCGTTACGAAAATTTACGATATTAGATACGATTTTGTTGGGTTTTAATAACTTTTTTTTAACATAATTATTAATTAACATAAAAAGTATCGTTATTAATAATTTTTTGTATCGCAGGAATATATTTTTTAAACTTTAGGCAGATTGTTGCTTGCAATAAGGAATTATTTTCTCGTAAATAAATAAAAGTATAAATTTAATTTTATAATTCAAGAGAAATGAACAATTTAATAAAGTTTTTCATACGTTATTTTTCTTTATACTTCTCAGAGGGAGAAAACATTCGAAATTTGGAAAAAAAATTATTTTTATTTCGAACGTTGGGTGATTCAAATAAATTCGAGTATGAAAGAAAAGTTTTGTGTTTTTTTTTTAAATAAACTTACGAATATGTGAACACCCCGGTGAGTTATCAACGATATGTGATTATCCTCGGACCATTCCAGGCAAAATGAACTCGTTACGAGCGGCGATATTGAAAAATTGTACAATTCGTTGGCCTCCATGTCTTAATTTTTCTCGTGAGATAACGTTACAACGGATTCATTATTATTTGTAAAGTAAATACAGGATTTGACAGTTGGTTCAAACAGGTTAATGTTTATGTTTGTAATTAAAAAGTGCTCTGAAGTTTGCGCAAATAATGCATCATGGTGGCCATCTTGAAATTTTTAAATCGAGAACGACAGTGCTACCAGCGCGATTTTCAATTTATGCGATAGGTAAATTCCCGTTTAAAGTTTACATTTATTTAATAAACTATAAAAAAGATTTCAGAATTTAAAATATTCGATGTTTTGCATCACAATTTTACATGTTCAAACGTCAATTTCTAGCGTTCATGACGTATTTTTTCATTTCAAGATGTGTTTGGAAATTTGACTCCTAGCCGTTGGGTCATTTAACCACTAACAGCGCCACTAGAAAATAACGGCCAGTCCGTGAAACCGGCATGTTCAAATATGCTAGACTTCCGGAACACCTGAATGTTTCGCGTTTGCGTGTAGATGTATACATATATATATAATCATAAATCGCGCTGTCGCGTAATGTATTTTGCTGCACACAGCAATACAACAATTACCTGCCTCGGGTTCTCAGGTAGCCTCTGTACACGAATGCTACGACGACGCGTACATATACACAACATTTTCCTTCGGTGAATTATGGCGTTTCCTATCTCGCGTTGCGCGAGCGGCGTTGTATACGTGTGTGTTTGGCATTTTATACGGGTAGGGGGCGCCTGATTTTTTAATTACTCGTGTCCAAAATGGCGTGGATGTTGTGAATCGACTCGTAGCGCAGGTGAGGAAAATTTTGTTTTTTTTTTTCCGTTTCTCATAAAATTATAATTATAAATTTCGCCTGTCAATCGTGAACCCCGATGGAAATCCACCTTGTGCCTTTTCACGCGTTCAAAGCTCGCTAAGCCCGTCGGGAGTGAAAATTTTTTTCTTTTCTCGTTACTCTCTCGCGTGATATAAAAACGTCGAGCGCGAGTGTTGCCACAATTTTCAGTGTTAAAATATGTGTGTGTTTCGTGTCAACGCGTTTACCAATCCCTTGTGAATTTTGCTAAGGTGGCAAAAAAAGAACAAAAAAACGGTATTTATCACACTTCGAATTGACTTCTCGTGGAGCCTCTTTTTAGGCTCGCTGTCACGCAAGAGACACTTGTACTTTTTTTTAAAATAATTATCACCCGATGAATTTACATTCTTTTCGAGTTTCCCTTCGCGAATTTCGTCCTATATTATCCTATATATTACACGTTAAAAAAAAAAAAAAAACGTTTTATTTCACGCGATATCCATCGGCTCTCGAATGTACGTAATTTTTCGACAAGTTTTTCGTATTAAATTCCATTAACCCGTTTTCGTTATCACTCGATTTTCACGCACAAGTGATTTTTGCCTTTTAAGCTTCAGTCGCGCGTGTGATAATTTATCCATTGAACGCGTATAAAGCGGGGGAAAAAAAAAGTCACGATCTAACGGTGGAAAGATAAACGGGGCAAAAATTGAAAAAAAGAGAAAAAACAAAAAAGAACGTTCTTCGGAGTGTCGAATTTTACCTCAAACATGGAAAATTGTGGAGTTTGACGGAACAAAAATAAAAAAAAAAAAAAAAAAAATTTCGTCCAGGCTTTATAAACACACAATGCGCGCTCTTGAACACATCTTGCTTGTATTAACTTCGAGTAAAATTTCTTATCAGCACGAAGCACGATATATAGCCTCCGCGCTCGAGCCTTATCAGCGTGATAATGCTTCCGTACTATTTATACGACACACGCGCGCGCGCGCCCGAATGTTTACCGCATGCCCATACCGGCCCAGTAACCTACACTTTTTTTTTTCTTTTTCATTTTTTTTTTCCTTGTTCGACCAAATCGTCCGTGAAACGTTTTTTTTTTTTATCGCCAGCTATCGGAACACTTGTACACAAAAAGTAAAGTCTGCGAAGCTTAAGATTATGCCCCCTCGAAGAAACAAATCTGCGCAGTTAAATACATTTTAGATAAGCTCCCGATCGATTCGGACAATTATTATTATTTTTTTTTCTTCCAATTTCAACATTTATATGCGTTTGTTTTTCGGTGAATTTCGCTAATAAGAATATACGCTATAAGAATCAATTTACAAAAATCTATAATCTTCCGGTATTTTTTTTTTTTTTCATGCCGTAGCATAATTGCAATCTGAATATAAAGACATTGAAAAGTTGAATGTTTTTTTTTTTTTTTGCATCCGGGAGAAAATTTAAAAATACGCAGGTCAAGCCCATTTTTCCTTGTTACCTTTTTTTTTATTTTAATACAGCTCGGAATTGCGTGATATTCAGAAATTAATCGAACAGCGCAGAGACAAAGTTTGTTCTCCAATTATGTCCTCGGTTCAATGGTTAGCCCGAGAACGTGTGGAAAAAAAATATATAACCGAAAAAATAATATATCCGTTTGCCAAAATATCCATGCACGCTCTCGGAGCATTTATTTCATATCCACTGTTTATTCATATTATTGTTTCAATCGACATTCAAATGCGCTTGCTCGATCGATGCAATAACGTAAATTTACGTTTTATCGAGGAATTTTTCGGGAATGTCCTTTTCGTTTTTAAATATCTTATCAGGGAATCCCCGGTAGGATAAGTGTGGGTATTACTGCGTTTTGAAATGCCCGGCCAGCTTGACGAGCATATTTAAAAAAAATCATTCAAAATTACGGAGGTTTGTTTTTATTGTTTTCAAATCAATATTTTACTTATTTTGAACTTGGGGGAAAAAAATTTAACAACGTTATCGACTGACTTTTTCATCAAATAAAAAGCATTTGCAAAAATATAATATTTCATTTGAATATTATATTAATATAATATAATATAATATATAATATAATTATATATAATTATATATATAATATAACATAGCTCATGAAATGTGTCAACCGCAGTAATCGGTATGCACGCATCATTGAAAAATTCGTACCGAATACCCGCGGCGGCAAATTAAAAATGAAAATAAATTAAATTTTGATTCTACAAAATTTTTTAATTAAAAATAAGTCTTATTTTAGTGACCTTGAGGGATCATTCCAGTGTGACCCTCCGAAAAATCACTGATTTTCGTGATTTTTTTTTTTTATTGTTAGGATAAAGTAATCAGTCTAATATTTTTTTTTTGCAAATCGAGGCAAGAATGACGAATACAAAATGATTTTTTTTTTTAAGTTGATTCATTGATATTTTTATAACATAAAAAATTATTGAAAAATTCAGCTTAAAAAAAAGTTTCTGGATGGCGTCCATGATTGCGGCCTTAATTTTTATCTGAAACAAAAATTCCAAAGAAATTCTTGATCTATAGGAAAGTCGCTATCGGGCTATGGAAGCTTTTTTTTTTTTTTTTGAAATTTGACAAAATGGCGGCTGTCTGAACAAAACAGATCAAATTTAGAATTTTTTTTCGACAGTTTTTCGTAGAAAAATATAGAAAGATTCCGAAAAAAAAAAATCCTTCCATAGCACGATAGGAAATGACGCGAAGAATATTCTATTTAAATTTGAAAACGATAGCTTGAAAACTCTTCTTTTGAGAGCGGACGCCGTTTTGAAAAACACCATTCCGAGAAAAACTGTTTTTAAACAGTCTTATAAGTCTATACTATGCGTTAATGCAAAAAAAAAAAAAAAGATTTTTCGAAAATTCCACACTGGAATGATCCCTTAACAAAATACAAGGATACTGCAACGATAACAAAGAAAACCTTGTACCGATATCAATTTTTGACCATTACTGGCAAAAAAAAAAAAAATGTCGAAATTTTCACTCGCAAACATCTCTTCATTTTGAAAAATAAACAATAAATTATATAATCATGATTCACGTCGTTTTCTTGATTCATTGTCTTTTCTAGACATCGAATCAACAGTCTGATTTTTTTTTTTTTTCAAGCTATAAATTATGAGACAAGTTTAAATTCTGATAAAATAAAAAAAAAAAAAAATCGCAGTAATACCCGCACACTTACCCCAGCTCATGCCAAGCCATAACGTTTATTCAAACACCGACTATTCGATTCACTAGAATTTTACTTCCCGATCTCCCGAATGACGATAAAGAGAAATAAACATGTCGCATGATTATTCAGGGATCGGCGTCTCCTGCTCGATCGCGACCAATGAGGATCGAACGATCCTAGAAGGTTTCATCAGGCAAAGAGATCACCAAATAAAAATTAAAGCCTAAAGAAAGAAAGAAAGAAAGAAAGAAAGAAAGAAAGAAAGAAAGAAAGAAAGAAAGAAAGAAAGAAAGAAAGAAAGAAAAGCAAACAAACAAACGAGTAGCAAAAAAATGTACAATGAACTACAGCGGAAATATGCCGGACTGGCATCAGTATAATCCACCTCAGCCCGGACGAGCGTCCTCCTCGTCGGGCGGCCAAAATGCAAACAGTCACATATACATACCCGTCGCGGGTTCACCCGCCCTCGACGGTATTAATCTGACGAGCGATAGGCATCGCCCGAGCGGCGCCAAGCATCAGAATGAGGCGTCTTACGGGCCCGTTAGGAATTATCCAATCGCCCCGACGGCCATGCACATGAGCG
This sequence comes from Rhorus exstirpatorius, assembly GCA_963564615.1. NCBI lineage: Eukaryota > Metazoa > Arthropoda > Insecta > Hymenoptera > Ichneumonidae > Rhorus > Rhorus exstirpatorius. Next base: position 13,249,039 of record OY751322.1, on the reverse strand, counting down.
GAAATTTAGGTCCTTGCGTCGTATCCGCGCCTCATTACGGTCCATCAGCGGCTAATCCAATTATGGACGCTCATCAGGCATCTCGCGTAATTTCATCCGACGATACGTCGCGCAATTCCCAAATGTCATTCGTAACACCGACGAATTCCGCCGCGATCGTGACCTCCCCGACGATGCATCACAATCCCGGCATAAGCTCGCAAAGCTCGTCCCACGATAACGCCACGCCCGTGCGTCCATCGGTCACGACCGGCCAGTCTTACGTGTCCTGCAAAGCTCCTTGCTGCAATCCCGAGGCAAGCGTCTATCAGCACTGGGAAAAATTTCCCCATTATCCGAATTCAAGCGCTTATCGCGACAATATACGACAATCGACGGCTTGTTATCCAGCTACGATCGATAATCGACGTTTTTTACCCGATTTACGCAAGGATAATCACGAAAGCAAAGATATCCATGATTCAGCCTCGTATTCCGCCGATTTACGCTCCCGAACTTTTGCCGATTATGGAAAATACGGGAGAAAAGAGAGCATCGCGGTAAGAAATTATTCATCGCCGAGCGCCAATAATCTCGTTCATCAGAATTATCCAATGCAGAATTATCAATTTCCCAGCGATTATCAAAAGTGTCCTTACACGGGCAAAGAGTACGCTAGACGGTCCTCTAGCGGTTCCAACGTCCCTACGACAGTCGTTAATCCCAAAAATCCTAATCCAATCAAGTATCACGAGCAGCAGCAGCAGCAGCAGCAGCAGCAGCAGCAGCAGCAGCAGCAGAGCGTTATAGTTCAGCAAAAGTATCAAAATTCCAAGCAAATGGCTTATCAGAATTCATCGATTGCATCGAATTCGTGTCTGCCCTCCGGTGTCCCCCCGACCTCCAACAATCCGTCCTTGCAAAATTCTTACTTCGGTCCCAATCATCCGACGCGCGATTATTCCCGTGATTACGGATCGCAGGATCATTCGGTGATCAGTAATCGGCTGGCGCAATCGTCGACGAGCACTCACGTGCACGGCTCGTTTCAGAAGTATCACGTTTATCATCAAAAAATTGCCATGCAGAGATACTCGCTCGAGAATCATTTGCGGTCATTCTCGCGTATACCCGGCTATCAGAATCATCCGAAGTATCAGGAGTGCGTTATGAGATATCGCGAATTGCTTCGACTCCAGCAAACGGTCGATTATCAGAATATTATTCAAGAATCACCAAAAGTACCGAGTCCCGCCGCGACTGCCTCAGCAGCAGCAGCAGCGGCGGCGGCGGCAGCGGCGCTAGCGAGCGGTGGATTAGCGCCCATAAATCTTCAATTCGATCAGAACGGTATACTCATTAATTCGAGTTACGTTCCAACTTCCGGTACTTATGCCGCGGAAATAACGGCTCCGGTTTTAGGCAGCTCGTCGATCGGCGAGATCGCCACCAGCGGCGAAACGATCAATGATCCCGAAAATTCCACGATTAGCGAGAATTTTGATAATTCAAACCGTTACGCGGAACCGTCCAACGAGAGTACGATCGAGCCCAGCGCCGAAACGTTGAATCGCGAACGGAATCGCGACGCGTCAGCCGAGACATATTTCGCGGCGAACGAGCGGGAAAAAGTGATCGACGCGCGCGAACTAACGGAAGAATCCGGCTCGGTCGGTACGAGTGAAAATTTCGATTCGCGGAGAATAAACGTCGACGATGATGGCGAAAAAATTGAATCGCCCGCCGCGACGAGTCTCGGTTACAAAAATTCCAAGAACTTTGCCGACAAACCCGAGCTCGATGTACGACAATTTTTGGCCAATTGGGACGAATCCGAGGACGAGGAAGCATCAACGACGAATCCTGCCGCGACGACGAATCCGGTAATTACGGAAGTCGTTTCGCGCGATATTTCCGGAAGTTTGGATAACGAGAAAATCGAAGAAAGCGCGGATTTATCATCGTCAAAGGAATCTCCAGCGGATACGAAGGACGTTTCGGTGAATATGAAATTGAGAATCGTCGAGAATGACGATATACCGACGATTCGCATTGTCGAGAATTCGAATGATGAAAATGACAGCGCCGATAACGACGACGGAACGGAAATGGAAAAATTGCACACGGTTTTTGATAATCTCGCGTCAGCCGTACTCGAACCGATTGCCCTGTGCGCGGATTCAACGACAATCGAGGATATCGAAATCAACGATTCACGGACTATAGTACTTTTCGAGAAAACGGACACGGAGGAACTCGAGTTTAGTTTGACAACGGAGAAAAACGCTGATAACGCGATAACGGTGAATGATGTCGTGAAAATCGCTGCTGTCGACGATGAGATCTCGACGAGTCCCAAGGAAAATTCTGCGAACGTGAAAGAGGCCGATGAACCGGAAGTAAGAACGAAAAATTCATCGTCCGTTGTTACGGAGAAACCGGAAACGAGCGAAACCGGCGCATCGACAACGATTTCATCATCATCATCATCATCATCGCCATCATCGTCATCGTCATCGTCATCATCAACTTCGAATTCATCATTGACATCATCGTGCGTCACGAAATCAAGCAATTCAACGGAAACGACGAATTTACGAAAGCAGAGCAGCTTTACGAGCGACGAATCTCACAATCCCGACGACATAAGCCTGCCGGATTTACAAACATCCGAGTGTACGCCATTGTCAACGGCGCTAAATACACCGATACACTCGGACAGCGAGGAATCCACCGAACCCGTTAGCGATCTAACCATATCGACGAATCCCATTGAAATAATACAAAACAGTCCGATAATAAGTTTCACGCATTCGCCGATAAAAATCGAGCCATACGAGCAGCTTGATCGCGATCGAGGATTGGAAAATCGGGGCACGATAGGTCGCCATCACGAATCGTTGGATTTTGATTTTGACGAGGAGGTTGCGAGCAATGAGAATCGTAAATACAACGAGACGTGCGACTCGAGTCCCGAGAGCGTCGTCGAGGAATTGGAGAATCAGGCGCGTGACTATCTTTGCGTGAAACGACGCGCCGCTGCCGCAGCAGCAGCCGTGGTGAATAAAATTTTTCGCGACGAAAACGACGAGAAAAACGATGATTATTATCGGGATCCGTTGGTCGGCATGGCGACGCTCGCGAGTCCGAAAAACGACGCGTGTCTCGTTATGAAAAGCTCGAGGGACGCGAATGAAACTCGAAGCGAAAATTCCCCGACTAGTGAAAAATGCGCGACAATTTTGGAACGGGATGATTACGATCGTACGGAGGAATTTGAAAAATTGTGCGAAATTTCGCTCGATGATAATTGCATAATGCCACTTATAGCCGATGACGATTGCGACGAGCCGAGAATACCCGTATCACCCATGGATGGTAATTGTCTCACGAATATACTTAACGATACGCTGCCGATCACCGATCTCGATATACTTGACAACGCGGAAAGCGCGATAATCGACAAGAACAACGGTGACGATGATATTTGGGAACAGGTGCGCGATATCGAGAATGATTATACGAATTCGGGGAAAACGGTTGAATCATCGACGGGCGTGATAACGAAAATTGAAAAATCGATGGAAATCGTCGAGCAAGAATTTTTCGATAAAAATAGCATTGAGGATCGAAGCGATCGTCGAAATTTCGCGATTAATGATGACGAGAGGAGAAACGCGTCGTTTCGCGGCGATGAATTCGCTGAAAGCGTCGATGAAACGAGAAAAAATCGTTCGGAGATGGAAAAACGAAAAATTTCACGCGATAATCAGGAAACTTTTGATAATTCAGCCTCGAAGGAGGAGAAGGAAGAGGAAGAGGAGGAGGAGGAAGAACTCGAAATCGTGGATACGAGGAGTTATCCGATCAAGCATCGTCATATCGATTCGAATGTTGAGATTCAAGTGGCGAATTTTAATGTTAAAATTCACAACGACACCGAGACGAGCGGAGGAAATGAGAATCGCGAAGCTCGAGCGGACAGCGCCGTCGATGCTATCGAGATAAAGATTAATTTGTCGCGCGGCGATGGCGGCTGCCGAAGAATAAACAAAAGTCTCGAGGATAAATCAAACGCGAGCAGAACACGCGCTCGAAAGCGTCGAAGATCAATGCCCGAGTCGACGAACGATTTTGATACGAAAAAATTGAGAAAAGTCAACGAAAATGACGACGATGATGATGATGATGATGATGATGATGATGATCGTGGGCCAAAGAAAATATCGAAATATCGAAAAATTCGTAAAATTCGACGATCAATGGACGACAAATTGTTGCTGGATAGTGATAAATATTTCGAAAATTCCGTATCGCCGTTCGTCGAGACGAATTTTCGTGATATTGTGAAAAAATTTTGTCTCCCTTGTCGCGAGGCTGATACGGAAATTCGTGATTCGCGATCCGCTACGATCGATGAAAGCAAAAATAACGAGCAAAGATTGGAAAAAATGACGAATAACGACGATGAGAGATCAGGGAGAAGCAAATATCATGGAAAGCTTGAAAATAAAAAAATTTCTCGCCGTTTGCCAAGCCCATCGTACACGTCGTCGATGGAAAATTCAACGAATCTGGATTTTGATAATTTCGACGTTGCGCCGAATCGCAGCGATGAAATTGCCAAAAACGATGAGACATGGGAGAATTATGACGATCGGGAGAGATACATAAATCCGACGAATGACACGACGAGCAATTTTTACGATAAATTCACGAGGCACGATGAGTTGGAGAGAAATCTCAATGCGGTTCCTGTATACACGACCAAAGATGGCAAAATAAATTACAGTCCTAATCGTAATTACACGTATCGAGCGCTGCTCGTCGAGGCGCGAAAGCGCGAAAAGCTTTTTTCGAATTTGCAAAAATATGATTACGCGAGATCGAGAATGTCGCATCGCGACACGGCGATTATGAGAAAATTGTGCAGCAATGTCAATGGCGAGATAATCGCGAGGGAATCCAACGAGAAGAATGATTTTGTTACGGGGCGAAAAGTTTCGAGGAGGCACGATTTTTTCGTCGATACGAAGGAGCGAAGAGTCGCGAGAACGAGAAAACATGAGAAACGTCGAAATCGTCCGGCCGATCCGAGAATAACGCTCGATACGAAAATTCATCGTAACGACGATTCCACGATGCGAAAAGATTTTACGATCGCGAATAAGTCTCGTGCGATCGTCGTCGAGACCGAAAAATTATTCGAAAAAAGTCACAAGAAACGTGAAATCGATGCTTCGATTCGTGATACGAGATCCCGAAGTTGCGATCTTACGGATGAAATGAAAATTCCGGAAACGTTGATCCAAAAAAACGAGACAGCCGAGAATTCAGCCGGAAGTCCGAAAAATCGTTCGGTCTCTCGTAAAAACGATGATATCGTCGATAAGATATTTCACGGTCAGGAGCTCGAAATTTCCACGAGAAAAGTCGAAATTCCATCGATCGATGCCACGAATTCGCTTATCCAGCGAGAAAAATGCGATCCGACTTTGGGATTCTTTCGCCGAGACGCGGATTCTCGGCGGACAATGGCAGCAACGAAAATCGCCGCGCCGTTGACGATTATGGCCAGTCCATCGACGTGGAATCTCGAAAAACGAGGCCAGGCCTGGGATTTGGATTGTCAGACGGCGTTTTCGGACAGCGGACTGGAATCATCGACGACTTGCATCGAGGCGAGCAAGAAATCGCGAAAAATTCAAAAATGGAAAAATTCATTCGTCGACAGGGTGGTCGAGAGTGAAAAATCCTTGCCGGACAAGAAGAATGACGATGATGATGACGATGATTATGACGATACGAGGCGATACACGGAAAATCGAGATTCGAGGCACGATTGCCCGAAAGAAGAGACGTCGCTTAGCAAAATTATGGAAAATCCGCTCGTCGTTTCGATCGATCCTGAAATCATGAAAATTTTGCCATCCCTTGATAAATCAATGCCCGGTATCATCGACGATAACGATAATCACGAAATTAGCGAAATCGTCGAGAGCCTCGATCTCGCTTTGACGCCGAGCGAAAATATCGACGATGCGTGCAAGCGAAAGAAGCGAAGAAGAAAGAGGGAACGAGACGTCGAGAGGATGAAAAAAAAATTTGACAAATCATCGGAGTTGTCGTTTCGCAGATGCGTCTCGAACGACAGCGGTGAATTTACCGGTTTATTCTTTCGACTACCCGAACGTACCGACGAGCTCGTTCGCCGCGATGACGCGAAATTCGTAAATTCGAACGAAAAACCAGCCGAGAAAATTCGCATCGCTACGAATATCCTGAATACGAAAAATTTTCACGAAACCTGCAATGATTATCTCACCGATACGTGCACGAGTTTTTCGAGCTGTACGAAGCTAGCGGAGCCCCTCCGCGAATTACCAATCGACGCTGAGATCATCCGATCGGAGGAAGACACGTCGACGCGTTTCGCCGGCGAATCGATGGACTTTGAAGATATCTCGCGAAGATCATCGAACGACGAGTGCGCCGGGCGCTCAGCGACGAATCTTTCGACAATGAGAAACGACGATACGACAGAGGAAAATTCGTTTTTAGCGAGAATCGAGGAAAATGCGTTGGATCCGTCGTGCGATCCGATCGATTTTTCGCGAAAAAGCAACGATTCGTGTCGCAGCAAGGATTCCGCCAAAGCACCAATTTTAAGTTTCTCCGGACAGTTACGGAGCGACACGTGTCTCATCGATTCGTCGTCCAAGAGTCCACCGGATCTTACGAGCGATGCTAATTTTTCCGCTTCGATCTCCGACGATCGGGCGATCAATGAAAAATCATTTTTCAACGCGCGACCGAAAGTCGAGCCGGCGAACGAGAGCAAAGAAACGACGATACAGCCGAAGATACCAAAAATGATAATAAGAAATATAAGATCTCGTCCCGGCACACCGACAAGCCCGAACGACGAGGAGGAACGCGTCGACGAAGCGACGAATTCATCGAATTTCATTGAAACGACCGACGCGAGGGATCTCGTCGAATCGAAGATTCCAAAAATGAAGATAAAACTTGAGGAAAATCAATTGCCGAGAATGATCGTGAAAAATTCTAAGCCATCGAGATGCGATGATAAAAGAGCGAGAATTAGAAAAACGAGCAAATCGACGAGTCTTTTGCCGAATTTCAGTGAAAAATTGCCGCTCGTTGGAAAATTATCGAGACAATCGTCCGAGAACGAAATTCTCCAGGATTCGCATGATAACGCGGAGAACAGCGTTGGCTCGTACAAATTTACATTGATGGAAAAATCATCGTCAAAGACTCATCATCGTCGCGATCGAAGCAAAAGCCGCGAAAAAACGAAAAACAATCATCATCATCATCATCATCATCATCATCATCATCAAAATCAACATCGAAATCGAAGCAAGAGCAGAGAAAAATCGTCCGAGGAAACGAAACACGATAAAATTCCAAAGCTAACGATAAAGAAGCAATCGAGCCAATCATCGACGAATACAATCAAGAAACGCGATTCATCGAGTCCCGCTGAAAGTGCACCGAAGAAACGTAAAACAGGAACCAGCGATAGCAGCAAGCCGTCAACAATTAAGAAAAACGAAACGAGAAGAAGATCATCGCTGGACGAATCGAGCAATAATAACGATTCGCAGCAGAGTCTTTCCGAGAAAGTACCAAAAGTAATTATAAAACGTGCATCGCCGAGCGCCGAATTCAAATGCGAGCTCAGCAAAAACGATCGCGAAGCTATAACAAAGGATTCAAAATGGCAACCGGAAGTAAAGCTGCGCCGTTTCTGGGTCTTGGATTGCATGGCGAAGGAGCCGGGCAACGGTCAGGTTGCCCTGAAAGTTCTCGAATCAACGCTCAACGAGGCGGACAAAGAGATTTACGGCGAAACGTTGCGACGCAAAGATCACGTATACGAACGTCGCGACTCGGGCGGGCGAATTAATTCGCGCGAAAGAATCGGCGATTTTAAGACAAGACGGAGATCGGATTGCGAAGCGACGAGAAGCTTCGCGAGCTGCAAAAATCGTCGCAAAAGTTTTGATTCGGAAAATATCGAATTTAACGATAAATCGTACGGATTCGATGAATCACGTGCGGGGACGAAAAATTTTGAATTTCCCGCGCGTATCGGTGAGATTGAGAAACCATGCAAAGATGAGACCGCGACGAGGGACGGTGAGATGGGCAAATCGACGATGAAGAAATCTCAGGATATCTACGATGAGAATAATTCGGTGATAAAGCTCGATTCGTCGGACGAGAGTCAAACGACGATTGAATTATTGCCCGCTTCGCCGGACAACGCTCGGCCGGACAACGATTCGAACAATGAATTCTTCGCAGCCGGCGTCGATATGAGCAAAATTTATGCCGACGATGCGATACCGACGCAATTCGAGCTCGAACTCGAAATCGTCGATTCTTCGGACATTCAAATTTCCGCCTCGTCGCACGACGTGAACAGCCGGCAGGAAGATAACGGCGCTGAGAAACCAGCGACGGATCTTGTCGGTGAAAAGTTCGTACGTCGGGAGAATAAATTCAAGATAGGTGAGAAAAAGCGTGTCGGCTCGATCGTGGCGAGCATGAGAAACGTATGCTGCTCGGATTCTCTCGTCAAGGAAGTATTGGCGGCAAAAGAGACGCTCAAACGTTGCCTAGCGACGAGATCAAAGAGCGCGATCGGCAAACGTTCGCAGCCGAGACCGAAGACCGCGGCGGAGAAGAAACAAGGCGCGGGCTGCGATTATGCGTCGGGCGACGGGGCGAATTTTTCGAAAAATTGGAAAAACGCGGATCGGCTCGTAGCCACGAGTAACGATGAAATTTTTACGGGAAAAAAGAAGGAATTGTCGCGCGATGAACGAACGAAGAGCGTAATAGTCGCGTCGGTAGGTGGGAAAGTTTCTTCCGCTGAATCGACGTCGAGCGACAAAATTTCGTGGCTAAACGACGCGTGCGGCGTCGAATGCTCGCATAAATCCACGAATTCGAGAAAATCGAAAAATTCGAGCTCAGCGACGATCGCGACGGCGAGGAGAGCTGAAAAATCCGTGAATGAGAATTTTGGTGAAAATTCGCGAATCGGAAGGAGCGGCTCGATGCGACGTGAACAATCGTCGGGGGTGAGAAAAATTTCTGACGATGGCGCATCGAGGAACGTCGATGAGGCTGGAAAAAAACGAAAATCCTACAAAATACCAAAGATAAGCGGCACGAGGGAGATAATGAATGGTACGAGCTGCGGCAGCGGCGTTGGAAACGGCGAAGCGACGAAAATTGTCGGTGACGAGGAGAAGAGAAAATCTCCGAGTCCGACGAAGATGCCGATACTCGAACCGCAGATCGATGTTAATTTTGAATTGGGGGCTCGCGATTCGGATCGCGATGCTTCGCGCTCGCCGCCCGTTATAACGAAGCAAGAGGAGCCGGTCGGCGGTGCTCGGGGTGCGGTGATACTCGAGGAAAAACTTGACGACGGCAAGCTCGATAATATTGAGAAGGAACGCGACAAGGAGGCTGTGACATTTGCCGATATCGTTTCGCAATTGGCTTATCACGAGAAGGTAACGATCACGCTTATAATCAATTGTTTGATCAATTTTGATAATTGAGTCTCGCTTTTTAATCCTCCCGCGGACACCCCGGATACTCGAAAAAAAAATATTTATTATTTATTTTTACAGCCCTTTCATTGTGAAAAAAATAGCAAAAATCTAAACGTAATTTTTGCATCTGATATGGATAATTCGTGAAGATTTAGAATTTTTAATTAATTCAATTAATTTGTCTTGCTTTTAATTCTCCTGCAGACATTTTTCCCATCGGATACTCGAAAAAAATATTTAGCATTCATTTTTTACAGTGCTTTAATTTTGAGAAGGAAAAATAGCAAAAATATGAACGTAATTTTTGCACCTGATATGGATAATTCGTGCAGATTTAGAATTTTTAATTAATTTAGGTAATTAGTCTTGCTTTTGATCCTTTAATCCCACCGGATACTCGAAAAAAAAATATTTATTATTTATTTTTACAGTCTTTTCATTGTGAAATAAAAAATAGCAAAAATATGAACGTAATTTTTGCATCTGATATGGATAATTCGTACAGATTTAGAATTTTTAATTACTTTAATTAATTAGTCTTGCTTTTGATCCTCCTGCAGACATTTTTCCCATTGGATACTCGAAAAAAATATTTAGCATTCATTTTTTACAGCCCTTTAATTGTGAAAAAAAAAATAGCAAAAATCGAAACGTAATTTTTGCACCTGATATTGATAATTCGTACAGATTTAGAATTTTTAATTAATTAAATTAATTAGTCTTGCTTTTAATGCTCCTGCAGACATTTTTCCCATCGGATACTCGAAAAAAATATTTATTATTCATTTTTTACAGCCCTTTAATTGTGAAATAAAAAATAGCAAAAATCTAAACGTCATTTTTGCACCTGATATAGATAATTCATACAGATTTAGAATATTTAATTAATTTAGATAATTAGTTTTGCTTTTAATTCTCCTGCAGACATTTTTCCCACCGGATACTCGAAAAAAATATTTATTATTTATTTTTACAGCCCTTTCATTGTGAAATAAAAAATAGCAAAAATCTAAACGTAATTGTTGCACCTGATATGGATAATTCGTACAGATTTCGAATTTTTAATTAATTTAATTAATTAGTCTTGCTTTTAATCCTCCTGCAGACATTTTTCTCATCGGATACTCGAAAAAAATATTTATTATTCATTTTTTACGGCCTTTTAATTGTTAAAAAAAAAATAGCAAAAATCTAAACGTAATTTTTGCACCTGATATGGATAATTCGTACAGATTTAGAATTTTTAATTAATTTAATTAATTTCTCTTGCTTTTAATTCTCCTGCAGACATTTGTTGTACCGGATATTCGAAAAAAATATTTATTAATCATTTTTACAGCCCTTTCATTGGAATTTTAAATTGTTAATCAATTTCGATAATTAGTCTTGCTTTTGATCCTCCTGCAGACATTTTTCCCATCGGATACTCGAAAAAAAATATTTATTATTCATTTTTCACAGCCCTTTAATTGTTAAAAACAAAAAATAGCAAAAATCTAAACGTAATTTTTGCACCTGGTACAGATAATTCGTACAGATTTAGAAATTTTTTTCGGTTTTTCTTTTTTTTTTTTCATTTTGAATGAGCAGAACAGAGCCGAGATCGTGAGAACCATGATGAAGCAACTTTTATTTTCATTACCTTTTTTCCCATACTTTATACACAGCTTACTCATAGTTATTTTGCAATTAAAAAATTTCGGACATAAAAATAAAGTAAAAAAATCCTCAATCCCACAAAACTTTATAGTATTCTTGAAAAAAAAAAAAAAAAAAAAAAAAACGATTTTTGCAAAAATAGCATGAAAATTTGGCTTCCCCACCAGCTCCTAATTTTCCCTTGAAGGACTTGGCCTCATTGGCCAACAGCTGATCCAAGAGCTTCAAGCTCAAGTCACAAATTGTGCATTTTTTAAATTAAAAAAAAAAAAAAAAAAAAATCTTCCTCTCGGGCTGATTGTCTAAAATCTTGAAAAGATCATAATTTCTTCATTTCGTCACTCCTAATAGTCGTGGCTAATCGATGAATGATTTTTTTTTTTTTTACTTTATTTAATTTTTTCAATCGCAATCGCACAAGGCGACGATAAGGCACACGCGTTACTGTACCCTTTGCGAGAGATGGTTTCCCACGGCTGCACGACATCGTCGTCATCTCACGGGTTATCAGCATCGTCATACCGAGCTGACCCAGAGACGAACGGTTCATGCGCTGTTCATGCTGTTCACGGGTAAACCGTGCCCAAGATTATTGCCAGCGAGCATAGTACGAACCGATTGCCTGCCCGGCGAGCCAACTCCCCTGCAAATTGCTGTACAGGTAGAGAAAAAAAAAAAACCAATTTTCACATAATTTCTCTCCCCAAAACTTTATCCGGGCATTGATTAAAATTAAAAAAAAAAAAAAAATCGTAAACTGAGGGGTAAAAAAAAAAAACATTGTACGATAATTGGATTTATCGTCGAAAGATTGAATTTTTATTATTAAAAATTCGTATTTTTCTCGCAGGACGTTGCGATAAGTCTGGACGACGGTGCCCGGTTGAATTCGAGCCGGGACGTCAGCGAGAAGAACGAGTAGAATGAAAATTACAGATCGGTCAGGTCGGTTCTGTTTGTTTGTTTTTTTTTTTTTTGTTTTTTTTCCACGAGGTTTTTTTCCTTTCAGCCAAAGATATTACGAGACAAAACGAAAAAAAAAAAAAAAAAACTGAGGGCGGTGAGATCTGCCTTTATTACTTAAAATTATGAGGGGGGAAAGCAAAATGACGAGGACGCATAAATGTCCTTTGATATTTGCAGAAATGATAACGAGACGTCCCCGCGGGGTCGTTTCGCTAAGAAAAAAAAAAAAAAAGTCTTTTTCGCAACATGCATATACACCAAACCACGAATTTCGCGTGAATAGATATTTATATTTATTATTAAAAGGACAGAGGAAAGGAAAAACAAAAAAAAATGTTCGGAAGGACATTTTTAGGAATATGCAAAATTTAGAGTTATATTGCAAAGATTTTATGCCAATAGAGAGATATATAGTATATATATACTATATATATATACTATATATATATATATATATACACACACATAAATATGTATAGAAAGATTTTATCTTTTTAAAACGTTTTAATCTTTTCTGAGCGTTCCTCCCTACCCTCGATCCCATAATTTCAGCACGTCAAGTATCAGAACGCGCTCGAGTGCCTTTTAAATCATGTACAGACCTCTCCCCGACAGTACTCGTATTAATACCCGTTTTAGCGCGGTCCACGGACCCGAAAATCGATTTAAAGCAAAAAAAAAACAAACCAAATGTGTTTTATTTTTGTTAATTTGCCAAAAAAAAAAAAAAAAAAAAAAAAAAACCCCCCTATCGAAACTTGAACAGAGAAAAGTATTTTTTCGAAATGTTTTTTTTTTTTTCATTATTAAACAAAAATACGTGTGTTTTTCCTAGCAAATTTGAGACGAAGCTCTTTATCGGAGAAAAGAAAAAAAATTATAAATCCGTCGATGGGACTTTTTTTTTTTTTTGTGCCCACCGGCGATGTTACCAAATTTCTTTTCAATCGTCCGAATTTCTCGAATTAAATTATACCGATCGATTACGAATCTCCTCAATGTCCAAAAAGAGAAAAAAAAAAAAACGTGTCTCGAAAAGAGAAAAAAAAGAAAAAAAAAAAAGAAAAACTAAAATATCAAAAATCAATGGAGAATAAGACTAGCAAAAAGTACAAAGTTGATTGACAAACGAGAGAGCCGCGATGAGTCTCGGGATATTTAATATAAAAAAAAAATTGAAAAAAAAAAAAAAACAAATATATATTTTAACGAGTCACGAGCGTGGCTAATTATTTTGACATCACAAGAAAAATTTAAGAAAAAACAAAAACAAAAAAAAAATGGAAAAACTGCAAACGGGAGAAATATTGGCAAACTTTTTTTTATCCCTCCCTCCCTCCCCACTCCCGTCCCGGAAGTTGAAAGATTAAAAGTTTTGCAAAAAAAACGCGGCCATGCTTTTTGAAGAAAAAAAAAAAAAATGAGTAAATTTTTGCTTTACCGTATAATTGTCTGCGTCAAATAACGAGATGCGGACAGCGAAGCGTGTGCGGTGTGTGCAAACTATCGAATCATCGTGTGTTCTATGTGCCTAAAAAAAAAAAACAGAATTTATAAATCTATATTTAAAGAAAAAAAAAGCATATATATATATATATATATATATATATATATATATATATATATATATATATATATATATATATATATATATATATATATATATACATATTTATGAATATATTGTACAGATTCTACAAAAAAACAGAGAAAAAAAGATAGCGGCGGCGAAGGATCATGATTCGATGCTAAAAAAAAAAAAAACTGTGTAAATTTGGTGCATCGTTGCCTGGTCATGATCGTTGGCCCCGCCGCATGCCTTAAACCTATCGGAGGATGAACGAGAGGGAAAAAACGAAAATCTGCTAAAGGCTTAATTTCAAATATTCCATCTCGATGGTTGCCGAGAGGAAGAGATAACGAAGGGGGGGGATTTGTGTTGCATTTGTGATAGACGAGAGTGAGATTGGAATTTTCGAGAAAAAAAATCGGCCCATTTTCATAATTTTCTCTTTCACGAATTCGAAAAACAAAAACTTGACCAAGGGAAGGGAAAAAAAACAAAAAAGTTTGTTGTTTTTTTTTTCTCTTAATTTCACTCAAAGTGCATCTCAAAGTAACATAAGTAATTAATGCTCGTAACTTTGAAGAGGAAAAAACAAAAATGGGCCTTTTTTTTGGAATTTCTAAAAGCAACTTTTTCTCGGGGAAAAAAAGGAAATATGAGAGAGAATTAAAAATAGAGGGGGGGGGGGGGGGGAGGAGGAAAAAAAGAGTTTAAACTATGCAGAATATAATCATGTTCCTCACATATCTATAGGTTGTTCGTCGAACGATATTTCATTCCCTGTTAATAACGATTGTTATAAATCGGTCGCGCGCGCATACTCGGGGGGGAATATTATGAGGGAAAATCTCGACCGTTTGTGCCCAATTGGGAGTATAAATGAAATTTTTTCATTTCAAAATCTGGTAATTTAGGAAAAAATATTTAGTACGTATTTTTTTATTTTTTTTATTTGAATCAAAATTGCCGTTGATATAAAAAATTCGAAAAATATAACATTATGACGTCACGCATATATCTATATCTATATATATATCAAAATCCGTGAAATTAAATTGCCCATGACAGGCGCATCTGTCATTTTTAACGAAAAATAAAAAATACGTCCTCATTATTTTTACTTACTCTACAATTATGCGCACCAATGATTGAAAAAAAAAAATTTCATTCATACTCCCAATTGGGAGTATAAATGAAATTTTTTTATTTCAAAAACTGACAGTTTAGGAAAAAATATTTAGTACGTATTTTTTTATTATTTTTATTTGAATCAAAATTGCCGTTGATATAACAAATTCGAAAAATATAACATTATGACGTCACACGTGTTACGGTATATCTATATATATATCAAAATCCGTGAAATTAAATTGCCCATAACAGGCGCATCTGTCATTTTTAACGAAAAATAAAAAATACGTCCTCATTATTTTTACTTACTCTACAATTATGCGCCCCAATGATTGAAAAAAAAAAAATTTCATTCATACTCCCAATTGGGAGTATAAATGAAATTTTTTTATTTCAAAATCTGGCAGTTTAAGAAAAAATATTTAGTATGTATTTTTTTATTTTTTTATTTGAATCAAAATTTCCGTTGATATAACAAATTCGAAAAATATAACATTATGACGTCACACGTGTTACGGTATATCTATATATATGTATATCAAAATCCGTGAAATTAAATTGCCCGTAACAGGCGCATCTGTCATTTTTAACGAAAAATAAAAAATACGTCCTCATTATTTTTACTTACTCTACAATTATGCGCCCCGATGATTGAAAAAAAAAATTTCATTCATACTCTCAATTGTTTTTACAATAATGTATACGCAAAGTAAAAAAAAACAAAGACTATGCATACACATCGGGGGCGTCCGTTATTTCCCAAATTGACGTTTTTTTTTTTTCACTCAGGCATGGTCCGAGTCATTGGTTTATAGCTTGAAAGAAAATTTTTTTTTTCAAGCGCCTGCAAACGAAGTCGTCAAGTTTTTCAAAAAAAAAAAACTTGACTCCTTCGTGTGTTTGCAATGAACCTATAAAAATTTTATTCTTTCATGGAAAATTTATGTTAAGCGGCAATGAGTGCGCATAAAAAACATATTTTTAACCTTCAAATGGATAAAAAAAAAAAAAGCATTGAAAAGTCAATAAATTCAAAAATATACGAAAATTATTGGGAAAAATACGGTAAAAATTAATTTTGACGTCTCAAAAACTTGTGAAAATTTTTTTTTCTCCACCAATGTTAAAATTTTTTCATCCAAATAGGTCGGAAAAGTGGTGAAATCAGCGATATTTAATGAGGCAATGAATATAGTGAGCGAAATGAAAAATAATTAAAGTGCAAAAATTAATCAAATGGGAAAATGGCACTTAAAAATTTTTTTTTTTGCTTCCATAATTGTTTTTAGGCAATAAACTAATGATTTGGATCATACCCAAGTGAAAAAAAAAGTCAATTTGAGAAATAACGGACACCCCGATACGCATCCACATTCCATCACTCGTAAGAAACAGTATTGAATTTATTAATTCTTTTTATTCTTTTTTTTTTTTTTTGCAAACGCGAATCATGAATCATTTTAATTTTCTTGATAATCATCACAGTTACCCTATTCATATTTCTATTTGAAAAAAAATATAGATATATATATATATATATATATAAATTATCTTTACACTCTAACGATTGACTATGATTTACAAAAAAGAAAAAGAAAAAAACCGTTAAAGTTTGAGTATCGATTTGTTCCACAGTGCTCAGAATTTTATCGACACGATTTCTGTGTTTTCTATTTCTTTTGTCATGAGGGTTATTTTTTTTTTTTTTTTTTTTTTTTTTTTTGCTAGATATTCTTGTTTTTATGATAAATTCACACGAGATCCCCGAAACGGTGCACCTCGAAATTGTTATATCGCGCCCCCGAGAGTCGTGTGAATTTTTGTTTCTTTTTTGTCCTTACCCGATTGCATTATTTAGTGAATAAGAATATATTTTTTTTTTTCCATATGTGAGAGTATCGCACCATCGAATAGAGTTTAATGATTGTTGAAAAAAAAAAATCGTTTAGTCGACTATTAATTATAATTAGAGTGGACACAGGGTTTGAAAATCCATCGGATCTCCTAATTTTTGTTTTTTTTTTTTTTTTTTGTCGCAGTCAGTTATTAATGATAGGCACACGTGATGATTTTTTTTTTTTTATTATTACTGCCTCGATCCTACGAATGGTCCAAAAAATATATAACGTTACCTAAGTAAAATTAAGTCTATCGGAACATTGTTGCCTGGAAAAACGAAAAAAAAAAGAAGAAGAAAAAAAAACAATCCAGAGTCATAGAATTATTACCATCATTATATTATTATTATTATTATTATACTCCGAAGAGCATCTCGTAATTTTATCGTTGCAATTTGCATGGGGAAAAAAAAAAAAAATAATGAAAATATATATCGCAAAACAGCTGTACTTAGGCAAGCGTGTTGGTGGTTTTTATTTTTGGCATCGAAAAGCCCATCAAATGCATTTTTTTTTTTTTTTTTTTTTTTGAGAAATATCAACGCGATCATATTAACTTTGAGCTTTTTCGACAAAAATATATACCGCCGACACGAGTCACTTGTCCCTGAAATTGCAATCCGTTAAGTTTTGCTCGTCGAGCTCGTTTTACAAAGACTCGCGCGTGCCTTGTAAAAGATTTTTCTCTTCTTTATTGTTTTTTTTTTTTTTTTTTTTGCATGCTTCTTGGATTTATAAAACTTTTTTTTCAACCTCTGGAATCGCAATCTAGTCCAATCAAATATGTATATACGATTAAGAAAAAGAAAAGAAAAAAAAAACAGTTATCCCTCCCGAAATCGACCCGAGACACTCTTTTAATCGTTGCGATACATCATCGAGAATGATGGAGCGAGAAAGGAAATATCGATTGAAAGAAAAAAAAAAAAAATAAGACAAATTGCGAAATAATTCACTTGATTTTATTGAACAATAGTCGAATTTTTAATTTACATGTGCAATATAATTAGTATGAATTGAAAGAAAGAAAGAAAGAAAGAAAGAAAAATGCGAAACCGGAAGTGAGGAAAAGATTTTGTTAATTTCATGCGTCGTTTTCCAAGAAGCAAAAATCTTGATGCGAAGCCTTCATACATGTGGATTTATAGCTAAATATACATATATATATATATATATATATATATATATATATGTATATATATACATATATATACATATATATATATATATTATAAAATATTGATACGGTGCGCGTAAATATTTATTCGTTTTTGTTAATTTGTTTGTTTGTTTTTTTTTTTTTCAAATTTTTTTTTTTTCCGTGCTGTAATTTGTTATCATCCTGGAGTTTTAATTGGGCAATCTCGGAGCTCAATGAATAGTTTAACTTGATATATATATATATATATAAATTACGAAAATCGGCGTTAATATTAGCGATACATTTTTATTGTAATTATTTTAAGTCAATCTAGACGTACCCGAATATTACTTCATTTTTTTTTTTTTTTCTTATTTTTGGCATAATCAGGGTATAAATAATTGCGTCACACATTCCACACACACATATATATATATATATATATATAGATACAAAAAAATAATCCTACCAAATCCTTAATGCGTTGGCGAAACGTCGATTGTCTCATAATTGTTGAGTTATAAATAATTTTCCGACAGCTCCCCTATCCTTCATTACATATATAATATATATATATATATATACATATATTTATATATAGTAGTCGTGTAGTATGTAGTATTATCGACCACTCGTTGTTTCAATGGAGTTTACTGGGATCTAGAGGTTTAGTGACGAAAAATAATTATAATTATATATAAAAAAAAAAAAACATGCAACGTTTTGTGTGTGTGATAAATAAGACTTGTTTGAGCGCTGAGTGTCAGCCTCTGTTGCACTATTATAAATAAAAATGAAATCTATACAAGATACAAAGTTTCTCGCTTCTACGCTGATTTAAAAACGACCTTTCGAATATTTAGGACCATGTATCCCCGATAATAAAGTACCGGTATCGAAATACTGGGGGGGGGGGGGGGGGGGTGATAGGATTTGTGGGAATGATTGGCAAAATCAGTAACACTCAAGTAGAAAAAAAAAACAAAGTACGATGAATTTCATTGCGAACGAGAGTTTGCAATTCGGGATCATCATTCGCTGCTCGGACAGCAAGCGCAGGCTCAAAGACTCGAAATTGCAACTTCGCTGTGCTTCGCCGTTCTCACAGGCAGACCTTTCGCAATCATTGCCGCTGACAAACTTTTAACTTTATTTTTGTTGCTCGATCGCTGTTCTTGAAGGTTCAACGCTTCGTATTGGCAGAAATTTTGCGAGCGCTGTGCCGAAATATACTAAGTTAGGGTACGACAAACAAAAAACAAATTTAATTCCATTACGTTTTATTATGTTGAATTAAAAATAATGAAACTTTTAGTGAAAAAAAAATTTATGCATTCTTTTCTGGTCGCTTGTATACATTTTTTTTAATCCTTTAACGGCTGGTGGGACACCTACTTTGGAAAATCGTAACATCCAGAAAAATGAACATATCGACATCGTTGAGGTCGCATTTTGAGGATGAAGGATGCATCTAATCGTGAAAAATTCGGCGAACTCAAGGGTTGCACCCCTTCAGTTTTACACCCTGGCCAGAGTCGCGAAAAAATGAGAAACGAGCATAACTTTAAGGCAAATTTTTTTTTAGAGTCGCGATCTCGAGTATGCGCTTTGAAATAATATTGAAAATTTGTAGCAAAAAGGTCCGGACGAAAAACCACCCCTGACAGTAATAAAATTTCGATAACCACCCCTAGTAATGGTGATACGCCAAATGCTGCACTCTTATTGATGTTCAGTTGATAAATATTTTTGAAACTAGATGAAAAATTTGTAGCAAGAATATCCGAATGGAAAACTACCCCTAACGGTAACGAAACATCGAAAACCGCCCCTGGCAGTGGTGATGCGCCTGAAAATGCACTTTCATTGATGTTCAGTTGATAAATATTTTTTATAACACTTGAAAAATTTGTAGCAAGAATATCCGAATCGAAAACTACCCCTAAAAGTAACAAAATATAAAAAACCGCCCCTGGCAGTGGTGATACGCCTGAAAATGCACTTTCATTGATGTTCAGTTGATAAATATTTTTTATAATACATGAAAAATTTGTAGCAAGAAAATATGAATCGAAAACTACCCCTAACAGTAACAAAACATCCAAAAAACCGCCCCTGAGCAGTAGTGATGTGCGTTCAAATGCATTTTTATTGATGTTCGGTTCATATGAATTTTTGAAAACCCATGAAAAATTTGTAGCAAAAATATCCGAATGAAAAACTACCCCCAACAGTAACAAAATATCAAAAACCGCCCCTAGCAGTGGTGATGCGCCTAAAAATGCACTTTCATTGATGTTCAGTTGATAAATATTTTTTATAGCACATGAAAAATTTGTAGCAAGAATATCCAAATGGAAAACTACCCCCAACAGTAACAAAATATCAAAAACTGCCCCTAACAGTGGTGATGCGCCTGAAAATACACTTTTATTGATGTTCAGTTCTTATAAATTTTTTAAAACACATGAAAAATTTGTAGCAAGAATATCCGAATGGAAAACTACCCCTAACAGTAACAAAACATCGAAAACCACCCCTAGAAATGGCGATACGCCGAAAAATGCACTTCCATTGATGTTCAGTTCATATGTATTTTCGAAATCGCATCGAAAATGTGTATCAAGAACATCCGAATCAAAAACTACCCCTAAAAGTAACAAAATTTCAAAAACCGCCCCTGGCAGTGGTGATGCGCCTAAAAATGCCCTTTCATTGATGTTCAGTTCATATAAATTTTTTAAAACACATGAAAAATTTGTAGCAAGAATATCCGAATGGAAAACTACCCCCAACAGTAACAAAATATCAAAAACCGCCCCTGGCAGTGGTGATGGGCCTGAAAATGCCCTTTCATTGATGTTCGGTTCATATAAATTTTTTGAAACACATGAAAAATTTGTAGCAAGAATATCCGAATCGAAAACTACCCCTAACAGTAACAAAACATCGAAAACCACCCCTAGAAATGGCGATACGCCGAAAAATGCACTTCCATCGATGTTCAGTTCATATGTATTTTCGAAATCGCATGGAAAATGTGTACCAAGAACATCCGAATCAAAAACTACCCCTAACAGTAACAAAAACATCAAAAACCGCCCCTAAGCAGTGGTGATGTGCGTTCAAATGCATTTTTATTGATGTTCGGTTCATATGAATTTTTTAAAACACATGAAAAATTCGTAGCAAGAACATCCGAATGGAAAACTACCCCCAACAGTAACAAAATATCAAAAACCGCCCCTAGCAGTGGTGATGCGCCTAAAAATGCACTTTCATTGATGTTCAGTTGATAAATATTTTTTATAGCACATGAAAAATTTGTAGCAAGAATATCGAAATGGAAAACTACCCCCAACAGTAACAAAATATCAAAAACTGCCCCTAACAGTGGTGATGCGCCTGAAAATACACTTTTATTGATGTTCAGTTCTTATAAATTTTTTAAAACACATGAAAAATTTGTAGCAAGAATATCCGAATGGAAAACTACCCCCAACGGTAGCAAAACATCGAAAACTACCCCTAGAAGTTGTAAAATAGGCGGTCCCCGTCCAATGTGTATAAAATCTTCAATTTTTTCAGGGGCAGGTTCTTTTGCACTGAGGGTGATATTTTCTCAATTGAGGGGCAGTTCGTAAGGATTGAAATGATCCGTAAGTTCCTCAGAATATATTCACGTGTTCCAGGCTACTCCGATTTGGATTAGGATGAAATAATAGAAAATGAGTAATAATGTTTTATATGCGTTGCTGCTGAGCTTTTCCCAACCGAAGGGTTGTTCATAAGGGCTGAAATTATCCGCAAGTCCTTCGGAATATGCTCACGTGTTCTGGCACACTCATATTTCGATTCGGATCAGGATAAAATAACGGAAAACGAGATGATAACATTTCATCCATTTGGGAGGAGGTGAATTTCTCTCAATTGAGGGCTAGTCCATCAGGGTTGATTGATCCGTAAGTTCTTCAAAGTCCCGCTACGTCTTTCGCAATGACTTTTCCTCAATTTCTGGCGTCAATGAACGATGGAAAATGAAATTAAGATATTTTCAATCGATCGGGGGTGGTTTTTTTTTCATTCGGGGGTAGTTTCCGAGGGTAGCAAAAATTTTGGAATAATTTTTTTTCTCACATTGGCTACTCGTCAGTTCAGATTCATCGTGCACAAACTTTTGCCAAACGTTCAAAAAAAAAAAAATTCAGCTGTTAAAGGGTTGAACATGAAAAAATTTCAAAACTCCATAACTTTGCTCCCTCGCAGCCCTATTTCGGCTTTGGGAAGAGAGAGAGAGAGAGAGAGAGAGAGAGACTTAAAACTGCGGTAAAGTAGACTCGAATATTTTCCAAAGACTGAAAAAAAAAGTTAAAAACAATCCAAACAAATTGAGTAATAATGATTCGGGCGAGGGAATACTTTTTTTTTCGGTATTTTGCAGGATCGATGAAAAAAAAAAAGAAAAAAATAAAAAACTCGATGCCAATATATATATTTTATAATTTATTTAACAAAATATTTCATAAAAAATTCTAATATAAATAAATATACATATATATATATATATATATATATTGCTGTTAATCGAGGGATCGGAATTGCAAGTATGCAAAATTTGGGCATCGATGAGTAGTGAGTACGATAACAGAGTATATTTCCCTTTTTTTTTTCCCCCTTTTCCATTCGTTTTGCCGATGGAATCGTGATTTTTCTCACGATTTCGGTACAGTCGATGATTTTTTTTTTTTTTTTTCAATTTATTATTACAATTACTGACGGCCCGTAGCCGCGGCCTTCTGCTGGGCCTGAATAAATTCGGGATAGTCGATAAAACCGTCCTTGTTCACGTCGTCCATACCGAGGATCGGATCGATCAGAGCAACGAGCTCGTCGTCCGTAAACGATTTGTTGTGTTCTTCCTTTGCATTGGGATCGCTGTGTTCTTGCTCCGCTGTAAATTATTTGAAAAAAAAAAAGTTATAAATTCATATCGAGGATCGATAAAAAGCTTTTCCTATCGAGAAATTAGCGATTCGATAAAAAAAAAAAAATATAAAAAAAAATTCCATGAAAATGGGAGAACGGAGAGAGGGATTAAAGAATTTTTATTCGCCCACCGTGCCAATGAATAAGAGATTTGATGAGTTCGCAACCGTCGAGCTTGTTATTGTTGTCCGAGTCGTGCATCTTGAAATAATGAAATTGCAATTCCTGATCGCTCATTTTGCTCGTGTCTATTGGCACGGGCATGTGCTGGGCTATGTGAGCTTTCTCGTGTTCTATATTCGCCGCATTGAAGCCCTGCTGAGGATTTTGACCGTGCGCGTGATTATGATTGTGGCCGGCTTGTTGCTGAATTGGCTGTAATGGAATTTGATGTTGTTGTTGTTGTTGTTGTTGATGTTGCGGTTGTTGTTGTTGTTGTTGTTGTTGTTGTTGTTGTTGTTGATGATGTTGCGGTTGTTGTTGTTGCTGTTGTTGAATTGTCTGAGCAGGTAATTGATGCTGCTGTTGATGGACTTGTTGCTGATCATAAATTGGTGGCTCGAATAAGAATGATAAAAATTAAAACAACAAATCCTGATCCATCTCATGAAACATTCAAAGATTCTTGAATCCGATATAAATTCAACGAATTTTCGGGAGTTTGAATGAAGTTTTTTTTTTTATTTCGTAATCTGGTAGTTTAGGAAAAAAAATATTTACATACGTATTCTTTTATATTTTTATTTTAATCAAATTTGCCGTTAATATAACAAATTGAAAACTATAACATTATTACGTCACGAATATTACGCTATAGCCTGTCAGGGTGATCTCTATTTAGGGCTCGGACGAATTTTTAATCAAACGCTCCCCCAAATCTGCTCCAAATAATTCAAAAAAAATACCCTATTATCGTACTGATCAATTTAGACAAATTGCACGCCCTTTAAGTTTGAAACATGGCGGTAACCCACATTATCACCTCGATTTTCTTGAATTTTTCTAATTTATTTACTTCTTAACGTATTCAGATCCGGTTTTTTTCCACTTTTCGGTTACTTAAGCGATGAAAGAACATAAATATACAGTCTAATCGTTATAATTGTTTATAATATAAGATTTATAAATAAACGAGCTAAAAAAATGACGTTTTTTTCGGAAAAATTCACTCTTGAAGAATCTGTTCAAGGTAATAAGTTGAAATTCAGTGAGATTGGGTTTTTGGGGTCACTGATTACGAATCAGATGTCAGATTTTTCAAATTCAATATTTAAATTTCGGTGTCCATCATCTTGAATCCGCCATCTTGAATTTTGCAGATCGATAGCGGATTCGTAATCAGTGATCCCAAAAAACCCCTCTCACTAAGGTCAGGTTCGGAAATTGGCTGACAGTGTACTGTCAGCCGATTTTCGAACAAGGCCTTAATTTCAAGTTAATACCTTGGATAGATTCTTCAAGAATGAATTTTTCCGAAAAAAATGTCATTATCTTAGCTTGTTTATTTATATATAATATTTTTATATAATTTCTATAATTTATATAATATTATATATAACATATAATATATACATAATATATATAATATTATATATAATATTATATATAATTTGTATATATAAATCTTATATTATAAACAATTATGACATATATACTGTATATTTATGTTCTTTCATCACTAGAGTAACTGAAAAGTGCAAAAAACCGGATCTGAATACGTTAAAAAGTAAATAAATTAGAAAAATTCAAGAAAATCGAGGTTCAGGAAAATCGTGGGTTACCACCATTTTTTAAAGTTAAAGGGTGTGCAATTTGTCTAAATTGATCCGTATGATAATGTGATTTTTTTTTTCATATAGTAGCACCAATGAACACTAAAATCTTGCAGTTACAGATTTTTTTTAAAAATGATTACACTTAGAATAAAATATATCCTGAGAATTTGGCCGAAACACGTGTATTTCAAATCGGGAAATACACCCTCGGGTGCCGAGGGCTTAGAGTCTCGATAAAAATTTAAAAAAATTAGGGTATTTTTTTTTTTATTATTTGGAGACGATTTGGGGGGCGTTTGATTAAAAATTCGTCCGAGCCCTAAATAAGGACCACCCTAATATCTATATATATCAAAATCCGTGAAATTAAATTGCCTATAACATGTGCATCTGTCATTTTTAACGAAAAATAAAAAATACGTCCTCATTGTTTTTACTCACTCGGCATTATGCGCCCTAATGATTGAAAAAAAAAAAAAATTTCATTCAAACTCCCAATTATTCGACGAAATATCAGTAAAAATTTTCTTCCCTCATACGAATCGAATTTGTCGATTTTTTTTTGTTTTTCGTACGTGTGAATTTTTTCTACATTTTCTCTTCAATTTTATTTTTTTAATTTTTCACAAGTGCATTCGCGCGTATTCGCAAAAATCAACGAATTCATTTGTTTCAAAAAAAAAAAAAAATCCGACGTGTTTAACGTTTTTTTTTAAACCAATTTGTTAATAACTTTTCGCATTATTATTATTATTATTATCATTCAGATTCAAAGTTTTTACGATCTTCCAATTGGAATGATTTTTTTTGGATTTTTATTTCATTTCAAAGCGCCTTAAGATCCTCGCCAAATCTCACGATTGTCCGGAAATACAAAAATGCTTATGCGACAATTATCAAAATTGTCCGCAGGGCAATTAGGAGCGGATACGAAATTTTGGAATTTCTATTCCGAACGGAATGGCTGTTTTTTTTTTTTTAATTTATTTAGTTTTTAAATTAATTCGAATTTTGGGTTTCTCTGCCAATATGTTCAAGGGCAATATCATAAAAACGCAATAACTCATTTAATTCGAAAATGAAGAAAGTAAAATATATTTAAGAAAATAAAGTACACATTTTGGTATCTCATAAAATATTGATAAATAAATGAATATGATTGTTTTATTTATGTATTTAAAAAAAAAAAAAAAAAAAAATCTTTAGCGCAAACGCCGCGCGGTACAAAAAATCAACCATATGTTATCAAAGTACGGTCGATAGATTTTTCAAAAAATATTTCATGATTAACGAGATATGGCGCCTGAATGTCCTTGAATTCGAGTTGCAGGTAATTTTGAAAAAATCGTGCAATCTTATCCTAAACGAGCTACGAATTTGTCAGTGATATGATTCGCTACCAACCTGTTGATAATGCTGAGGTGGAACACCCGGGGCTACCTTCATTCCCTGCTGGGCAACGACGTATCGATGCCCCAAGGAGCAAACCAATAGCCAAAAAATCAGGAACATCCTGAGGCTACGTGGAACTAGCAAATTATCAAAGATTCAACGATTCGATCGTAGAAATCACTTTGGACGAATTTCTTTGTAGCGTTTTTTTTTTTTCTTTACACAGAAAGCGAGAGAGTATAATGTGAATGAGGTTCGAGTCTTGTTTTATATTTGAGATCTACCTTTTTCGTGTCAAGAATCGTCGCTGTAATCTGTCATATGTTCGAGTTTAACGTGCGTGTTCGAATTTCAACGGGCGAGTGTCGAACGGCGATTAAGATTTTACGAATTTCGAGGTTATGTTGTTTCCCCTGTCCCTCCCCTCGAACAAACAGGAACAAGTGTAATGTAAGCAACTGACGTGGATGCGTACGCGTGTCGGATTTTTTTCGAGAGTTTGGGAGAGAAATAAAAAGAAATGTTTTTTTTATGTCAAGTCATTTTTCAGGTTTTTGAGCTCGAGGGAATATTTGCTCGATCGGTATTTCGAGTTGTATATAAGAGGGCAAAATGAAAGCAATAATATATACTCATATGGGATCGACCGTATGGAAGAAAAATAAAGCTTGAAAGTGAGAAATGAATTGAGAGGAATGAAGACGTGGCTGTTGCACTCTTTGCAGTCTCCTGTTTAAATTATTCAACTATTGAATTGTTAATTGATTGATCCACATTTTTTGAGATCAATATTAGACTAATTCATTTGAATCTTGATAGAAAAAAAAAACATTTACAACGGATCGTGTGATTGTATAGGTTAAATGGAAATGTTTGGCTAATTTTACGATACGTTTTTTTTTTTAATTAATTTTCGAGTTGCGTGGCAAGTCGACACAAATTGATATTATTGGTCGTTTCTGTTAGAACCAGCCAATCATATTAATGCGGCATCTCCCCGCTTGAAGTTAGCCACTATGATCGTGAGACTTTGATAGCGGCGTCATCTCTTGGTAGAAAACTTAGAATGGTCTATGGCAAAGGCAGAGTAAACGGGTGAGCGCGCGAGCGAGCGAGAGAAGTGGGGGGTACTCGTCATCGTGCATCGGCGAGGTGAGTAGAGGGGAGCGGGGAAAGGATGGAGAGAGAGCGAGCGAGAACCGTTCAATTCCGTATCGTCCGTCGCCGGTGTCGGGTGTGTCGCGTCTCGCGCACATAGCCACTACATGGCGAAGCGTTGAAAAAAGAAAAAAATAAAAACGTTTAACACGCGATCATTGCATAATAAAACAATCATAACTAATTGAAAAAAAATTAATAATCAAATAATTAGAAATTAATAATAATTAATATGAATAATAATTAACGTTAATTATTTTAAAGTTCACTAAGCGCAGTAGGGGCGAGAGAGATAGGCGATAGTACATACCGCGCAGTGCCGCGTGGCGCGTAGTGACGTGGCGAGAGAGCGTCACGTGTTGCTTGAAACTCGAAGACTCGAACAATGCGTATTTTTCGCGTCTCATCGATTTCACGCAATTTTTCTTTTACCTCTCAACATTTCGAGTGATCGCGTAAACAAAAATGCGTTATTATTCGAGAAATATTAATTTGCGAAGGACCGCAGTCTCGTGCTTCGCCCTGACGAAATTTCCTCGTGAATCGACTACACGTCGAACATAACCTGCGAGACGTCTTTATTCGTGTCTTTTTTTCTCCCCACGATAAGCCGGATTATTCGTTGACAGCTCAGGGTAAGTCTCTCTCCAATCTCGTCTCCAAGAGTCTTTTCATTATTCTTATTATTTAATTATTCATTTATTTTATAAAATATCCTTTTTTATTTTATTTTTCTCTTAAATCGTACGGAATTTTTTGGCTTTTACGCGTCCTCTCGAACCTCTCAATTTCCATATCAGATTAAAGTTCTCGAGATCCCCTCGAAATTTTTCATTTGCCTTGTCTCTGCGTCTTTCACGCCGCTCTTTCCGCTCGTAGTCCCAGAGACGGAGATCATCCCCGTTACAATTTGGAGCAGGCTCGGTTTTTTATATTTTTCCTTTGCGGGAAACTTTTTTGGACATTCCCAAGAATTTACAGAAATGACGATAGGTCTTTGAGCCCGCTAAAAGCCTAATCTCCGTCTACTCCGTGACTACTTTGTCGAACAAGAGCGATAGAAACTTCCTACGGGGTGAAATCCCAACGGAGCGAATTATTTCATCACTATTATCAAAAAACTTGCTCCATGACGTCTACTAGCTTATTCTAAATTTTTCTCATACAATAATATTTCAATATTCAAAAAAATAAGAGCCAAATTTTATAAAAAAAATTTCTAAATTTGCAAACACAGATTGGACAAACGAACGCTCATGTTTGATACCGAATTTGATCAAAGCTGACTAAAATGTGGTCTAGATTTTCCAGAATTTGTGGATTAATAATTTTTTTTTTTTTTTGTACTAAAATTCGTGGAGCTTTCATAAATTTGTAACTAAACAAGAGAGGTGCGATAATGAGAAGGAAATTTTGAATTTGTACTATTTTAATTTACGATGGAATTATTTTTAATAATAATCATAAAAAATTAATTGATAGTAATAAATTAATTATAATTCATTCCGATAATAATTAATTTAATTGTTCATGGTTCTTCATTTTATTATGATCGATGGTTTTTAAAATTTTACAAAGCGGGTTCCAAATCGGCCACCTCCACGCGGCGGAACCTGGGAAATTCATGCTTCGACAATGTTTCATTGTAAAATCATGAATTTGCTGACGGCTGAATTCGCGTTTGTAAAAATTGCGCCCGAAAGCGCCTGGTACTCATACCATTAAATAATTTCATTACGCGGCTCTCGCGCGCTTGCTACTTTAAGATATATTTTGATTGATAGCAAGATTCACATTTTTTGTATCATTCGTATTCTGTTTTTAACATTTTTTATCTCAGACAAAGATGTGCTAGCACATTATCACGATTACGTATTTCTGTGCATTTTCTATGTTTTTTTATATTATAATGTGATTCTGTGCATTTAGCTAGATTATGCTTAACATGCGTTGATAATATCGATGGACTAATGCCAAAGAGGCGTATCGGTTATGTATAAGCATAGCTTATACGCTCCTATGGAATTTAACCATCGATATATATATATATAAATATATATTGTAGGTTTAAGTTTCACTATTATCATATCACATTCATTTCTCATGTTATAGGTTGTTTATATGTAATGTTTCCATTATTACAGGATGCACAAATTTTTTTCATGAATCATGTCCGTCGTTGAAACAAAATTTTTTAGGTTTTCAGAAATTCTCATTGCTCCAGGGACTTTTTCTTTGAACCAAGTTGAACCCTTGCATATTAATGTTGAGAGATTCTCATTGTAAATTTAGCGGCTCTAGGAACTTTTTCTTAGATTTAAGTTAGCCCGTTGCACATTAATAATGTTAAGAGTTTTCTTTCTCAAGCTTAAGCTAACGTTGAGATTTCTAGTTGACTGATTTCATATAGTATTTGTATCGAGATATAGGCGGGTATAAGAAATTTAATCAATGAAAATTTAATTTTTAATGATTGTTCATTTTATTATGCTTGATGATTTTTTTAAATTTTGCGAAGCGGGTTCCAAATCAGCCACCTTCACGCGGTGGAACCTGGGGAATTCATGCTTCGACAATATTATTTATTGTGAAAGCATGAATTTGCTAACGGCTGAATTAGCGTTTTTTTTTAAGTTGTGCCTTAAAATGGCTGGTAATCATACCATTAAATAATTTCAATATGCGACTCTTGCATGCTTGCTACGGAAAAAACTCGATATTTTATATATATATATATTCCACGTGAATTTCTTGAATCGTTGGGGTTAATTTGCAAATGATTCTATTTTTCAGGTTATGTTTCACACATTGTAGGTTAATTTTCACTATTACCATGTTGCATCTATTTCCTTAGGTTACAGGTTATTTATGTCATGTTTTCACTATTATACGACGTATACAACATTTTTCCATCGATCATGTACTTCGGAACAAAACGTTTTAGGTTTTCACGTTTTTTCATTGCTCCAGGGACTCTATCTTAGATCTAAGTTAGCCCGTTGTGCCTTAATGTTAAAAGTTTGTTATCTAAGTTTAAGCTAACATTAAGATTTCTCGTTGACTGACTAAATATAATATTTCTATCCGGATATAGGCAGGTATAAGCATAAGGTTGCAACTTTCAATCGCTATAAAATACCAACCCCCTATATCTAAGTTAGTCCGTTGCGTATTAAATTTAAGGAATTCTCATCGCAATTTAAGCTAATATTAAGATTTCTAGTGAACTCACTATAATATTTGAACCCAGGTATAAGGTTGAGATTATCAATTGGTATAAAATACCAACCCCTATATCTAAGTTAGTCTTATTACGTATTAAATTTAAGAATATCTCATCGCAATTTAAGCTAATATTAAGATTTCTAGTTGACTTAATATAATATTGCTATCCAGATATAGGCAGGTATAGATATAAGGTTCAGATATCTTAATATAAATACGAACCCCCTCCGTCGACAGAGAGGGTTGGTATTCAAACAAAGCGGGAGCTTTTTTTTTTTTTTTGTTAGTTTCTGTAGCACAATGACGAAGAGATTGTTCTGGACACTTGTTGCTTGAGATTGGGTCAGCGCAGCTTCATAACGATTCTCTTTGACATTGCTGGTATTTTAGTATTTTGGCGAAAATAGAAAATACCTTTGCTATCCTCAATTTCCTAATTATTTCCGCTTTGTTTCTTTTTATCCCGTTTATTTTTAGTTTCCAAAATTAGGAAAATTACGTATTAAATTTAAGAATATCTCATCGCAATTTAAGCTAATATTAAGATTTCTAGTTGACTTAATATAATATTGCTATCCAGATATAGGCAGGTATAGATATAAGGTTAAGATATCTTAATATAAATACGAACCCCCTCCGTCGACAGAGAGGGTTGGTATTCAAACAAAGCGGGAGCTTTTTTTTTTTTTGTTAGTTTCTATAGCACAATGAAGAAGAGATTGTTCTGGACACTTGTTGCTTGAGATTGGGTCTAGCGCAGCTTCATAACGTTTCTCTTTGACATTGCTGGTATTTTCGTATTTTGGCGAAAATAGAAAATACCTTTGCTACTCTCAATTTCGTAATTATTTCCGCTTTGTTTCTTTTTATCCCGTTTAATTTTAGTTTCCAAAATTAGGCAGATATAGGTAGAGACCGCGTTTCCATTGGTGGAGTTCATGCTTTTGCTACAACCCCATCGGTGTAAAGGTAGTCAGAGTGGATTAGGCCTACAGGGGACACCACTTAAAAAAAAACGCGCCCACGCTTGCTCTACCTCCGTGGTGGGTGTGGAAATGAGCAAGTCGCAACTTTCATTAGCTCTAGGGATTTTGCATTTCCATGTATGAGAAATCAATTTATATAATAAGAATGTGAAATTATTAATAATGTAATCTGTGCAATAATAAAGAATTTTTAATACAAAATTTTGTTTACATTTTTTTTTTCAATGGATTCGATGGATATACGCATTACTATAGCGATATGCATATTTATTCTAATAAATGGAGATTTCGGGCACAGGAAGAATGCTGATCGAACGAGGCAGGTTTGATTCAATTAGAACAGCATATCATACATATTTTTTATCTCTTTTTTTCATAGTGATTGTACTTTGTTCTGATATTAATATATTTTATACTATGTGTAATAACGTACTTCGGTAACTCTGTTGATAAAACACCCATAATTTATTGAAGTAAAATAAAATAACAGGTAAAGTTGTCAAATAAATAATTAAATAAAAACTTCCAGTTATCCCCCCCTCTTTATCCGACGATATTCTTTGGCTTTTACATATCCCCTCAGTCTTCTCAATTTCTATAATTCGTTTGACTTCTCAGGATCCTCCATGAATTTTTCATTTGCCTCGTCTCCGTGTGTTCCATGCCGCCCTTCCTGCTCGTAGTCTCGGAGACAGACACTGTCTTACAAATTTGAGTACGATCTTTATTTTGCCATTTTCTAAAAACTTTTCTCGACACTCCCCCAAAGATTAACAGAAAGGACAAGGAGTCTTTAGTCATCCTAGACGCCTAATCTTGCGGCTAGAGGGTTACGGGTAATTTTTCCCAATGGTACGACTACGCTTCGAATAAGAATGATAGAAACGTCTTACAGGACGGTGACCCAACAGAGTTGTATCGTCTCGATTATCGAGATCCTACATGACGTCTCTACAAAGGTTTCCTGAATTTTCATTCATTATCTTACATTTCCGTTGTGTGAAAAAATAAGAGAGCCAAATTCTCCAAATTGGCGAACAAAGATTGTTCATTTTGTGGGCAAAAGGATGATCGTATTTTCAAAAACATCAGATCGGAATTACAAAGAGAATTAATTTTTTTTTCACAAAAGTTTGTTGACGAGCTTGTACATTTGCAACTATATGAGAGAGATGGGATGGCAATTTTGAATCAGCACGATTTTTTCGTTATCATTATTAAAAATTAATGAATTAATGGTAACAATTGATTGAATATAATTACTTTGTAGCGGGTTCCGAATCAGCCACCTCCACGTGGTGGAACCTGGGGAGTTCATGCTTCGACAATATTATTTATTGTAAAAGCATGAATTTGCTAACGGCTGAATTCACTTTTTTTTAAATTGTGCTCTAAAGTGCCTGGTATTCATACCATTAAGTAATTTCATTACATGACTCTCGCGTGCTTTTACCACAGAAAAAACTGTTTGCATGCATTTTCTATGTTTCTTTCTAATAATGTGATTCTATACGTTTTGTTCAATTGTGCGTAAGATGTGTTTAAGTATATATATTTCACTTGAAATGTTTAAATCATTGGGGTTAACTTGCAAATGATTCTTCTTTTTTTTTCAGATTATATCTCACGTATTGTAAATTAATTTTCACTATTACCATGTCGCATCTATTTCTTAGATTATAGATTATTTATGTTTCATGTTTCCATTATTACATGATGCACACATTTTTTCATCGATCATATACGTTGGAACAAAAGGTTTTAGGTATTCAAGCTTTTTCATCGCTCTAGAGACTTTTTCTTCGATCTAAGTTATCCCGTTGTGCCATAATGTTGAGAGTTTGCGACCTAAATTTATGCTAACATTAAGATTTCTCGTTGACTGATTAAACATAATAATATTTCTATCCGGATATAGGCAGGTATATTTCCATGTCTAAATAGGTATAAGCAGGTATACGTTTAAGGCTAAGATTTTCAATTGGTATAAAATACCAACCCCTTAGATCTAAGTTAGTCAGCTGCGTATTAATGTTAAGACATTCTCATCGTAATTTAAGCTAATATTAAGATTTCTAGTTGACTTACTATAATATTGCTATACAGATATAGGCAGGTATAGATATAAGGTTAAGATATCTTAATATAAATACGAACCCCCTCCATCGACAGAGGGGGTTGGTATTCAAACAAAGCGGAAGCTTTTTTAATTTTTGTTAGTTTCTGTAGCACAATAACGAAGAGATTGTTCTGGACACTTGTTGCTTGAGATTGGGTCTAGCGCAGCTTCATAACGTTTCTCTTTGACATTGCTGGTATTTTCGTATTTTGGCGAAAATAGAAAATGCCTTTGCTACCCTCAATTTCGTAATTACTTCCGCTTTGTTTTTTAATTGGCCTCAGGCTTTTAGGTAAGCAGGGTGGACTTAGGCCAATATGGGATACCACTTGAAAAAAAAAAAACACGCCCGTATTTTGTGGTGACGTGGTTTAATATATTTCTACGTCTAAATATAAGCAGGTATACGTTATAAGGCTAAGATTTTCAATCGGTATAAAATACCAACCCCATAGATCTAAGTTAGTCCGCTGCGTATTAATGTTAAGAGATTCTCATCGCAATTTAAGCTAATATTAAGATTTATAGTTGACTTACTATAATATTGCTATCCAGATATAGGCAGGTATAGATATAAGGTTACGATATCTTAACATAAATACGAACCCCCTCTGTCAACAGAGAGGGTTGGTATTCAAACAAAGCGGAAGCTTTTTTATTTTTGTTAGTTTCTGTAGCACAATGACGAAGAGATTGTTCTGGACCATTGAAGCTAAGATTGGGTTAGTTCCACCTTCATAACGATTCTCTTTGACATTGCCGGTATTTTCGTATTTTGGCGAAAATAGAAAATACCTTTGCTATCCTCAATTTCGTAATTATTTCCGCTTTGTTTCTTTTTATCCCGTTTAATTTTAGTTAAACGTTAATTTTAGTTAGGTTAAGATATCTTAATATAAATACGAACCCCCTCCGTCGACAGAGAGGGTTGGTATTCAAACAAAGCGGGAGCTTTTTTTTTTTTTTTGTTAGTTTTTGTAGCACAATGACAAAGAGATTGTTCTGGACCATTGAAGCTAAGATTGGGTTAGTTCCACCTTCATAACGATTCTCTTTGACATTGCTGGTATTTTCGTATTTTGGCGAAAATAGAAAATGCCTTTGCTATATACCCTCAATTTCGCAATTACTTGCGCTTTGTTTTTTAATTGGCCTCAGGCTTTTAGGTAAGCTGGGTGGACTTAGGCCAATATGGGATACCACTTGAAAAAAAACACGCCCGCATTTTGTAGTTGACGTGGCTTAATATATTATTTCCATGTTTAAATATAAGCAAGTATACGTTATAAGACTAAGATTTTCAATCGGTATAAAATACCAACTCCCTAGATCTAAGTTAGTCCGTTGCGTATTAATGTTAAGAGATTTTCATCGCAATTTAAGCTAATATTACGATTTCTAGTTGAATAATATAATATTTTTATCCATACATAGGCAGGTATAGATATAAGGTTACGATATCTTAAGATAAATACGAACCCCCTCTGTCAACAGAGAGGGTTGGTATTCAAACAAAGCGGAAGCTTTTTTATTTTTGTTAGTTTCTGTAGCACAATGACGAAGAGATTGTTCTGGACCATTGAAGCTAAGATTGGGTTAGTTCCACCTTCATAACGATTCTCTTTGACATTGCTGGTATTTTCGTATTTTGGCGAAAATAGAAAATGCCTTTGCTATATACCCTCAATTTCGCAATTACTTGCGCTTTGTTTTTTAATTGGCCTCAGGCTTTTAGGTAAGCTGGGTGGACTTAGGCCAATATGGGATACCACTTGAAAAAAAACACGCCCGCATTTTGTAGTTGACGTGGTTTAATATATTTCTACGTCTAAATATAAGCAGGTATACGTTATAAGGCTAAGATTTTCAATCGGTATAAAATACCAACCCCATAGATCTAAGTTAGTCCGCTGCGTATTAATGTTAAGAGATTCTCATCGCAATTTAAGCTAATATTAAGATTTATAGTTGACTTACTATAATATTGCTATCCAGATATAGGCAGGTATAGATATAAGGTTACGATATCTTAACATAAATACGAACCCCCTCTGTCAACAGAGAGGGTTGGTATTCAAACAAAGCGGAAGCTTTTTTATTTTTGTTAGTTTCTGTAGCACAATGACGAAGAGATTGTTCTGGACCATTGAAGCTAAGATTGGGTTAGTTCCACCTTCATAACGATTCTCTTTGACATTGCCGGTATTTTCGTATTTTGGCGAAAATAGAAAATACCTTTGCTATCCTCAATTTCGTAATTATTTCCGCTTTGTTTCTTTTTATCCCGTTTAATTTTAGTTAAACGTTAATTTTAGTTAGGTTAAGATATCTTAATATAAATACGAACCCCCTCCGTCGACAGAGAGGGTTGGTATTCAAACAAAGCGGGAGCTTTTTTTTTTTTTGTTAGTTTTTGTAGCACAATGACGAAGAGATTGTTCTGGACCATTGAAGCTAAGATTGGGTTAGTTCCACCTTCATAACGATTCTCTTTGACATTGCTGGTATTTTCGTATTTTGGCGAAAATAGAAAATGCCTTTGCTATATACCCTCAATTTCGCAATTACTTGCGCTTTGTTTTTTAATTGGCCTCAGGCTTTTAGGTAAGCTGGGTGGACTTAGGCCAATATGGGATACCACTTGAAAAAAAACACGCCCGCATTTTGTAGTTGACGTGGCTTAATATATTATTTCCATGTTTAAATATAAGCAAGTATACGTTATAAGACTAAGATTTTCAATCGGTATAAAATACCAACTCTCTAGATCTAAGTTAGTCCGTTGCGTATTAATGTTAAGAGATTTTCATCGCAATTTAAGCTAATATTACGATTTCTAGTTGAATAATATAATATTTTTATCCATACATAGGCAGGTATAGATATAAGGTTACGATATCTTAAGATAAATACGAACCCCCTCTGTCAACAGAGAGGGTTGGTATTCAAACAAAGCGGAAGCTTTTTTATTTTTGTTAGTTTCTGTAGCACAATGACGAAGAGATTGTTCTGGACCATTGAAGCTAAGATTGGGTTAGTTCCACCTTCATAACGATTCTCTTTGACATTGCTGGTATTTTCGTATTTTGGCGAAAATAGAAAATGCCTTTGCTATATACCCTCAATTTCGCAATTACTTGCGCTTTGTTTTTTAATTGGCCTCAGGCTTTTAGGTAAGCTGGGTGGACTTAGGCCAATATGGGATACCACTTGAAAAAAAACACGCCCGCATTTTGTAGTTGACGTGGTTTAATATATTATTTCCATGTCTAAATATAAGCAGGTATACGTTATAAGGCTAAGATTTTCAATCGGTATAAAATACCAACCCCCTAGATCTAAGTTTGTCCGCTGCGTATTAATGTTAAGAGATTCTCATCGCAATTTAAGCTAATATTAAGATTTATAGTTGACTTACTATAATATTTCTATAAAGATAGAGGCAGGTATAGATATAAGCAGGTTAAGATATCTTAATATAAATAAGAATCCCCTCTGTCGAACGAGGGGGTCGGTATTCAAACAAAGCGAAAGATTTTTGTTAGTTTTCGTGGCACATTGACGAAGAGATTGTTCTGGACACTTGATCCTCGACTCTTTTGTTGGGGCGCAGCTCTATAACGAGACTCTTTGTCGTTGTCGGTATTTTACATTTCTCGAAAATATAAAATGCCTTTGCTATCCTCAATTCCGTAATTACTTCCGCTTTGTTTTTTTTTAATCCCGTTTAATTATAGTTTCCAAAATTAGGAAGATATAGGTAGAGACCGCGTTTCCATTGATGGAGTTGGTCTGTGCTTTAGCATGAATGTGACAGTTCGATGATGGAGGAGTACGTGTTCTGTAGCAATCATGCTTTTGCTACAACCCCATCGGTGTAAAGGTAGTCAGAGTGGATTAGGCCTACAGGGGATACCACTTTAAAAAAAACGCGCCCAGATTTGCTCTACCTCATGGTGGGTGTGGAAATGAGCGTTTCGCAATTTTTATTTTAGCTCTACAGGTGTTTTGCATTACGATGCATGAGATATGAATTTGTCTTATAAGAACGTAAAAAAACTATTAATAAAATATGTATATAACAATATAAAGTTCTTCTACTACAAACTCGTGTGTGAATTTTTTTTTCTTGTCAATTACATATGGTTATATGTAAGTTGCTGTATATTTATTTAAACAAATTTACATCTTTCAGCATTTTATTGTCAAAATTCAATACTCGATAATAAAGAACTTGCATGTAAACGATTTTCTCTTTTTTTTTTCATTATCATTCTGTCACAGTTAAATGTTTTTTTGAAGTTAATAAACA
This sequence comes from Rhorus exstirpatorius, assembly GCA_963564615.1. Lineage (NCBI taxonomy): Eukaryota > Metazoa > Arthropoda > Insecta > Hymenoptera > Ichneumonidae > Rhorus > Rhorus exstirpatorius. Next base: position 13,211,143 of record OY751322.1, on the reverse strand, counting down.
TTGCATTAATTTCTTCAAGCAGGTAAATTATTATTTCTTAAGGTGTAAAAATTGCAAGAAATTTGCGGGCTCTGCGGGCCGAGTGACGTCGCAACACCCCTCTGTACTATAGGGCAAAAGGTTATATGCTCGGATTTTTCACCTAGGGTTATCTTCCTAATAGATGGGTTATCAGATAGATAATCCATGTTAAAAGCATACGATATTCATCGGATAACTTTATCCGTCGGTTAAAAAATTGGCGAAAATAAATCATTGGTGTGTGTAATATAAATTACAGCATATGCTGTAACTTAAAAAAAGAATCAAGGATACATGAAAGCGACATCTGAAAATTTGCCAAAAACAGATTTAGAAATGTTCCCAACGCAAAAATAAAAGCTTTTTCCGGTGTTGATATAGTCGTGCTTTTGCAAAACATGGTACAGAGCACTTGCTACTCCTAAGACTTTTGTACTGATTTTTCGATTTTTTACAGATTTTTAAAGGTGGACCATCGATTTTTGCCAATTTTTCCATACATACCCCTTGGACTAAAATTCGTCAATTTTCAAAGTGCTTTTTTTGGTATAAAAAATGCAGATATCAGGATGAATTGAACGCCATTCTCTAAGTCTACTCAAGGGCTTTCAAAAACACCCCCGATAAGCCAAAACTCGTTGATCCGGAGATGAGTTATGGGCATTTGAAATTTCGTGATTCTTAGATTTCCGAAAAAGTGGGCAAAAAGTTAATAAAACATTTTTTTCGTCATTCACGTTATTTTTAGGCTCTAGGCGATCGGAAACTTTCGGCTGATCACGAATCACATTGAGTTTTTGCCTGAAATTCGAAAATTTGATATGAAAAGGCAAAAAAACGAAAAATTGCCATTTTTTAATTTTCTGAAATTTTGAGGGTTCACTAAAATCGTTGTAACGTTCCTTCTCGAAGGAGATATGATTTTATTCAGTACTTGTATCTCTTCGGAATCGTTCAAGCTTCAAAATGCCGCTTGGTTCATCGAGCTGGGTTGATTTTTCGATTTTTTACAGATTTTTAAAGTTGGACCATCGATTTTTGCCAATTTTTCCATACATACCCCTTGGACGAAAAATCGTCAATTTTCAAAGTGCTTTTTTTGGTATCAAGAATGCAGATATCAGGATGAATCAAACGCCATTCTCTAAGTCTACTCAAGGGCTTTTAAAAACACCCCTGATAAGCCAAAACTCGTTGATCCGGAGATGAGTTATGGGCATTTGAAATTTCGTGATTTTTAGGTTTCCGAAAAAGCGGGCAAAAAATTGAAAACAAAATTTTTCGTCTTTCACCATATTTTTAGACTGTAGGCGATCGGAAATTTTCTGCTCATCACGAATCGCATCGAATTTTTCCCTGAAATCCAAAAATTCTATATGAAAAGGCAAAAAAACGAAAAATTGCACTTTTTCATTTTCTGAAATTTTGAGGGTTCACTAAAATCGTTGTAACGTTCCTTCTCGAAGGAGATATGATTTTATTCAGTACTTGTATCTCTTCGTAATCGTTCAAGCTTCAAAATGCCGCTTGGTTCATCGAGGTGGGTTGATTTTTCGATTTTTTACAGATTTTTAAAGTTGGACCATCGATTATTGCCAATTTTTCCATACATACCCCTTAGACGAAAAATCGTCAATTTTCAATGTGCTTTTTTCGGTATAAAAAATGCAGATATCAGAATAAATCCAACGCCATTCTCTAAGTCTACTCAAGGGCTTTTAAAAACACCCCCGATAAGCCAAAACTCGTTGATCCGGAGATGCGTTATGGGCATTTGAAATTTCGTGATTTTTAGATTTCCGAAAAAGTGGGCAAAAAATTGAAAAAATTTTTTTGCGTCTTTCATCGTATTTTTAGGCTCTAGGCGATCGGAAATTTTCTGCTGATCACGAATCAGCAGAAAATTTTACCCGGAAATCCAAAAATTCGATATGAGCAGGCAAAAAAAAAACGAAAAATTGCACTTTTTCATTTTCTGAAATTTTGAGGGTTCACTAAAATCGTTGTAACGTTCCTTCTCGAAGGAGATATGATTTTATTCAGTACTTGTATCTCTTCGGAATCGTTCAAGCTTCAAAATGCCGCTTGGTTCATCGAGCTGGGTTGATTTTTCGATTTTTTACAGATTTTTAAAGTTGGACCATCGATTTTCGCCAATTTTTCCCTTGGACGAAAATTCGTCAATTTTCAAAGCGCTTTTTTGGGTATAAAAAATGCAGATATCAGAATAAATCCAACGCCATTCTCTAAGTCTACTCAAGGGCTTTTAAGAACACGCCCGATAAGCCAAAACTCATCGATCCGGAGATGAGTTATGGGCATTTGAAATTTCGTGATTTTTAGATTTCCGAAAAGTCGGGCAAAAAATTGAAAAAAAAAAATTTTTCGTCTCTCACCATATTTTTAAACTCTAGGCGATCGGAAATTTTCTGCTGATCACGAATCGCATCGAATTTTTTTGCTGAAATCCAAAAATTCTATATGAAAAGGCAAAAAAACGAAAAATTGCACTTTTTCATTTTCTGAAATTTTGAGGGTTCACTAAAATCGTTGTAACGTTCCTTCTCGAAGGAGATATGATTTTATTCAGTACTTGTATCTCTTCGTAATCGTTCAAGCTTCAAAATGCCGCTTGGTTCATCGAGCTGGGTTGATTGTTTCAGGAAAAGAAGTATAGACACGAATTTTCGACGAATTTACAATCCATATATTTCTTACTTTTTTTTTTCATCCAAATTAATTGTATTTTAAATTCTTCATGCTATTTTTTTTTTTCACCACATGCGAAAAAAATTCAGAAAAATAAATAATGAATTGCGATGATTAAGCTCGCGGAGAATTTTTCAAATTTTGGCGAATAATCAGGAATATCCGGTGGGAAGGTTGGAGCTGTTTTTTTTTTCACCTCGGAAAAACTTGTCCAGGAAGAATATCTTTAATCCCTCTTCATGTGACTTCCCTCCGTCTCGCCTGAAATATCGTGAAGATTCGATATCAAGTGAATGAAAGTCGAATCCTAAAATTGGCTAAACGGGAATTTTTTTTTTTTTTTTTTAATAACTGGCAGGGGGAGAGGAAGTAAAAGTTTACTCGCCATCTTCTTCTTCGTCCCCGGCGTCCAAAAAATCAGGACAGCAAATTCCATAACATATCAATGATAGAAAAAGTGCTGGCAAACCAAAAACAACGACTGTCACAACCGGATTTCCCTTCCACATTGACGACAGTGCCATTTGCAAATCGAACCACGATCTGTAAATTTGAACTAGCCAACCGTTTCCACCGTATTTCTGGAAGAATTTATAATTTTTTTTTTTTTAGTCTCATTAATAATGTTTTTCTTCCATTTGATTTTTCTTTTCGAAAAAAAAAAAAAACAAAACTAAAGGGTTGGCGATAATTTCAACTAAATTTAAACTAAAGGTAGTCGATAACTTTGAAGAATTTCTTATGAGCGAATGAAAATACCTGGGCAGTATCCTCATGAATATGATCTAGGAACATTTCTATGGCTTGCGGAGTCAACTTTCGCGGTTCATCGTCCGGTATGTGATGATGACTCGTGCTCGTATTAATTACAATTAGGCTCGGTAAGGGCATGATCCTCATGGCAATGCTATTTATCCATTCACCATTTGCTATCCACCCGAATTGGAAGTGTCTAAAAATTTCGCAAAATTTTATATACGCGTGCTTCGAGAAAAAAAGCAAAAAAAAAAAAAAAAAACAACAATTTCCACTACCCAAAGCGTTGATTCTTGTTTTTTTTTTTTTTTTTTTTTTCCTATTATTGATAACTTTCGTGAAATACGCGTTGTATATTGAAATAATAAGATTTTCGACACGACGGAATATTCGAAATTGTTTATTTTTTTTTTTTTTTTCGTAATTTTCCAGAGACCCCTCAAAAATTTGTGTCAAATTTCGAAAGTTGAAAACTTCAATTCAGCTTCGAGTGAAGAAATTGAAAAAGTTTCGAAACAAAATCAGAAAAACTGACAACCTTTGAAAATTTCCAACTTCCAAAAAAGTGACAGCTTTCAAAAACTGCGAAAATTGAAAATTGTCCCGACTCACGAGACGCGCGCCAGTTGTTCCGAAGATTTGCAATTTTTTCAAAAATTACTAATCCATTCAAAAAGTGCCGACTCTTCAGATAGTGCAAACTTTCCATTAAGGGCTTACTTTCAAAAGAAAAAAAAAAAAAAATGCCCAACTTTTCGAAAAAGTAACAATTTTCGAAAAGTGACAACTTGAAAGAAAAGCGTCAATTTTTTAATACTACCCGACTTCCAAAAAATAATGCGAACGCTCGAAAAAGTCTCAGACCTCGAAAATTGCCGAATTTTCAGAAAGTGCAAATGTTTGAAAAAAAAAAAAAAAAAAATTCCGGAGTATCCGAAAAGAGCCAGCTTAGAAGTGCCGGAATTTCGAAAACAGCAACGGCTTTTATCAATTTTCAATTTTGGCAAAAAAAAAACCAACTGACAACTTCCAAAAAGTGCAAGCATAAAAAAAAAACGTCGTTTTTCTACAAAAATCGTTGCGCAAACTACAATCCATTCCTTCATCCATTAGACTTGTTTTTTTTTTTTTTTTTTTTTTTTTTTAATATTAAATTTCAATTACTTACTCGTGATATTTTTCGCGTTTTTCCTTAATAATGGACTCGACCATGTCACGAAATTCAAGCATATCCGGCGATACGTCCTCAACTGCGTTCTCCTCGACAACAGCGAGAACAAGATTTTTCTTCGTTAAAAACAATTGATTTATATTTCCCCTCGTTACCTTTGGAAATGTCGTAAATCTCTCGGCGTTTATCCACTTGTATATCGTTTCGTTTAATTTCACGATATCACTGTGATTGTGTCCTGAAAAACAAAAAAAAAAAATAAAAAAACCAATTAATCATGGAAAATTATTTTTAATTATCAAATTTTGGGCTTCTGTTTCGTTTTTTTTTTTTTTTTACCGGTAAAAGTGTAATGGGAGTTTTCTTTGTACACGAAGATTGCGGGTGTATTTTCTACAGGCGCGTGTCTATCGACCACGCTCGGATGCGACTGATAGAAGAAGGCGTGAGGTTGAAACGCGTCCGCGGTTTCATGATAAAGGTCCTGAAAACGAAGAAAATAATAATAATATTAAAAGTAAATTAAAAGTATCGCAATGAACAATTATACGGGATGAAAATAATCGGATTTGTGTGTGTTTTTCAAGATTATTAGCGATGATAATGATATCTTGGCGGGGATTAATTACTGACTGAATGACTATTTTTAATTTTTTTTTTCATTACCCATAGCGGACCCGAACGTTCGCCAACGTACAAAAAGTACAAACCACGATCTCGTTTTATCGTATCGAAACTCTGAGTTTTCGTGATTTCTTGAACCGGCGGACCATTCAGTCGTAGAGCAAATTTAACAATTTCCTCTTTCGTACGATCACCGTTGTATGTAAATTGTTGCTCACCTTTCAAACTGTAAATTCATGAGATATTTCAGTTTTTTTTAATTTCAAATCTGCAAAATTCGTAATAATCGTCAATCGTCTTTGTAATTCTTAATAACGATAATCACAAATTTTGACGATTCAGGTTCAATTATTAAAAAATATAATTTACCGATAAAAATTTTGAAATATGATTCATTTTTTTTCTCTCTGAACTGAAAGTCACGAAATAAGGTAAATAGTTTTAAAGAATTGTCTTGTAATTTTAGCAGAACCAAAATGAACATATTGACGAGAAAAAAAAATGTTTAATTTCGATCTTTTATGTAATGAAAACGATTTTTTTAAATCTTCTGCGCGCATATCGATTAAAAAAGAAAAAAACAATTGTTTCGTACCAAAACCACAATAAAAGTTGTAATAATTAGAAAAAAAAAAAAAAATGAAATAAAAGCATGCCAGATCGTCAACAGTTTGTCAACTCGATTAAAAAATTATTAAATTATTTATTGAACTTGCAATAAAATAGAGGGATAGCCTCGTATGTTGAAATTGTGAGCGACGCTTGTGAATCTTGTACAATCGACACGGCCCACTCGTATCGATGTTGCGTAGAGATGTTGAGCGACATGGGCCCATACGGGATCCAGTCGTTTGCAGTGAGCGCACCATGGGGCATACATCTTGAGTCGAAAATAAAATACAAACCTCATCGTGAATTCAATCGACGAAAATTAATTACTTTTTAACAAATTAAAAACTTAAAAAAAAAAAAAAAAGAACAAATTACGTAATCCTTACCATAACCAGCCATTGTCCTTCTTTGTGAATTTCTAAAAATCTGTTAAAACTCGTGAAAATTAATAATTCGCGATATTTATTTTAAAAAAAAAACGTTATCGGGTGAGTCACCAAAAGTGCGTTCACACGCGTCATCATTACTGTATCATACTTTGAATGCGACGTGACGTTTCTCTTGAAGGATGCTTAACGGGTAATGCTTAACGGGATGCAATGGAAAAATTAGAAATAGCAATTTAGATCCATCGAGATCAAATTGAAGTCTCACGAAAAATCAACGATATTGGAATCCATGTGTGGGTATCGTTTTTCCATTTTTTAGGTGCATATTAAAAAATAACAGCGGACAAGCTTTAGCAACCTCTCATCGGATTCGTAAGTGTTCGGTAAGTCCGATTGACTCCTGCGAGTGTAATATAAGAGCAAATAACCAATTTTTTAAAATCTTTTGAGGATGTATGACGCCTAATGGAAATTCTTGTCTCGGTTTTCATATGAGAAAGTATTGGATCCATCATATATATGGGACATTCCACGTCAACTCAGCCACCCCGTTTTTTTTATTGTCTCGAAAAAATTATTCAGTATGGGCATTTCAAAGGACAATATATCCATGACATTTTACCAAAATTTCATCCCCCCATACTATTGTTGGTTCTCGTGATAATGATTAATGAAGTCTCAATTTTGTAAAAATCACAACTTCGTAACTACTGATCGGATTTAAACGATTAAAAAAAGAATCTTTTTTATTTTTTTTGCCCTTTTCGAAAAAAAAAATATGTCATCATCGGATAAACGCTCATTAGACAGTTTTCGGGGTAAATTAACAAAAAACAATTTTTCCCTCTTCACTGATGCGTTGTTCCATTTTGAAAAAATCCTGCGGAGTTGTGTATTGCCTCCCTCTATCAGAAAAAAAAATACTGAGTAGAATTCCGATTGGTCCTTTCGTGGAAAAAAAAAAAAATCGAAAAATTTCCCCGAAAACTGTCTAATGAACTTTTCTCCAATGACGGCATATTTTTTTTTCGAAAAGGGCAAAAAAAAATAAAAAAGATTCTTTTTTTAATCGTTTAAATCCGATCAGTAGTTACAAAGTTATGATTTTTACAAAATTGAGACTTCATTAATCATTATCTCGAGAATCAACAATAGCGGGGGGATGAAATTTTGGTAAAATGTCATGGATATATTGTCCTTTGAAATGCCCATACTGAATAATTTTTTCGAGACAATAAAAAAAAACGGGGTGGCTGAGTTGACGTGGAAGATCCCATATATATATGCCGGCATGAAAAGGAATTCTATGCGGGAGCAGTAGCAGCATTTTGGGGATTGGCTAGGTCTTAACTAGCATGGATGGACGCACCGCGGGCGCAAATTTTTGCTGCTCGATGGTCGTTGCTGCTGACAAATCCATATTTTAAAGAATAACGGATTCAGCAGAGTCGCGTAAAATATTTATGCATATTTATTTTGATGTAGCGGAGCAAGGTATCATTGATTATGTAAAATATTTTGCAGAATGCAACTATTTATATTGTACTGAATATAATGTGCGGCATGTTTTCTGCATGTTTTCCGCTGGTAAATTCCCAAATTAATGCTAGTTATAGCTATATAATAAGTTACTAAGATACCGTCACCATTGCCCATGAGATGGCATCTTAACTCTGCTACGGAGAGCCTCTTTGTATAATCGCTTGAATATAGTATAGGGTAAGATGGTTGTAGCCGCAAAGGAAGGGACTCGGAGGGGATATCGAATGAGAATAGGGACCTTGAGTAGAAAAAAAAAAAAACGATGCCAGTGAGAATTTAAAAAAAAAAAAAAAATAATAGTCTCTACATCCCTAATGCATTCACAAACTTTTTCCAACTTTTTCGAATTTTCAGTAAATTCAATTTTTCGATAAGATTATGTAAACGCTAAGCATCCTTTTTGCCCTTTAGAGACGCGGGATTGCTCAAAGGGTGAATTATGAGAATTAACACCCGTCTCCCATCGTCAGAGAATTCTACGTAAATGACCTCTCTCAAGGTTCTTCCGGATACAGTCGAACCTCGCTGACTCGAAACTCAATGGAAGAGCCAATTTCTTCGAGCAAGAGAGTTTTCGTCTTATCGAAGTTTTCGAACAACGAAAGTCTTTGCAAGCGAACAGACCGAATCTCAAACTTATTGAGGTTTTCGAGTTAACGAGATTGCACTGTAGAATGGTCAGGAAGATTGGCAATGGTAACAACTTATTCGATTTCTTAAACGGTACATGAGCCTTATCCTTTTGGAGACTCACTCTGTTTTTTTAATGCTAAAAAAAAAAAAAAGTAATACTGCTTTCACCTGTCACTTAATTCCAAAACCCGAGAAGCAGCTGTAGTTGCAAAAAAGGCTAGAAAATGTTTCATTACGGTTAGTTCGAGCCGTTAAATCTTTACAGATTCACGCTGTGTATAACCACCTCGAGTATACGATCGAATCGTTAAAATTTCTAGAGGAAATTGGTCGATGCGAGTCACCCTTTTGTTACAATATATCCGAGAATCAAGCTAAGGTTTTTGCGCTGGTTAATCAGCCGGGGGATCGGGCGGGGTCGGCGCGCGGTGAGCTCGGGGCATGCATCGACGATACAATTTCGCGCCGCTCACGAGCGAGCGGGTCCTTCTTATCTTTCGTTATAAATATTCTAAAAACCGTACAGTCAAAAATTCTGAAATTTTTTCAGAATATCCAGGTAATGTCTCTTGAAACGTAATTATATTTTTCAGCATACTGACACAATTTTCCCGCAGATATTACGTAAATACTGCAAAAATTGGCAGAATTTATCTATCATAGGTGCAGTTTAACCCGCGAAACACATTAACTTTTCGAATTTTTTTTTCTCAAAAACGTTACTGTGAATCGTATCCAAGTTTTACAGGAATTTCGGCAAACGGATTATATACATTGTGGAAAAATCTGGTCTGCAAGATTTACGATCGTTACATTTCGGAGTTAAAAAGTGCCTGAATTAAAAATAATTACACCTGCTCCGATTTACGTTAAATATTATTATTATTATTAATAATAAATGTGATTGCTGCTCATGTGCTATATTTTCCTTGAATGTGTACGTGAAAAAAAATAAAAATTGAAAAAATACGAGAAGCGGAGAGAAAAAAATACATCCGGGGAGTCTTGAAAACTCGGACTTGCTTTTTACCCTAAAATGCTTCATTAAACACGAGGGAACGTCTGGGCCAACGAGCGAAGGCGAAGTTTAGTACACCGTGGTTGGTAATAAATCATGTTTCTTATTTTTTCGAAACCGTTGAGATATAATCATTAGCGCTATCTCTCTCGCAGCTCTACGAATTCACGGATAATTCACGATTATAACCTCAAAAAACTTCTCGACAATTTTTCTCCGCGATTACGCACATTTCGAGCAAAATCACAATCTCATAATCTATTCAGACGTATTCATCTCGCTTTCGATTGAAAATACATGATAAAAAAAACCTCAAATATACAATTACATAGCCATCTGATACGGATGTCAAAATCATTGATCGTGAAAAAATTGAGGTTATGTAGCGCAATCTTCGAAAAAAAAAAAAAAAAAAAAAAAAAAAAAAAATAGGTAGGTCTCTTGACAATGACAAACAAAAAAACATGATTAGGGTGACTCGAACAATGGGAATCGATAGAAAAATTGAAACTTACCACAAAATACAGCTATGAGGGTAATCCGTATTAGAGAAGCCATTACAGCGTACGAACGAAAGCCGCATAGATTCTAACGTAATTATAGCAAATTGATAAAACTTTGTTACTTCGGCATTGCGAATAAAAAAAAAAAAAAAAACGCGAAACTGTGATATTAAGATTAATAGAGAAATCCGTCAAAATTCTACGGATCCTTGTTGTTCGAACTGCATTTTATCACGCGTAGTTTCGTTACAAGCGTCACTTTTTTTTCTATTTTGCAATATGATCAGATAAATAACAACAGCAGAGATTAGTAAGCGTCGACATGACATCTATAGGCGGTCAATTTTTCGTGAGATCGACATTCCGCCAAAGGCTAGATGGCGCCACGAGGGTGTTTTCGGTGAACGCCAAATTTTGGGAAAAGAAAATAAAACTCCCTGCGACTGAAAGACGTCAACAATAATTAGTACAAATGTTGGATTCAATAAGAATGAAATAATGAAGAATATTTATAACATTATAATGATTTCTATGAATGATTATTAATAACAATCATTATTATATTATAAACTTCTTGATATATCTCGTTCGTTTCGAATCTGAATGATAATATTTTATTACGAAATTTTTTTCGACATGTTTCACGCACATGGGAGCTTGTTAATTTACATAAAAACCATTATGCCATATTAGTAAAAAATTTCGCGAGAAACTGTATAGTAAAATAAATAGGGGAGAGAACATAAAAAATAATTGCTAACAAGTGCACTTTTTTTTTTGAGCTTATAAGCTCAAAAAAATGTGAAATTTGTTGAGCTATACTTTCTTAATTTTCCATTCATCACAAGCTGCCTTAATTAAGAAATAAAAAATAAAACATAATAAATTCTAGTAGTTGACGGCAATTATTATTATTATCGCTTAATAAATTGCTGCAAAAAAAAAAAGAAAAAAAAAAAACCCGAGCAAGTTGATTGTCCAAGGAAGTAATTGTAACTGATTGTTCGAAAAAAATATAAAAAAATTAAATCATAATGAATAATTAAAAATTCATATTAACGATAATATTAATATCAATTAATTATTTATTCATTATAATCGTTTACGCTCCGTGTGGCGCGCGAGCGAGAGAGGTGGGGGTTAACGCGCCTAGTCACGGAGCGTGCGCGAGCAGTGGGGATCGAGTGGGCAAAGGAGCGAGAGAGAAAGCGATAACCGAGCAGTCAGCTGTCAGCAGTTCCGGGTTATCCGTCGCTAGTGTCGGTCGTGTGCGGTGCGTGGCGCTAGTGCTACAAATGAGTATCAATTGTTAATTATTATTTTAAAACACACTCAGTACCAGCAGAGACTAGTAGAGAGATTGCACGGGGAAAACTGGTTTGTAGTTCTGACAAATGCTGCCAACGTCGGGGCACTTCAGTCACTTCCACATAGTACCTTTGTTGATTTAACAAAGTATCGCGCTGTTGGATATAGTTCTGGCTGCGCGCATGCGCACGAGGCACGAATATCAGTCCATAAGCACTCTACAGATCTACCATTGTTGATTTAACAAAGGTAGCCTGGTCAAGTCAACGATTAATGCCTACAAAGATACACGTGGTTGGTTTGACAATCTTACCAATGGCGTTCCAACAAAAAAACTCTACCAAGATGAACTTTGTTATAGTGGCGCCGCACGTCGGTTAGATCAACAGATATAGCTGTCAATATAACCAATTATTTTTCCCCGTGTGCTTACGCAGGTGCTCGAGGGGGTTTCGACTGGCCGAGGTAGTGGGGGTAGTTCGCGTGGACATTGACTCGGGCGGTGTGGCAGATTCTGAGTAAGCTGTGTGCACATTGGCCTCCCGGGTAATGCAGGTTGACTGAGCGTGGCGTGCACATGGTATCGAGCGAAAACGCAGATATATATGTTACACGGACTACGGACTGTGAACCGCTAGCACAGTCTGCTATATACCCTGTCGGTCTAGGGATCGAAACCACTACTCGCATTTTTTTTCGGAATTAATATGTTTCTAATATTTTTTTTTTAATTTATTAATAACGATGTTTTCATTTTAGTAAATAAATGGTATATACTGTTATTATGACGAAACTTTGCTACAGAAAATATTTTTATTTTATGAACTCTGTATTCTTCAAATACCAATAATAATTGGGTCCTCGAAATATAAAGTCTATATATTTATTTATTTATTTAAATTTATGCAACCACCACGCGCAATTTTTTTTCTTAATTAATATGTTTTTAATATTTTTTTTGGTATTTTGTAGTAACAATATTTCAATTTTAGTAAATAAACGGCACCTACTATTATTATGATGAATCTTTGCTACAGGAAATATTTGTATTTAATTACTCTGTATTGTTTATATATTCATGTCAAATATTTCATAAGGAAGTTGTACACATTGGAATGCCAAAAAATAAGCCTATTTTCATAATCCATGCATATGTATAAATCGATCGTGTATACTAGAAAATCTTGATTATTTGGTCAATTAAAAAAAAATGCATACAAGTCTAAAACAATTGAGTGTAAACAACCAGACAAAGGTCTGAAACATCCAGCTGTTTCTACACATTTACAAAGGAATCAAAATTTTGGATCTTTTTTGGAAAATTTTTGAAAAATTTAGAGCTTGCTGAGGAATCATAGAATGTGCCATATATATTAGGGTGGTCCTTATTCAGGGCGAGGACGAATTTTTAATCAAACGCTCCCCAAATTGGCTCTAAATAATTTAAAAAAAAACCCTAATTTTTTCAGATTTTCATCTAGACTCTAACCCCTCCCGCCCGAGGGTGAATTTCCCCATTTGAAATACACATGTTTCGGCCATATTCTCAGGATATATTTTATTATGAGAGTAATAATTTTTTTTTAAATCTGCAACTGCGAGATTTTAGTGTTCATTGGTGCTACTACTATATGAAAAAAAAAACACATTATTATACCGATCAATTTAAACAAATTGCACACCTTTTAAATTTGAAACATGATGGTAACCCACATTACCACCTCGATTTTCTTGAATTTTTCTAATTTATTTACTTTTTAACGTATTCAGATCCGGTTTTTTTGCAGAATTTTTTTTCAGAACAAAGTCCCGAACGGAAAAAGTCCTGAACGGACAGAATCCCAAAAATCTGTCAAACGTACAAAAAGTAATAGCCCAGAGCAATGAAAATTTTTTTTCTCATTTATCTCATTATCTCATACCAGGCTTCGTTACCTTTGGTCACCAAAATTACGGATGTTTCGAAACGATTGAAATCTTGGCCATGGAGCCATTGGATCCGGCAGGTGATCGGTTTTATAGTTCACATGTACGAAATAAAAAGTTCGGAGTTCTGCTTTCCGCCACGAAAATTTCGGATTTATTCAAATAATTAATAGTTTTCCATCGATTCAATTGGATCCAGCAGGTGATCGGTTCACATGTACGAATCAAATTGTCCGAAGTACCGAAAAAAAATGATCTCATTTCAGCGTCGGTCAAACGTACAAACTTTCAATAGATTTACAATCGATATATTAATAATAGATTTACAATTTATCAATTTACAAATACAATGAATACAATAGATTCACAATTTATAATATTTGCAATAGATTTACAATTGATATATTTACAGTAGATTTAAAATAGATTGTAAATCTATTTTCAATCGATTTCAATACATTAAAAGGTGATATATCCACTTTAAAAGACAGACACTTTTATGTATTCAAAATGCGTCATTATAGAGATTCCAATCCCAATAATTTTACGTTCTTATTATTAAATTGGTTCCTCGTACATGGAAATGCAAAACTTTTATGCCTAGTTCAGATTGGGCGCGATGAGCAATGAGCGATATTAATGACATCTCTGCTGTTCCAAAAAAGCAGAGCTCTCATTGAATATCGCTCATCGCGTCCGGTCTGAACTTGGAATTAGAGCTAATAAAAGTTGCGACTTGCTCGTTTCCACACCCACCATTGAGGTAGAGCAAATGTGGGCGCGTTTTTTTTATAGTGGTATCCCCTATAGGCCTAATCCACTCTGCCTACCTAACAAAGCCTAAGGCCAATCAAAAAACAAAGCGAAAGTAATTAGGAAATTAAAGGTAGCAAAGGCAGTTTATATTTTCGAGAAATATAAAATACCGACAACGCGAAGAGTCTAGTTATGAAGCTAATCCTCAACAAATAGTTGAGGATCACGTGTCCAGATCAATCTCTTCGTCATTGTGCTACGGAGACTAACAAAAAAAGCTTCCGCTTTGTTTCAACATCAACCCCCTCTGTCAACAGAGGGGGTTGATATTTAAATATAAAACGATACATTTACGCGGAGGATTGCCCTGAAAAAAATGCAAAACAAGGCGGAAATAAAGACAAAATTGAGAGTAGTGAAGGCAGTTTATATTTTCAAGAAATATAAAATACCGACAACGCGAAAAGTCTAGTTATGAAGCTAATCCTCAACAAATAGTTGAGGATCACGTCTCCAGAACAATCTCTTCGTCATTGTGCTACGGAGACTAACAAAAACAGCTTCCGCTTTGTTTCAACATCAACCCCCTCTGTCAACAGAGGGAGTTGAAATTTAAATATAAGACGATAAATTTACGCGGAGTATTACCCTGAAAAAATGCAAAACAAAGCGGAAATAAAGACGAAATTGAGGGTAGCAAAGGCAGTTTATATTTTCGAGAAATATAAAACACCGACAACGCCAAGAGTCTAGTTATGAAGCTAATCCTCAACAAATAGTTGAGGATCACGTCTCCAAAACAATCTCTTCGTCATTGTGCTACGGAGACTAACAAAAATAGCTTCCGCTTTGTTTCAACATCAACCCCCTCTGTCAACAGAGGGGGTTGAAATTTAAATATAGAACGATACATTCACACGGAGAATTGCCCTGAAAAAAATGCAAAACAAGGCGGAAATAAAGACAAAATTGAGGGTAGCAAAGGCAGTTTATATTTTCGAGAAATATAAAATACCGACAACGCGAAGAGTCTAGTAATGAAGCTAATCCTCAACAAATAGTTGAGGATCACGTCTCCAGAACAATCTCTTCGTCATTGTGCTACGGAGACTAACAAAAATAGCTTCCGCTTTGTTTCAACATCAACCCCCTCTGCCAACAGAGGGGGTTGAAATTTAAATTTAAAACGATACATTTACGCGGAGAATTGCCCTGAAAAAAATGCAAAACAAGGCGGAAATAAAGACAAAATTGAGGGTAGCAAAGGCAGTTTATATTTTCGAGAAATATAAAATACCGACAACGCGAAGAGTGTAGTAATGAAGCTAATCCTCAACAAATAGTTGAGGATCACGTCTCCAGAACATTCTCTTCGTCATTGTGCTACGGAGACTAACAAAAAAAGCTTCCGCTTTGTTTCAACATCAACCCCCTCTGTCAACAGAGGGGGTTGAAATTTAAATATAAAACGATACATTCACGCGGAGGATTGCCCTGAAAAAAATGCAAAACAAGGCGGAAATAAAGACAAAATTGAGAGTAGCGAAGGCAGTTTATATTTTCAAGAAATATAAAATACCGACAACGCGAAAAGTCTAGTTATGAAGCTAATCCTCAACAAATAGTTGAGGATCACGTCTCCAGAACAATCTCTTCGTCATTGTGCTACGGAGACTAACAAAAACAGCTTCCGCTTTGTTTCAACATCAACCCCCTCTGTCAACAGAGGGGGTTGAAATTTAAATATAAGACGATAAATTTACGCGGAGTATTACCCTGAAAAAATGCAAAACAAAGCGGAAATAAAGACGAAATTGAGGGTAGCAAAGGCAGTTTATATTTTCGAGAAATATAAAACACCGACAACGCCAAGAGTCTAGTTATGAAGCTAATCCTCAACAAATAGTTGAGGATCACGTCTCCAAAACAATCTCTTCGTCATTGTGCTACGGAAACTAACAAAAATAGCTTCCGCTTTGTTTCAACATCAACCCCCTCTGTCAACAGAGGGGGTTGAAATTTAAATATAAAACGATACATTCACGCGGAGAATTGCCCTAAAAAAAATGCAAAACAAGGCGGAAATAAAGACAAAATTGAGGGTAGCAAAGGCAGTTTATATTTTCGAGAAATATAAAATACCGACAACGCGAAGAGTCTAGTAATGAAGCTAATCCTCAACAAATAGTTGAGGATCACGTCTCCAGAACAATCTCTTCGTCATTGTGCTACGGAGACTAACAAAAATAGCTTCCGCTTTGTTTCAACATCAACCCCCTCTGCCAACAGAGGGGGTTGAAATTTAAATTTAAAACGATACATTTACGCGGAGAATTGCCCTGAAAAAAATGCAAAACAAGGCGGAAATAAAGACAAAATTGAGGGTAGCAAAGGCAGTTTATATTTTCGAGAAATATAAAATACCGACAACGCGAAGAGTGTAGTAATGAAGCTAATCCTCAACAAATAGTTGAGGATCACGTCTCCAGAACAATCTCTTCGTCATTGTGCTACGGAGACTAACAAAAATAGCTTCCGCTTTGTTTCAACATCAACCCCCTCTGTCAACAGAGGGGGTTGAAATTTAAATTTAAAACGATACATTTACGCGGAGAATTGCCCTGAAAAAAATGCAAAACAAGGCGGAAATAAAGACAAAATTGAGGGTAGCAAAGGCAGTTTATATTTTCGAGAAATATAAAATACCGACAACGCGAAGAGTCTAGTAATGAAGCTAATCCTCAACAAATAGTTGAGGATCACGTCTCCAGAACAATCTCTCCGTCATTGTGCTACGGAGACTAACAAAAATAGCTTCCGCTTTGTTTCAACATCAACCCCCTCTGTCAACAGAGGGGGTTGAAATTTAAATATAAAACGATACATTCACGCGGAGAATTGCCCTGAAAAAATTGCAAAACAAGGCGGAAATAAAGACAAAATTGAGGGTAGCAAAGGCAGTTTATATTTTCGAGAAATATAAAATACCGACAACGCGAAGAGTGTAGTAATGAAGCTAATCCTCAACAAATAGTTGAGGATCACGTCTCCAGAACAATCGCTTCGTCATTGTGCTACGGAGACTAACAAAAATAGCTTCCGCTTTGTTTCAACATCAACCCCCTCTGTCAACAGAGGGGGTTGAAATTTAAATATAAAACGATACATTCACGCGGAGAATTGCCCTGAAAAAAATGCAAAACAAGGCGGAAATAAAGACAAAATTGAGGGTAGCAAAGGCAGTTTATATTTTCGAGAAATATAAAATACCGACAACGCGAAGAGTCTAGTAATGAAGCTAATCCTCAACAAATAGTTGAGGATCACGTCTCCAGAACAATCTCTTCGTCATTGTGCTACGGAGACTAACAAAAATAGCTTCCGCTTTGTTTCAACATCAACCCCCTCTGCCAACAGAGGGGGTTGAAATTTAAATTTAAAACGATACATTTACGCGGAGAATTGCCCTGAAAAAAATGCAAAACAAGGCGGAAATAAAGACAAAATTGAGGGTAGCAAAGGCAGTTTATATTTTCGAGAAATATAAAATACCGACAACGCGAAGAGTGTAGTAATGAAGCTAATCCTCAACAAATAGTTGAGGATCACGTCTCCAGAACAATCTCTTCGTCATTGTGCTACGGAGACTAACAAAAACAGCTTCCGCTTTGTTTCAACATCAACCCCCTCTGTCAACAGAGGGGGTTGAAATTTAAATATAAAACGATACATTCACGCGGAGAATTGCCCTGAAAAAAATGCAAAACAAGGCGGAAATAAAGACAAAATTGAGGGTAGCAAAGGCAGTTTATATTTTCGAGAAATATAAAATACCGACAACGCGAAGAGTCTAGTAATGAAGCTAATCCTCAACAAATAGTTGAGGATCACGTCTCCAGAACAATCTCTTCGTCATTGTGCTACGGAGACTAACAAAAATAGCTTCCGCTTTGTTTCAACATCAACCCCCTCTGTCAACAGAGGGGGTTGAAATTTAAATATAAGACGATAAATTTACGCGGAGTATTACCCTGAAAAAATGCAAAACAAAGCGGAAATAAAGACGAAATTGAGGGTAGCAAAGGCAGTTTATATTTTCGAGAAATATAAAACACCGACAACGCCAAGAGTCTAGTTATGAAGCTAATCCTCAACGAATAGTTGAGGATCACGTCTCCAAAACAATCTCTTCGTCATTGTGCTACGGAGACTAACAAAAATAGCTTCCGCTTTGTTTCAACATCAACCCCCTCTGTCAACAGAGGGGGTTGAAATTTAAATATAAAACGATACATTCACGCGGAGAATTGCCCTAAAAAAAATGCAAAACAAGGCGGAAATAAAGACAAAATTGAGGGTAGCAAAGGCAGTTTATATTTTCGAGAAATATAAAATACCGACAACGCGAAGAGTCTAGTAATGAAGCTAATCCTCAACAAATAGTTGAGGATCACGTCTCCAGAACAATCTCTTCGTCATTGTGCTACGGAGACTAACAAAAATAGCTTCCGCTTTGTTTCAACATCAACCCCCTCTGTCAACAGAGGGGGTTGAAATTTAAATATAAAACGATACATTCACGCGGAGGATTGCCCTGAAAAAAATGCAAAACAAGGCGGAAATAAAGACAAAATTGAGAGTAGCGAAGGCAGTTTATATTTTCAAGAAATATAAAATACCGACAACGCGAAAAGTCTAGTTATGAAGCTAATCCTCAACAAATAGTTGAGGATCACGTCTCCAGAACAATCTCTTCGTCATTGTGCTACGGAGACTAACAAAAATAGCTTCCGCTTTGTTTCAACATCAACCCCCTCTGTCAACAGAGGGGGTTGAAATTTAAATATAAAACGATACATTCACGCGGAGGATTGCCCTGAAAAAAATGCAAAACAAGGCGGAAATAAAGACAAAATTGAGAGTAGCGAAGGCAGTTTATATTTTCAAGAAATATAAAATACCGACAACGCGAAAAGTCTAGTTATGAAGCTAATCCTCAACAAATAGTTGAGGATCACGTCTCCAGAACAATCTCTTCGTCATTGTGCTACGGAGACTAACAAAAATAGCTTCCGCTTTGTTTCAACATCAACCCCCTCTGTCAACAGAGGGGGTTGAAATTTAAATATAAAACGATACATTCACGCGGAGAATTGCCCTGAAAAAAATGCAAAACAAGGCGGAAATAAAGACAAAATTGAGGGTAGCAAAGGCAGTTTATATTTTCGAGAAATATAAAATACCGACAACGCGAAGAGTCTAGTAATGAAGCTAATCCTCAACAAATAGTTGAGGATCACGTCTCCAGAACAATCTCTTCGTCATTGTGCTACGGAGACTAACAAAAATAGCTTCCGCTTTGTTTCAACATCAACCCCCTCTGTCAACAGAGGGGGTTGAAATTTAAATTTAAAACGATACATTTACGCGGAGAATTGCCCTGAAAAAAATGCAAAACAAGGCGGAAATAAAGACAAAATTGAGGGTAGCAAAGGCAGTTTATATTTTCGAGAAATATAAAATACCGACAACGCGAAGAGTGTAGTAATGAAGCTAATCCTCAACAAATAGTTGAGGATCACGTCTCCAGAACATTCTCTTCGTCATTGTGCTACGGAGACTAACAAAAATAGCTTCCGCTTTGTTTCAACATCAACCCCCTCTGTCAACAGAGGGGGTTGAAATTTAAATATAAAACGATACATTCACGCGGAGAATTGCCCTGAAAAAATTGCAAAACAAGGCGGAAATAAAGACAAAATTGAGGGTAGCAAAGGCAGTTTATATTTTCGAGAAATATAAAATATAAAATGTTAGCAAGAAACAGAAAGTGCATAGATTGACATTGTTAGCAGGAAACAAAAAATTCATAGAAATAGGTAATTGTAGCTTTGTGGAACATGAAAAAAATAAAAAAATAAAATGCATAGAGTCACATTGTTAGCAAGAAACAGAAAATGCATAGAATTACATTGTTAGCAAGAAACCGAAAATGCTTAGATTCACATTGTTAGCAGGAAACAAAAAACTCATAGAAATAGGTAATTGTAGCTTTGTGGAACATAAAAAAAATGCATAGAGTCACATTGTTAGCAAGAAACAGAAAATGCATAGAATTACATTGTTAGCAAGAAACCGAAAATGCTTAGATTCACATTGTTAGCAGGAAACAAAAAATTCATAGAAATAGGTAATTGTAGCTTTGTGGAACATAAAAAAAATGCATAGAGTCACATTGTTAGCAAGAAACAGAAAATGCATAGAATTACATTGTTAGCAAGAAACCGAAAATGCTTAGATTCACATTGTTAGCAGGAAACAAAAAATTCATAGAAATAGGTAATTGTAGCTTTGTGGAACATAAAAAAAATGCATAGAGTCACATTGTTAGCAAGAAACAGAAAATGCATAGAATCACATTGTTAGCGAGAAACCGAAAATGCATAGAATCACATTGTTAGGAGGAAACAAAAAATTCATAGAAACAGGTCATTGTAGCTTTGTGGAACCTGAAAAAAAAAATAAATAAACTTTAAACGCACAAAGTACCAAGCACGTGTAAGAATGGCGTAATGAAAAGTATTGAATGGTATGATAACCAGGCGCTTTAAAGCGCAACTTTTACAAACGCGAATTCAGCCGTTAGCAAATTCATGCTTTTACAATGAAACATTGTCCAAGCATGAATTTCCCAGATTCCACCACGTGGAGGTGGCTGATTTGGAACCCTCTCCGAAAAAGTTTAAATCACGAAGCATAATGAAATGAAAAATAATTAAAAATAAAATTATAATTGAAAGTAAGTCTAGTTTATTTCTCTGTATTTTTAAACATTTAATTTTTTATGATAATCGTTAAAAATTATTATGCAGTGACAAAAATCGTTCACAATCGAAATTGCCGTCCCATCTCTCTCATACAGTTGTAAATTTACCAGAGCTCAAGAAACTGTATCATAAATGTCAGTAATGATTCAAAGTCGTGAGCGATGTCGGGAGATGACTGTAGACTTCTACCATGTGATTCCTCGGACGACCAGAGACTGAATGAACTGGCTAGAGGCCGGAGAACTCTCTCGCCCCTATTCCCCCACTTCCCACTACTCGCCTCGACCAGAAATAATCGATGCATCGATTAATCGATTATGATAAAATAATCGATAGGGACTCGATTATAAAAAATAATTATAAACGTTTGGAAGTCGATTGGTGATCGATTATTGGTGGCCTAATTTAAACGTTTGGGGGTCAATAGTTGTTGATTGATAAAAAAATATCGACCACCAAGCGTTTTGATTGGCTGACGATCTTCATCTAACGATCTCCGAACGTTTTTATTTGCCGATCGCCGAATTTTACGCAAAACTATCGACCACCAAGCGTTTTGATTGGCTGACGATCTTCATCTAACGATCTCCGAACGTTTTTACTTGCCGATCGCCGTTTTTTACGCAAAACTATCGACCACCAGGCGTTCTGATTGGCTGACGATCGTTATCTAACGATCTCCGAACGTTTTTACTTGCCGATCACCGTTTTTTATGCAAAACTATCGACCGCCAAGCGTTTTGATTGGCTGACGATCTTTATCTAACGATCTCCGAACGTTTTTACTTGCCGATCGCCGTTTTTTACGCAAAACTATCGACCACTAGGCGTTCTGATTGGCTGACGATCTTCATCCAACGGTCTCCGAACGTTTTTACTTGCCGATCGCCGTTTTTTATGCAAAACCATCGACCACCCAGCGTTCTGATTGGCAGACGATCTTCATCTAACGATCTCCGAACGTTTTTACTTGCCGATCGCCGTTTTTTACGCAAAACTATCGACCACTAGGCGTTCTGATTGGCTGACGATCTTCATCCAACGGTCTCCGAACGTTTTTACTTGCCGATCGCCGTTTTTTATGCAAAACTATTGACCACTCAGCATTCTGATTGGCTGACGATCTTCACCCAACGGTCTCCGAACGTTTTTACTTGCCGATCACCGTTTTTTATGCAAAACTATCGACCACCAAGCGTTTTGATTGGCTGACGATCTTTACGTAACGATATACGAACGTTTTTGCCTGCCGATCGCTGTTTTTGATGCAAAACTATCGACCACCAAGCGTTCTGATTGGCTGACAATCTTCATCTATCGATCTCCGAACGTTTTTACTTGCTGATCGCCGTTTTTTATGCAAAACTATCGACCACCAGGCGTTCTGATTGGCTGACGATCTTCATCTAACGATCTCCGAACGTTTTTACTTGCCGATCGCCGTTTTTTACGCAAAACTATCGACCACCAGGCGTTCTGATTGGCTGACGATCGTTATCTAACGATCTCCGAACTTTTTACTTGCCGATCGCCGTTTTTTATGCAAAACTATCGACCACTCAGCGTTCTGATTGGCTGACGATCTTCATCCAACGGTCTCCGAACGTTTTTACTTGCCGATCGCCGTTTTTTATGCAAAACTATCGACCACTCAGCGTTCTGATTGGCTGACGATCTTCATCCAACGGTCTCCGAACGTTTTTACTTGCCGATCGCCGTTTTTTATGCAAAACTATCGACCACTCAGCGTTCTGATTGGCTGACGATCGTTATCTAACGATCTCCGAACTTTTTACTTGCCGATCACCGTTTTTTATGCAAAACTATCGACCACCAAGCGTTTTGATTGGCTGACGATCTTTATGTAACGATATACGAACGTTTTTGCCTGCCGATCGCTGTTTTTGATGCAAAACTATCGACCACCAAGCGTTCTGATTGGCTGACGATCTTCATCTAAGGATCTCCGAACGTTTTTACTTGCCGATCGCCGTTTTTTATGCAAAACCATCGACCACCCAGCGTTCTGATTGGCAGACGATCTTCATCTAACGATCTCCGAACGTTTTTACTTGCCGATCGCCGTTTTTTATGCAAAACTATCGACCACCAAGCGTTCTGATTGGCTGACGATCTTCATCTAACGATCTCCGAACGTTTTTACCTGCCGATCGCCGTTTTTTATGCAAAACTATCGACCACTCAGCGTTCTGATTGGCTGACGATCTTCACCCAACGGTCTCCGAACGTTTTTACTTGCCGATCACCGTTTTTTATGCAAAACTATCGACCACCAAGCGTTTTGATTGGCTGACGATCTTTATGTAACGATATACGAACGTTTTTGCCTGCCGATCGCTGTTTTTGATGCAAAACTATCGACCACCAAGCGTTCTGATTGGCTGACGATCTTTATCTAACGATCTCCGAACGTTTTTACTTGCTGATCGCCGTTTTTTATGCAAAACTATCGACCACCAGACGTTCTGATTGGCTGACGATCTTCATCCAACTGTCTCCGAACGTTTTTACTTGCCGATCGCCGTTTTTTATGCAAAACTATCGACCACTCAGCGTTCTGATTGGCTGACGATCTTCATCCAACGGTCTTCGAACGTTTTTACTTGCCGATCGCCGTTTTTTATGCAAAACTATCGACCACTCAGCGTTCTGATTGGCTGACGATCGTTATCTAACGATCTCCGAACTTTTTACTTGCCGATCGCCGTTTTTTATGCAAAACTATCGACCACTCAGCGTTCTGATTGGCTGACGATCTTCATCCAACGGTCTCCGAACGTTTTTACTTGCCGATCGCCGTTTTTTATGCAAAACTATCGACCACTCAGCGTTCTGATTGGCTGACGATCGTTATCTAACGATCTCCGAACGTTTTTACTTGCCGATCACCGTTTTTTATGCAAAACTATCGACCACCAAGCGTTTTGATTGGCTGACGATCTTCATCTAATGATCTCCGAACGTTTTTACTTGCCGATCACCGTTTTTTATGCAAAACTATCGACCGCCAAGCGTTTTGATTGGCTGACGATCTTTATGTAACGATCTACGAACGTTTTTACTTGCCGATCGCCGTTTTTTATGCAAAACCATCGACCACCCAGCGTTCTGATTGGCAGACGATCTTCATCTAACGATCTCCGAACGTTTTTACTTGCCGATCACCGTTTTTTATGCAAAACTATCGACCACCAAGCGTTTTGATTGGCTGACGATCTCTATGTAACGATATACGAACGTTTTTGCCTGCCGATCGCTGTTTTTTATGCAAAACTATCGACCACCAGGCGTTCTAATTGGCTGACGATCTTCATCTAACGATCACCGAACTTTTTTACTTGCCGATCGCCGTTTTTTACGCAAAACTATCGACCACCAGGCGTTCTGATTGGCTGACGATCTTCATCTAACGATCACCGAACTTTTTTACTTGCCGATCGCCGTTTTTTATGCGAAACTATCGACCGCCAGGCGTTCTGATTGGCTGACGATCTTCATCCAACTATGTCCGAACGTTTTTACTTGCTGATCGCCGTTTTTTATGCAAAACTATCGACCACCAGGCGTTCTAATTGGCTGACGATCTTCATCTAACGATCACCGAACTTTTTACTTGCCGATCGCCGTTTTTTATGCAAAACTATCGACCGCCAGGCGTTCTGATTGGCTGACGATCTTCATCCAACTATCTTCGAACGTTTTTACTTGGCGATCGCCGTTTTTTATGCAAAACTATCGACCACTCAGCGTTCTGATTGGCTGACGATCGATAGTTTAGCTGGTCGATAGTTTTGCATAAAAAACGGCGATCGGCAAGTAAAAAAGTTCGGTGATCGTTAGATGAAGATCGTCAGCCAATTAGAACGCCTGGTGGTCGATAGTTTTGCATAAAAAACGGCGATCAGCAAGTAAAAACGTTCGTAGATCGTTAGATGAAGATCGTCAGCCAATCAGAACGCTTGGTGGTCGATAGTTTTGCATAAAAAACAGCGATCGGCAGGCAAAAACGTTCGTATATCGTTACATAAAGATCGTCAGCCAATCAAAACGCTTGGTGGTCGATAGTTTTGCATAAAAAACGGTGATCGGCAAGTAAAAACGTTCGGAGATCGTTAGATAAAGATCGTCTGCCAATGAGAACGCTGGGTGGTCGATGGTTTTGCATAAAAAACGGCGATCGGCAAGTAAAAACGTTCGGAGATCGTCAGATGAAGATCGTCAGCCAATCAACACGCATGATGGTCGATAGTTTTGCATCAAAAACAGCGATCGGCAGGCAAAAACGTTCGTAGATCGTTACATAAAGATCGTCAGCCAATCAAAACGCTTGGCGGTCGATAGTTTTGCATAAAAAACGGTGATCGGCAAGTAAAAACGTTCGGAGATCGTTAGATAACGATCGTCAGCCAATCAGAACGCTGAGTGGTCGATAGTTTTGCATAAAAAACGGTGATCGGCAGGTAAAAACGTTCGGAGATCGTTAGATGAAGATCGTCTGCCAATCAGAACGCTGGGTGGTCGATAGTTTTGCATAAAAAACGGCGATCAGCAAGTAAAAACGTTCGGAGATCGTTAGATGAAGATCGTCAGCCAATCAGAACGCTGGGTGGTCGATAGTTTTGCATCAAAAACAGCGATCGGCAGGCAAAAACGTTCGTATATCGTTACATAAAGATCTTCAGCCAATCAAAACGCTTGGTGGTCGATAGTTTTGCATAAAAAACGGTGATCGGCAAGTAAAAACGTTCGGAGACCGTTGGGTGAAGATCGTCAGCCAATCAGAACGCTGAGTGGTCGATACTTTTGCATAAAAAACGGCGATCGGCAAGTAAAAACGTTCGGAGACCGTTGGATGAAGATCGTCAGCCAATCAGGACGCCTAGTGGTCGATAGTTTTGCGTAAAAAACGGCGATCGGCAAGTAAAAACGTTTGGAGATCGTTAGATGAAGATCGTCTGCCAATCAGAACGCTGGGTGGTCGATGGTTTTGCATAAAAAACGGCGATCGGCAAGTAAAAACGTTCGGAGACCGTTGGATGAAGATCGTCAGCCAATCAGAACGCCTAGTGGTCGATAGTTTTGCGTAAAAAACGGCGATCGGCAAGTAAAAACGTTCGGAGATCGTTAGATGAAGATCGTCAGCCAATCAGAACGCCTGGTGGTCGATAGTTTTGCGTAAAAAACGGCGATCGGCAAGTAAAAACGTTCGGAGATCGTTAGATGAAGATCGTCAGCCAATCAAAACGCTTGGTGGTCGATAGTTTTGCGTAAAATTCGGCGATCGGCAAATAAAAACGTTCGGAGATCGTTAGATGAAGATCGTCAGCCAATCAAAACGCTTGGTGGTCGATATTTTTTTATCAATCAACAACTATTGACCCCCAAACGTTTAAATTAGGCCACCAATAATCGATCACCAATCGACTTCCAAACGTTTATAATTACTTTTTATAATCGAGTCCCTATCGATTATTTTATCATAATCGATTAATCGATGCATCGATTATTTCTGGTCGAGGCGAGTAGTGGGAAGTGGGGGAATAGGGGCGAGAGAGTTCTCCGGCCTCTAGCCAGTTCATTCAGTCTCTGGTCGTCCGAGGAATCACATGGTAGAAGTCTACAGTCATCTCCCGACATCGCTCACGACTTTGAATCATTACTGACATTTATGATACAGTTTCTTGAGCTCTGGTAAATTTACAACTGTATGAGAGAGATGGGACGGCAATTTCGATTGTGAACGATTTTTGTCACTGCATAATAATTTTTAACGATTATCATAAAAAATTAAATGTTTAAAAATACAGAGAAATAAACTAGACTTACTTTCAATTATAATTTTATTTTTAATTATTTTTCATTTCATTATGCTTCGTGATTTAAACTTTTTCGGAGAGGGTTCCAAATCAGCCACCTCCACGTGGTGGAATCTGGGAAATTCATGCTTGGACAATGTTTCATTGTAAAAGCATGAATTTGCTAACGGCTGAATTCGCGTTTGTAAAAGTTGCGCTTTAAAGCGCCTGGTTATCATACCATTCAATACTTTTCATTACGCCATTCTTACACGTGCTTGGTACTTTGTGCGTTTAAAGTTTATTTATTTTTTTTTTCAGGTTCCACAAAGCTACAATTACCTGTTTCTATGAATTTTTTGTTTCCTCCTAACAATGTGATTCTATGCATTTTCGGTTTCTCGCTAACAATGTGATTCTATGCATTTTCTGTTTCTTGCTAACAATGTGACTCTATGCATTTTTTTATGTTCCACAAAGCTACAATTACCTATTTCTATGAATTTTTTGTTTCCTGCTAACAATGTGAATCTAAGCATTTTCGGTTTCTTGCTAACAATGTAATTCTATGCATTTTCTGTTTCTTGCTAACAATGTGACTCTATGCATTTTTTTTATGTTCCACAAAGCTACAATTACCTATTTCTATGAATTTTTTGTTTCCTGCTAACAATGTGAATCTAAGCATTTTCGGTTTCTTGCTAACAATGTAATTCTATGCATTTTCTGTTTCTTGCTAACAATGTGACTCTATGCATTTTATTTTTTTATTTTTTTCATGTTCCACAAAGCTACAATTACCTATTTCTATGAATTTTTTGTTTCCTGCTAACAATGTCAATCTATGCACTTTCTGTTTCTTGCTAACATTTTATATTTTATATTTCTCGAAAATATAAACTGCCTTTGCTACCCTCAATTTTGTCTTTATTTCCGCCTTGTTTTGCAATTTTTTCAGGGCAATTCTCCGCGTGAATGTATCGTTTTATATTTAAATTTCAACCCCCTCTGTTGACAGAGGGGGTTGATGTTGAAACAAAGCGGAAGCTATTTTTGTTAGTCTCCGTAGCACAATGACGAAGAGATTGTTCTGGAGACGTGATCCTCAACTATTCGTTGAGGATTAGCTTCATTACTAGACTCTTCGCGTTGTCGGTATTTTATATTTCTCGAAAATATAAACTGCCTTTGCTACCCTCAATTTTGTCTTTATTTCCGCCTTGTTTTGCATTTTTTTCAGGGCAATTCTCCGCGTAAATGTATCGTTTTAAATTTAAATTTCAACCCCCTCTGTTGACAGAGGGGGTTGATGTTGAAACAAAGCGGAAGCTATTTTTGTTAGTCTCCGTAGCACAATGACGAAGAGATTGTTCTGGAGACGTGATCCTCAACTATTTGTTGAGGATTAGCTTCATTACTAGACTCTTCGCGTTGTCGGTATTTTATATTTCTCGAAAATATAAACTGCCTTTGCTACCCTCAATTTTGTCTTTATTTCCGCCTTGTTTTGCATTTTTTTCAGGGCAATTCTCCGCGTGAATGTATCGTTTTATATTTAAATTTCAACCCCCTCTGTTGACAGAGGGGGTTGATGTTGAAACAAAGCGGAAGCTATTTTTGTTAGTCTCCGTAGCACAATGACGAAGAGAATGTTCTGGAGACGTGATCCTCAACTATTTGTTGAGGATTAGCTTCATTACTACACTCTTCGCGTTGTCGGTATTTTATATTTCTCGAAAATATAAACTGCCTTTGCTACCCTCAATTTTGTCTTTATTTCCGCCTTGTTTTGCATTTTTTTCAGGGCAATTCTCCGCGTAAATGTATCGTTTTAAATTTAAATTTCAACCCCCTCTGTTGGCAGAGGGGGTTGATGTTGAAACAAAGCGGAAGCTATTTTTGTTAGTCTCCGTAGCACAATGACGAAGAGATTGTTCTGGAGACGTGATCCTCAACTATTTGTTGAGGATTAGCTTCATTACTAGACTCTTCGCGTTGTCGGTATTTTATATTTCTCGAAAATATAAACTGCCTTTGCTACCCTCAATTTTGTCTTTATTTCCGCCTTGTTTTGCATTTTTTTCAGGGCAATTCTCCGCGTGAATGTATCGTTTTATATTTAAATTTCAACCCCCTCTGTTGACAGAGGGGGTTGATGTTGAAACAAAGCGGAAGCTATTTTTGTTAGTCTCCGTAGCACAATGACGAAGCGATTGTTCTGGAGACGTGATCCTCAACTATTTGTTGAGGATTAGCTTCATTACTACACTCTTCGCGTTGTCGGTATTTTATATTTCTCGAAAATATAAACTGCCTTTGCTACCCTCAATTTTGTCTTTATTTCCGCCTTGTTTTGCAATTTTTTCAGGGCAATTCTCCGCGTGAATGTATCGTTTTATATTTAAATTTCAACCCCCTCTGTTGACAGAGGGGGTTGATGTTGAAACAAAGCGGAAGCTATTTTTGTTAGTCTCCGTAGCACAATGACGGAGAGATTGTTCTGGAGACGTGATCCTCAACTATTTGTTGAGGATTAGCTTCATTACTAGACTCTTCGCGTTGTCGGTATTTTATATTTCTCGAAAATATAAACTGCCTTTGCTACCCTCAATTTTGTCTTTATTTCCGCCTTGTTTTGCATTTTTTTCAGGGCAATTCTCCGCGTAAATGTATCGTTTTAAATTTAAATTTCAACCCCCTCTGTTGACAGAGGGGGTTGATGTTGAAACAAAGCGGAAGCTATTTTTGTTAGTCTCCGTAGCACAATGACGAAGAGATTGTTCTGGAGACGTGATCCTCAACTATTTGTTGAGGATTAGCTTCATTACTACACTCTTCGCGTTGTCGGTATTTTATATTTCTCGAAAATATAAACTGCCTTTGCTACCCTCAATTTTGTCTTTATTTCCGCCTTGTTTTGCATTTTTTTCAGGGCAATTCTCCGCGTAAATGTATCGTTTTAAATTTAAATTTCAACCCCCTCTGTTGGCAGAGGGGGTTGATGTTGAAACAAAGCGGAAGCTATTTTTGTTAGTCTCCGTAGCACAATGACGAAGAGATTGTTCTGGAGACGTGATCCTCAACTATTTGTTGAGGATTAGCTTCATTACTAGACTCTTCGCGTTGTCGGTATTTTATATTTCTCGAAAATATAAACTGCCTTTGCTACCCTCAATTTTGTCTTTATTTCCGCCTTGTTTTGCATTTTTTTTAGGGCAATTCTCCGCGTGAATGTATCGTTTTATATTTAAATTTCAACCCCCTCTGTTGACAGAGGGGGTTGATGTTGAAACAAAGCGGAAGCTATTTTTGTTAGTTTCCGTAGCACAATGACGAAGAGATTGTTTTGGAGACGTGATCCTCAACTATTTGTTGAGGATTAGCTTCATAACTAGACTCTTGGCGTTGTCGGTGTTTTATATTTCTCGAAAATATAAACTGCCTTTGCTACCCTCAATTTCGTCTTTATTTCCGCTTTGTTTTGCATTTTTTCAGGGTAATACTCCGCGTAAATTTATCGTCTTATATTTAAATTTCAACCCCCTCTGTTGACAGAGGGGGTTGATGTTGAAACAAAGCGGAAGCTGTTTTTGTTAGTCTCCGTAGCACAATGACGAAGAGATTGTTCTGGAGACGTGATCCTCAACTATTTGTTGAGGATTAGCTTCATAACTAGACTTTTCGCGTTGTCGGTATTTTATATTTCTTGAAAATATAAACTGCCTTCGCTACTCTCAATTTTGTCTTTATTTCCGCCTTGTTTTGCATTTTTTTCAGGGCAATCCTCCGCGTGAATGTATCGTTTTATATTTAAATTTCAACCCCCTCTGTTGACAGAGGGGGTTGATGTTGAAACAAAGCGGAAGCTTTTTTTGTTAGTCTCCGTAGCACAATGACGAAGAGAATGTTCTGGAGACGTGATCCTCAACTATTTGTTGAGGATTAGCTTCATTACTACACTCTTCGCGTTGTCGGTATTTTATATTTCTCGAAAATATAAACTGCCTTTGCTACCCTCAATTTTGTCTTTATTTCCGCCTTGTTTTGCATTTTTTTCAGGGCAATTCTCCGCGTAAATGTATCGTTTTAAATTTAAATTTCAACCCCCTCTGTTGGCAGAGGGGGTTGATGTTGAAACAAAGCGGAAGCTATTTTTGTTAGTCTCCGTAGCACAATGACGAAGAGATTGTTCTGGAGACGTGATCCTCAACTATTTGTTGAGGATTAGCTTCATTACTAGACTCTTCGCGTTGTCGGTATTTTATATTTCTCGAAAATATAAACTGCCTTTGCTACCCTCAATTTTGTCTTTATTTCCGCCTTGTTTTGCATTTTTTTCAGGGCAATTCTCCGTGTGAATGTATCGTTCTATATTTAAATTTCAACCCCCTCTGTTGACAGAGGGGGTTGATGTTGAAACAAAGCGGAAGCTATTTTTGTTAGTCTCCGTAGCACAATGACGAAGAGATTGTTTTGGAGACGTGATCCTCAACTATTTGTTGAGGATTAGCTTCATAACTAGACTCTTGGCGTTGTCGGTGTTTTATATTTCTCGAAAATATAAACTGCCTTTGCTACCCTCAATTTCGTCTTTATTTCCGCTTTGTTTTGCATTTTTTCAGGGTAATACTCCGCGTAAATTTATCGTCTTATATTTAAATTTCAACTCCCTCTGTTGACAGAGGGGGTTGATGTTGAAACAAAGCGGAAGCTGTTTTTGTTAGTCTCCGTAGCACAATGACGAAGAGATTGTTCTGGAGACGTGATCCTCAACTATTTGTTGAGGATTAGCTTCATAACTAGACTTTTCGCGTTGTCGGTATTTTATATTTCTTGAAAATATAAACTGCCTTCGCTACTCTCAATTTTGTCTTTATTTCCGCCTTGTTTTGCATTTTTTTCAGGGCAATCCTCCGCGTAAATGTATCGTTTTATATTTAAATATCAACCCCCTCTGTTGACAGAGGGGGTTGATGTTGAAACAAAGCGGAAGCTTTTTTTGTTAGTCTCCGTAGCACAATGACGAAGAGATTGATCTGGACACGTGATCCTCAACTATTTGTTGAGGATTAGCTTCATAACTAGACTCTTCGCGTTGTCGGTATTTTATATTTCTCGAAAATATAAACTGCCTTTGCTACCTTTAATTTCCTAATTACTTTCGCTTTGTTTTTTGATTGGCCTTAGGCTTTGTTAGGTAGGCAGAGTGGATTAGGCCTATAGGGGATACCACTATAAAAAAAACGCGCCCACATTTGCTCTACCTCAATGGTGGGTGTGGAAACGAGCAAGTCGCAACTTTTATTAGCTCTAATTCCAAGTTCAGACCGGACGCGATGAGCGATATTCAATGAGAGCTCTGCTTTTTTGGAACAGCAGAGATGTCATTAATATCGCTCATTGCTCATCGCGCCCAATCTGAACTAGGCATAAAAGTTTTGCATTTCCATGTACGAGGAACCAATTTAATAATAAGAACGTAAAATTATTGGGATTGGAATCTCTATAATGACGCATTTTGAATACATAAAAGTGTCTGTCTTTTAAAGTGGATATATCACCTTTTAATGTATTGAAATCGATTGAAAATAGATTTACAATCTATTTTAAATCTACTGTAAATATATCAATTGTAAATCTATTGCAAATATTATAAATTGTGAATCTATTGTATTCATTGTATTTGTAAATTGATAAATTGTAAATCTATTATTAATATATCGATTGTAAATCTATTGAAAGTTTGTACGTTTGACCGACGCTGAAATGAGATCATTTTTTTTCGGTACTTCGGACAATTTGATTCGTACATGTGAACCGATCACCTGCTGGATCCAATTGAATCGATGGAAAACTATTAATTATTTGAATAAATCCGAAATTTTCGTGGCGGAAAGCAGAACTCCGAACTTTTTATTTCGTACATGTGAACTATAAAACCGATCACCTGCCGGATCCAATGGCTCCATGGCCAAGATTTCAATCGTTTCGAAACATCCGTAATTTTGGTGACCAAAGGTAACGAAGCCTGGTATGAGATAATGAGATAAATGAGAAAAAAAATTTTCATTGCTCTGGGCTATTACTTTTTGTACATACGATCTATAAAACCGATCGCCTGCCGGATCCAATAGTTTCATGGGCAAAATATCAATTATTTCGATCATTTCGAAATTTTGGTGCTGTACAGAGGCTTTCTTACGTTTCGCTACCAAAATTTCGAATTTCCCGAATTAATGGATATTTTCGCCATCAAACGATTGGATCCGTACCGGCAGGTGATCGGTCTTATAGATCGTCCGTACAAATAGAGATACCCCAGAGTAAGGAAAAAAAGTTTTCTCTTTTTTACATTGTTCACATGTATACAGGCTTCTTTACGGTCCGCAACCAAAATTTCAAATTTTTCGAAATAATTGACATTTCGCTCATGAAATCGTTGGATCTGGTAGGCGATCGGTTTTATAGCTCGTCTGTACGATATAAAAACTCCGGAGTAACGAAAAAAAAATTCTCTTATTTCGACCTCGGTCCAATGCATGTACAGCATTTTAACCTTTAACGCCGTCGCCCGGCATCGTGCGAAACCATTCGACCATTGACATTGACGTTTGACAGATTTTTGGGATTCTGTCCGTTCAGGACTTTTTCCGTTCGGGACTTTGTTCTGAAAAAAAATTCTGCAAAAAAACCGGATCTGAATACGTTAAAAAGTAAATAAATTAGAAAAATTCAAGAAAATCGAGGTGGTAATGTGGGTTACCATCATGTTTCAAATTTAAAAGGTGTGCAATTTGTTTAAATTGATCGGTATAATAATGTGTTTTTTTTTTCATATAGTAGTAGCACCAATGAACACTAAAATCTCGCAGTTGCAGATTTAAAAAAAAATTATTACTCTCATAATAAAATATATCCTGAGAATATGGCCGAAACATGTGTATTTCAAATGGGGAAATTCACCCTCGGGCGGGAGGGGTTAGAGTCTAGATGAAAATCTGAAAAAATTAGGGTTTTTTTTTAAATTATTTAGAGCCAATTTGGGGAGCGTTTGATTAAAAATTCGTCCTCGCCCTGAATAAGGACCACCCTAATATATATGGCACATTCTATGATTCCTCAGCAAGCTCTAAATTTTTCAAAAATTTTCCAAAAAAGATCCAAAATTTTGATTCCTTTGTAAATGTGTAGAAACAGCTGGATGTTTCAGACCTTTGTCTGGTTGTTTACACTCAATTGTTTTAGACTTGTATGCATTTTTTTTTAATTGACCAAATAATCAAGATTTTCTAGTATACACGATCGATTTATACATATGCATGGATTATGAAAATAGGCTTATTTTTTGGCATTCCAATGTGTACAACTTCCTTATGAAATATTTGACATGAATATATAAACAATACAGAGTAATTAAATACAAATATTTCCTGTAGCAAAGATTCATCATAATAATAGTAGGTGCCGTTTATTTACTAAAATTGAAATATTGTTACTACAAAATACCAAAAAAAATATTAAAAACATATTAATTAAGAAAAAAAATTGCGCGTGGTGGTTGCATAAATTTAAATAAATAAATAAATATATAGACTTTATATTTCGAGGACCCAATTATTATTGGTATTTGAAGAATACAGAGTTCATAAAATAAAAATATTTTCTGTAGCAAAGTTTCGTCATAATAACAGTATATACCATTTATTTACTAAAATGAAAACATCGTTATTAATAAATTAAAAAAAAAATATTAGAAACATATTAATTCCGAAAAAAAATGCGAGTAGTGGTTTCGATCCCTAGACCGACAGGGTATATAGCAGACTGTGCTAGCGGTTCACAGTCCGTAGTCCGTGTAACATATATATCTGCGTTTTCGCTCGATACCATGTGCACGCCACGCTCAGTCAACCTGCATTACCCGGGAGGCCAATGTGCACACAGCTGACTCAGAATCTGCCACACCGCCCGAGTCAATGTCCACGCGAACTACCCCCACCACGACGGACCCCCCCTGACGAGCCATACACCCGCAGGGCGAGCGTGAGCAATCTCTCTACTAGTCTCTGGTACCAGTGTAGAGAGAGAGAGAGAGAGAGAGAGAGAGAGAGAGAGAGAGAGAGAGAGAGAGAGAGAGAGAGAGAGAGAGAGAGAGAGAGAGAGAGAGAGAGAGAGAGAGAGAGAGAGTGAGAGAAAGGAGGAATGAGCAGCCGGGTCTTTTGCGTAGTGCGTAGTAGTACGTCACAGGTTACGTCACTCATTCATCGAACCTCGAAAAATGCCAACAGAGAGCATCGCTACGCGTTCCCTCGCGTTTATTGTTTTACCTCTCAACATTTCACGCCCTCGAGTGAAAAAAAGTGCACTAATATTTAGAAAAAATGTATCCGCGAAGAACTGCAGTCTCGTCCTAACGAGATTTCGTCATGAGACGACTACACGACAAACATAACCTGTCGGGCGTCGTTTTTCATTTTTTCTCGAAGATTTTCCGGATTTTCGTTGACAGCTCGAGGTAAGTGACTATCTCGTCTTCGAGACTCGTTTAACAATAATTTTTTAAAAATTATTATTATCATTTATATCCTTTTAAAATTTTTTATTATTTTTATTTTATTCTTTTTCGAAATTTATTATTACCATTTTATCCTGTTTTAAAATTTATCATTAAATTATTAATTAATTAATTTTATTATGTATTTATTCATTTCAAAAATAGTACATTTCGACACGAGTACGCAAAGGCTTTTTTGACGAAACGAGAGGATTACGGCACGAGCCGAAGGCGAGTGCTGTAACGAGTTTCGTCAAAAAGCCTTTTCGTACGAGTAGGGAACATAATTTTCCTCATGAGAGCCGAGAAAGCGCAACGAAGTTGCGATTTCGAGGTTAGAATGAGGAAAATATTCTTTTTTTTTTGTCTATTTTTTTTCCTCCCAATCCCCACGATATCCTTTGACTATCACATGTCCCCTCGTCCTCTCAATTTTCATACTTGATTCAATTTCTCAGGAACCCCCATGAATTTTTCGATTGCCTCGTCTCCGTGCGTTCGACGCCGCTTTTATACCACTCGTAGTCTCTGAGCCGGAGATCGATCCCCTTACAAATTTGGAGCGCGATCCTTTTCTTTATTTCGCCATTTTATTAAAAATTTTCTGGGCGATCTTCCAAGATTTTTTTGGTACCCTCATAACAAAAAGGTGAGTTTTTTTGGCTCGTTTTCCACCAACTTAACGCGTTATAAAAAATGTATAAAAATTCTTATACTATCTTTGAACCTTTCTCTACAACGCTATGAAAAATAATATCTGAAATAATTATTTGCAACATCGTTTTTATGTATATATTGCACAACCAATTCGAACAATTAAAATTGGCTCGGACCAAAATGATTCACCTTTTGGGTTCAAGGGTTAATAGAAACGACAAGGAGTGTATAGCCATCCTAGACGCCTAATGTCGTGGCTAGAGGGTTACGGGTAATTTTGTCAATGGCGTGTGATTACACAGTCGAATGAGAACGATAAAAACGTTTTACAGGGCGTAGTCCCGACGTACATGGGCAATGCGAGTTGTATCGTCTCGATTATCGAGATCATGCGCGTGTCTACAGGGATCTCCTGAATTTTCATTTATTATTTTGCATTCTTTTTTATGAATAAATTTTGATCTGCGAAAAAAAAAAAAATAGCCAAATTTTACCAAAATTCTCCAAATATGCCAATAAGGATTGTCGATTTTGTGGGCAAGGGGATGATTGTATTATCAAAAACATCGGATCGAATTTACAAAGAGAATTAATTTTTTTTTTCACAAAAATTTGTTGAGCTCGTACATTTTCAGCTATACGAGAGAGACGAGATGGCAATTTCGAATTTGCCCGATTTTTTCGTTACGCAAGCATTTTTTATTATTTTCATAAAAAAATAATTAACAGCAACAATTAAATCAATATAATTACTTTCAATGAAAATTTAACTTTTAATAATTGTTCATTTTATTATGCTCGATGATTTTTTAATTTTTTCAAAGCGGGTTCCAAATCAGCCACCTCCACGCGGTGGAACCTGGGAAATTCATGCTTCGACAATATTTTATTGCAAAAGCATGAATTTGCTAACGGCTGAATTCGCGTTTGTAAAAGTTGCGCCTCGAAGCGCCTGGTAATCATACCATTAAATAATTACATTACGCGGCTCTCGTGCGCTTGCTACTTCAAGATATATTTTGATTGATAGCAAGGTTCACATTTTTTGTATCATTCGTATTCTGATTTTAACATTTTTTATTCTAGACAAAGATGCGCTAGCACATTATCACGATTACGTATTTCTGTGCATTTTCTATGTTTTTTTGTATTATAATGTGATTCTGTGCATTTTTCTAGATTATGCTTAACATGCGTTGATAATATATATATATATACAAACATATATTGTAGATATAAGTTTCACCATTATTAAATCACATGTATTTCTCATGTTATAGATTGTTTATACGTAATTTTTCCATTATTACAGGATGCACAAATTTTTTTCATCACTCATGCCCGTCGTTGGAACAAAATTTTTTAGGTTTTCAGGAATTCTCATTGCTCCAGGGACTTTTTTTTTAGATTTAAGTTAGCCCGTTGCGCATTAATGTTAAGAGTTTTCTTCCCCAAGCTTAAGCTAACGTTAAGATTTCTAGTTGACTAATTTCATATAATATTTCTATCCGGATATAGGCAGGTATAGTTATAAGGCTGCGATTCTCAATCGGTATAAAATACCAACCCCCTAGATCTAAGTTAGTCTATTGCGTATTAATGTTAAGACATTCTCATCGCAATTTAAGCTAATATTAAGATTTTTAGTGAACTCAATGTAATATTTTAATTCAGATACAGGCATGTATAGGTATAAGATTGCGATTCTCAATTGGTATAAAATACGAACCCCCTATATATAAGTTAGTCTTATTACGTATTAAATTTAAGAATACCTCATCGCAATTTAAGCTAATATTAAGATTTCTAATTGACTTAATATAATACTGCCATCCAGATATAGGCAGGTATAGATATAAGGTTAAGATATCTTAATATAAATACGAACCCCCTCCGTCGACAGAGAGGGTTGGTATTCAAACAAAGCGGAAGCTTTTTTTTTTTTTTTTGTTAGTTTCTGTAGCACAATGACGAAGAGATTGTTCTGGACCATTGAAGCTAAGATTAGGTTAGTTCCACCTTCATAACGATTCTCTTTGACATTGCCGGTATTTTCGTATTTTGGCGAAAATAGAAAATACCTTTGCTATCCTCAATTTCGTAATTATTTCCGCTTTTTTTCTTTTTATCCCGTTTAATTTTAGTTAAACGTTAATTTTAGTTAGGTTAAGATATCTTAATATAAATACGAACCCCCTCCGTCGACAGAGAGGGTTGGTATTCAAACAAAGCGGAAGCTTTTTTTTTTTTTTTTAGTTTTTGTAGCACAATGACGAAGAGATTGTTCTGGACCATTGAAGCTAAGATTGGGTTAGTTCCACCTTCATAACGATTCTCTTTGACATTGCCGGTATTTTCGTATTTTGGCGAAAATAGAAAATACCTTTGCTATCCTCAATTTCGTAATTATTTCCGCTTCGTTTCTTTTTATCCCGTTTAATTTTAGTTAAACGTTAATTTTAGTTAGGTTAAGATATCTTAATATAAATACGAACCCCCTCCGTCGACAGAGAGGGTTGGTATTCAAACAAAGCGGGAGCTTTTTTTTTTTTTGTTAGTTTTTGTAGCACAATGACGAAGAGATTGTTCTGGACCATTGAAGCTAAGATTGGGTTAGTTCCACCTTCATAACGATTCTCTTTGACATTGCCGGTATTTTCGTATTTTGGCGAAAATAGAAAATACCTTTGCTATCCTCAATTTCGTAATTATTTCCGCTTCGTTTCTTTTTATCCCGTTTAATTTTAGTTAAACGTTAATTTTAGTTAAGTTAAGATATCTTAATATAAATACGAACCCCCTCCGTCGACAGAGAGGGTTGGTATTCAAACAAAGCGGGAGCTTTTTTTTTTTTGTTAGTTTTTGTAGCACAATGACGAAGAGATTGTTCTGGACCATTGAAGCTAAGATTGGGTTAGTTCCACCTTCATAACGATTCTCTTTGACATTGCCGGTATTTTCGTATTTTGGCGAAAATAGAAAATACCTTTGCTATCCTCAATTTCGTAATTATTTCCGCTTTGTTTTTTTTTTATCCCGTTTAATTTTAGTTTCCAAAATTAGGCAGATATAGGTAGAGACCGCGTTTCCATTGGTGGAGTTGCTGCAATTATATTGCTACAACCCCACCGGTGTAAAGGTAGTCAGAGTGGATTAGGCATTAGGCCTACAGGGGATACCACTTAAAAAAAAAACGCGCCCACGTTTGCTCTACCTCCGTGGTGGGTGTGGAAATGAGCAAGTCGCAACTTTCATTAGCTCTAGGGGTTTTATATTTCCATGTATGAGAAATCAATTCATATAATAAGAATGTGAAATTATTAATAATGTAATCTGTGTAATAATAAAGCATTTTTAATACAAAATTTGGTTTACATTTTTTGTCAATGGATTCGATGGATATACGCATTAATATAGCGATATACATATTTATATTCTAATGCATGAAGATTTCGGGCACAGGAAGAATGCTGATCGAACGAGACAGGTTTGATTCAATTAGAACAGCATATCATATATATTTTTTATCTCTTTTTTTTCATAGTGATTGTACTTTGTTCTGGTATTAATATATTTTATATTATGTGTAATACGTACTTCGTTAACTCTGTTGATAAAACACCCATAATTTATTGAAGTAAAATAAAATAACAGGTAAAGCTGTCAAATAAATGAAAAAAAAAAACTTTCATTTATCCCCCTCATCCGACGATATTTTTTGGCTTTTACACATCCCCTCAGTCCTCTCAATTTCCATAATTCATTCGACTTCTCAGGATGCTTCATGAATTTTTAATTTGCCTCGTCTCCGTGTGTTCCATGCCGCCCTTCCCGCTCGTAGTCTCGGAGACAGACACTGTCTTACAAATTTGAGCACGATCTTTATTTTGCCATTTTCTAAAAACTTTTCTCGACAATCCCCAAATATTAACAGAAACGACAAGGAGTCTTTAGTCATCCTAGACGCCTAATCTTGCGGCTAGAGGGTTACGGATAATTTTTCTCAATGGTATGACCACGCTGTCGTGTAAGAATGATAGAAACGTCTTACAGGACAGTGACCCAATGGAGTTGTATCGTCTCGATTATCGAGATCCTACATGACGTCTCCTGCAGAGGTTTCCTGA
Source organism: Rhorus exstirpatorius (assembly GCA_963564615.1). Taxonomy (NCBI): domain Eukaryota; kingdom Metazoa; phylum Arthropoda; class Insecta; order Hymenoptera; family Ichneumonidae; genus Rhorus; species Rhorus exstirpatorius. The sequence goes on along the minus strand of OY751322.1, from coordinate 13,171,194 downwards.
AATTTCATTTAATATTTTACATTCCGTTGTGTGAAAAAATAAGACAGCCAAAGTGGCGAACAAAGATTGTCTATTTTGTGGGCAAGGGGATGATCGTATTTTCAAAAACATCAGATCGGATTTACGAAGAGAATTAATTTTTTCTTCATAAAAGTTTGTTCATGAGCTTGTATATTTGCAACTATATACGAGAGAGATGGGGTGGCAATTTTGAAGTCGCACGATTTTTTCGCTATGCATTATTAAGAATTAATTAATTAATAGTAACAATTAATTGAATATAATTACTTTCAATGATAATTTGATATTTAATGATTGTTTATTTGATCATGCTCGATGATTTTTTTAATTTTTAGAAGCGGGTTCCAAATCAGTCACCTCCGCGTGATGGAACCTGGGGAATTCATGCTTCGACAATATTATTTATTGTAAAAGCATGAATTTGCTAACGGCCGAATTCACTGTTACCATGTCGCATCTATTTCTTAGTTTATGTTTTAAGTTGTTTATGTATCATGTTTCCACTATTACATGACGCATACATTTTTTTCATTGCTCTAGGGACTTTTCCTCAGATCTATATAAGTTAGCCGGTTGTGCCTTAATGTTAATAGTTCGCTATCTAAATTTAAACTAACCTTAAGATTTCTCATTGACTGATTATAAATATAATATTTTTATCCCAATATAGGCAAATATAGGCAATATAGGCAAAATATCCAAAAATAGTATATGATTAAAAGATTTTAAATCAGCATATATGGACCAACGCCCTAGTTATAAATTAGCCCGTTGCATATTATAATGTTAAGGGATTCTCATAACAATTTAAGCGAATATTAAAATTTCTAGTTGACTTTTGATTTAATGTAATATTTCTATCCAGATATTGGCATTTTTATGTTTTAATCCATAAAAACCTCCAACGTGAACAAAGAAGTAATAAAATTCCTGAAATACAAATTTAATCACGGGTATCTATGATTAAAAAATTCTATTTAAATACCGAAAAAATAAACAAACACAAATACAATTATTATATAAAAAAAAAATGTTTTTTTTTTAATGGAGAAACTTGTTGATAATTTTTTTTTTTTATTAATTAATGAACTCTACGTCGACAGTGTATTAATTTTTTTCGACACTGATTTTACCAGAACAGTAATAATTGCACGATCAACTCATTCGATTTTTTTTTCTTTCTCCCCCCTCCAATTGGTCAACCCGAAGATAAGATAAATCACGAAATCGCAAGGTTTTATCGATTTTTTTTCTTTTTTTTTTTTTCAAATGCATCAAACTGGGGATTTGTCATTGCGTTAAGAGTTGCGTGGTGATACGAAACGTTGGCGCACAATGTCAAGCAGCAACGCTACGTCGTTGCCTCATTTTATAGCTGGCCGAATAGTCAAAGGCTTTGGTGGAGGATCGCAATCTCTTGGAATACCAACAGGTATAAAAAATTTTTTTTTTCTTTTTCAATATTTATATCTCGATCACGTCATTATTTGGGGATTTTTTTTATATCAGCTCAATCAAGCGACGATTATCGGATCTTCTTTTTTGAAATTTTTTATTCTGCCTGACGTCATCGAGAATTTTAGTTGCATTTACTCAATTTACTCGTTATCATCGACGCGGGGGATCTCGAAGGAACGTTGATTGAATAAAAAAAAAATTGTTTTGAAAAAACTGCAGATTTTTTGTCTTTTTTTGGGTGAAATTTTTTAATTAAAATTTTTTTTTCAAGAGGGTTAACAAATCAACCATATGGGGCGGTTTTTTAAAAATGAATTTGTTGATTTTTTTCATATTAAAATTTTTTTTTAGAATTTTCTCGTCTGTTTTTTAATTCTCGTTTTGCAAAAATAAAAAACGCGTTTCGAAATCTTTCGTATTTTCATGAATTTTTTTATTCTCAAAAATAGGAGAAGAAATAATTCGAAACGTACAAAATATTTGAAAAAATTTCATGTATGATAATTTTTATTTTTTATTTTTCGAGGAATTTTTTAACAACAATTATGGTTAATCTTTTGGTATTGTTATTGTTGAGGATCAATTTATCAATAGGTTCGATTAGATTGAATTTTTTTTTTGCCGGATAAAATTTTTAATTTCTCATTGAATCTCGTTGAGAATGAAAATTTTATTATTCATTGAAATTTATTTGTTTCTTCGTCATTGGGATATGATTAATTTCACGATTTATTATTCATTTCATTCGGAATTTTCTTTATTGATTTATCAAAATGGAATTTCGTTGATTAATGAAGATTCAATGATTTTGTCAAGAATGATATTGAAAATTGTCAAATTTTGATTTGAATGATTGACAGAAAATTTTCATATCCATCGCATGTAATTTAAAATAATTTTGATTTATTTTTTATTGTTATTTTCTTAAAATTTGCACAGCCAATTTTGGGGAAGATGTCGTCGAAAAATTGCCGAAAGATTTTTCAACCGGTATTTATTGCGGTTGGGCGTCGATCGACAAAAACATTTACAAAGGTGTCATGAGCATAGGATGGAATCCATTTTACAAAAATGAAAAAAATCTGTGGCAAGGCGAAATTTGAAATTTGTCGTTTTTGGTTCAATTTTTTTGCCCTCCCCAAAAATCCTTTTAGCTAACAATAATCGCGAACGGGGATTTGGGAATTTACGAGAAATGTGGAATGAGGGAAAAGGGCAAATCCAACGAATCAATTTTTGGAAAATTTGATGTTAAAAAATTCTGAGTAATCAAAAATTGAAAAAGAAACCACCCCTTGAAGAGTTAAATTTGAATTTTTATTTTCATTCCCCCAGCGAAGCAAAATTAAAAAAAAAAAGAATAAAAAAGAAATATTTTTACTAATTACTCAGGAAACTCACATACTTCATAAATTTCCGGGCCCTCTGCACGGCAAGGAGCTTCGGATAATTATCACGGGTTTCATAAGACCGGAAAAAGATTTTCCATCGGTTGGTGAGTGTTTACAATAAAAAAAATCCATTTTTCGAAGAATTATTGCGAAATTTCAATTATTTATGCTCATTAATTCAATCAATATTGATATTTTCATGAAAAAAAAATTTATGAATTGTGATTTTGTGCGACTTGTAAAGTCACGTAATTTTTTTTTCATTTTTTTTACAGAGGAATTAATAAAGGAGATAAAAAATGACATTGCCATTGCCGACAGGAGTCTCGACGATTCGGCAATGCTGGCTTACAGGGAGAACGAATTTCTGAAAAAATGAGTCCGAAAATTCGCAACAAAGACTTGAAAAAAAAAAAAATAAAATTTAACGACAAAATGATTCTCGAGCTGCCGGAGCGAAGATAATTATATAATAATAATAATAATAATACATCAAATTATTATTACTATTTGTTATGCGTTTAAATCATCATTTTTAATTTAAAAAAAAAAAATAATTTTATCGCAAAATTATTGTAAATAAATATTTTTCAAACATGAAAATAAAAAATAATTAAAAAAAAAACCAATAAAAAAATCGTTGATCGGTGAAATCGCGAAAAGATACGAATTATTGTCATTTTTAATAATTTTTTTATTCATTATTTATAAAAAAAAAGCCACGATAATTCCGACAAAATAATTGTAAGCAATCGTTGGCAAAAAAAAAAAGCAACGAGATTTATTTTCAAGAAATTACAAACTATCGGTCCCGATAAAAAAAGTGAAAACGATAAACGAAATTTTCATTTTTCGTCTCGTTTTGGTTTTCAAGTCCCGGGAGGCGGAGGCGGAGGCAAAGACCATGGAAAACCGGATTGTCCGGGCGTTTGTGGGGGCCATGGAAAGCTTTGATTCGGGAATCTCGGTGAATTAACGGGTCTTTGGTAAAATCGATTATTACTCATGCGAGGCTCGTGTCTCGGTGGATACGAAATCCACGGCGGACGAAAGAATCCCTGCGAATTTGCCGGTTGCCCGTGACGATTTTGATATTGCCAGAAATTCGAGGGACGCGGCGCGACAATTTGTTGCTGATCGAGCGACCATTCGGGCATTTTGTGCGTATTCAATGATTTTTTCGTGTGCTGTTGTTTTTTGCCTGTACTCCATGGATGATTCGATTTCCAGCTGGAATCTTGGCCATCTGCGGGGATGGGGGGATCGGGGGGAACGAAAAATAGATTTGTTTTTTTTTTAATTGGGGCAAAAGTTCATTTTTTTTTTTTTGGAAATTAAAGAACAATTTTTTTTCCGGAACGACAAACAACGCGGAGAGATGATAATAATTATTGTGGAACATTAGATCGCAACGATAGTTGGTCGAGAGCAAAAAATTCACGAGGCAAGCGATGATTTAGGATGAAAAAAATGGAGTGAATATGCGCGTTGATGCTTGGCTGTGCGTGATTTAGCTCTCGTCCAAGCTTCGACGGACAGCGCTTGCGGTGGCGAAAAAAGATACTAACGGAATGCCCGAGAACGCCAGCCATTGGCTGCCGATGGCGTCAGCAACGCAGCTATTGGTCGTCCGACGTCGCGTCGTCCGCAAGACCGACCAATGAGCGCTTGACATTTTTTTTCCTTCAAATTTACTAACCAAACTGTTTTGAGCTTGGCATTTTTTTTTTTCCTTTCCGATCGTTCTTTATGGAGACCATTGAAATGAAATATTTCATTGTGCTTGTTTAACGATAAAATCATTGAGATAAATTATTTTCCTGATCGTTTCAATCGTATTAAGCTCTCTGAAGCTTTTCCAAGCTGCCACCGGTGGCGCTAGTGCTACTTTTTCGTATATTTTTTTTTAATACCTTCAAAAGCGAATATCTCACTAAAAAATTCGTGAAATTTTTTTTCCAATTTTCCACAAATCAAAAGAATATAAAAAAAAAAACGGAAAAATTCCGTGGGAATGAGCTAGATAGGCGAGAGGGGTAAGAAAAAAAAAAAAATTGTTACCCGTTCTTTGGCGCTTCTGCGGAACTTCCGAATTTTTCATTTTTTCGATTTTCTGTTTTTGCTTATTAGCCGCGTAATAAGCTCGTTCTTCCTCGTCGTCCGAAAATTCGGGATGCTCGTCATCGCCAATTTCATCCGTAGCTTTCATTCTGAAATTTTTTTTTTTTTTTCCTCTTTTTCATAAAGGCGAAAAGATCAAGGTTTTTTTTTTTCGTATTCGTCTCGGGTGGATGCTAAATTAAAATGCAAAACGTACTTGAGCAAATCGTGTAGAAATACGAGCGATGTGTATTCCGTGTTTGGACAAAAGTAGACGATCATACCGACTTTAATGTCGGATTCTTTGATGTGATCGGTACTGTTGAAACGAACGCAATAATGCGGCTCGGAGACCTGACCGAATACATCGAAAATACGGCCGAGCACTCTGCGTCCGCGCTCGACGAACAATATCGTATCGAGATTAAGCGTTGGCTTGCCAGATTTCGGTTTTACAATGACCAATTGCTCGACCATCCAGCCAACCTGATGTATTTACATCAGGTATGCGGGAAAAGAAAAAAAAAAAAAAAAATTTCATCGAGACAACGATTACAGAAAAGTATGTAACATAATTTTTTTTTGGTCAATCAACGGCTATTTTATTATTATTATTATTAGAAATTATTAGATTTTGAGGGATACGCGGAAGTTTTTGAGATCGTTAATTTCGAATTTAAAGTTAAATTTTCAAATTTCTAAATCAAAATTCTAAATAATCTCAGGAATGTTTTTGAGATCGTGAATTTCGAAATTACAAATTATTATGGCTGACCGAAAATCCAAAATTATGAGATACGAGGGAAAATTTCTGAGCTCGTTAATTTCGTATTTCAAGTGAAATATTGATATTTTCAAGATTACAAAGTCAATGCTAGCCGATCAAAAAAAACCCGAAAAATCATCTAATCTTAATAAAAAAAAAATACCAGCAAGTTTCCAAGCTCATGAATTTTAAAATTGTTGATAAAATTTTCAATTCATGAAATTTTATGGCTCGCGAAAAACCTGACATCCGATTTTGAGGAAAATTGATATCCGAAAGTTCCTTGAGGTCGTTAATTTCGAATTTTTCGAGATCGTGAATAAAAATTGCGAGCGTTTTTGTGATATTAAAGAAAAAATATATATTCTTTGCGTAAAAATTGCATCTCACCTCGCCGAGCGGATCGCACAGAACTTCCGGCACCGATATCTTCAATTCCTCGATAGGCGGCAAATCGTCGTATTCACCCTTCGTTTCCTTTTCCTGGGCCGCTTTATTTCTGTTTCTTTCATTTCTGAAATAACCGACCCGACCGAATCATTATTGTCTGGATTTAAAAAAAAAAAAAAAAAAAATTAAATAAAAATAAGTCGAGCGACTCGAGATATATACTTCTCCCTGCAATTTTCGTTTCCCTCGTCGCTAACGTCGCTCGAATCCTCCTAAGACGTGCTATCTTCCTCCTCGCTCGAATCCTCATCGCTCTCCTCGTCCGAGCTCTCGACGACAGGCTTGTTCCCGTATTCCTTCGTTATTTCCACTTCCATTCGTCTTTCCTCCTCGCTCGCCACTGTCTTTTCTTCGTAAACGCACCGCGGTTCGTCGCCATCCGAGTCCGAATTTTCGTAAGCTCGAGCCAGAAAATCCAGCGACGTTATTGGTTTTTCGTTCTTGGCTTCTTCCGCAATATTCGCACGCGTCGATTCGGTTTCGAGCTTTGCGGGACTAGCAATTTCATCGGATAACGACGTTTTTTCCGAATTCTTTGATTCCGACAGAGGGTAAATCGACTCGGCGGGGAGCGCAGATATATTTTTCATAATTACGGAATTTTCAATTGTTCTTTCGTCTTGCGAGATAATCGTTACGGCGACGGTTGCTTCGTTTTCCATAAATTCATCGCCGACGATCGGCGAATTTTCGAGCGAATCGTTTTTTTTCATTTTCAAACAAATTTTCGACTCTTCGCTCTCGTTCGTCTCTCTCGTCGCAGCATCGAGGATATAATTTATCTCGATATTATGAAAATTAAGCTCTACGGGCTCTTCGGAAATCGCGACGCGAGATTTTAAATTTTCCTGATTTTCAAAATAAACGCTACTCCCTGCGCTATTCGGATCTGGCAATTTTTCCGAACTTTCAGACTCGCGATCGAGAAAATTTAGCGGTTTTTCGTTTTCCGAAAGATTTTCCGGTTTTATTGAATTTTCGAGGTTAGAATCGCGCAACCGGGCATTATCGGCGTCGTTTTCCATTTTTTTTTTGTCACGTATAATAAATTCGCGTGTTATTATTATTTCATATATATGTGTTTTTCAATCGCTAATACACAATTTACGGAGATATCAACAATTTTTATCTCGTTCATGACGCGACATTACCAAAAAAAAAACACAAGGACCCTCTATGAAGATAAAATAAAGAAATTTTCGATTTAGATGCTAGTAAGTAAGAAATTGCGAGCACTTCTCTGTATTTTTTCTTCTAATTTTGTAGCGAGTCCTGGATCATTGACTCGACGAACAATAAAAACAGTAACAACAATAATTGGCAGCGCGAAATTTTTTAATGTAAAAATTCTTAGAACCAACAGGGACACACGTGTTTTCGAGGTATGAACACACGATCGACACAAAATGATTCTGGTGCATTTACATGAAAATTTCGCGGTCAACTTTCTACGGTCATATGACCGTCGTTAATACGATTAAAATTTTAACAATTCCAGTCAAGTAAACGTTTAAATTTTAATTTCGATTTTTGAAGGAAACAGATTGACTAACAAACGTTCTCATTAACCGAATAATCACCTCCAAACGACAAACCAATGTTTGGAACAAAAAAAAAAATTCAAAAAGTCGAAATTGCCCGGCTCTCACTCCCACTCGCGCAGAGGCCATGCACTCATGCGGACCGGCCCTGAGCGTCTCTCTGCGCAGGCTGAGAGTCACGGACCACGGACTTGTTGCTTTTGTTTTGCCAACGCCGTTCGCGCGACATCCCCATCACTCGCATCGCGTATTCGAACTGTACGGAAGTGTATTTATCGCCATAATTAAACGGACGCGAAAAAAAACCGCATGCGTATGCGAGAAAAATCGACTAGGCGAATGTCTTTGCATATGTATGCACGTATTTGAGTTTTTTTTCACCGCGACACCAACGAATTTTTTATGGAAAAAACTTTATCCAACCGCTCATTAACAATAAAGAATGAAAATAATAAGCCACGGGATTTACGAAAAAAACGTCTCATTGTTAATTACTTTCATTTTTCATTGATATCGAATGGTTGGAAAAATTTGTTTCGAGCAAAAAATCGTCGTCGTTGGTCAAAACAACAAACGTATATATACGTATGCATGCATGTGTGGAGAAATTTACACGGACGACGAAATGGCGAACTACACTGGAACCCGGTAAGCTGCACGCCGATCGTAACGGACATCAGTCGTTCTCGAAGTGTGTGTGAGGGAAGATGGTCGATGGTGTACGCGGGTACTTCGAGTCGTGTGCGTTCGACTATTTTCTCGAGTAAAATGCTCGAGAATCGTTCTATCGTTGAAAAAAGTGTTGTGCGAATCATAATTAAACGATTTTTTGTAATCAAGGCAGTGTAATTATCGCGTGAACATGAGTGAGCCGGTCGAAAAATCAGATAATAAAAATTCTCAAGTAATCGTGTCGTTTTTTTCTCGTAAAATATTTGTGCGGATAAAAAAAAAAAAAAAAAAAAAACACGCAGTAATAAACAGACACTACGCGCGAAAAGTTAGAGTCATGAAATTCGTGTGGGTGGAAAAATTCCGCGAGAAAAAAAAATCTCGAAAAAAAACCGTTATATGCAAATATGACGGTTACATGACGAGGCAGTGGGGAAAAGCTGGGGCGAAACAAGTGAACGTTTCGTGATCGCGACGCGCTCGTGTATTTTCTCGGGCGAAAAAAAAACGGAAAAAATGCCCGATTGAACGTCCTGTCGTGGAAAAAAGTGCAAATTTTAATTGAACAATTTATCACTATGCATACCAGTGCGTGGTAGTGGGTAGAGGAGAAAAACTTGGGCGAAAGTGCGACACGTTCGAGCTTGTTCACGAGAGTTCGAGCGCTTGCGCATACGTCTCAAGATGGCCGCCGCCGCCGCCGCGGGCCTTGAGCGTCCGTTTTTAATCTTGTGCTCTTCGAGAAAAAAAATAACGAAAAAAGCATGAAGAAACGTCGCATGATGGGGAAAAATGTGTCGAAAAGGTTCTCGAAGATTCGGTGAGTACGCTGAGACATTTATTTATAAACAATATAGCTTTATTATCGCACAAATGCCCGTTGAACTGAGTGGGTCCCCGATGGGAGAAAAAAAACAAGCAAAACAAAACACGACGCTCGTTGATGTTCGACTTTTTCAGAACAAGTATATGCGATGTGAAATTTTTTGTTTTTTTTTTCGCTATTTAAAAAAAAATGTGGATTCATTAGGATTGAATTTTTTTTTTCCAAAATTAAAAAATAACTTTTTTTTTCGGAAATGTAAATAAATTATACATGTATATAGGTATACCACATACACGGTGGTCAGGTTTTTTCCATTTTTTTTTCTTTCAAATTAACGAAGAATTATTTTTTTCGGTAACAACCAGAGTACAATACTTGTTGCCGAAAAAAAAGGATTCATACATATATATTACTATACACAGCGCAGTGGCCAGTTGGTCGTGTTTGCTCTTACGATTTTTTTCAAAATTCGCCAAAATTACTTTCTTTTATGAAAAATGTATTGATTTTTTTTTTTTTTCCAAAATTAACGAACCATCCATATTTTGATAAAAAATATTGTACTTTGTTTTTTCGTGTATATATATACCCCACTTATACACCGTGACTAGTTAGCCTTGACGAGAGGCGTTTTTTTTATTGAACGTATTATAAAAAAAAACCGAACGAAAAGAAAATTATATTGGCAGACGAAAATTTTTTTTATATGAAAACCGATAAATAAAATACCATCTATTCGTGGGGACGGTATATCGGGCTCTCAACAATAACTCACGGATTTTTTTTTATTTCACCCTTGGCAAAACGCGCTAGAAAAAAAAACAATGAAAAATCTTAATTATCTCTATACGCGATGAACTTTTAAAAAGAAACTATCGATTACAGAGATTTTGCTTGAAACATACATTTTTTAGAATATTTCTGTGGCTTGTGTTTATATCCTTTGTGTAAAACTATAGGTATGAGAGTGCCTGAATACAAAAGAAGTAAACAAAGGAGGTAGGGGTGGGGAGTGTTCGCTTGCTCGTTGGCTCATTTCTCTGTATTCGTTCGGTTGTGGCCAGCTCTCGCTCGATCTCGTGTCTCGCTAATGTTTTTTTTAATTTCTTTTTTTGCCCATCTTCATCCTCGCTAGACGGCGGCTAACAAAAAATACCAATCGAAAAATTATAAGCCATCTCGATACTTGACCACGTTTTCAAAATATCTCGAGAGAAAAGATTTTTTCGAAATAAATAATATTTTTTTTACCTTTTCGTGCACTGTGTATTTATCCCCCGCGTACAGCACACGGCCGGGGTAAACGAAGAAGGGGAGTGATAGCGAGCTCGACCGTTTGGCTCATTTCTCGGTATACTCCGTGCCATCGCCGTATACCGAGAAAAAAGAGTTTTGGTCGTGTCACGCTCTTAAACTCACGAATATTTTGCTTTTCACCCTACAGTAGCAAAAAAAAATCTGAAAGACAACTCGAATTACTTTTATGTACCTGAAAATTTTTTCCTTAAATTTTTCATTATTGCAATATTTCCCTGAACTAAAAATGTAAATACAAGAAATTGAAAAAAAAAAAAACAAGTTGTTTATTAATTGGAGCGACTTGAACATAATTTATGGACAACTTTTGTTCAACATGAAAAATTGTGTGACACACTTATTGTCATGAAATAATGCTGTGTACTACATATATATGACGGACGCGAAATCTATCCTAGATTTTTTTAAATGAATATTGGATAACAATATACATTTTATAATTGCAATTAAACGAATAAATGAAGAATTATTATTTTATTCATTCAAAATTTCAATCCTTATCGTCGCGAGAGGAAGATGACACTTTTCTTTTTTATGAAATAGCAGTCTATTTCGAGAAAATAGGGAAATGCTGGCTCATAAATTAAGGTGAATGCCTCGCAGTTAGAGAACATTAACGGACGATCCCCGTTCTTTTCACATTTTTCAATTATACCTGAGAATGATAACCAAAAACATGGGTTTTATATCAACAATTTCGTTCATGCTGAATGTAATAATATTGATTTTTTTTTGTAAAAGCGTTGAAAAATCAGGATAAATATGCAAATTAAAGATTCGTGTTTAATGTTCGAGTTATTGACAAACCGCCGATTTGCTGGCCCATCAAATAATGACTCGACAGAGTCCCAATTAATGAACAGTCGGGAATCAATCCGAAAAAATTGTTATACTTTCATTTCACATTTACTTAGTTCTATTTACATTTATTTGATGAATAAATGAAAAAAATCAATACATTGTGCTGAATTTTTAAGGGGATTGGAGAAAACTGAAACCTGTTTAGGCTATGGAGTACCAATCAACAACTCGGACACGTCCTAAATTATTTGTCCCAGTTAATGACGGAATAAATGGAAGTCCCGATTTTTAAAACTAAATTCATAATATATCGAAAATAGCAACTAATCTGAACTTTTTCTAGTCGGAAAGTTGAAAACTGAACCTTTTATTTGCGGGTGTTGAATCAACGTACCGATAAAATATAAGTAAACAATCATTGATTAAATACCGGATGGTTCAACAACTTGAACGCGTTCACTATCTGTGTGTGTGTGTGTGTGTGTGTATTGAAGCAAATTGATCGTTCCAAACTCGATAGTATTTTGCTATTAAAATCAGCAACTTTAACGCGCAAATCCGCGAACGCATGCCAATTACCGCTTTATACCGTGGTTTTTATACGACTTAAAAGACTTTAACGGAATAGCATGAATCGTTAAATGGACTCCTAGCCCTGATATTCTGTAAAAACTTCAGAATGACCAATCGTCCAGTTTTTCGGATACCATTAGTCGAAGTAACTCGCTAGCCACTCATACCCGTGCAGAAATTTCGGTCGGGATCCAATTATGGTATCCAGTCAAAACCCGATCGAAATGTGGTTTATATCTGGCATATATATAAAATCCCGAATAAATATTTATCTTCCGCAATTCAGGTTATAGGCAATTGTTTATTATTACCTGAGCCATAGAAAAAATTTAAACAAAAAAAAAACGTCGACACGTTTTTACGTCGACACGAACCTACGACGTCTCACTAGCCTTCGTTTGCGTATTGGACCCGAAATAAATGACAAAAAAAATTATATTTTATGAACATTAATGTTTTTGACATTTTTTATTGATTGTTGTTGTTCCGAGGATGATTCTGGTCGTTGAAAATTTATTTGCTAACCCGGAAAATGATTTAAGGACAACCTACCTACCTATCTGCCTACCTAATGAACTAATAACGCTCTAACCACGACGCTGTCGAATGCTTGTACATTTACTTTATAAATATCTTCTATACACTATACATGAGGCTGAAGCTAGCAGCGGTAGCGAGAAGCCAAAATTCAGAAAAGAATACGCATGACGGGGAAAATCTGAAAAAATTAAGGAGTATTGTCTATCGATCCTGGAACACGATCGCGTTTCAACTTTTGAGTGGACGGACTCCGTCGTTTATTTGTTTGTTAATTAACAATGGCTGCTGTTAATTAAAATCGCACACATGACGGGAAAAATCTGGAAAAATTCAAGAGTATTGTCTATCGATCCTGAAACACGATGGCGTTTTAACTTTTGAGTGGACGGACTTCCTTGTTTATTTGTTTGTTAATTAACAATTACTGCTGATAATTAAAATCGCACGCATGACAAGAAAAATCTGAAAAAATTAAGGAGTATTGTTATTGGATCCTGAAACACGATAGCGTTTTAACTTTTGAGTGGACGGACTCCGTTGTTTATTTGTTTGTTAATTAACAATAACTGCTGATAATTAAAATCACACGCATGACGGGGAAAATCTGAAAAAATTCAGGAGTATTGTCTATCGATCGTGTTCCAGGATTGATAGAGAATACTCCTGAATTTTTTCAGATTTTTCCCTTGCTTGTCATTCTCTTGCTAAAGTAGGAAATCATTAGTCTCAGGGAAGTATATAAGCAAATTTATTCACCTTTAACAATTTTTCTGCTATAACTTTATGCAAAAAAAACGCAAAATGTCATTTATTTATTTATTTTCGGTAAAGATTGATGCCAATGACGCCTTTTTACACGTGGCATACGTGTTTCGATGGAAATCAGTGGCTAAAAGTATATATTGCGCTTGAAACTCTATCAATACAATTAATAATGAATTAAATTCAGCCCACAAAGTTACTTCCCGTTCAGCAATATCGTTTACAACTTTTAAATTATCGAAGGTTTTTTTTTATTTGAAATTGAATCCCCATGGTCTCAAATTTTTCCTTCCAAAATGTTCGCCATAGACGTTAATTGGCTGTTATCATTGAAAAAGTCCAATGAGCGGCGGCTTCCACTTAAGCTACAAAGTACCCTCTTCGCGAAGATGTCTTTTTTTAAAATAAAAACTTCAGTGTTAAGGGATGCGAGCATGAAAAATCAAAATTTGTTTTTTTTAAACATCCTAGTATACACACAGACTTAAAAGGCTGTATGGAGCATGAAAAATGCACAAAAGTGGCTCAAAAATGTAATTTTCGCCACACTGCTAAGTGGTTAAGGTGGTGGAGGTTCTTGATCATGAAAAACGACGTAATGATAATTAATGTATAGTAATAATAACGGCATTCACCACCGCCACCACCACCACCGCCACCACCACCACCACCACCAACCACCACCACCACCAACCACCACCACCACCACCACCACCACCACCACCACTAACCACCACCGCCACCACCACCGCCACCGCCACCACTACCACCACCACTACCACCACTACCACCGGAATATGACTGGGCATTTCGCAAATTAAAATTCTTCGATTATCCCATTAAATCATCGGAGGATACTCGTCTCGAGGAGGTCGCAACAAATCCTGATTCAGAACAAACGTGAGATTGGAATTTATGTCTACGCTCGGGACGCAGTTGCACTTCAGGGGGTCGATTGTGTATCTTTCATGTGAAAACATTCACCTCGTCCTAGCATTCTTATTGGTCTGCGGTGTTTAGTCAGCCAATAAGAATGCTTGGACGAGGTGAATGTTCTCACGTAAAAAGATACACAATCGACCCCCAGATCGGGATTCAATCGGTACACCCTGAAAGAAAGTGGCGCCATAACTTACAAATTTCCTCACATCCACCAATCCGATTACGAAACGGATACTATATAGATTCCTATGGGGATACCGGTTTTGGGGAGTCCATGGAAAATCCCGATCGGGATATGGTCGGACTTGGGGTATCCCTAAAAAATTTCTGCACGGGTATATGTAGTTACTAATGATAATAATCGAACTCGGTTCATTACAATGACAAAATTAATCTAATTTTAGTTTTGCATAAAAAATTATTCTAATTTTTTATGCAAAACTAAAAATATCCGGTACAACTGTAATCGATAATTTTTCATTAAAATTATACTCGGCTCTTAATTTAAATTAAGAAAAAAGTTAATTGAATAACTGGATTTTTATGATGAGTCTTTTATGTCAGATTTTTGTCCATATATCAAATGCAAATATATTTTTCAGGATGTCGTCTCGAATAACAGGAACGATAATCGAGGAATATTATCGTGGAGAATGGCAATGGAATCATGCTCGAGGAAAGTCATCGAGGAATCGCAACGTTTTTTCACACATGGAATATGGTATCGTTAATTTTTAAATCCCTCCGGACTCCAATCATACCGTAGGGCGAAAGGTCTGATCCGGTATGGAGCTTCCGGTTGTATTTTTTTTTCTCTCATTGCCCCATAACGGTCCATGCATAGTGACCGCGATTCTGATCCGAGTATCGGGATGAAAATGCTCGATACGACGACTAGACTCGCGAGTGGCCCAATATTTATTATTTATTCATGTTTAGCTGGCTAGGGCATGCTCTTCTCGGACGTTTTTTTTTCTCTTTAGTTTTCTCATAAACAAAAATTTCATTTCTCGAAACGTTTTCGCAAATATCGAAACATTATGATCAAAAAACTTGAAATAGTTCAATGCGTGTGCGTTTGATTAAAGAAAATATTAATATTTCTACTATTTCGAAGATGACTTGAGTTATTATTATATAATATTGTTCGTTATTATTATCGGTGAAAATTGAAAAAATTAAATTTTCTCGCATGAAATAATTAATGAAAAAATCGTTAATAAATTCGTGTATTGATATATTTTTATTATACAACTCTAGCAAGTTTCCGTTTATTACTTATCGGATATTTTTTCCCCTTTCATAAAGTTTTATTCATCAGGAAGTATTTACCGTTTGTTTTTCTAACTTCCTTTTTCATAGAAACTAATTTTTCGAACCCATGAAGTACCAATTTTTGCAAGATCTTTCAATAAAGAGGGCTCGTGCATTTATTTTTCATGCATCAAATTGCAAGTTAGGTCAGATCGTATTTTGTTTTAAGCGAGCAAGATTTTTTTCAGACATTTGTTGATTACAAGAAACTTGAAAAGAATAGCGGGGTTTCCGGCCAAAACCCAGTAATTTTTTTTGCCGTTCTGATTGAAGAAAAAGTATTCTGAATGGAGAAATTCTGGCCAAATCTCGCCATATCAGACTTTTTTTTTAATAAGCCGACTCATATCTGGAAAAAAAATCTTGTCACTTTCATTCACGAGTCTTTAGTTGCTTCAACTCTCTTTATAGCATTAGCAACTGTTTAATTTTTTCTTACAATAGTCAAAAAATGTACGAAAGATTATTTAGTTCATTAATAGAATCATCAAAGTAATGAGAAAAATTTGTATTCATATATTTCGTTTCCTCGTAGATGAAGCTTTGTGAGTGGAGAAAAAATGATTGCGCAGTTTAAAAGTCTTATCGTTACACCTTTTTTCCCGTTTTTTGGGCTCTATATTTTTGTGATTTGATTTGAATGGAAATTTAACGTTGGGTACATTTTTTTTACCCAGAGTTCCTTTACTTACGAATGTCTTTGATAATTTTGGTCAATTTCAATACCGAACATCCCCAACAACGCCAATAATTATATGCATGTAAAAAGTTTTAACTCCGTAGATAAAAAATATGGCTGGAAAATTTTTCGACAAAACTTAGAATTTAGAAATATTTAGAAATATGGTTTTGATAATTTATTATGACTTTACGCGCACGCATACCACTATTTTACTTGAAATTATTATTTTCCTTTATTTTCAAGTAATCAGCACTCTTTGCTAAATAATTCAACAAGTTTTTTTTTCAAATATATATATTCAGCAATGTTATCTAAAAAATTGCTGTTGAATCGATTCCGAGAAGAGCTTTCGCGGGGCACAGTGGTCTTGTCAAAGCGATTTAATCAACGAGATGTATGGTAACTTGAAATTCAGTAGTGTCTTCGCTTTGACTCGTTCACCAATGCCAAGGGATTTTAAGCTCTTCCAGCATGCAACTTCACTCTGGAGGATCGCACAGGAATTTTGTAATTCACGATCGAACTTCACTTTGGAGATCATCTTTGACTTGAAAAAAAAAATACGATTCAATTTTGTTTCGCGTTAATGGCAGGGTTAAGGAATTTCGAGTCACCGTTTAAGAATTTGTCGTTTATAATTATCGATTGAAACTTTTTTATAAAATGCATGTGTTCTCCGAAAAATTTCAGAGTCTACAGTAGGCTGCTTCAACCCTTTCTCGTTGTTTTTTGCTGATATTTCAATTAAACTTGCGGTTTTAATGTTATGTAAATTCTTGGCAAAGCTTCTCTTTGTCCAGGAGCTCCTAGGAGAGCCTCACTCTTCTCGGAGAAACAGTCTGCATCCTATGATATGAGCAGCTTTTTATAATTTATTTCATTTTCGCGATTACACGTGTTTGCTGACCAGTATTTATAAAATTTCATATTTATGATTGTAATAAATTTATGAAATTAATGATAATCAACGAG
This sequence comes from Rhorus exstirpatorius, assembly GCA_963564615.1. Taxonomy (NCBI): domain Eukaryota; kingdom Metazoa; phylum Arthropoda; class Insecta; order Hymenoptera; family Ichneumonidae; genus Rhorus; species Rhorus exstirpatorius. The sequence goes on along the minus strand of OY751322.1, from coordinate 13,154,066 downwards.
ATTTGGGGATTGCACGAGACAGCATGCTCGCGATAATTTTTCTTAATCACTGAGCACTCGAGCTGCTCGTAGAGTCATTTTGATAGCTAGTTCCGGGTTTTTGAGTCTCTAGATCGTTTAGAAATTTCAACTAATCCGCTTGAGGCATTTCAGCATTTATCTTTAAGAACCACACGGCCGTCGAGAACTTCAGTAGTTGTTAAGTGGTCAACTCGCCTCGTCCTGTGTGGCAGTCGCAGGGTAGCTTCTGCGATTGTCACAGAGCCACGAAGCGAGTTGATGAAAAGTATGAGTGCGCGCCCTCCTTGAGCAAGAGGGCCCGATTTTACCAAGTGTGTACAAGCTTCGGTGTCGGACACGTCCGGACGTGGCGCTGGTCAATGAAATAGTGACCGGCTTAAATGCCCTAGTGTTAGGATTTATTTTTGCGCCGAGCGGAATGATTGAGAACCGTGGAGTGTTTCGTAGATGAGGCCGGAGCCTCTGGGTGTAGGGATCGCGATGTCGCGTTTTTTCCTTTGCTTCTACTTGCTCGGGGGATTTGGATGAAAATCAGGCAGGGCCATTCCGCGTATAGTCGTTTAAGTAACGTTAACGTTCGATTCCGAGAGTGATTGCTAGTATGTAAGCAGGAAGGACAGGAGACGGCAAAGAATGTTCAATTCTTTTTCAGAGCTCGTTCATTCCTTTGCTCGTTTCCGCGTAAAGTTTTAAGGCATGTACTAATGACTTCTCGATGGAAATACTTATTGAAGCTCCAGCTGAGTCTGTGTGGCTCAAGACACCACCCAGAGTTCAACTCGCAGCTGAAATGATTATAGTACATCTTTTATTATCAATCAATTTTTATCTCATCAAGAGATCGATTGATAATCACATGCAACCGTGACCTTCCGTCCGGAAATGTGCAAAGTGCTGAAATATATTGACCAAAGATTTTCGTTTGCCAGATGGATTCTCTTGTTTCGAGTACAAAGGTTCGCTCCGGACTGGGAGTCAACCGGAGTACTCGAGGCAAGGCCTTTCCTCGGCTTTCCATTATTTCTCTTATGAATCTTTAGATTATTGAAAATCTTTGGGTAATATATCCTTACAGATCGTCGTGGGATCATCGAGGGACCAGTGTGGTTGCATGAACTCTCGAACGATCGCATGCATATCGCTTCGAGGGTATATGGCCACGGTACGGTATAGTAAAAGACACATCCACGGAAGTCACTATGCATGACCCAAAGTCACAATCGTGTGACACCCTTTGTGATTTTTCTGATCTTTTCTCTTTATATAATGTACCGAATGGAGTTATTCCGAGATAGCTCTATTCCTCAATTTTTATTATTTTACAAAGTAATTGTCGAATCATTGTTGCGAGAAAATCTCTAGAGCCGACCCCAAAAAATCCGGTTAAAATAAAAAATGTGTAAATGTCGTGTCACAAAACTTGTGGCACCAATGTTAACTAAAAATAATCGCGAATAAATAGTAAAATCATTCGGAAAATTGTCATCCACTCGTTTTATGTGGACTTTACAGGGATAGGATGTTCTTTTTTGTTGTTTTTTTAGGTTTTCGAGAGATTTCTTTACGTAATGATTGTTTTTCTGTTTCAGCTAGTTTTTTATTATTACACCTTGTATTCCTTGTATGGCTTTATTATGATTCCGATGTTCTTTATCATCTTTGTCGTGGCAGCCTCTAATATTATTTTTTCTGTTCGCAGAAAGACATTCACGCTTTCGACAGCAAACTTATTGAGTAATTTGTAATGCCTCAAGTTTTCAAAATAATTGAAGGACTTGGGGCATTCTGAAACTTTTTCAAGGTCAATGAGAAGAGCAAAGGATGATATGGGGCTGGAATTTTAAGGATGGTTGTCACTCTGATTACCAATATTCATTTTCCCGTCGCCACTGTACAATTAGTTATGGTAACGTCACTTTTAAAATTTTGAGAGCAATTCCACAGACCAACATATATAGATGCCTGAATATAATTGTGAAAATTGATATTCGTTTTAAAGGTCATTGATCGCGATCACCATCGTCGAGAAAGGGACGAAAGGCAAAACAAGTATTTCCGGCAATTTCAGTGTGTCAGGGTGAATAGTATGAGCAATTAATTTCTCCTGTTACACATAAACATTGGAGAAGTACTTATAGCGTTATGTATTAGTATTTATTAGCTAATCCACCAAGTTTTATGGTCAATAATATTATTATTTACTATCAATAAGATACTTTTTGCAAAGAATGTAAACATTTATGAATAACTTATGAAAAGTTACTTTTTCAATATGTTGTTTGTCGATAACTCATAGAATTTCATAGCAAAACTCTATTTTTACAAATTAAACGTTTTAAAATAAATTATCGAAAAAAATTATAACTTGGCGGCGTTTAAATGCTGCAGGATAGTTGGTAATCGCACAATAAGGACTCTATAGTCCATTTAATTGTTAATATTGTGTCTTCTTGTCGCAGAGGAAATTTTTATTCCACTACTCCGCATCAAGAGTTTACCTCGCCCCGCTATCTCGAAGTTGAGCGAGTTCACGAGCTATGGTTGCCACAACCAAGGTGAGTATTTTTATGATCGCACGTTTGGATGGTTCAATAACATTTTTCATTTGCAAGTATGAAAGAAGCGTGCAGCCTTCCAAATCTGCGTGACAATATCTAATAATTGAATAAAGATGTGATCCTTGTTTTTTTTTTTCAGACAGTTTTGAATCGACCAGTTTCGGAAACGGGATAAGGCCAATTCTAGGACTTCCTGCCATCAGTTTGAGACAAAGCGGTTTTTTCAACTTTGGTATCGTTAGCTTTTACATTCCTCCGGGCTCCATCATGTCGTAGGATGAAAGGTCCGAAGCGGCACGGAGCTTACGGTTGTAATTTTTTTTCTCCCAAGGGCATTGCATAGTGCCCGTGAGTCGACTTTTAGCATCGAGACGCAAGTGCTCGATATTAAAAATCGACTCACGAGTGGCCCAAATTGATATTTAAATTTCCGTGGTTAGATGCAGGAAACGTTCTTCTCGGTATATTTTCCTCTGAATTAAAAAAATATTACGTCAATGCGATTGGAAGATAATAAACAAAAAATACACTAGTTTCTCAAAGCCGGGAAGAACGATCGCGTGGTACGGTAGCCTTATCCAAGTGACGTATTCGTTACTGACTCGCCCTTTCTTTTTTAATACATAAAAAAAAGCAGAAACAGATGCTCACTTAGACTTGGTCACCAACGCCGAGGATTCAGCTCTTCTAGCGAGCGACTCCACTCTGGAGAATAGCACAGGCACTTGGAAATTCGCGAAGTATAATATCTGCTCATAAAGCGTATTCGATATGGCTCCAATTTGGAGATCATCTGGTTGAAAGAAGCGTAATTTAAACTTTTGTTGAACGTTATCGACAGAATTAGGGAATTTCAAATCATCGTTTGGCCATAAAATATTTTTTATAATTATGAACGATTATTTTTTTAAATGCATGTTTCATTAAAATATTTGTCGAGTCAACAGTATGCTGCTCATATCCCTTCTCATTTTTGCTCATCTTACCGGGGCATAGCATTCGCGTCTATATTATTCGAATTCTTGACAAAGCTTCACTTTGCCCAGAAGCTCCGAGGGGAGTCTTATTCTTCTCGGAGAAACAGCCTGCCTGATGAAAATGAATGTTATCAGCAGCAATGGATAAATATTCTAAAAAAAAAAAAAAAATGAAAAAGCTTATTTCTTTTCGAGACGTGGATATTGCACGAGTCAGCATTCTCGCGTTTATTTTTGTTAATGAGCACTCGCAAGTTGCTCGTCAAGTCATTGATAGCTAGCTCAGAGTTTCGAGTTACTAGATCGCTTAGAAATTTCAACTAATCTGCTTGAGGCGTTTCAGCATTTATACTTTAGAACCACACGGCCTTCAAGAACTTCAGTAGTTGTTAAGTGGTCAACTCGCCTCGTCCTCTGTGGCACTCGCAGGGTAGCTTCTGCGATTGTCACGGAGCCACGAAGCGAGTTGATAAAAAGTATGAGTGCGCGCCCTCCTTGAGCAAGAGGGTCCGATTTTACCAAGTGTGTACAAGCTTCGGTGTCGGACACGTCCGGACGTGGCGCTGGTCAATGAAATAGTGACCGGCTTAAATGCCCTAGTGTTAGGATTTATTTTTGCGCCGAGCGGAATGATCGAGAACCGTGGAGTGTTTCGTAGATGAGGCCGGAGTCTCTGGGTGTAGGGATCGCGATGTCGCGTTTTTTCCTTTGCTTCAACTTGCTCGGGGGATTTAGATGAAAATCAGGCAGGGCCATTCCGCGTTTAGTCGTTTAAGTAACGTTAACGTTCGATTCCGAGAGTGATTGCTAGAAAGTAAGCAGGAAGGACAGGAGACGGCAAAGAGTGTTCAATTCTTTTTCAGAACTCGTTCATTCCTTTGCTTGTTTCCGCATAAAATTTTAAGGCATGAACTAATGATTTCTCGATGGAAATACTTATTGAAGCTCCAGCTGAGTCTGTGTGGCTCAAGATACCACCCAGAGTTCAACTCGCAGCCGAAATGATTATAGTACATCTTTTTCTATCAATCAATTTTGATCTCATCAAGAGACCGATTGATATACCCAAACGCAACCGTTGACCTTCCGTCCGGACATGTGCGAATTGCTAATGTTGCTCAAAGATTTTTTTTGCCAAGTCTTGTCTCGAGTACGAAGGTTTGCTCCACGATTTCGGAGTCAACCGGAGTAATCGTGGTAAGCCAATTTCCGGATTTAATTTTGATTTACTTCTTTTCGATTCATGAAAATCTTTGAGTAACATATCCTTACAGAACGTCGTGGGATCATCGAGGGACCAGTGTGGTTACATTTACTCTCGGAGGATCGCATGAATATCGCTTCGAGGGTAGATGGTCACGAGAAGGTTGGTAACTGTCCCATCCATGAAAGGCACTATGCATATCCCAAAGTCACAATCGTGTGACACCCTTTTTTATTTTGCTGAGATTCTTTATATAATATTAATGATAGAGCTATTCCAGGATAACTCTATCCCAATTTTTCAAAATTATATTGCAAAGTAAGTGTCGAGTCATTGTTGCGAGACAATCGCTAGAGCCACCCCTAAAAATCGGGCTCTAAACAAAAGATGTTCAAATGTCGTGCCACAAAACTTGCGGTGCCAATGTTTAGCTAAAATAAATCGCGTAAAATAATAAACTTTTACGGGAACTTTGCCATCCACTCGTTTTATGTGGATCGAAATAGGGGTAGGATGTTCTGTTTCTTGTGCTTGCAGGTCTTCGAGGGATTTGTTATTTTATGATCGTCACTTGTTTTTTTTTTCGTTTTCAGCTTTTTCCTTTATCTAATAAAAAAAAACCTCGTGCCACTTTTCTTGTTTCAGGGATTTTTTTGTGGCAGTTTTAATGTATGTTTTGTGTTCACAGAAGATTCCCAATTCGTTTAGTTATCGTGCATTCTTTAATTGGTGTTACCTCGTGTTCTGAGAAAAAACTTTATGGAGCGTGTTGAAAAATTTTGAGAAGAGCCCGATGTAGCCCGATGATGAGACTTGGTTGGGCCTATGAGATTCGTCTGATTGCCGATATTTTTTTTTCACTGTATTCAGCTTTTACGGTAAAGTGGCATTGAAAAAAGTAAAAAGAACTTTATAAATCAAGATTACTGGCTGAATACAATTACAAATATTATTATTCGTTTTGTAGGCCATTTATCGATAACTGCGGATCACCATCGAGGAAGGAACAATGTAAAAAATCTCAGTTCACCCCATGTGTTCCAGGAAACAATGTATGTACTGAATTTTTTTCCTGTGACTACTTGGCTTGGAGACGCTCGTTGTGATTTTTCATAACACTTGAACAAATGATAATATATCGTATTATTTATTTACAGTGAATACGTTTCAAATGAGTTTTCAACTGAGGAACGATGGAGATTCAAGAATAAATTAAAGCGAGGCATTGACAATTTGCAGCGCGCATTGAGGTAAAAAAATTATCAGTTAATTCTTTTGAAAATAATATGTTAAAGATCGCGCTTCTTTCATTCATCACCCTCTCTGCATTTTTCGTCCTTCCTGCTCTCCTGCTGGTTGCTTCCCCCTTTTTTCCCCTTTTTGCTCCGCTGTTACTTAATCCCTTCTTGTATCCTACTACCCCTCAGCCTATTCTCTTCTGCTTTGTTCATTGCCGTTCCTCTCAATTCTCTCTCTACCACCGCTTTCTTATCTGCCTTCTCCTCGTTATCTCCTTACTCCGTTCGATGTCTCTATCGTCTGACTTTCTTTCCGACTCACGTCGTGCCTGCCTGTCACCCATTCCCCCAACGCTGCTTTCTCCCGCTTCTTCCTAACTGCCTTTTCTCACTTAAAAAAAAAAAATCTTCCAGCTGCCTTCTTCCTCAATTCCTTTTGCACCCTTTACTTCACTATCTTTTTCCCTCCCTCGCCTAACCTTCCCTCCTCTTTTCGCCCCTTTTTCGTCCTTTGATCACCTGTTTCCTCCATTTTTTCACAATCCCTTCGCGCCGGAAACGCCAGTGTTATTCATGTATATATAATTAACTTGAAATAAAATGGAGATAATTTAATTCAGGAATTTATAGAATTTGGTGTATCTATAATTTTTTTTGTAATTTCATTCTGTTTACAGAATCGAGGGATGGCTCCGATGCGAAGAGACTACCAAAGGATGAAAGTCAAGTGGACGAGGGGCAATGCTACAAAACTCGTTGATTTCGGACAACCATTTTCTTTTTGGTATCGTTTGTTTTGGTATCCCTCCGGGCTCTGATCATGTCGTAGGATGAAAGGTCCGAAGCGACACCAGAGCTCGCGGTTGTATTTTATATTCCTCTAAGTCGTTGCGTAGTGACCGCACGGAAAAAAATTTGTATATTAAAAATAGCAATAACAGTATTGCTCTTAAAATATTGCTGTGACAACAATAATTTGGTTACTCGTTACACTAATAGATTGCTCTGCAAATTTTCTCATTATCGCTGAAATGGCCTTGCTGTTATAGCCATAATGTATCGTATTTCGAACTAAAAAATTTTAATAACCTAGCAATAAAATATCGTACCATAAATGTTGCAGAAATAGCAATACAATTTGTTCACGGTACATTACAGTGGATTTTGAAGTACAACACTGTTATTGTTAAATTTGAATTGTTATCGTAACAATATCGTTTCACGTACCCACAACAATAATTTCACGCGAAATACAGCAATAACGTCCTGCCTTCTCAATATTGCAATAATAGCAATATGTTTCGTTCGCAATACATTACAGTGGATTCTTAACTACAATATTTTTATTGTTAAAATTAAATTGTTATCATAACCATATCATTGAACGCACCCACGACAATATGGATTCACGTGAAATACAGCAATAACGCGTCCTGCCTTCTCAATATTGCAATACTAGCAATATGCTTTGTTTCCAGTACATTACATTGGGTTCTCAACTACAACATCGTTATTGCTAAAGAGAAAAGAGAGATATAGCTAAGGCAGGCCAAGGACAAGAGGAAGACAAGATATAGACAAGAATAGACAGGCGCAGAGAGTGTTTGAGTACAAAGGAGAAAAGTTTTCTTATGAAAATTTTTATCCATTTTTTTCCCCTTAATTTATTTTCTTTTGAATTTTTTTTTCATTTCTTTCAAATTTTTTTTCTATGAAAATAAATATTATTTAAAAATTTGTAATTTATATCATACGCGTGCGCGGAAACGAGAGAAAGAAAAGTTTTTCCCTTGTTTCTGCCCTAGTGTGATATAATCTGCACGAGTATGCTATTATTTGAGGAGGTTTGCCACCTCCGCGCAGGAGGGGAAGATCGGTGACGCGTCGCTTGTACGCGGGTTGCCGGGCGGGTAGCGTGCGAGAGAGAAGTCCGCGTCACAAGTTCCCGAGCTTACATTGTATACAACGAGAGCTGTTTTCTTTTTAGAATTTCTCAATAACTATGTATGTACATATGAAGCATTTCGCTCTTTGCGAACTTCTTCCCAAAGATGTGATGAATTATCTAGATCCATTTTCATTAAATTCTTGTCGTTTTTAACGTACACTGCCAAAAATATTCTGAATTTTGGAATACAAAAAACGATAAAATCTACAAAACCTGGTAATTAAATTGAAATTAATACATACATAAAAACTAGAAATTTTATACATGGTTTGAAATTTAATAAAAATATACTAAATATTCAAACCATAGTTTGAAGTTTAATAATAATGTACTAAATTTCAAACCATGGTTTGACATTTAGTACATTATTATTTGAATCTTCGTCTGTTGAATTTTCAAACGGGTTTGGAATTTAGTACATTATTACAATTTTTACATTGAGTACAAAATTTGAATTAATGTTAAAAAGTTATCAATAAAATGTTTAAACAAAACGTTGTTTAACAAATTTTTAGGGAAAGTTTTTTTTGACACGTGAAATGAATTCGTTGATTTTTCTGACTACGCACGAATTTAAAAAAAATTTCTTATCATTTTGAAATGTCGGTTTTCGAAAATTTTTTTATTCTGAAAAATGGAGGAAAAATCGTGAATTTTGGATATGTTTTCGTAAAAACGTTATATTATATTACAATTAAGAAGTTTCCAGGGCATTGAACGAATAGTATCGTAAGTACAACCTTTACAAATTTCCGAAAACCGAAATTTCAAAATGATAAAAAAATTTTTTTTAAATTCATGTGTAGTCGGAAAAATCAACGAATTCATTTCACATGACAAAAAAAACATTCCCTAAAAATGTTTTAAACAATGTGCTGTTTAAACAATTTATTGATAACTTTTGGGTATTGTTATTATTAAAAAGTAATCTTATTATCGTCTCAATGTGGTTGAATTTTTTCCGATTTTTATCTTATCATGAAGTATGCAATATTGTCGACGAAAGTTACTTTTGGTTGGGAAGGTACGTCCGATACATCCTTAAATTTCCCAACATACAACTGATCAAGTGTTTTCTGGTGAGTCAAATACACGATACGAATTACCAAAGTTCATAAGCAGTCGATAGCGTAGTGGTTAGCGTGTTAGGAAGATAGGTAGGATAGGTAGGTAGGTCCCAGGTTCGAGTCCCAGTCGAGGAGGAAAAATCCTATCGAGAAAAATCGGTGCAAGGATTTTTTTTTTTCATTGTAACCCTTCCATGACCAACACTGTTAAAAATTTCTGTTTGAAATTCATTAAAAAAAGTGTGTGAAGCAATTAATTAATATTTTTAATGTCAACTAGTGGTTCAGTACAGCAATAAAGATGGTAAATTTAAGTATAAAGTGGAAGCGCGCATGGTTATATGATATTGCTGTGAGGAAACATATTGTCTAGCAATGTCAACAATTTTTATTGCTTGAAATAGCATGAATATTTGCTGCTGTAAGCTGCATTAATTCGCTGAAGCCTATTGCAATAATTTGTTGTAATATGCATTTACAATATTTTTATCGCTGTGGATATCAGCATTTTAGTATTGTAGGGTCGTAGAGCAATACTTATATTGTTTTACCTATCTGCAAAACTGACAAGTTCAATACAGCAATAAAACTTTGTATGTTGAAATAGTACAATAAATTATTGTTGACTCAGCAATATTATTGCTAATATTTTTTTCCGTGCGCGAGTCGACTTGTAGTATCGAGACGAATGTGCTGGATATTAAAAATCGACTCACGAGTGGCCCAAACGAAATACATACACGTTTTTGAATCATCTTATTTGATTTTTCAACCTTGAAAAAAACTGCTAAAAATCTCCCTTTGACTTGTCCACCAACGCCGCGGGTCATTTTCAGCTCTTCTAGCGAGCGACTCCACTCTGGAGAATCGCACAGGCACTTGGCAATTCGCGAAATATATATTCTGCTTATAAAGCCTGTTTGATATGACTCCACTTTGGTAATCATATTCTACTTGAAAGAAACGTAAATTAAAGTTTTGTTCTTCGTTATCGACAGAATTAGGGAAATTCAAATCGTGGTTAGGCCATGAAATATTTACTTTTTTTTTTATCATTATGACCGATTATTTCTTAAAATGCATGAGTCTTTCTTCTTAAAAGTCTTTCTGATGAGTCTTTCTTTTTTCTTAAAAAAGTCATCAACAAAAAAAAGTAAATCAAATAGCGTTCCAAGGAGTGTAAATGTAAAAAATGTGTATAAATATTACACAGTGTAATCGACGAACAAAAAAAGTAAATGAAAAAGCGTTCCAAGGAGTGGAAATATAAAAAATGTAAATAAATATTACATAGTGTAAGTGTCGAAAAAAGTAAGCAAAAAAGCGTTCTAATTAGGACGCTTTCTTGTTAATTTTTTTGTGGAAGTATAAAAATTTAAATAAACATGCCATCGTGTCATCGACAAAAAAAAGTAAATAAAAAAGTGTTCCAAGGAGTGGAAGTATAAAAAGTGTAAATAAATATTGCATAGTGTAAGTGTCGAAAAAAGTAAATGAAAAAGCGTTCCAAGGAGTGGAAATATAAAAAATGTAAATAAATATTACATAGTGTAAGTGTCGAAAAAAAAGTAAGCAAAAAAGCGTTCTAGTTAGAACGCTTTCTTGTTTACTTTTTTGTGGAAGTATAAAAATTTAAATAAATATGTCATCGTGTAATCTACGAAAAAAAAGTAACCGAAAAATCGTTCGAAGGAGTCTAATTATAAAAAAAGTGTACGAAAATTACATCCTGTAATCGGAGCAGTAACTCCGGACAGACGACCCGGTGAACAAGAAGACGATATCAATACGCACTCTTGTCACAATATTACAGTGCGAGTGCCTCAAGAAAGAAAAGAATATGATATTGGCAAGAGTCTTAACGAGATATCAATGGCTACTTGGTTGCTTCTCGGATGACCAAACCGCGTCTGAACGCTTGACGTCTCTTACAAGGACCGCGATGTGTTAGTTGCTTTTTCTACTGTCTGCTTTTCACCTTTTTGTCGTTTTTTGCTTCCCATCGCTGAATTTTTCTACTTCGCGTCGATGATTTGATCGAATGTTTTATTATTTTATTTTTTTTACCAAATCTAGGGATGGCTCCAACGCGAAGAGGATCTTTGCCAAAGGGTGAAATTCAAGTGGACGAGGGGTGAACCTATAAGACTTTGACTCGTCGTTCTCGGACAGCCGGTTTCGTTTTGGTATCGTTAGTTTTAATATCCCTCCGGGCTCCGATCATGTTGTAGGATGAAAGGTCCGAAGCGACACCGGAGCTTGCGGTTGTATTTTTCATTCCCCTAGGTCGTTGCGTAGTGACCGCGAGTCGACTTGTAGTATCGAGACGAATATGCTGGATATTAAAAATCGACTCACGAGTGGCCCAAACGATATACTTACATGATCATGTTTAGAATCAGGGAATGTTCTTCTCGGTCATTTTTTTTTGTAAATTTAAAATGCCATGATGCTTTGATTGATGCTTTTTTCCGACTCGTGAGTTTTGTTTTTTAAATGAAAATGTTAGTTCCACAAAACCGAGAAGAACTGTCGCGTGGCACGGTGGCTTTGTCGAAGCGAAATGACCGTTTCTTAATCATCTTATTGGATTTTTTAATATTAAAAAACTGCTAAAAATCTCACTTCGACATGGTCAGCAACGCCGAGGGTCATTTTCAGCTCTTCTAGCGAGCGACTCCACTCTGGAGAATCGCACAGGCACTTGGCAATTTGCGAAATATATCTTCCGCTCATAAAGCCTGTTCAATATGACCACATTGGTGATCATATCCTACTTGAAAGAAACGTAAATTAAATTTTTGTTGAATGTTATCGAAAGAAATAATTAGGGAAGTTCAATTCATCGTTTGACTCGGAAATAATAACTTCTTTTTGGTCATTATGAACGACCATTTCTTTAAAAGCATGTTTTATTAAAATGTTTGTCGAGTCAACAGTATATGCTGCTCACATCCCTTCTCATTTTTGCTCATCTTTCCGGGGCATAGCATTCACGTCTATGTTATACGAATTCTTGGCATGAAGCTTCACTATGCCCAGAAACTCCGAGGAGAGCCTTACTCTTCTCGGAGAAACAGTCTGCCTGATCAAATGAATGATATCAGCAGCTATGCATAAATATTCTCAAAAAAAAAAATGAAAAAGCTTATCTCTTTTCGAGATGTGGATATTGCACGAGTCAGCATGCTCACGTTCATTTTTGTTAATGAGCACTCACTAGTTGCTCGTAGAATCATTGATAGATAGCTGCGGGTTTTCGAGTCTCTAGATCGCTTAGAATCTCTGACTAATCCGTTTGAGGCATTTCAGCACTTATCTTTAAGACACACGGCCTTCAAGAACTTCAGTAGTTGTTAAGTGGTCAACTCGCATCGTCCTCTGTGGCAGTTTCAGGGTAGCTTCTGAGATTGTTATAGAGCCACGAAGCAAGTTGATGATAAGTATGAGTGGGTGCCCTCCTTGAGCAAGAGGGCACAATTACCAAGCTTCGGTGTCGGACACGTCCGGATACGTGGCGCTGGTCAATGAAATAGTGACCGGCTTAAATGCCCTAGTGTTAGGATTTATTTTTGCGCCGAGCGGAATGATCGAGAACCGTGGAGTGTTTCGTAGATGAGGCCGGAGTCTCTGGGTGTAGGGATCGCGATGTCGCGTTTTTTCCTTTGCTTTTACTTGCTCGGGGGATTCAGATGAAAATCAGGTAGGGCCATTCCGCGTATAGTCGTTTAAGTAACGCTAACGTTCCATTCCGAGTGTGATTGTTAGAAAGTAAGCAGGAAGGACAGGAGACGGCAAAGAGTGTTCCATTATTTTTCAGAATGTGTTCATTCCTTTGCTCGTTTCCGCGTAAAGTTTTAAGGCATGAACTAATGATTTCTCGATGGAAATACTTATTGAAGCTCCAGCTGAGTCTGTGTGGCTCAAGATACCACCCAGAGTTCAACTCGCAGCCGAAATGATTATAGTACATCTTTTTCTATCAATCAATTTTTATCTCATCAAGAGACCGATTGATATACCCAAACGCAACCGTTGACCTTCCGTCCGGACATGTGCGAATTGCTAATGTTGCTCAAAGATTTTTTTTGCCAAGTCTTGTCTCGAGTACGAAGGTTTGCTCCACGATTTCGGAGTCAACCGGAGTAATCGTGGTAAGCCAATTTCCGGATTTAATTTTGATTTACTTCTTTTCGGTTCATGAAAATCTTTGAGTAACATATCCTTACAGAACGTCGTGGGATCATCGAGGGACCAGTGTGGTTACATTTACTCTCGAACGATCGCATGTATATCGCTTCGAGGGTATATGGCCACGAGAAGGTTGGTAACTGTCCCATCCACGTTAGTCACTACGCATGACCCAAAGTCACAACCGTGTGACACCCTTTTTCATTTTGCTGGTATTCTCAATACAATTTATAGGATGGAGTTATCCCGGGATAACTCTATTCCTTATTTTTCATCTTGTAAAAAAATACATTTCGAGTCATTGATACGAGAAAATCTCTAGAGCCAACCTCAAAAAATCGGTTTTAAAATGAAAATTGTATCAATGTCGTGCCGCAAAACTTGCGGCGCCAATGTTAGCTAAAAAAACCGCGTATAAAAAGTTAAATCATCCGAGTAATTTGTATCCACTCGTTATATGTGGATTGTATAGGGGTAGGATGTTCTGCTTTGTATGCTTTCAGATCTTCGAAGGATTTCTTTACGCAATTATTTATTTTTTCTGTTTCAGCGATTAATTACTCGTCAATTAACGCTTTTCCAACGTATTTTTTTAAGTTTCAGAAGCCATATAACATCTTTGTCGTGGCAGTTTCTAATTTTTTTTTTCTGTTCACAGAATAAGGCCTTTGATGTATTCTCCGATACTCATTACTAATTTGTCATGCCCCATGCCGTTTAAAAAATTTTAAGGATCTGGGACATCGACAAATTTTATTAAGGCTGATTGAAGAGTGCGAACGAACGGCTTGGAAGGATTGAGGAAGCGTTCTGCTGAGCTGCTTTCACCAGTTGATTCCAAGTATTATGGTAAATAGTATATATGTTTTTTTATTAATAAAATAAGTTCTGAAAATATGTATATTTACAAAAACTTACGAGTAGTATCTTTTAAAACAATTGATCTAGTATTTGTAGCCTTTAATAGCAAAACTCTCTACTGCATCAACTTAAAACGTTGAAAGAAACTGTTTAAAAGAATTATGACGTGGAAAAATTAGATGCTGCAGTATATAATGACTTTTTCAATCGGTGATGACTCAATCGTTAATTTTATTGTTAACATTGCATCTTTCTGTTACAGAGGATATTTGTGATCAAGTTTTTCGGAGGAAGTCCCCCTCATCGATATCTTCAAGTTTAGCGAATTATCAGCTGGTTACTAGAGTCAAGGTGAGAATAATCAATTTTTTCTTCAATATGTACATGCACTTGTCATTTACGTGTTGTGAATTGAGAAAATCAATGAATTTGATCAATGAACTGAACCCTCCATAGTCGAAAAAAGTTATGTGTTTTTGTGATAAAATTGCGAATAATTCTCCGATAGTCACGTAAAGAAATATTCAGATCTGTGTGAAGTACATTTTGAGAGGAGCGCTGTATATTTGAAAGATTTAGGTTTTATTTTGTGAGAATGCTCCATTTACAACTTTTCAGAGTCCACAAATTCGAAAAAAATCGGAGATTGAATTCAAACATAGAAAAATGTATTCCAATTATAAAAAACTAATATTTTAATTATTTTCATTGGAAACAAATTGTTGAATTTTCGAAATTCACATTTTGCTTAAAACATAACATTGATAATTTTTAATATTTTCATCTAAAAATGTATAGTTATACTCTCAATATACAAAACTTAAAAGAGCTAGTCCACAAATGAAGGTCTTGAAAAGTATAGATATTTCGCATATATAAATATAGCAAGTACCATTTCCAAATGCGCTGAAAATGAATTTTACGTTAAAGTCAATAAGTTCGAGTCATGGTGGCCCAGTATGTCAACTATATAAGGGTTACTCTGAGCAGCAAATATTAAATAATTTTGAAAAATGTCATGTTTTATTTGCAGAGTCTCGAATCCACCAGTTTCGACAATCAGATGAGGACAACTCTGGGATCTTCCAACATCGATTTGAGACGGATGGGGTTTCTCTACATCGGTATCGTTAGAATTTGTATTCCTCCGGGCTCCATCATGTCGTAGGACGAAAGGTCCGAAGCGGCACGGAGCTTACGGTTGTAATTTTTTCTCCCCAGGGCGTTGCATAGTTCCCGTGAGTCGACCTCTATAGTATCGAGACGCAAGTGCTCGATATTAAAAATCGACTCACGAGTAGCCCAAATGAATCTTTAAATTTTCGTGTTTAGATGCAGGGAACGTTCTTCTCGGTATACTATTGCTTAATCGTAAAAATAATCACATTGATGTGATTAGTCAAATTAATTCAAAATATTTTAGTTTCTCACATCCGAGAAGAGCTATCGCGTGGTACGGTATAACCTTGTCAGAGCGTCTTGTTCGTTTCTTATTAATGCTAGTTTTGATTTAATATTAAAGAAAAAAGAAACAGATTTTCACTCTGACTTGGTCACCAAGGCCAAGGGTATTTTCAGCTCTTCTAGCAAGCAGCTCCACTTTGGAGAATTGCACAAGCATTTAGCTACTCGCGAAAAACTCGTAAAGCATTTTCAATATGATTTCACTTTGGAGATCATTCATTTTCAAGAAACTGAAATTAAATTTTTGTTCAATAATTTCGACAGAATTAGGGAAATTCAAATCATCGTGTAGCCATGAGGCATTAACTATTGTTTATCATTTTGAACGATTATTTCTTAAAATGCATGTGTCATTAAAATAATATTTGTCGAGTCAACAGTATGCTACTCACACCCCTTCTCACTTTTGCTCATCTTTCCGGAGCATGAAATTCGCGTCTTTCAGTTTTCAAATTCTTGGCATAGCTTCACTTTGCCAAGAAGCTCCGAGAGGAGCCTCACTCCTCTCGGAGAAACAGCCTGCTCGATGAAATGAATCATATCAGCGGCATTGAATAATTATTCTTAAAGAATTCAAACAATTGTTTATCTTAGAGATGTGGGTATGGCACGAGTAAGCATGCTCGCGTTTACTTTTGTTAATGAGCACTCGCTAGTTGCTCGTAGAATCATTGATAGCTAGCTCCGGGTTTTCGAGTCACTAGATCGCTTAGAAAATTCTGACTAACCCGTTTGAGGCATTTCAGCACTTATCTTTAAGTCACACGGCCTTCAAGAACTTCAGTGGTCAACTCGCATCGTCCTCTGTGGCAGTCTCGGGGTAGCTTCTGCGATTGTCACAGAGCCACGAAGCGAGTTGATGATGAGTATGAGTGGGTGCCCTCCTTGAGCAAGAGGGCACAATTACCAAGCTTCGGTGTCGGACACGTCCGGACGTGGCGCCGGTCAATGAAATAGTGACCGGCTTAAATGCCCTAGTGTTAGGATTTATTTTTGCGCCAAGCGGAATGATTGAGAACTGTGGAGTGTTTCGTAGATGAGGCCGGAGCCTCTGGGTGTAAGGATCGCGATGTCGCGTTTTTTCCTTTGCTTTTACTTGCTCGGGGGATTCAGATGAAAATCAGGCAGGGCCATTCCGCGTATAGTTGTTTAAGTAACGTTAACGTTCGATTCCGAGTGTGATTGCTAGAATGTAAGCAGGAAGGACAGGAGACGGCAAAGAGTGCTCAATTCTTTTTCAGAACTCGTTCATTCCTTTGCTTGTTTCCGCATAAAATATTAAGGCATGAACTAATGATTTCTCGATGGAAATACTTATTGAAGCTCCAGCTGAGTCTGTGTGGCTCAAGATACCACCCAGAGTTCAACTCGCAGCCGAAATAATTATAGTACATCTTTTTCTATCAATCAATTTTTATCTCATCAAGAGATCGATTGATATACACAAACGCAACCGTTGACCTTCCGTCCGGACATGTGCGAGTTGCTCATGTTGCTCAAAGATTTTTTTTGCCAAGTCTTGTCTCGAGTACGAAGGTTTGCTCCACGATTTCGGAGTCAACCGGAGTAATCGTGGTAAGCCAATTTCCGGATTTAATTTTGATTTACTTCTTTTCGATTCATAAAAATCTTTGAGTAACATATCCTTACAGATCGTCGTGGGATCATCGAGGGACCAGTGTGGTTACATTTACTCTCGAACGATCGCATGTATATCGATTCGAGGGTAGATGGCCACGAGAAGGTTGGTAACTGTCCCACCCATGAAAGGCACTATGCATATCCCAAAGTCACAATCGTGTGACACCCTTTTTTATTTTGCTGAGATTCTTTATATAATATTAATGATAGAGCTATTCCAGGATAACTCTATCCCAATTTTTTAGAATTATTTTACAAAGTAAGTGTCGAGTCATTGTTGCGAGACAATCGCTAGAGCCACCCCTAAAAATCGGGCTCTAAACCAAACATATTCAAATGTCGTGCCGCAAAACTTGCGGTGCCAATGTTTAGCTAAAATAAATCGCGTAAAATAATAAACTCTTACGGGAACTTTGCCATCCACTCGTTTTATCTGGATCGGATTAGGGGTAGGATGCTCTGTTTCTTGTGCTTACAGGTCTTCGAGGGATTTTTGTTTTAAAATTGTCGCTTGTATTTTTTCTGTTTCAGATTTTTTTTTTCAACTAATGAGACTTTGTTCAACTTCTTTTTTGTTTCAGGGCTTTTTTCGTGGCAGTTTTAATGTTTGTTTTCTGTTCACAGAAAATTTCAAATTCGTTTCCTTCCAGTCTACTGATTAATTTGTAATGCCTCACATTCAAAAAAAAAAATTTCATGACGTGAGGCATGGTCAAATTTTGAAAAGCGTCATAGGCCGGATGATAAGACGTGGTTGGGTCTATAAGAATTAAGGGTCCGATCAGCGATATTTATTTTTCGCTGTCAACTTCACATTTCAAGGTAACGTGGTATTTAACAATTCAAAAAAATTTAGAAATTTAAATGACTGCCCGAATACAATTGCAAATATTGTTGTTCGTTTTACAGGCCATTTATCTATGATTGCTGGTCACCGTCGAAGAAGGAAAAAACAGTTTCAATGCGATGAGCTCAAGTAAGTAACTTGAAATGAAATGGATATACTTTTATTCAGGAATTTATAGAATGTGATGTATCTATAATTTTTTATTATTTTATGTTATTTTACAGAATCTAGGCATGGCTCCAATGCGAAGAGACTTTGCCAAAGGGTGAAAGTCAAATGGACGAGGGGTGATCCTATAAGACTTTGACTCGTCGTTCTCTGACAGCCGGGTTCTCTTTGGTATCGTTAGTTTTGATATCCCTCCGGGCTCTGATCATGTCGTAGGATGAAAGGTCCGAAGCGACACCAGAGCTTGCGGTTATATTTTATATTCCCCTAAGTTGTTGCGCAGTGACCGCGAGTCGACTTGTAGTATCGAGACGAATGTGCTGGATATTAAAAATCGACTCACGAGTGGCCCAAACGAAATACTTACACGTTTTTGAATCATCTTATTTGATTTTTCAACCTTGAAAAAAACTGCTAAAAATCTCACTTTGACTTGGTCACCAGCGCTGAGGGTCATTTTCAGCTTTTCTAGCGAGCGACTCCACTCTGGAGAATCGCACAGGCACTTGGCAATTTGCGCAATAAATATTCTGCTCATAAAGCCTGTTTAATATGACTCCACATTGGTAATCATATTCTACTTGAAAGAAACGTAAATTAAAGTTTTGTTCTTTGTTATCGACAGAATTAGGGAAATTCAAATCATGGTTAGGCCATGAAACTTTTATTTTTTTTTCATCATTATGAACGATTATTTCTTAAAATGCATGAGTCGTTCTTCTTAAAAGTCTTTCTTATGAGTCTTTCTTTTTTCTTAAAATAGTCATCGACAAAAAAAAAGTAAATAAATTAGCGTTCCAAGGAGTGGAAATGTAAAAAATTTGTATAAATATTACATAGTGTAATCGACGAAAAAAAAAGTAAATGAAAAAGCGTTCCAAGGAGCGGAAATATAAATTATGTGTATAAATATTACACAGTGTCACCGACAAAAAAAAAATAAATGAAGTAGCCTTCCAAGGAGTGGAAATGTAAAAAATGTGTGTAAATATTACATCGTCTAATCGACGAAAAAAAAAGTAAATGAAAAAGCGTTCCAAGGAGTGGAAATATAAAAAATGTAAATAAATGTTACATAGTGTAAGTGTCGAAAAAAAGTAAGCGAAAAAGCGTTCTAATTAGAACGCTTTATTGTTTACTTTTTTGTGGAAGTATAAAAATTTAAATAAATATGCCATCGTGTAATCTACGAAAAAAAGTAAATGAAAAACTGTTCCAAGGAGTGGAAATATAAAAAATTTAAACAAATATTCCACCGTGTGATCGTCGAAAAAAAAGTGGGTAAACGAAAAATTGTTCGAAGTTGTCTAATTATAAAAAAAGTGGACGAATATTACATCCTATAATCGGAGCAGTAACTCCGGACAGACGACCCGGCGAACAAGAAGACGATATCAATAGGCACTCTTGTCCCAATATTACAGTGTGAGTGCCTCAAGAAATAAATGAATATGATATTGATGTTTTAGTTGCTTTTTCTACTGTCTACTTTTGACCCTTTTGTCGTTTTTTGCTTCTCATCACTGAATTTTTCTACTTCGCGTCGATGATTTGATCGAATGTTTTATTATTTTATTTTTTTTACCAAATCTAGGGATGGCTCCAACGCGAAGAGGATCTTTGCCAAAGGGTGAAATTCAAGTGGACGAGGGGTGAACCTATAAGACTTTGACTCGTCGTTCTCGGACAGCCGGTTTCGTTTTGGTATCGTTAGTTTTAATATCCCTCCGGGCTCCGATCATGTTGTAGGATGAAAGGTCCGAAGCGACACCGGAGCTTGCGGTTGTATTTTTCATTCCCCTAGGTCGTTGCGTAGTGACCGCGAGTCGACTTGTAGTATCGAGACGAATATGCTGGATATTAAAAATCGACTCACGAGTGGCCCAAACGATATACTTACATGATCATGTTTAGAATCAGGGAATGTTCTTCTCGGTCATTTTTTTTTTGTAAATTTAAAATGCCATGATGCTTTGATTGATGCTTTTTTCCGACTCGTGAGTTTTTTTTTTTTAATGAAAATGTTAGCTCCACAAAACCGAGAAGAACTGTCGCGTGGCACGGTGGCTTTGTCGAAGCGAAATGACCGTTTCTAAATCATCTTATTGGATTTTTCAATATAAAAAAACTGCTAAAAATCTCACTTCGACATGGTCACCAACGCCGAGGGTCATTTTCAGCTCTTCTAGCGAGCGACTCCACTCTGGAGAATCGCACAGGCACTTGGCAATTCGCGCAATATATAATCTGCTCATAAAGCCTGTTCAATATGACTCCACTTTGGTAATCATATTCTACTTTTGAAAGAAACGTAAATTAAATTTTTGTTCTTTGTTATCTACAGAATTAGGGAAATTCAAATCATCGTTTGGCCATGAAACATTAACTTTTTTTTTATCATTATTAATGATTATTTCTCAAAATGCATGAGTTATTAAAATATTGGTCGAGTCAACAGTATGATGCTCACGCCCCTTCTCATTTTGCTCATGTTTCCGGAGCATGAAATTCGCGATTTTTTAGGATTTCAATTCTTGACAAAGCTTCACTTCGCCAAGAAACTCCGAGGGGAGCCTCACTCCTCTCGGAGAAACAGCCTGCTTGATGAAATGAATCATATCAGCAGCATTGATACGTCTCCGTAAAATTAGAAGATCAATTTCCAGCAGATAAAAAAAAATGGAGTTCTATTCGCATGCAGCCGAGTTCTAGAGTTCCTGACACTTTTTAGTGATAGTTCTAGCGATTTTACCCAAAAAATTCGAATAAGAAAATGAATGTCTAACTTTCCGCAGCAGATCATTTAGTTGAAAACTCATAAATTCAATGTATTTTAACGAGCTTCATAGTTTTCTGTTGTTCACAACAATAGTTCTACCGTTAAAAATCGACAATAATTTTTATTCATGGATTTATTTCGGATTTCATTAAAAACATAGGATCATCTACGATTGTGATCTGCTGATATACCAACGTGAATTCTGGGCGCGTTTCAAGTCTCAGGTTATAGTTCTGATACTCTTGCATTAATTACAAAAGAGTTCTGGCTCCCAGTCATTTCTGTAGTAGGGAGTAGCTATGTTTTTTGTCCTACGGTCGTTAAGATTCACAATTCGTTAAGATTGATATTTATGAAGGAATTTACGCGAATAAGTTTGTCAAAAGGAAGGTCTCGATGACCTGTTGGTAGATAAGAAATCGTGCGAATGAGTAACAATCCGTTATGGCCAAAATTGAGGTCTTTTCGGCACTCCCAGTAACTTTTATTATTGAGTAGTTATACAATTTTGATTATGATGAATTGACGTCTCGATGACGCCTTTCTATGAGGGGAATTAGGCGAATGAAAGTTTGCTAAATGGAAGTCTCGATGAACTGTTGGTAGATAAGAAATCGTGCGAATGAGTAACAATTCGTTATGGCCAAAATTGAGGTCTTTTCGGCACTCCCAGTAGCTTTTACTATTGAGTTAGTATACAATTTGAATCAGAATAAATTGACGTCTCGATGACGTCCTTCTACGAGGGGAATTAGGCGAATGAAAGTTTGCTAAAAGGAAGTCTCGATGACCTGTTGGTAGATAAGAAATCGTGCGAATGAGTAACAATCCGTTATGGCCAAAATTGAGGTCTTTTCGGCACTCCCAGTAACTTTTATTATTGAGTAGTTATACAATTTTGATTATAATGAATTGACGTCTCGATGACGCCTTTCTATGAGGGGAATTAGGCGAATGAAAGTTTGCTAAATGGAAGTCTCGATGAACTGTTGGTAGATAAGAAATCGTGCGAATGAGTAACAATTCGTTATGGCCAAAATTGAGGTCTTTTCGGCACTCCCAGTAGCTTTTACTATTGAGTTAGTATACAATTTGAATCAGAATAAATTGACGTCTCGATGACGTCCTTCTACGAGGGGAATTAGGCGAATGAAAGTTTGCTAAAAGGAAGTCTCGATGACCTGTTGGTAGATAAGAAATCGTGCGAATGAGTAACAATCCGTTATGGCCAAAATTGAGGTCTTTTCGGCACTCCCAGTAACTTTTATTATTGAGTAGTTATACAATTTTGATTATAATGAATTGACGTCTCGATGACGCCTTTCTATGAGGGGAATTAGGCGAATGAAAGTTTGCTAAAAGGAAGTCTCGATGAACTGTTGGTAGATAAGAAATCGTGCGAATGAGTAACAATTCGTTATGGCCAAAATTGAGGTCTTTTCGGCACTCCCAGTAGCTTTTACTATTGAGTTAGTATACAATTTGAATCAGAATAAATTGAGGTCTCGATGACGTCCTTCTACGAAAGAAATTACGCGAATCCGCGTTGTCATTTCGTTACAATACATTGAATCCATCAGGTTTTAACTAAATGATCTGCTACGCGATGTTAGCAGATCATTTTTTTACTTGTATTTTTTTTTTTGTAAAATCGCTAGAACTATTGTTAAAAAGTATCAGGAACTATATAGAGCTCGGCTGCATGCGCATAGACCTCCATTTTTTTTATCTGTTGGAAAAACATCTACTAACTTCACGGACACCATATTGAATCATTATTCTTAAAAGAATTGAAACAATTATTTATCTTCGAGATGTGGGTATGGCACGAGTCAGCATGCTCGCGTTTACTTTTGTTGATGAGCACTCGTTAGTTGCTCGTACAATCCTTGATATAGCTCCGGGTTTTCGAGTCTCTAGATCGCTTAGAAATTCTGACTAACCCGTTTCAGGCATTTCAGCACGTATCATTAAGACACACGGCCTTCAAGAACTTCAGTAGTTGATAAGTGGTCAACTTGCATCGTCCTCTGTGGCAGTCGCAGGGTAGCTTCTGAGATTGTCACAGAGCCACGAAGCGAGTTGATGAAAAGTATGAGTGGGTGCCCTCCTTGAGCAAGAGGGCACAATTACCAAGCTTCGGTGTCGGACACGTCCGGACGTGGCGCTGGTCAATGAAATAGTGACCGGCTTAAATGCCCTAGTGTTAGGATTTATTTTTGCGCCGAGCGGAATGATTGAGAACCGTGGAGTGTTTCGTAGATGAGGCCGGAGCCTCTGGGTGTAGGGATCGCGATGTCGCGTTTTTTCCTTTGCTTTTACTTGCTCGGGGGATTTGGATGAAAATCAGGCAGGGCCATTCCGCGTATAGTCGTTTAAGTAACGTTAACTTTCGATTCCGAGAGTGATTGCTAGTATGTAAGCAGGAAGGACAGGAGACGACAAAGAATGTTTAATTCTTTTTCAGAGTTTGTTCATTCCTTTGCTCGTTTCCGCGTAAAGTTTTAAGGCATGTACTAATAATTTCTCGATGGAAATACTTATTGAAGCTCCAGCTGAGTCTGTGTGGCTCAAGATACCACCCAGAGTTCAACTCGCAGCCGAAATGATTATAGTACATCTTTCATTATCAATCAATTTTTATCTCATCAAGAGACCGATTGATATACACAAACGCAACCGTTGACCTTCCGTCCGGACATGTGCGAATTGCTCATGTTGCTCAAAGATTTTTTTTGTCAAGTCTTGTCTCGAGTACGAAGGTTTGCTCCACGATTTCGGAGTCAACCGGAGTAATCGTGGTAAGCCAATTTCCGGATTTAGTGTTGACTTAATTCTTTTCGATTCATGAAAATCTTTGAGTAACATATCCTTACAGATCGTCGTGGGATCATCGAGGGACCAGTGTGGTTACATTTACTCTCGAAGGATCGCATGAATATCGCTTCGAGGGTAGATGGCCACGAGAAGGTTTGGTAACTGTCCCATCCATGAAAGTCACTACGCACGACCCAAAGTCACAACCGTGTGATACCCTTTTTGATTTTGCTGATATTTTTAATGTCGTATATAGGATGGAGTTATCCAGGGATAATTCTATTATTTATTAATTTTTACTTTTTAACAAAATAAATGTCGAGTCGTTGTTACGAGAAAATATGTAGAGCCACCCCCAAAAAATTGTGTTGTAATTAAAACTGCACAAGAATGTCGTAGCGCAAAACTTGCGGTGCCAATGTTATAAATTGAAAATCGCTTTTAAAAAGTAAAATTACGGCGCGGGGGGACCATATTCATTTTCGTGTGTGAATTTTTGTGTTTTTTCTGTTTCAGCTTTTTGTTTTTTTTTTTTTTTCTTTTTCTGTTACAGATCTACGTTGGATGTATCTATAAAATTTATTGCTTAACTTGTACTTTATCTGTTTCAGTTTTGATCACTGCTTTTGTTTTTTTTTCTTCCTATTTAAGACGTTAAAAAAACGGAGTATAAAGCAAGTATCGTTTTTCCGCGTGCATTAGTTTCTTCTTGCTGTATTTTTTTTTGCTAATCTTCTGTTCTGACCATTTTCTTTTGATAACCTGATATCCTTGTTTTTATCCTGGTTTGTAGTTTCCTGGTCTACTTAGTTAACTTAATATCCTAGTGTTGTTTTAACTTTTCGGTTTTGTTAATTGCTTGCTTGTTCACTTGCTCATAGATTTAATTATTCTGCTCAATTGCTTTGTATCAGCACAAGCTTTTTTTAATTAATTTTTTTTATGCACTTGCGGTAGTGAAACACTTTTTGTTGTATTTAACAGAGTGCCACCTATATAGTATACTTGCTCCATACTCCGGGTCTCGATGAGCAGTGACCTCCACGTGGTGAGACCCGGAAAACTAATTATATGAGAATAATAAGATCATTCAACAATGTGCTCTTTTATTCTAATATTTCGAGTTTACAGACAGCTGCTCAAGTAATTTAATTTTAAGCGTGTCTCTTACTAGTAGATAATGTTTGTTCTAACTTTGTAGCTTTAATGTATACATTTATACAGCGTTCTGTATAATTGTACTCTTCATAACTCAACCCATACATAACGGCAACCCTACTGTGATCCCCCTGGTTCTGATGTTCAGTAGTTCAGTGTTTAGTTTTCACTATTTTGAGTTGAAGAAAATCTCGGAGAGACAGACGCCAACGGATCCGATAAACGGGGCGTAAAAAAGTTCCATTACTCGCGTTTTTCTTTCACAAATGCTCAAAACTATGAAAGTATAATTAGCAACGATAAAGCGTGAAATTTAAGACAAAATGGATAGCATCATAGTCGCAATAATAGTCAGACCGTTATCAAAATGTGAAAGGGAGACATTCTTTCAATGAAATGGGGCGTCTGGAACAACTGCTGTATTGCTTCTCTCGACCCTAAGCTCAAAAAACATGGGAAACCTTTCTATTTCGGTGAGTCGTTTTATCTATCGATATCCAGCTTCAATGAGGAGAAAAATTTGTATCGTGGTTGCCCATTTGCGCTCTGGCTCTAACTTTTTTCGCGCTTGAATCCCAATATTGTTGTGTTTTTTTTTTAAATTTAATTTAACCAGGAGTTTCAATAATTGAGGTCTGAAATTCAACTTTGAGCTGAAAATTCCATAACAAATAGCCCATTCGTGTCGACGAATTTATAAAAACACGAATTTACGAATTACAAGGCATATTTGTTTCAACTAACAGGAAGATGGAGAGTCGCGAGTCAGATTCCGATGGGGCGGTTTAAATTTCGCAGTCGAATTTGGTGGATCTCGTCGGTTTCGAGAGATCAAAGCCGAATGGTGTTGCGAAAACTCTACATACATCTCTGGGAGGCAATGCCATAACGACGGTAGTATGCGCCGTTAGGCCGGCTGCTTTGAAGGAAACGCAGGACACATTTGCATGAGTAAAATTCTCAAATAAAATATATTTTTATCCAATTAAGTGCAGTGAGAGTAAAAATTTGGAATTTTCGTATAGAATGTACAGAAATAAATTTCAAAGAGGAACAGTAATGCATTCTAACAACGGAGCATTTATAAAGAAATTTGAAAATGCCGGGCCAACTTCATATAGGTATTCTCAGTACCCGCCGGTATACCGGACAATAATTTTAAGGAAATTTAAGTTTCTAATAATTTTAAGGAAATTTCACATTATATACTTGAACCGTGTCAAGCTCATCCTTGAAGCATTATACATATTATGTTTGAAGTATACTCGAAATGAAAAACAATCAATTCCCCGTTTATAAATTTAAAAAACGTAATCATCAAATTAATGTAATAAATTGTTATGTATATATTGAAAAGGTCTGAGATATCCTTCTATTTTTTTATTGTTACTTATATGGACTTATATTTTCCACAGCTACGTACAAAATAAAGCAAAAGTTTATTAATTTAAATCTCGAAAGCTCTGTCAGAGCGTATTAGGGCTCATCCACAGTTAAAAAAAAAAAATGTAACGAACAGGGAACAAGGAACAAGACAATTCAGCCAATCCGCGAGCAAGGTTGAAACGTCGGTCGATCGTGGCGGGGATTGCGTGTGTTCCATGTTCCTCCGATCTTTGTACACTGTGTGCATGATAACCCTTGCAATTAATCCAAGCTTTCAAGAATTTTTCTTTATCTCAATTTTTTTTGTAATTTTTCTTTGCAATTTTTCAAATGACAGAACACTCGCAACGATTAATGGAATGCCCAGTGTGTTCAAATAAATATTCCTTGTCACAAATTGAGGAACACGTTGATAGATGCCTTTCGTTGATAAATTTCGACGAAAATGCGAAAGATAAAGAGACGAAGAGATCGTATCCCTTTGTGGGAGATGCTGCGAAGGATTCGTTGAATAAAAAACGAAAAGTTGACTCGGACGCTCAATCGACGAGCAAAATTGACGATAAAAATGTAAAATCATCCAATGTCTTTTCAAAAACGATTAAAAGTTCGACTTCTACTCCTGTGAATCCAAATACTCAAACAAAGAAAGATCACGTTCCGCTGTCGGAATTATTGAGACCAACGAGTCTGGAGACATACGTAGGTCAGAAACAATTGTTAGGAGCCAAAACTGTTCTCGGCAGATTATTGAAAAATGGTGAAATAACAAGTATGATTCTGTGGGGACCGCCGGGCTGTGGAAAGGTAAAAGAATCTTTTTATTTTATTTTTTTCCATTTCAAAATAAGATAAAATAAAGTATATATCGGTGAAGGCGGTATGCAAAGAATATCCACTGTGAAAAAAAAAAAAATTTTATTAAACTCAAATTCGTTCAGACGTCACTGGCCAATGTAATAGCCAAGAGTACAAAGGGCAATGGCAATGAAAAAATAAGATTCGTCAAGCTTTCCGCTGCTGCATCGGGCATAGCCGATATCAGAGAAGCCGTGAGCTCAGCGGCGAAAGAGCTAAAACTCGGTCATCGTACAATTCTCTTTATGGATGAAATTCATCGTTTCAACAAGTTGCAGCAGGATATTTTTTTGCCTCATGTAGAAGCCGGTACTTTTATTCTGATCGGCGCCACAACGGAAAATCCGTCATTCTCGCTAAATTCTGCTCTTTTATCGCGATGTCGAGTTTTCGTATTGGAAAAATTAACCAAAGACGAGACTATCGAAATATTGAAAAGAGGAATTCTCTCCTTGGGCGGCATCTTACTTAAATCCTACAAATTTTCCGATAAAAATTTTAAAACCCCGGAGAAATATTCTCCTCCCGCCGATGCTAAATTTCTCATAGACGAAGAGGCTACTCAATGGCTGGCGGATTCCTGCAACGGAGACGCTGGGGTAGCCTTGGGTTGTCTGGAAATTGTCACGAGACCGAGAATTTACAACGAGCAGGGATCATTAGGATCATCGAGAACGATTCAACCTCTAAAATTAGGCATCGAAGATCTGAGAGAGGGTCTGGAGCGTACCAACGTTCTGTTGGATGGAAAATCCGATTTTAAGTACGATCTCGTATCGGCTATGCAAAAATCTGTTAGAGCCGGAAATTCCAGCGCTTGCCTCTATTGGCTGGCTAGGCTTATGGCTTGCGGAGAGGATCCTGTTTATATAGCGAGACGTTTGGTCAGAATCGCCAGCGAGGACGTTGGTCTCGCAGATCCCGAAGCTTTGGGTAAAATTTTTGTAAATATATGTTTGCTTTGACCAGCACTCTTGACCCGTATGACGTCGTCTATTATACATAGCATGGAAATAAAAAAATTCTTGAACGACGATGAATTTGAATTATCATAACTGCCCTGAGAATTACTTTTCTCCCAGAGATCATTTTTTTTTTCGGTAAAATATTACTTTGATTGTTTTTGCTAATTCAGATATAGCGGTGCACGCTATGCACGCTTGTCAAATGATAGGAATGCCCGAGTGCGATATTATGCTAAGTCAATGCGCGATATACATGGCAAAAGCATCGAAATCTCGTTCGGTGCACGATGCGCTGCGAAAAGCTCAAAAAACCATCATTGAACAGAAAGGACCGCAGCCTTCGGTGCCTTTGCATATAAAGTGCAGAGGCGGAGAAGGAAAATTGGAAGCGAGCTTGGGTAAGAAATTTTACAAGAATAATGTATAGCGTGAGAAAAATTTTAAAGAACACGAACTGTCGTTACCTATGGTTCCTGATGATTGTTCAGGTGCAGCGAGAATTCATCTATTGCGAGAGGAGGAAGAAAGAGGAAAAAGTTGTTTACCGCCTGGCCTCAAAAACATTGATTTCTTTAATCACGAATAGGCTACAAAAATGTTTTCGTCGTTTCATCGAGTATAATGATAATAATGCGTGTAAATAAAGTAACGTCGAAGAGTATTCATCACAGTAAATCAATAGACGGCATAAATAGTTTTGTTTAATCCTTAAAACACAAAAAACAGTTGCAATGTCTTTGGATGTGGAAAAATTTGTGGAAAAATTTTGGCACCAAGTCTGCTGGGTTTCGAAAATTTGAAACAAATAAAAACAACCGTTATATCACGATATTTTTTAAAACTGTGTTTTTATAAATTATTATGCATCGGATTTATAGTATAGGCCACACTAAAGCGTGTAAAGCGTGTAGATTTTTAAATTTCAGTTAAACTAATTTCTATAGGTTTGCATTTTCGTTGAGTTTTTTTTTAATAACCCACAGTGTCGATACAATTTTTTACATTTTATAGAACACCTGTCTTTGTAATATGGAAGATACTCTGTCGAATCTTGCTAGAACAGAATTTAAAAACAAAAAAAAGTAAAACACGTTGCAGCACGTGAAATGGTTACGCGATATAATTTTCGAAAAGAAAGATTTTTCACTATTAAAACGGTTTTATCCGGTACGCACTGCAAATCAAACTTTTTAATTTTCGAAAAAAAAAAATTAAAAGCCCGCTGGATCGTGTCGCCCAATCATCGTCGTTCTCGAGCCACATGACGTCACATGACGAGCCAATCAGCGTTCGCCTATCCGAGTATAACCTCGCGTTGATAGGCCGAGAATTTCATCGATGAGACGTACGGGGAGATAAAAATTGTGACGCATACTCTTTAATTTTTTTTTTTCGAGTTTCTCGTTCGCTCGTTCCTTCTTACATCAGATTTTCGAAGCAACGGATTGACGTTTCTCGCGAGTGATCGAGAGACGGGACTCTTTTGTCCATCTTTCCCTATCAACTCTCGGTGTGTGGCATTTAAATTATCAGTTTAGTGTATCCATCATCAAGTATGAAGATTTGGACGTCCGAACACACGTTCAAGTAAGTCCGCAAAACGATCGATCCGACGAGAGATGAAAATACCTAACCTCGAAATTTCGTTGATTTCGCACGCAAAGAGAGAAGAAAAAGAATCAAAATTCATGAATTTCATCGGTTTATTTGCCTCTCTCTCTCTCTCTCTTTTTGTTCAGCCATCCATGGGAAACGGTCGCGCAGGCAGCACTGAGAAAATATCCAAATCCCATGAATACGAATGTGCGAGGAACCGATGTCATTGACAGGAAAGTCGTCGAGGGTGTTCTACATACTCACAGACTCGTGACCAGTGATTTTGGCTTTCCGAAGTGGGCACAGGCGGTAAGTCTCGATTTTCACCCCTTTAGATCTGTATTAAAGGATTTTTTCTTTCTTTCAATGATGTTTGGGGGGGGGGGGCAAAAAAAAACTAACCTAACCTAAAAAATTGTACCTCCGTAACGTACAAGTACGATTATTGCCTTTGTTCGCAAATTTGAGTCACCTATTCAACAAACTACGCGTGAATTGCAAATTTTTCTGGCATTTCGATACGCTCAGTTTGTGACCTAACCTAGAAAAATTTCGATCGAAAAAAACGCCTATTTAAAAATTTTTTGTACGAAATTTAATGAAAAAAAAAAGGTTAAAGACCGTTATTTACATGCATTGGATGAAAAAAACGTTCCAAAGCTTCGTAATTAAGGACACGGGTTACGTAATTCGGGTCATAAGCATTTTCTACTGCAGAGTGCATTCGAGGTTATGTATCGACTCGGTAAACGAGATAATACGATTTAAATGCACTTGCCATTATCAAAAAAATTTCTTTGTGCTATGGGTTTTTTTTTTCTTTTTTTTTCTTCTATCTCTGGACAGAGCGGGTAATTCGTATCATCGTGATAATAATGCTGACGACGAATTTCGCGTGTTCTCGTTTTGCCCGATACAAGTCTTTGTCGCGTCATTGACCTTCGAAGGTCAAGCTCAATGTCGGAACAACGAGAATATAGTTCGTTTGCCAAGAATTTTTGCCAGAAACACGAAAAAAAAAAAAAAAAAACCTACAAAATAGGGGGCCTTCTTGAGATTTGGTTAGTTTTCTCTTCGATAGCATCGAGATGCGTCGTTCGCAAGACGGCAAGTAGCCGCAAAATTGCAGGCAAAGCGCAACGCCGCAGCTGCCACCGAATCGCCTCGAACGGTAACGGTGCACGGTGGCAGCAAAATTTAGTAAAAATGCGATGGCTAGTCGACAGCGGAATTGCGACAATCGCTAACAGCGTTTGAGCGCCAAGATAGCTCGTTGCAACATCGCGACTGCGACTGAATTGCGGTACGTTGCGATAGAAAAGTTTAGGCGAAAGCTTCATGCTTATCCGACGACAGAATTGCGACAAATTGTAACGTCATATTAGCGGCAGAACTGTATCACGCGGAATAGCAGGATAGCCACGGTTTCTTTTTACATAGTTCAATTAATAAACTAGTTATTTTTTAAAAAAACTCGTTGTTTGAAACGATTATTAATTAACGGAAATTCCAAAAATGGGATGACTTTGTTTCAACTGGATAATGGATTCACATTTATTATAATCGTATCGCTATTTCAGGAAGTTTTTTTTTTTTTATTCGGACAGTGCCGAATCTTGGGTATTTAGGAATATTGAAATTATATAGAAATATTGAAGATATAGGCGGCAGAAAAAAAAAATATAATGCACCGCGTAACTTTCTTATTGAGTACCCATTGTAAATATACATAAGCACAGTTTGTCGTAATTCTGCTGTTGGTCTAGTTTCCAAAAAAAAGTAAGGTTGAGAAATTGCGCGAATGAATAAAAAAGACTATTTCGACTGGAGAAGAAAAAAGAAAGCATGCAACTTAGAAACTTGCGCATTGATTCTTCATCATTCTGTTTGGATCGCGAAGCTTGGTCTATGAGGAAATTGGGTTTTTGAATTTCTGCTTTCTCATAAAATAATGGGGAAACAATGCGCAAATTTCTAATTTGCATGCTTCTTTCAGAATTTTATTTTAACAATTCAAGATTTTCAACGTTATTTACAAGTAATTTAATTTTTTTTTTTGCTTCAAAACTGCAGAAAATTTGTTCATCACTTTTAGGCTAAATCAATGCCGTTGTACCAATAACCCATTAGTTGCATCGTCAATCGAACTTTAACTTAAGATGCGGCATAACCAACACTTTACCGAACAATAGTGTTCCCTGGTTTATTTTTTTTTTTAGCAAGTACCGGCTCGATATTGGTAAATTTACGAAAGTTAGAGCAAGCATATAAATTCCCATAAACGTTTGAAATATCATAAAATTGCAAAATTTTCCAAATCTGAAACTCTTTAGCGATTCTTTTTAAACTCAATATCGAGAATCGTTGTTAGCTTGTTTATTTGTATGTATATGAGGTGCTAGCTTCAATTAAAAATTACAAAAATAATTGACACCTTTTTTTTCGAATCAATTAAAAATTACAAAAGTAATTGACCCTTTTTTTTCCAACGAATTAAAAATTACAAAAGTAATTGACACCTTTTTTCGAATCAATTACAAATTACAAAAGTAAATGACCCTTTTTTTTCGAACGAATTAAAAATTACAAAAGTAATTGACCCTTTTTTTCGAACGAATTAAAAATTACAAAAGTAATTGACACCTTTTTTCGAATCAATTACAAATTACAAAAGTAATTGACCCTTTTTTTTCCAACGAATTAAAAATTACAAAAGTAATTGATACCTTTTTTCGAATCAATTAAAAATTAAAATTGCAATTGACATCTTTTTTCGAATCAATTAAAAATTAAAATTGCAATTGACATCTTTTTTCGAATCAATTACAAATTACAAAAGTAATTGACCCTTTTTTTCCAACGAATTAAAAATTACAAAAGTAATTGACCCTTTTTTTCGAACGAATTAAAAATTACAAAAGTAATTGACACCTTTTTTCGAATCAATTAAAAATTAAAATGGCAATTGACATATTTTTTCGAATCAATTACAAATTACAAAAGTAATTGACCCTTTTTTTCCAACGAATTAAAAATTACAAAAGTAATTGACCCTTTTTTTCGAACGAATTAAAAATTACAAAAGTAATTGACACCTTTTTTCGAATCAATTAAAAATTAAAATGGCAATTGACATATTTTTTCGAATAAATTACAAATTACAAAAGTAATTGACCCTTTTTTTTCGAACGAATTTAAAAATTACAAAAGTAATTGACACCTTTTTTTCGAATCAATTAAAAATTAAAATTTTAATTGACATATTTTTTCGAATCAATTACAAATTACAAAAGTAATTGACCCTTTTTTTTCGAACGAATTAAAAATGACAAAAGTAATTGACACCTTTTTCGAATCAATTAAAATTTTTAAACGGTATCCATGGATCATTCCGAATATATACGGGTGATTTCAAGTATGTATGGGTGCAAATAATCATAATTGCGAAGGTGTCAAATGAGTGCAAGTACATACGATTAGATATAATGATATTTGGGCAGACGTAACATCCGGCCGGATTAAAAATAGTTGAGTTGGCATGGAATGCCCCTCATATATCTAAGCACATCTAGATATAACATTGGGGTACATCTAGATGTACTCCAATTGTTGCTTTGATATTTCAATGTGAAACTTTATGCTGAACGAAAAACACGCGCCAGATGCCTATGCGTCACACTTTCAACCGAGTTTCAACTGTCTCGTCCCTTGATTGCCTCGATTACCGCTGTTCGGTCGATGCGCGAAAATACTCTACGAATTGATTCGTAAAAAGATGTCAATTACATTTTTAATTTGTCATTGATTTGAAAAAGGATGTGAATTATATTATTAATTTTTAATTGAATAAACAAAAAGATGTAAATTACTTTTGTAATTTGTAATTGATTCAAAAAAAAAACGACGTCACTTACAATTTGAATTTGTAATTTGAATTTCCAAGGTGACAAACCGAGAACGACGAAAATCTTTGAACTGCGAAGCGCTTTATATTCAATGAGGTTTAGGCTTGTCGAAGAATGCGGGGAAAAGATCGCTTGACTCGCGAGCTGCCGGGCTCTCAGCCCGCGAGAGAGGTCCATTTTACGAAATTTCAAGCTTGTTATTCCTCAGCTTGAGCGCACCAGCCGCTTTCTTTAAAAACCGTGCAGTAAAACTTGTTCCCGTTGATCACATAATAATCTTAAATTTGTACATTATCCGGTGGATGTTTTTTTTTTTTTTTTTTTTTTTTTTTCATTGATTTCGTATAATTCTATAAAAAATCAGATTGTGGCTTGACGTTGCTAAAAGTGTCTATGCAATAAGAGCGGATCTCTGCCAATTTATTTTCTCAAAAATCGCGTAGGAAAAAATTCTGAAAACAATTGACCCAGATCCATTATTGATAGACACAAAACAATGTTATAAAAATTTCAACCTAACGGTATATGTGGTCCATGAGTACTGAAACTCCTCGATTGCGGGAAAAATTGATCTTTCTATATGCGGGAATGCTCCGCTCCGTACGACAATAAGCGCGGTCATTGCTTTGTTCGCTTAGGCTCATCATCGGACATTTCAATTTTCTTCATCTTTGTCGAATCAGATTTTTTGCCGCTGAGTACCATATATATTTGAACTTTAGTGTTTTTTTTTTTGGTTAGCCGGTAAGGTTCCTCTGCTCCGAGGCTCTTTGCTGGCTAAAGTGACATTTAATTTTCCAATCTAGAGTGCAATTTAAAAAGAACGACTCTTCCCGAAGGTTCGGCCAGAAAAGACGAAGCGCTGTTGCTTCGAAAGCTTGCGAAAACTTTTGAACAGATCAAGACAAAACTATTTCCTCTCCCCGCCGTAGTAGTAACTTTGTGTTTTTTTTGTCTTTAAAAATATATCGAGAAACTCCCATAGGGACCGTGCGTGTAGACTTTTTCGCCACCTGGTGATAAAAACATTTACTAATCTTCGGCATTTATTAAACTTTTACACGTCATTTGCGGTTTAATAATTATTTATTAAATAAAGTTAAATAATTTTACTAATGTCTGACCCAAAATTAGTTTGCTGCATCCGAGGATGTACAAAAATCTCACGTCGGAAACGTGGATTCGATTCATCAGTGAAATTTTACGGTTTTCCTGACTGCACGCTTGGTACTCTGTGCATGGAGAAATGATAAACGCTTGTTTGTGGTACACCACTTGACAGAGGTTACGATGACTTGTCCATTCAAATCTTCTATCTCGGCAACATTGAAAACATGACCTGATTTTTAAATAACTTTTCACCTTTCATAATATTTTGGCCTTGAACACGGTTGTTAATCACTGGCCGAAAACTATATTTAATTACTTTTTCCATTGTTTATTGAGTTATTCATTGCAATTATACGAAATTTTTTTTATAAAGTTGACAACAGAGAGCGCGAGCTTCGGCAGTAGTGCTGCCTCTATATTTCGTGCACGGTCCCTATTGCAATTCATATCTTCATTTTGTACAACCAAAAGGTTAGCCTACGTGTTAATTTGAAGCTTAACATGTGCTCATCGTTTCCCTGTTTGAGCCTTACAATTTCAAAAACTTTTCTCACGATCCGCAACGTAAAAGTTCACTCAATCTGGCGTGGAAAAAAAAAACGGTCTTTTTTCACATCCTATTGGAATTACATATAAATTGAAAAATCTTTGTTTTTCCCCGCTCGTCACAATGAGTTATGGCTCACTTGAATATACTTGAGAGTATATTCTTGATTTGGCAGCTTTTGAAATTCGTTAAAAATATTTATAAAAATTTTGAACTAACCTAAAATTCAAGTCTCGTACACGCGATGAGAAAGAAGCACAGTCCAACTCGTCGAGTCTCAACGCCATCTGGCTTGTGTCGCAAAAAACAAAAACGTCGCGGGAGATTCGTTCAGCAAATTTTTCCGAAACTTTCGCGTTTTATTATTGTTCCATTGCGAGATATATGGTGAGAGAAATATAATGCGTTTGATGCCCGTTGTCGTGGAAGATACCGTTGGTGTGGTTCGAGGCGAGCAATATTAAACGAGGCGGAAGAATTTAGACGCTGCTAACCGTGAAGAAAATTACGAAAAACAAAAAACCAGCAATGGTCGTATCAACTTTAATAATGAGCGCTTTTATCCCTCGACGTTAGGGCAGAATTTTGGCTGGTTTCCAGTTTGCCCGAAAACGAAATAGTAGTACCCCCGACATAAGTATATATATATATATAGGCGGAAGGAACGCGGTGAATGTTTCTCCGAAAATTCGATACGGGGAGAGATTCACCATTTGGAAAGTGTACACCGTTACTTGCGCCAATATTTTCTCGTTTAATCTCCTCGGGATTTCGCGTTTCATTATATTATCTCCGTAGCGATAACAGCCAAGGATGGTGGGGTAGCTAGCGCAGTGAACAACAGTGACTGTGTTTTGGAATTGTCACAATGTAAAACAGAAAAATGTCGCAATACCAGAGAGGGTCTCGAATCTCTCCGCTTGTCCCAGAATGCCCCATATATACGTACGTGTATACATTTACACTCTCGGTTGCCCATTAAAGGAAGCTTCGTCGTGCGGTTATCTCTGGGAAAGCATTACCAAACGCGGTTACCTATCCATTTTGTTGCATCTTGGCTGCCCATACGCGGTCAATGGTTCCTCTCTGAAACTCTCTCCAACACAAATTCCCTTGAGTTTTCTGGCTCTTTCGTTTTTTTTTTTTTTTTTTCTCCCCGACCTCGTTCTCCCGAGAATATATCCCTCTTTGATCCGCACCAAGAACTCGTTGTTCCTGATCCAAACAGCATTTTTTTTTTCGAAAAAGATCCGAAACACGAGAGCTGGCTGTCGTTTATTACGTCATCCTCAAAAGTTTCGTATTTTTTTTTTTTTTTTTTACATTTCACTGCGCAGTCGAGAAAGCATCGAGGAAGTCTAAACTTTTAATACTGCATTGAACGGGGCCAGTACCGAGTATAGTGATGCTCGTTATTCGAGGCTGACGATAATCAAGAGATTTTATCGAATTCTCAAATCAGGAAAGAACGATAATTTTAGTGCAATTTTTATTGCTTAATGCCCGAGTACGTTACGGATTAATTCGAAAAAAATCGATAATTATAATAGAAGACACAGAATTATAATAGAATACACATAATTATAATAGAAGACAAGACAGAAAACTATAAGTTTACACAAATTAACCTTTTCGCTCCGGGAGTGGTCCATATATGGACCAGCACTCCGAGTGGTGACTTGTCATAAGAAGTTCATTCATTTAAGTCATGAAATTCAGCTAAAATTCGAGGTCAATTTTAAAGGAAAAATCCCCGGAGCGAAAAGGTTAAATAAGTTGAGCATTATATGTGTCGAAATCATAAACTAGTATTGGGAATATCCGGTGATGAAGTTGCATCGGACTTTGAGACTCGACTATGCTAATCATTTATAATTTCTCACCTGCCAATAATCATACCGCTTGGCTCATCTTATTGGCAGTACTCCCAACGATCTTGTATTCCCCCGCACACGTGATAAAAAGTTTGCCAACACACGATTTTTTTTTTCCCCCAAGCTTTCAATCACTGCAAATTCCACTCCATAAGATATATGCTGTACATTCAGATATTCGTATACCTCTTCGGGAGTGAAGATCGTACTCTCTTCTCTCTCTCTCTCTCTCTCTCTCTCTTTTCTCTCTGTAGCTTGCACGCGCTAACAGAGTCTGCATTAATTAAGAGTGGCTTTCAGTCAATATTTTTGTTTCAACCAATGAGAATTCCCAATCCTCATCTGTATTTTTTTTTGTCCTACTTCGCCTCTCTCGCTTCGTATGTTTGTTTTTGCCCCCCGGGTTAGTTTTTTTCACTGACCATTCCGCATAAACGTGTGCAGACCCTGATCTCCATCGTCCTCTCTGTAACTTCTCGAGGCTGAATTCACCGTTCAGTTTTTCCGAGCCCACGGTATACACATTTTGCCTCTCTCGTCCCTTTAATTTATTTTCTAAAAATTATTACTCGTAAATTTTTTTCTTTTTTCTTTTGCCAATTGTTCGAGGTATGGGTGGGACATGAAGCGATCAATGCCCGTATGGGGCATGGGGCATTAAACGATCGAGAGAGGGCAGCACGGATAAAGTTTGCTGCTGGATCGTGCGTGCGTCGAGGCATCGAGAGACTCGATGCTCGCTCGAAGGGATGAAAAAAAAAAAGGGTCCCGATAATTGGAGAGCAACGAAAATTTAGTCGGTTGATGCATGCGGGCTTTAATTACCGAGCAAGTTGTTAAGGGAGAAAATCTTTTTATTTCTCTATCTCTTTTGTTCTCTGTTCTGACGCTTATCCATTCATCCGTGCAATTAGGAATATACATAATTTATCAGTACGAAAACAATAATTCAAGAGTACTTAGCGTTTTCGTTTACGTCTATATATATATATATATATATATATATACGTCTCTTTTGACCAGCTTGCCACGACCAATTAGCGTCTTTCTAATTGCCTAATTATTCACGGTAATTCGTTATTAATATCGCAGCCAAAGTTCACAATTCCGTATAACCGAAAATTTCATCCTCTGCTCTAACAACCCGCAGCGCCCTCTCGTCCCCTCGTCGTCGTTCATGTTCCCAAGCCTTCGTATTGCGAATCTACGTTTGGCATTCCACGTCAAATCGACCTTCCTGCGATCCGTTTTGTTTTTATAATCCCTTAAAATGTAAAATTTTCCATTGCACTGAAAAAAAAGTTTCAATTCTCCAGCGGACCGGTATATCGCTGAGAGTAGTTCGCTACTGTACCAATTAAAATAGTCACATGAACACTGCGTATCGCTACACGAGCCATAACATTTAAGTATTCATACGTTTGCTACAATAAGAATAAATATGACTCTAAACAGGATACTTCCAGTTATTAGAAATAATGTTTCTAGCCCATACAGTAGCGATTCTTTGTATAGCTGTGACAGGTATACGTATCGATACGAGCGCGATACTCATGCCGACCCGGCAAAACTTCTGGCTAAGGGCGCGATACGTTCAACGGACTGCGCGATCCCAATTATCCCAAAAACACAACAAACAACAAAGGCCTTCGAAAAGTGTCCGCTAGAGTTAAGCAGAGAGAGATGGAGGTCATTT
Source organism: Rhorus exstirpatorius (assembly GCA_963564615.1). Lineage (NCBI taxonomy): Eukaryota > Metazoa > Arthropoda > Insecta > Hymenoptera > Ichneumonidae > Rhorus > Rhorus exstirpatorius. The sequence continues at coordinate 13,115,190 of OY751322.1, read as the reverse complement.
GCTCTCTCTTTTTAAGAATTCTATTGGCTGTGACGATTGCTGCGTAGAGCGGGCTATAGGGATGTATAGTAGTGTATAGTAATACAAGAGCCCCTCGTTACCCCCGTATTATACCGGGACTATATACACCAGGATTCGATCAGGATATACACTGTCATCGCTGCCGGAGATATTTCTTGTTTGGCTCCCTCAGCGATACCGTATTCTTCGAGTAAGTGACGTATGTCTTAAAGAGTTGTTTAGTTTCCATAGCTCGACTGTGGCGCCGCTATCGGCTCAAAATACATTCTGGCTTAGGGAACCAGAATTCTCGCTATCAGGGACAGATTTTTTTCTCAGTGTGTGGAAAGTGATTCGAAATATTCGGTGAATAATTTTCCGTGTTACGCGATAGTATTGTCATAAATTTATTCACGTCGTTATGAAATTAAAGAAAATTGCCATAGGACGAAACGAACGAGATGAATTTCATGAAATAAGCAGGTGTCTCTACAATTGCAGATAATTGGCAATGACAAGGAGTGTTACGCGAGTGAACGAAGCGAGGTCGATCCATCCAACAGAAAAATGATCCTCAGAACGAGAAACGTGAGTATAGCGTTACATATAAGTGAATACATTGAATCGTCGTTTGGAATCCCATGGTTTATATTTTTCATACGGCATTTTGTTGGCTCTCTCTGTTGGTCGAGAGCTATGTCGCTTGTCGAAAGTTGAATCGATTAGGGAAACCCGAGCAGAAATTTAATCAGGGTGAAATCCGGCCCTGATCAGGTTGCCACAATACTAAATCCCGCCCGGATCAGGCTAAATAACTCCGGCCCTGATCAGGGGTGTAACGCATTGGTAAATCCGGCCCTGATCAGGCGCCTCATTCGGCCCTGATCAGGCGCTTCATCCGGCCCTGATAAAACGCCTTATCTGGACCTGATAAAACCCGAGTAGAAATTTCGTCCGGCTATAGATATAATTATTTATAAATTAGCAATTAGGAATGATCGATGAATGAATTTAAAGCTGTTATATTCCATTATTATTTAAAACCCTGTAAATAAAAAAATAAAAAAAAAGTCATTGACCGGGATTTGATCCCACTACCCTCCAATCGACGAATTCAGCACTTTCGATTCTTAAATAATCATTAAAAAAAAAAAATTAAAAATTTAGCGATTATTTTTTTTTACGAGTGTTTCCGGCTTCATAGTCCGGACGTTTTTCCGTCGAAATTAATTTTGAGCCTACCTAAGATTTTACCTGAGACCTACCTAACGACCTTCCTAACGACTGACACGTTACCACTACGCTATTAGTTCCTTATTATTTTCTTGTATTTAAATGACATTAGTATACGAGTTCTGATGAAAAGCCGCTGTCTCAACGGGCTGGATAGAACAACGTGAATGCGTAAACACAATAATACACAGTAATTGTTGACATAAATAAGGCACTACGGATCAGGCATGTCTTATCGATACGTGATCAGGCCCTTATCTGACACAAATAAGGCACGCCAGATCAGGCACGCCTTCTTAATACCTGATAAGGTCCATATTTGACATAAATAAGGCACGCCGGATCAGGCACGCCTTATTCATACCTGCTCAGGCCCTTATCTGACACAAATAAAGCACGCCAGATTAGGCGTGCCTTTTTAATACCTGATCAGGTCCATATTTGACATAAATAAGGCACGCCGGATCAGGCACGCCTTATTCATACCTGCTCAGGCCCTTATCTGACACAAATAAGGCACGCCAGATCAGGCGTGTCTTCTTAATACCTGATCAGGTCCATATTTGACATAAATAAGGCACGCCTGATCAGGCACGCCTTATTCATACCTGCTCAGGCCCTCATCTGACACAAATAAGGCACGCCAGATCGGGCGCACCTTCTTAATACCTGATAAGGTCCATATTTTACATAAATAAGGCACGCCAAATCAGGGACGCCTTATTCATACCTGTTAAGGCCCTTATCTGGCACAAATTAGGCACGCCGGATCAGACACGCCTTATTGGTACCTAATCAGGCCCTTATATGGCATTAATAAAGCACGCCGGATCAGGCTCCCCTTATTGATACCTGATCAGGCCCTGATGAATCATCAGGCAGCCTGAATGAATTTCTGCTCGGGAAAGGGTCTCGCTGAGTATATGTACCTCGTCATGTTTCGTTAATACTCCTTGGGGAACCGTGGCAATACACGGTAGAGAAAGAAGCGGGAAAAAAAGCTCTCCTGTTCCAGCGAACAAAGCCATAAGCTGCTTTGTGACGCTGGCTGGATGACCTCTTGAGCGTTATTAGGCTCTTCAAAACGTCGATCATAATCCAGGACCAAAGCTCACCCATCCATTAAGCAAAATTGAGCGATCCCTTCCTCTCGTTATACTACAAACTTTTTTTTTGCAATGCCTTGAACGTCATATAATATATATTTTTATTTATTTTTTTTATTATTGTTTTTATCGTTATACCTTTTTAAGGTTTTTACGTCTCTTCTCTCCGCCCCCCCCGATGTTTCCATTTCAATTCCATTCCCCGAGACCCTCCCCGCAGCGCAGCCCCACACTTTTTCACACGCGCCTGGTGCATCGCATTTGCACAAAGGGTCACGATGAAGCAGCGGAGGTTGATACGGACCGCCATATTTTCCGGCCTTTCCGTTTTATTGCCTCGCCGGAAGTGCGGAGACCGTACCAAAAATGGTAAAAGTTCTCCGGATTTTGGAATTTCATTTTAACATCCCCTCCCCTACACCGGATAACAGCCCGAGACTTAAATAATTTTGTATTCTTTTGAAAATTTTCCGTCGAGATATGCGCGCGTTAAATTGGTTTTTGTGAAATGTGCAGCGTCAGCCGGGGGATGCTTGTATCGCAAGTTGAATGGATATTGATGGTGCGAAAATGAGAAATGTAAAATTCGCGATTGAATCCTTGACGAGGAGACCTTTTGTGATATCATCCTCGGGCAAAATTTTGCCTCAATATATCGTTGCATGGTTTTTTTTTTTTAAATCCCTCGTTCCAGAGTTATTATGTTTTTCCTTTCGTTGTATGACAAACTACGATAACGAGAGAGGTAAAAAAAAAGGAAACAATACGAACAGTTGTGACCCTTTGTCGAAGCACACGCATAGGCTGTGTCAAACATCGTGTGCGATGACGATCGAAAAAAAAAAAAAATGTGATTATCCATCGTCCGATGCGCGAGACCGCACCGAGAATACTCCCCAAAGGCTCAATGCAATGCAATTTTCTTTTCGTTCCTGAATTGCCTGCGGGAAATGCTGGATTTAATATTTTTCCATATACACCTCGATACCTATAAATTCTCGCCAAATCCATGATGGACCCCGACGTATACACCCATCACGAGAGAAATATCTACCATGCTTCTTGCGTATTCCTCGTAATGTACAAGCGGTCCATCAACTCGTATCCAGCGAGAATTTCCAAGTATTTTTCACTGGCATTGTCAACGATCGAGCGTGTCCTCTCTTTCTTTCTCTCTCTCTCCCTTACATCATATATCGCGCAACGCGGTATCTCGCAACGGACACCCCGTTTATATATGTGTGCGAAAATTCATACACGCTACTTTGTATACGTTAATATATACATATATTTTAGTATATGTACATAAAGTAATGTATTTACTTAATGTACAGACAGGATATAGCTCTGTATAGATCGGGGAGCGAGGTGAAACGTTGCCGTAGGTGTTTTGAGAATAAAAGAAGAAAATGGAAACCCTCTTTAGATACGAGAGTATCCTAACGTTCTTCCCTCATCCTACTTTTCGTTCTTTCTCGCCTTCCGCTGTAGCGAGATGTAGAAGGATTGTGGAAGGTGGCGCGGGAATGGTGGATGAGCAGCCAAGAGGCAGAGAAAGAGTGTGTGTGAGAGAGAGCGAGAGAGAGAGAGAGAGAGAGAGAGAGAGAGAGAGAGAGAGAGAGAGAGAGAGAGAGAGAGAGAGAGAGAGAGGTGTTTGTTGGATATGATAGGTTATTGATGCGCGCATTACCGCCATGGGAAAAAGTGTTGTGCGAAAAAGTTGAAGGGGGCTGCCCTCTTTTCCTGCCTCCATGGGATAGTTAGGGTCAGAGGGAAGGATGAAGAGATAATGTCAGGAGAGGCAACAAATGGGATACCAAGGATATCGGGTATTACCGAAGGTGTGATATATAGGATCGTGGCATGATCAGAGTTTCAAACGGATACTACAGGTTGTTCCGAAGTTCCTTGAATACCGCGATATATTTGTGGGATCACGTGACAAGTCTCTCGGGGGGGTAATGGATTACTGCTTCAGGCTGGATTAAATACTCCTGTTACACGGTGACGTCTATTGAAGACTCTCATTGGAGCATCGGTGTCTACCATGATTGTGTTGGTAAAGCTATCCTGATCAATATCTCCCGTAAAGACTCCATATTCTCGATTTCACTGATTTACATTACCTGCTGGTTGGACGCTACAGTCGTTAAAAGCACTTGACACTTAGCGCACGGAGAAAAATCTCCCTGTTCAGATTACCGTACTCCTCTGGTAAATTTTATACGGTAATGAATGCTATAGTTTCGGTTACAATAACAAATGACCATAGTACAGAGAACCTGAAAAATTTTAGGTAATCCGTACTGATGTGATTACAGCTTATTTTACTGAGTCACTGATACAGTATACATGGGTATGGTTAAGTAGACTGGTCAGAGATGAGCGCATATTTTACGAATCAGTTCGGTACGCTCTACCATGCAGCGCTGAAAATCATATACCAGTGCCGTCGGTCAGAGTACTGTACAGTCGGTATAATTCATACGCCACTCTAGTTATTGCTACTATAGTTCGTGCTTGTGATACATGTTGGCGGTAAAACGACTGAAGTGCATTATGATTAGTACCAGCGCCGATTGTAAGAGTACTGTAGAGATCGGTATTGTTCGTATGTCGCTGTAGTGACGGTTACTAGTTCGAGCTTGCAATACGTTTTGGCGGGAAAATTACGGAAGTGCACAGTGATTCGTACCAGCTTGTCAGTACGAGTACCAACGGGATGGTATAACTCGCACACCGCGCCAGTAACGGTCCCTAGTTCGTGCTCGTTATAATACGCATTGGCTAATACCATTTAAACACAAAAAAGTCCTAAGGAATCAATAGCGTAGTGGTAGCGTGTCAGTCGTTAGGTAGGTCTCAGGTGAAATCTCAGGTAGGTTCAAAATTATTTTCGACGGAAAAACGTCCGGACTACCAAGCCGGAAACACTCGTAAAAAAAAAAAAATCTCCAAACCTTTAATTTTTTTTTAAAATAATTATTTGAGGATCGAATGTGCTGAATTCGTTGATTGGAAGATAGCGGGTTCGAATCCCGGTCAATGACGCTTTTTTTTTTTTTTTTTTGCAAAATTTACAGGGTTTTTAATAATAATGGAATAACAGTTTTAAATTCATTCATCGATCATTCCTAATTGCTAATTTATAAATAATAAACTATATTTAATTATTGGCTCGATATGCGAGCAAAATCGAGCCAACCCGTGCAGAAATTTCGGTCGGGATCCAGGTGGATTCTGAGAAGGATCCCTATTTTCTGATAGGGATCCAGCTGGTCATCGGATCAGATCCCATGACTGAATGTAACGTTTGCACATTGGAATCCGACAGGGACCCCTGACTGGATTCCGATTATGGTATCCAGTCAAAACCCGATCAAAATGTGGTTTAATCTGGCATATATATAAAATCCCGAATAAATATTTATCTTCCGCAATTCAGGTTATAGGCAATTGTTTATTATTATCTGAGCCATAGAAAAAATTTAAACAAAAAAAAACGTCGACACCGGGGTTTGAACCTACGACGTCTCACTAGCCTTCGTTTGCGTATTGGGCCCGAAATTAATGACAAAAAAAATTATATTTTATGAACATTAATGTTTTTGACATTTTTTATTGATTGTTGTTGTTCCGAGGATGATTCCGGTCGTTGAAAATTTATTTGCTAACCCGGAAAATGATTTAAGGACAACCTACCTACCTATCTGCCTACCTAATGAACTAACGCTCTAACCACGACGCTGTCGAATGCTTGTACATTTACTTTATAAATAGCTTCTATATAGTATACATGAGGCTGAAGCTAGCAGCGGTAGCGAGGAGCCAAAATTCAGAAAAGAATACGCATGACGGGAAAAATTTGAAAAAATTAAGGAGTATTGTCTATCGATCCTGGAACACGATCGCGTTTCAACTTTTGAGTGGACTGACTCATTCGTTGATTTGTTTGTTAATTAACAATGGCTGCTGATAATTAAAATCGCACACATGACGGGAAAAATCTGGAAAAATTCAAGAGTATTGTCTATCGATCCTGGAACACGATCGCGTTTCAACTTTTGAGTGGACTGACTCCTTCGTTGATTTGTTTGTTAATTAACAATGGCTGCTGATAATTAAAATCGCACACATGACGGGAAAAATCTGGAAAAATTCAAGAGTATTGTCTATCGATCCTGAAACACGATGGCGTTTCAACTTTTGAGTGGATGGACTCCCTTGTTTATTTGTTTGTTAATTAACAATTACTGCTGATAATTAAAATCGCACGCATGACAAGAAAAATCTGAAAAAATTAAGGAGTATTGTCATTTGATCCTGAAATACGATGGCGTTTCAACTTTTGAGTGGACGAACTCCGTTGTTTATTTGTTTGTTAATTAACAATAACGGCTGATAATTAAAATCACACGCATGACGGGCGAAACCTGAAAAAATTCAGGGGTATTGTCTATCGATCGTGACTAAAAGTATATATTGCGCTTGAAACTATCCTTACAATTAATAATGAATTAAATTCCGCGCACAAAATATCAGCAATATCCTTTACAACTTTTGAATCATCGAAGGTTCTTTTTATTTGAAGTACAATCCCCATGGTCTCAAATTTTTCCTTCCAAAAAGTTCGCCACAGACGTTAAGTGGCTGTTATAATTAAAAAAGTCCAATGAGCGGCGGCTTCCACTTAAGCTACAAAGCACCCTTTTCGCGATGATGTCTTTTTTTTTATCAAAACTTCAGTTTAAGGGGATGGGAGCATGAAAAATCAAAATTTGTTTTTTTTATGAAAAATGCACAAAAGTGGCTCGTAAATGTAATTTTCGCCACACTGCTAAGTGGTTAAGGTGGTGGAGGTTCTCGATCATGAAATGACACGTAATGACAATTAATATATAGTAATAATAATGGCATTTACACACCACCACCGCCACCGCCACCGCCACCGCCACCGCCACCGCCACCACCACCGCCGCCACCACCGCCACCACTAACCACCACCGCCACCGCCGCCACCACCACCACCACCACCACCACCACTACTACCACCACTACCACCACTACCACCATTACCACCGGAATATGACTGGGCATTTCGCAATTTAAAATTCTTCGATCATCCCATTAAATCATCGGAGGATACTCGTCTTGAGGAGCTCTCAACAAATCCTGATTCAGAACAAACGTGAGATTGGGATTCAATCGGTACACCCTGAAAGAAAGTGGCGCCATAACTTACAAATTTTGCCACATCCACCAATCCGATTACGAGATGGATACCATATAGATTCCTATGGGGATACCGGTTTTGGGGAGTCCATGGACAATCCCGATCAGGATATGGTCGGACTTAGGGTATCCCTAAAAAATTTCTGCACGGGAAGCGTCGACTTCCAGTCGTAGTTACCGCACTGACTAGTAACTGCAGACTGTACGTAAATGGAGCAAATCTACCTTACTTTTAGTAATTCTGACACTTGGGACTGGCTCCGCGAATCAGACTTCTAAGTTCCCAATTTACCAGACAAATGTAATGAGAATTACCGTACAGGCACACTATCCATATAGGAACTAGCGAGTTCGGTAAATGTAACCTCGATTACGGTATTTTGGACAGAGCATTTTTCTCCGTGTGGATCACCGGCAAAGGACAGTTGTTACGGTATTCCGCAATCGTTTTGGATACAAAGTATGAAGTTTTTGCCACTGACAATTCGTTGAGCCGAGGATACCGACGAGCTTGCCTCGCATAACAGTACACGGGATAAAACGAAGATCTAAAATTTTACCTCTCCGGTAGAAATCGTATTCAAATTCGCGTCCAAAAATCCTTCGTATTCGTAATTTGCGGATTTCCGTCAAGTTTCCAGTCTGAATACCCCATCTCTAATTTCTTCATCTCCATCTTGAAGATCCTTTTGATTCAAAAGCGTCGCGGAGAATATAATCCAGTCAAAAAAAGAACTCATCACTCAGGACATGGCCAATGCCAGCTCTTCTGGATCGCTTTCCATTCCCTGCAATCTACAAAATAATTGCAGCATCTTTCCCACGGGGTTGCGATCGCGCGATGTTCACCCTAGCCAAGCTCCGAGCAGGAACAAAAGTTGCGAGTGCAACAAAAGAGGAAGAGCCCTATCCGGCGGCTGATTAATTATCAGCACGATATGAAGATCCGAAGATTTGGTTAGGCTAGAATGATCGAGAGTCGGAGCGAGGCAATCACGGGGTCTCCGCTCCGAATGGTCGAGCGCTTGAAAAATTTGACGTATGAAGCGAGGTACTCAATTTCACGCCTTTTACTTTTTCATCGATAGTCCTTTCACTTCAATTCACTTCAGTGTTTTATGATCACTGTTGTTACACCGAATGATGCATAACATTTCGGCTGGTTGATTCCTCGGGGCAGAGGATCGTTCTTCATCCCTATCTGCGCCCACGCGGGACTAATCCCTTCTTTCTCTTTCTCCCCTAGCTCTCGCTCTCTGTCTCCATTCTCTCTCGGCTTAATCTAAAATTGAACGGTTCCCCAGAGACAGAGAGAGAGAGAGAGAGAGAGAGAGAGAGAGAGAGAGAGAGAGAGAGAGAGAGAGAGAGAGAGAGAGAGAGAGCCTATAGCGATGGAAAGGTTCGTCGGGATTTTGTAGGTCGACGGTAGATGGCATTCGCGCTAACTCGCGCTGTATTCACTACGGTAGGTACTCCACTTGCAATGTATTTGCTTACGGTACTCCTACGATGAATATCACAGAGCATCTATACCCCTTTATCCTTACCCTTTATGTTATTCCACATACAAACGTGTGTCACATACGTGGATCTGTGTACTATACGGTAAATCCGGGGTTGAGGGAACCCGGGTCGTTACGGATCCCCGGATCTACCGTGAATTCCCAGGTGGAAAATATCTTTTAGCAATTTACCCATGGCCCATACGCGGACTTGAACTGTGTTGTACATCTTTTTTTTTTTTTTTTTTTTTTTCGTGTCCTCCACCACGTTCCGGCACACGGATCGTGTCCGCGCAAATCCTTTCGAGTCACTGGAGTGTATTTACTTGCGTTTTCATGGTTCGCTGTGTATAGTTACGTGAACATATAGTTGTGTGAAATTGCGAATGTGAATTCACGCGCGATGTAAATCTGCTGAACGTGAAACTGTACCCTCTACCATTGTTTGATAGAAGACTATGCCTTTCACGTTGCCGAAGTGCAGCAGAGGGCGCGCAGCGCGCTAATTACACCGGAGCGCGGGCGTTTCCCGTTCTGGGACCGAAATTCCCCGAAAGCGCGTGTCGCGTCACGGACAATCGGGTTGGGTTGCGGGGAATAAAAAAAAAAAAAAAGTGAGGCCTCTGATCACTGGCTTCGGCTCATTGACCGGCAGAGACACGGTGATCTGCCGTTCGTGACGGGAATATTCGTCCCCTGCGGATACGCGTTGTTCTTTGCTTTTTTTTTTTGGTTTGTTTATGAAATTCACAAAGCGTGCAAATGAAGAATATAATGAACACACATTCGTAGCAATGGAATAGTCGATTACTTCGCGTTAGTACTCGTATGTATACGACCTTGGACGCGTTCTCGATTGTACTTGAACGAATGAAACTCCAGAAAAGACTGGGCAATGCGGGTTGTATCATATTTCTCGGTAAATCAAATCCCAGTCCCACTGGGGACCCCTTGGCGCAATGAAGGTTCGTCGGGTATTCCGGTAGGGCAAATGAACAAAAAAAAAATTGTTTTCTTCTTCAAACAGTCCTGGCCCTGTTCGTTATTTTTTGAGCATACTTTTCGGGTATATCAATGGCAGGGCCGAGCGTGGAGTAGCAACGATATCCCGATGTGCACGTTCGCAAATTCTCTGTGACATAACTGAGGGTTGGCGGAGATTACCAAAGGTACGGAGTCGAAAGAGGATTTTGCAATGGTCGAAGTATAGCTGCAAAGAGGTGTGGCAAAGTAAATGGAGCGTGTATACCTGAAAATAAACGACGAAACGTATTTAGAGATGTATATAGGAAACGTCGTTACGTAGAACTGAATTATAGCGCGTTATCTGCCTCTAAATCATAAAAACAACAAGTTGCGAAAGCTCGGGCGGCGGAGAAAGGGTTGCACCATATGTGTATCCGCGAGCTTTCGTTAGCCGTATACTTTTTCATCTCCCACGGGCATTGAAAAATGGCGCAAAGATGTACGGAATATAATGTATATCTGAGGCATGTATAGGGCTTTTCATGTTTAGCGAGACATTTATAAATCAACGGTGCTTTATTCTGGAAAATTAATTAAATCATTTCGGGCAAACTTCATACTTTCATAAATTAATTAAATCATTTCGGGCATACTTTCGGGAAAAAACTTCATACTTTGTATCCAAAAAGATTACGGAATACCGTAACAACTGTCCTTTGCCGGTGATCCACTAAGTGTCAAGTGCTTTAAACGACTGTAGCGTCCAACCAGCAGGTAATGTAAATCAGTGAAATCGAGAATATGGAGTCTGTACGGGAGATAGTGATCAGGATAGCTTTGCCAACACAATCATGGTAGACACCGATGCTCCAATGAGAGTCTTCAATAGACGATACCGTGTAACAGGAGTATTTAATCCAGCCTGAAGCAGTAATCCATGACCCCCCCGAGAGACTTGTCGCGTGATCCTACAAATATATCGCGGTATTCAAGGAACTTCGGAACAACTTTTAGTATCCGTTTGAAACTCTGATCATGCCACGATCTATATATCACAGCTTCGGTAATACCTGATATCCTTAGCATCCCATTTGTTGCCTCTCCTGACATTATCTCTTCATCCTTCCCTCTGACCCTAACTATCCCATGGAGGTAGGAAAAGAGGGCAGCCCCCTTCAACTTTTTATTTTTAAACATTGTTTGAGCCACAGAAGAGACATCATTGGAATTGTACCTCATTGAAAAGTACCGGTGTGCACGCTCTGTACTTTGTGATTGGCTTGAACAATTCTCATTTAAATTCTTCAAATCGAAGCTTTAAGATTTTAATGGATCCGGACACATTCAAGGGACACCGGTATATTAATTGGCTAAACGCGAAAGGCCTTCCCGGGCCATTCGTTCAGCTCGTAGTTTCTGTGCGTAATAATAATTCGTAATTATAATAATTCGTATTCCGTGCATCAAAATTCCATAAACCTGGACATCATTGGATACGAGATGTTCCTTGAGAGTCTGACAAGTTTTTGGAATTTTTAAATAATTTTTGAGCCGCCATATTGGATTCGATACGTTGAATTTCTTATTTTTCACCTCCGATTCGTGATCAGCAAACGCAACAAAAACTCCCATTAATTTCTGTGGCATGAAAATTCCAGAGAATGTGTTTCTTTTGCCGTCAGAAATATACGAAAAGTGAATATTTAGTTTGCTGCTCAAGCGCACACAAGGATTTATTATTGGGAAAAACAAAGGGTACGTAAAAGTTGAAACGGATCATACTTTGGGACGATAAATCTACTACGACGGTTTTTTTTTTTAAATTCGAACGGTGCGTATCTCTGGGCTGGATTATCTGATACCCTATGCTTCTTATATATATATATGGGGCATTCCATGTCAATTCGCCGGGCCATTGGCCTGACCCCTTCCGATTTTGATGTCCAATTTATTTTGGATTCTGTTTGGCCCAAAATACGACCTCAAATTTTTGGAAATTTTTATTTCATTTTTAAGGGGCTGTACGAGCTCAAAAATCATGAAATTGTGAGAAAACATGAAGAGGGATCGTTTTTAAGTTGATGATTTTTTTTTCACAGAAACTAGGACCCAAAACATAATTTTTCGTCCTAGTCCGAAAGTGGGCCGAGTTGATTTTTTTTTTTTTTTTCAAGAATATTTTATTTTATTTTGCGGACGAAAAACAAAAAAAATTAGTTTTTTCTTGTGAAACTTTTTTTTTCTTAGATTAAAAGTAGATATAAAATAGTAACTTAGAGATTCTTCGACAATTTTCGGGCCAAAAAAAAAAGTTTCACAAGAAAAAACTATTTTTTTTTGTTTTTCGTCCGCAAAATAAAATAAAATATTCTTGAAAAAAAAAAATCCACAATGCTAGTTCTCGGCCCACTTTCGGACTAGGACGAAAAATTATGTTTTTGGTCCTAGTTTCTGTGAAAAAAAAATCATCAATTTAAAAACGATCCCTCTCCATGTTTTCTCACAACTTCATGATTTTCGAGCTCATGCAACCCCTCAAAAATGGAATAAAAATTTCCAAAAATTTGAGGTCGTACTTTGGGCCAAACAGAACCCAAAATAAATTGGACATCAAAATCGGAAGGGGTCAGGCCAATGGCCCGGCGAATTGACATGGAATGCCCCATATATATATATATATATATATATATATATATACGTGTGTATTTGTATGAATTTTTTTACATGGCATTTTCGCGTATCATGTATTACCTATATGTATATATTGGGCGCACATGATAGAGTATAGGGACGGACAAAGCGGATCGATGCCGCAAAACCGGACACCTTTTTGAATCGATTGAAATATGGAGTCCACTGCCAAGTAGGACCGATATATATGAATATATATATATATATATATATATATATATATATAAAGCGAGAGGGTTATTCTGTCAGAGGTCGAGCTTGCCGGTTCCATGGGACACTGGCTTAATGAAAAATGGTTATTCCTCTTGCACCCTTGCCCCGTAATTCCCACGACTATATACGAATTCGAATATATACGAAGATAAAATTTTCATGCAATCTCTCCTGTCACGATTGAAAAAAACGAAACGAAAGTTGATTTCACCAAAAGAAATGTGAAAAAAAAAGTGATGTAAAATTGTATGTATCAACTGGCGCGTAATTTCAATCTTGTTGAATACGGCTTAATTGTTAATTGTCAGATTCGGCGCTTGGAAATACGTCTAGTGGCTCGATACGTATTACAGTGCTCCTCCCCCCCCCTTAGCCTTTGTGGCAAGCCTTTCCACAGGCTTGCCAAATATTTTTCCCAAACCAAGCCTACTCGTTGCGAAAGACCCCGTATATTTATCATGCCCTGTCTCCGTTTGACGCCCATTTCATCTCTCGCTCTCATCATTTTGACTCCGTACGTGCGCATTTGCTCACCGACGAGCCACAAAACTAACCGGCAAATGGTGAAAGCTTGAAGGTGAAAGTGGAAAAGGGGAACAATGCCTTTTCGCATCGTGGCTCGGCTTGAATCCGCAAAGTCCTCTTATACAATTATGGGGCGATGCTAATTACCCGAGAGCAGACTCCGCTCACTCTCATATAGTATAGGTACGAGGGAGGTAGGGAACTCACCACTCTCGCAGCAAAAGGGCTCACGAGAAGCCAAGGTGGGAATGGTTTACTCATTAAAATCGCTCGCCAACACCCCCCGCTAGGCTTTTTCGACTTCACCTATCCTGGAAAACCATAAATATCCATTTTTTCTTTCCTCGCTCTCTCGTTCTTATGCTCATATATGCTTGAAAAAGTAATGAAATTGTTTATTTCAAAGAAATTTAATTAGAGCGAAACAGTATTTGAGTAGATGGAAAATTACTTTAACGAAATAAAATCTGTTGCGTTGGCTTAACCTGCGAGAGAGAGAGAGAGAGAGTAACCGTAAGGTCACCTCAAATTTAAGCTATATTTCGCAAAAAAATAAATCAATTTTTTCTCCATATACGATAATTGGTAATCACGTGACGCGTTTTCTCGATCTCCCCTAATGAACTGCATTGTTTTCGCATCTCTCTCTCTCTCTTCCTCCCGAGCGAAATAATACGGGAATACGGTAGATAGAGTTAGCCCTCGTTCCATGGTGCGTCGATCCTTACGCTGCACTGCTCCAATTAACCCGATGCTAAGATTCACCAGGCGGTAATTCTCTCCCTCGTTGAATCCAGAAAATAAGCCATCCCGACCGGAAGTGAAGAGAGAGAGAGACCTCGTTCGTTTGCAAGCTTCGATGCTTAATCCGCGAAAGCTTGAGGGAGCTCTTTGTGGTTCGTGAGAGCTGGATCTGATGAGACTGAGAGAGAGAGAGAGAGAGAGAGAAAGAGAGCCTGCTGAACATTAATTCTCCGATCGACATTCCCAAACCTCGCTTTTACTCACATTGTTCTCGTTCTCATTGAGCCTCCTTCCATTGTACGAAGATTCAGATTTTCGTGTACGCCCAATCGAGTTTGACCCATGGAACTTTGAAGGATTACTTTTTTTTTCCTAAAACTAGCTCTCAGGCGCGCGCGCTCTAGCTGATTTCTCCAGTAAAGATAGCATGCGTCTCTAATCTTTTCTGAAGATTCCGCATCGTCATTTGAAGCGAACATGTCAATCCTTAACACAAGAATGTTGCCTGGAACTCTGACAACGTTTCAATTTAGTTCATCGAAGTCATCTATGGCTTTCAAGTTATTTTTCGCTAGTATGACATTTACTGTTTTTTTTTCCCAATTCGATACGAGGACTTGAATAACTTTTGAGGAATGGAAAATCTAGAGGCCAGAAAGGAAAAACGACTCTCAATACAGGAAAGGGAGGTCCTTCAAGGATGAAACAGCTTTGGGGTAGTCAAAATGCGCTGTCTAAAAAAAAAAAAGTGCCCTTATTGACACACCGGGACAATGCACCGTATTTTGAAAATTTTGGTACGATATTGAAAATTTTAGAAGTGCCAAAATTACGAAAAAAAAAAATACTCGTGAGATTAAACAGAACCCCGTTACGGTGGCCCAAAGCAACCTTATAATCCTGCCAGTAAAATATACGAGACAAATATCTGTCTATGGTATCAACGAAATATAAAGTTTCGTTCACGCGGGCAGTCTAGACTATTGCAAATTAAAAGTAAACTTTCGAAATGCCGGTGTACCCCTGCGCGAATAGAGTAATACCATCGAGAGGCGTGACAGAGGCCGATGGGGGTATCCCCATTGGGACTGGGCAAACAGTGGGCAATGGTTTTGAAGCTCTTTCATAAAGTACGCCGTGGTTTGCGAATACGGATAGCGAGGAACGTTTCAATTAACGCTATACCATCACCAGTTTGAGCGCATACACACAGATGGACAATGATGGCAAACAAAGATGAGAAAGCAAACGAACCAAAGAATTTTCTCACTCATCTCGATATATGGGGCTTTCCAGTTGAAATAAGAAGTTTGATTGAATTTGCCATTGCAGAAACGAAACTGTCGTTGATGCGTTATGGGGTAGCTGGTAAAGAATAGTCTGCACCGCGTTCTTTTTTTTTTTTGATAAAATAATTCAGTCTTTAACAACGGAAGTTAAACAATATTGGATATTGTAGATTTTCCTTAAATATTTACAGAACGTTTTTCGTTGTGAAAAAAAAAAATTCAATGCAGAGAAACCATTGATGATACAAATAGACGGCATTGCTTATGTAAAAAATTATTTTTAAATAATATTCCTATGGACGAATGACCAATAACCGTTCAAGTGTCGGTAATGCACGTAATAAATTGATCACTGATTTTTTACTCAGCCTCAAATTTTCTTGCGTTAAGTAATACTTTTTTTTCGATATCCATTAAAGTTTAATAAGAACTACTTTTTTTCAATTCTACCGAGTATCAAATATGTCGGTTTTAAATTAAGAATTTACTGCTCTAAAAATCACTATGGAAAATTTTTTGTCGTTCACTCATGGGATACAAAGAATAATACGAGAAAAATAATTCGGAAATGGCCAGAGTCACTGTTGATCAAACGTAGAGGTGCCACATGAATATATTTCACGTCTTTGAGCAGTGTAAAGATAATATAATAGAAATATAATGAAGGTTTATGAGAAATGGGTGAAACGCGAGGGACAAGTTTGATTTAAAAAAAAAGAATCAGAATTCTATTTCGTTATCGAAAAAAATCCAATTATCTCCTGAACACTCGTGTTCCCAAACTGCAGACCCGTCAGCAGGAGAGATTGATTTTGTTCTTTCCTTCATGCGAAAAATTGCTATTACGATTTTTCATCCCCGTTTCATAAAATTGTGATTTTTTTAATTGGAGTTTTACGGTACACGGTGATGTCACCATGATTTTTTTTAACGAGAATGGTGATAAATCTATGAAAAAATAACTGTCGTCACGTTTACTTTCAAATAAACCAAAAAATCCTATCTTTTTGTCATTTTGAAACTAAACATATTCTCTAAAAATAGCTCAAGTTCGTCACTTTACGATAAATATAAATTTATCGTTTCCATTGAGTATCTTCCCTGAACATGAATTTTTTTTTTTTTTCGGATTCATTTAAATTTCTTCTATTAAACCCTTTTACACATATAAACTCTTTTATCCCGCAACTCTCGATACAGAGATACTTTTCCATGGTGCAACTCTACATGTTCGAACTTTACATAACCCTATTCTACACACAGAATATCAGTTTAAAATAGTAATTTTAGCACAACTGTATACACGTTTAAACTCTAAACGCTTGAGCCCTTCTCGGAACTCGTCACTCAATATTAAGTAATCGCGTTGCAGTAGTAAAACTGAACACGCTCCAACTGTACAATTTTCTAGTTCCAACTGAACGCGCTTTCTAACTGAGCACATTTAAGGATGTATTGGACGTACCTTCCCAACCAAAAGTGACTTTAGTCGACAATATTGCATACTTCATGATAAGATAAAAATCGGAAAAAATTCACCCACAATAAAGACGATAAGAAGATTAATTTTTAATAATAATAATGCCAAAAAGTTATCGATAAATTATTTAAACAAAACATTGTTTAAAAAATTTTTAGAAAATGTTTTTTCTTGACACGTGAAATGAATTCGATGATTTTTCTGACTACATATGAATTTTTTAAAAATTTTCTTACCATTTTGAAATTTCGGTTTTCGAAAATTTTTTAATTTTGAAAAATGAAGGGAAAATCGTAAAATTTCGATATGCTTTTGTGAAAACGTTGTATATTACAATTAAGAAGTTTCCGGGGCATTTAACGAATAGTTTCGTAAATACAACCTTTACAAATTTCCGAAAATCGAAATTTCAAAATGGTAAGAAAATTTAAAAAAAATTCTTGTGTAGTCAGAAAAATCACCGAATTCATTTTACGTGTCAAAAAAAAAACATTCTCTAAAAATTTTTTAAACAATGTTTTGTTTAAATAATTTATCGATAACTTTTTGGCATTATTATTATTAAAAATTAATCTTCTTATCGTCTTTGTTGTGGGTGAATTTTTTCCAATTTTTATCTTATCATGAAGTATGCAATATTGTCGACTAAAGTCACTTTTGGTTGGGAAGGTACGTCCGATACATCCTTAAACTTTACACGTTACAACTCTAACGCGGAATATTAGTTGGATAATCCGCGTTTAGTGGTTCAACTGAACATTAGTGGCTCAACATTGTTCGACAACGCTTACATGTGAGATAAATTTACCAACAGGAAAATTTTAACTGCCGTAGTACTTATTTTAAGTAAACAATATTCTCAATCTCTGAAAAAAAGTTCTCGAATTATCGAAAAAAATGGTCAAACGAAGTTCCAGCGCCGAAGCACTATTTGCGTAAAAAAAAAAAAAAAAAAAGAGACATATCAACAGAATTGATTATAATTGGTTACGAACGCTCGAATTCGTTATTAAATTGCTCTGTAATTGACGTTTGATTCGAGCAACCGGTTCATCGGACCATTCATATGTCTCTCGCGTCATGATAGGTGTTTGCATCCTGTAAGTGTGAAGGTTTCATATGCTCCCATCATCGGAGTACCCTTAATCCATGTATATGCGCTATCTGTCTCCACTTCTCGTCTTCAAAAGAGCCCTGTATTAACGTGCAAATCGATGTGCGTTACGTGCCTCTGTTTGCCAGTAGTTGATACAGGCATACACAAATGACCGTGTATCGCTCGAGATATAATTGAACGGCGAGTCCAATAACGGAGTTAATTGGCAGAAGGGTAATTATTCGGTGGGAACGATGGGCATATATTGGTTGCTGATGCTGCTGTCTCGTATACGTATCCATGCATCTCTATGTGTATATATATATATATATATATAAACATCCTCATCGTGGATCCTGACCCCTCGCGCTTTATCTCTCGATACTCCCCGATTCGAATAGATAAATTATCCTCAAACCCGTTGGTCCTCGAAAGTTCTCTCGAAACTCACAACACTTACTACAAATTTACAACTCAAAGATCCGGCAAGCCACACTGTTTAGTATGCATCAAACGAACGTTAAGACCTGCAGCAGCTGTAGAGGCTGCTTCGGTGAGATACCCAGCACAAAGGTTAAGGTTGCCGCGTCCATTACTCGAATGGAGGGTGACCCCGCTCAGTCATATGCGCTGTCAGGAGTATCTTTAAAATTCTATATCCATAAATTATTTTTCTATAAATTCATTTTTTTTTTACTTCCTCACGCATGAAGGAACTTTCTTGCGCTTTTAAATATCGAGAAAATAACGTCCTATCCTAATGGACTGAACGACAAGGATTTTTCAGCTACGAAATAAAAACTTGAATTTTTACGAATCTCGATGGTCTCTGAAAATTGCCAACGAAATTCAACAATGTAGAGATTGAACAATGCAGTCCCGGTAAATAATTGACGATGAACGTTTAAGAATAAAAAATTTTTCAATTCAAGCACCTTTTGATGGCTTCTTGAGGGATCTCTAAAAATTGCGATACGATTCCTCGGAGATAGATTCGATTTTACTGAACGACTTTTGTCTTTACGATTTTCATACGCAGTCCAGAGTTTGGGAAGTAATTATTAAATATCGAAGCTCGGAGTAGAAAACTCGCATGGGCGATCTTCTAGGATTTTCTACTGCCCATGAATCTTCATATATACTTATACATTTGGCAATACCAATGTACTTTGTAATACTTTATATCAATTTTCAATCACAAATTTTTCACGGTCTATGATTTCTCCCTTTTTTTCCTACCGCTGTTTTTTTTTTTTTTTTTTTTACAGTTTTACAATTATTTTTTACCATCTTTTCGTGATCTTGAATAAAAGAGTGAAAAACGTCAAAGTGATGATAAAAAAAAACTTTTAAAAATTCCTAAAATCCCTAAAGTCGTCGTATGGACAGAGAAAATTGCGTTATTTCCGGATTTCGTAACGGTTGTTATCGCACCTTGCTCTTTCTCTCTCTCTCTCTCTCTCTCTCTCCCTCGTCTCATTCGTTTTTATCGCTCTATCTCCTCTCGTTAAGAGAATGACAACTGGACGAGTCGTCGCGCCAATTAAAGCTGTAGCTGGCTGAGCTTGCTCTCTTCTTCCCTCTTTTACCAGCCCCATGATGTCGTCGGGACGCTTCATAGTCGTTGCAAAAGAGGGAGAGATAGAGAGAGAGAGAAATCATGGCTGGGTTAAGGGGGATAAAAATCGCCAGTTCTGCCACAGTGGATGATTTGACCGGAATATCAAGTGGCAAGAATCACGAGAACGGAAGAGAAAATAGAATATTGTGGAGGGAGAGGGAAACGATAATTATCGAGTAAAGGGAGGGGAGGGGTTAGATAACGATTCTGTACGAGGAGTCCCTCGAAGATTCTCGAACTAGGATGAGATTCGAGTTTTTTCATCGCCGGAAAAGTACACACACACACACACACACACACACACACACACAGTTTATAAAAAAAATTTGATCTTTAAATAAAACATCATAGTCTCGTTAAATTGTGGATTTCAATCATTCCAAGAGACCATTATTTATGATCCATAATATCTTAAGAATAACGAGAAAATCGTTGATAAAAAAACGATTCCGATGATATTAGAAAGAAACAGCCAGAGAGAGCGTTGGTGAGAAAAGCCACCTTTCGAATTTCTTTTTCGTACACGTGAAAATCGGTTAGGGAGAATTTTTCAGACTCTGGTAAATCCCTTTTACATCTTGAACAGATCGTTTTTTTAGATCTTATACTATCCCGAGTCGCTACAAGCTTAATTGAAAAAATTACTCAACTTAATTAACCAAAAGACAACTGATTTGTTTGATGATAAATTTTTTTTAACGAAACAGTGAGCTTTCGATTGATTTAATTAAAAAAAAAAAAAAGTAAACAAATTTTAATAATATTCTGACCGCAAAGTTATTCATAGAAAACAATTGTCTTGCCATTCGAAGACAAGAAAAAAAAAACTCATCATTTTTTTTTTAGTTGTACATAAATAAAAATTGCCCTGAATTGAAACGGCAATGAATTCGAGGTAATTACCTTATTTTCAATTAAAAGAAACGCATCGTCAATCGAGCAATTTCACCTTCATTTGAACACGTCAGCTTTTTTTCTCCTCGCGGTCAATGGACTTTTCTGATGCACATACATGGGCTCGTCAAGCATATAAAGCTCGTATTAGACGAACACTGCTGAATGTAATGTACAGTCGGCTCCACTGATTGCCAATATGGCGAGAGGGTAGAGAAAGAGAAAGAGAGAGAGAGAGAGAGAGAGAGAGAGAGAGAGAGAGAGAGAGAGAGAGAGAGAGAGAAATTCGTCGCTCATACTCCTGAGACACCCTCGCGTGTTCTCATCCCAAAACCTCTTCTTCCTCGCCATTTCTACCTCCCACAATGCTGCGGGCGTTAATTTCCCCGCGAAACGTATTGTACCCCCGCGATTCAATTGTTCCAGGCTCGCGACCACTGTTCCGTTTCTAGCTTCCTCTCCCTCTCTAGACTCTCGTCGAGTTCATAATAATCCGAGTGGGATTCCCCAAACTCCTTCTGCCATTTCTCTCTTCTCTTCGTATTCACTGGCTGTGCACTATGCATTCAACGGGGAATCCCCTTTCTCTCTCTCTCTCTCTCTCTCTCTCTTTCTCTCTCTGTCTATGATGCACTCTCGGTGTTCATCTCTGGCAAAAGCTTCTCTCGAAAACCATTCGAAATCCTTCATCGTGTATTCTGGGGCTGGTTCGCCTGACTAGGTGTCGGGGGAGGCTTCTGCAATTTCGTCGAGACGAATTGTAACGAGTATGTGTGTGCGTGTCTTGTATACCTATATTTACACACACACACACACACACACACACACACACACACACACACACACACACACACACACACACGCAGACACACATATATGTATTGTGATGTGACATTTTTTGTCCCACTAGGTCGGTCTCACGACCTCATGACGCCCCACATCGACTCTCTACAACCCCGATTATTATTTCACACATTGTTTTGCTATTCCAGATACCTAAAATTCCACATTCGACAAGACTCCTTATTCGGCGAATTTTCGCATTAGTTTTGACTATTTAGTGTCGTCTTGAATTATCTTGAGATGTTTAGCTCGATTTTGGCCTAAAAATGAAGTTCATTATTATTGCGCTTCATTTTGTTTAATTTTTTAATATTATTTTGTAGTTTTGCGTCGTTCTGGAATAGCACCAGTTGCCCAAGTACTTCTCCATAAATACTAGCCGCTAGCTCTAGGTAACCGATGTTACGGCGTTAGTCATGGAAAATACTTACTGTGGTTTTACCTCAGGCTTGAAAATTTCGAGCTGTAGCTGATGCTCAGTTCGCACGAGTTTCAGTGTAATATTGATCGAGTTTCAGTCAGGGCCATAGAGAATTATGTAGCTCGGACTCTTTGAGTGCAAGCGAACATCATCCCCCGTACAGCTCTCACCTTATGCATACGACGTTATCACTGACTTGAAGTTTCCAATTGTTTCTTCCATGTATCGTTAGTCTACAGGGAATCACGTGAATTTGAATCATTCTTTCGGACAAGTACCTTTCACTTGTCTTTGTGGTGTGTGTGTGTGTGTGTATGTGTGTGTGATGATTCCAGAGAAGATTCAGTACGAAGACCACCACAGTGTCTCGCCCGTCCCTTGTACATATAAGCAGTCTGGTGTTGTACCCTTTCTACTGTATTCTCGAGCATCGTGAACAGCTAATCCCGGCGTCACGTATTGTGGTTTTCGTACCCTCAACGATGACAGAAGCATCGACCGAAATTACAGAAAATTACCGAAATTTCTAAATAAAAATTGGGCACCAGGTACAACGTACCGCTTATTATTAATCGTTTTTATTGTGGTACGATGTTAATTCGTTCCGAGATAATTCATTACCACACCACAGTTTACTATATTCTTCCTAAACCGTTACTGCACTGCTACTGCACTGCTATTGTACTGTTATGGTATCGTTACTGTACGGTTACTGTACTATTACTGACCTACCTATCAATGGTACCCTACCTAGTAATGGTTGCTACGCACCGGTTTTACCGTTGGGTAGTTTTTTTTACTATATATATATATACTATATATATTTTTATACTATATATATATTAGGGTGTGCGGAAAAAAAACAATTTTTTTTTTTCGGTTGCATCCACCAAAAAAAGTTGAAGTAAGGTAAAAAAAGAAGAATCCTAAAACGGGAGGTCAAAAAAAAATTATTTCGAACGGCGCATTGCATTTGAATATTTTTCATAAGAATAACACAGGAAAATATTGGGATTTCTGAATGTCGTAGTGCAACTCGTCAGAAAAAAATCACACAAAGATGTCATTAACATATTCTCATGGAGAATCGAATTCCCTACAAAAAAAGTTCTTACGAAAAATTAGCTCGGAACAACCGTTCAAGTGGAATATAACGCGAATGAATATAGTGGAAATAACGCTGTCTGAAATTGAATTGATAGGAAAAAAAAATAATTCAAAAGGCTGTAAAAATCGAATTTTTCGCTTTACGAAAAAACTTTTTGGTGGTTTTTTGTAGAGAATGTTCTGCTCTAACATACTTGCATGAAATTGTTCTCAAAATATTTCTCTTATACGAAAAAAAATCAAGTACAACAAGAAATATAAAAGAAACGACGTTCATCATTGATCGTGTTTAGAAAAGCTTTATTCAATGAATTTGGTTTAATAAGATAGAATAGGTTTTTTTTACATTATAATGCTTAATAATCATCGTTTCTTTTTTTAAGAGTCTGTTTGTTGCAATTAGGGTATTTCTATCGATAATTTTGCACTATGCCCAATAAATATTGTAGCTGCTCTTCGTTGTTTGTTAATGAACCGTTATATGCTTCTATCAAAGCGACGTTGTTAGAGCAGAACATTCTCTACAAAAAACCCCCGAAAAGTTTTTTCGTAAAGCGAAAAATTCGATTTTTACATCCTTTTGAATTATTTTTTTTTCTAGCAATTCAATTTCAGAGAGCGTTATTTCCACTATATTCATTCGCGTTATATTCCACTTGAACGGTTGTTCTGAGATAATTTTTCATAAGAACTTTTTTTGTAGGGAATTTGATTCTCCATGAGAATATGTTAATGACATCTTTGTGTGATTTTTTTCTGACGAGTTGCACTACGACATTCAGAAATCCCAATATTTTCCTGTGTTATTCTTATGGAAAATATTCAAATGCAATGCGCCGTTTGAAATAATTTTTTTTTTACCTCCCGTTTTAGGATTCTTCTTTTTTTACCTTACTTCAACTTTTTTTTGCTGGATGCAACCGAAAAAAAAAATTGTTTTTTTTCCGCATACCCTAATATATATATATATATATATATATATAGTATAAAAACATATATATATATACTATCTATATTTTAAAAATATCGCAAGAAGTGCAGACTCTTTTATCAATTATTCGGCGTGTCTGATGGATATTTTTAGACCGAAATTATGCTCTTCGTTGGTGATAGGATCGAAGGCCCACACGGATGCGTAATTTGGCGATGATCTTATAAAATGCTTTCCATCAATTTTTCAAGCATCATCGTTCTTTAATTTTCAGCTGAGCTTCTGTAACTACATCGCCGTAGACGAAACTCTGCGGTACATGCCCGATCCTCACGACAATCACAAGACCCTTCTCCGCCAAGAAGCCATCGTAATGGTTCGCGGTGTACCACTTACTCATTACATGGAAGACTTGCTGACGTCCAAAATATCGCTCAATGCCGGCAAGGTAAATTCGATCGATTATGTGTTTTTTTTTTTTTTTTTTTTTTTTTTTTTTTTTTCAATTCGCGGCACTTCCCGCCGCTCAGGATACACCCGTTCGGCGATGAAAAAATGGCTTATCATTTTTTTTGACAAATCTGGGCATCATGAAAATCCATATGGGAACATAATTTTTGTATAAACAGGGTAGACAGGCAATGGAATGGGTGATCGACAAAATGGGCGTCGAGGTCAAGGATCTCGCTAGTTCGGCCGTCAAATCGACGGACGAATTGCTAACTCAGACGCGTCGTCAATTCGACGATATAACTACCAAGACGAGACGCGGCATGGGCGATCTTCAGAACGCAGCGAAAAAATCATTCGACGAGATTCACACCCTCGCAACACCACCAACGCCCCAAGCAATGCCAAAATTATAGCTAAGGTTTCGCACTAGCTTCAATCTTTTCAACTGACTCGCGGTTCATTTACACCCGAACGATTTGACAAACGATCGCTATGGGGGGGAAAAAAAAAATCGATTGATCACGGAAAAATGATTTTAAATAGACAATTTAAAAGAAAAAAAAAACCAATTTAGTAAACGAAAATATAATAACGTGCTGTACTAATAACAATAATAATAATAATAATAACAAATAATATAAGAACTGCGAGTGCATCCAATCGTTCAGTGAAAATCGACTGTACATATAGAATGCAATATCGTCGTTGGCGTGAAGAATGAAAAAAAAAACGAAACGACAAAATTAATTGAAGCGCTTGAAAAATCAGCAAGAAAAAATAATTACAAAAGAAATTTGAACTATTTATCGGTGAAGAAATTTTTTTTTCGACAAACTCCATCGTGAGGAAAAAAAAAAAGTTCAAGTAGATCAATGAATTTAATCGGATTCGAACAAAAAAAAAAAAAAATTGGTCGTCATTCTGCGAGAAAGGAGAGGGCTCTTTGGGGTCGAAAAAAAAAAAAAAAAAATCGTAGATTTATATACATCGCACGAGCTACGATTTTATCTGCAAGCTTAGCAATTTTTTTCCCCCCCGAAAATCATCCAAAATCAAAAGCAAGCTTGAACAGCCACCAATTGTCTTTTTTTTTTCCAACGCAAACAATCTTTAAGCATCTCGCTGTTGTAAAAAAAAAAAAAAAGTTCTGCAAATAATCGTATACGTTGTAATATCCGTTAAAGTATACGTCGCGCGTGAGAAAGCTCGAAAAGGACAGAGAAAAGATCATGCCGGATGAGAGCGTTAGCGAAAACGAAATGAATTGAATTCGCCTTGAAAGGGAAAGAAAAAAAAATAGTTTTTGGGGCTCCGCGTTTCGTATATGTAGCACCCCAAAAATACGAAATTCCTTAGTATCTCATGAAACAATAGTCGAGAGCTGTGAAAAAATGAATTTTAGGGGAAAATAATGTATTTGAAAAAATTAAAAAAAAAATAGCAAGTGTCGTACGCAATGAGCTACTCTGTACTGTACCAAAATTTACATCACTGTGTATCGGGAGTAGAGATTTTTGTTTAAATTTGTTTTACATTGAATTAATTTTTCGTTTTAAATTGAAGAAGGATCGATTCGATTCGCCCGAGACACGAATATAGGAAACGAATGAAGGAGAATGAAAACGAAAACGACAGAATAGAAATTATGTTTCACAAAATTATTTTCATTCTCGGGGACCTTTGATTGTATTATTGTAAATAATGATAAATAAAGTACGAAATAGCCTGAATGTTTGAGAACTACGTTAATTTTCTATAAATTTTCCAATTAGGCGAATTCGTAGACATGCCATCACTTTTTTTTTCAAATTTTTAGTATAAAAATCCGGAAAAGCATGAAAAAAAAAAAAAGAAATCACATCGGTAATCGTTCCCTATTACATTTCAGTTTCTTCAGGAGCTGTGAAAGGTAAAGAACGTTTTAATTTCAATTTCGCCAGTCGCTGAATCATCTTTTTATTACGTCACCATACTGCGGTAAGGTCGATTCCCGAAGCATAAATTATGCATATACCATTCCCGACTGATAAGACCACGTATCGCGTGTATGCCTAATGAGAACAGTGAAATCTCTCGTTTCAGATGCCACGGTGAAGCTTCGGGGGTAAATTTGACCAAGCAGCATAGTAGCTCCGCAAACTGGAAGTCAATGAGAGAGATAATAATTGATGATCTTTCGACTGGTCGGATCGACCTCATGGGTAACCAGTGACAGGCAAATATTTAGCGTGGACTATATCTCATCGATTAGGGCCTGTGATGACAGGCTCCATTGTTCCTCGTTCAGAATTTAATTATGGGCTGGATTGAACTTGAACTAGGATAACGAAGATCGGGAGAAAATTTTTTTTCAGAAAATGAAAAAGTGCAATTTTTCGTTTTTTTTTTGCCTGCTCATATCGAATTTTTGGATTTCCGGGTAAAATTTTCTGCTGATTCGTGATCAGCAGAAAATTTCCGATCGCCTAGAGCCTAAAAATACGATGAAAGACGAAAAAAAATTTTTTCAATTTTTTGCCAACTTTTTCGGAAATCTAAAAATCACGAAATTTCAAATGCCCATAACTCATCTCCGGATCGATGAATTTTGGCTTATCGGGCGTGTTCTTAAAAGCCCTTGAGTAGACTTAGAGAATGGCGTTGGATTTATTCTGATATCTGCATTTTTTATAGCCAAAAAAGCGCTTTGAAAATTGACGAATTTTCGTCCAAGGGGTATGTATGGAAAATTTGGCAAAAATCGATGGTCCAACTTTAAAAATCTGTAAAAAATCGAAAAATCAACCCAGCTCGATGAACCAAGCGGCATTTTGAAGCTTGAACGATTACGAAGAGATACAAGTACTGAATAAAATCATATCTCCTTCGAGAAGGAACGTTACAACGATTTTAGTGAACCCTCAAAATTTCAGAAAATGAAAAAGTGCAATTTTTCGTTTTTTTGCCTTTTCATATGGAATTTTTGGGATTCAGGGAAAAATTCTATGTGGTTCGTGATCAGCAGAAAATTTCCGATCGCCTAGAGTCTAAAAATATGGTGAAAGACGAAAAATTTTTTTTTTCAATTTTTTGCCCACTTTTTTGGAAATCTAAAAATCACGAAATTTCAAATGCCCATAATTCATCTCCGGATCAACGAGTTTTGGCGTATTAGGGGTGTTTTTAAAAGCCCTCGAGTAGACTTAGAGAATGCCGTTGGATTCATCCTGATATCTGCATTCTTTATACCAAAAAAAGCACTTTGAAAATTGACGATTTTTCGTCCAAGGGGTATGTATGGAAAATTTGGCAAAAATCGATGGTCCAACTTTAAAAATCTGTAAAAAATCGAAAAATCAACCCAGCTCGATGAACCAAGCGACATTTTGAAGCTTGAACGATTACGAAGAGATACAAGTACTGAATAAAATCATATCTTCTTCGAGAAGGAACGTTACAACGATTTTAGTGAACCCTCAAAATTTCAGAAAATGAAAAAGTGCAATTTTTCGTTTTTTTGCCTTTTCATATGGAATTTTTGGGATTCAGGGAAAAATTCTATGTGGTTCGTGATCAGCAGAAAATTTCCGATCGCCTAGAGCCTGAAAATATGGTGAAAGACGAAAAAAAAAAATTTTTAATTTTTTGCCCACTTTTTTGGAAATCTAAAAATCACGAAATTTCAAATGCCCATAACTCATCTCCGGATCGATGAGTTTTGGCTTATCGGGCGTGTTCTTAAAAGCCCTTGAGTAGACTTAGAGAATGGCGTTGGATTTATTCTGATATCTGCATTTTTTATAGCCAAAAAAGCGCTTTGAAAATTGACGAATTTTAGTCCAAGGGGTATGTATGGAAAAATTGGCAAAAATCGATGGTCCAACTTTAAAAATCTGTAAAAAATCGAAAAATCAACCCAGCTCGATGAACCAAGCGGCATTTTGAAGTTTGAACGATTACGAAGAGATACAAGTACTGAATAAAATCATATCTCCTTCGAGAAGGAACGTTACAACGATTCTAGTGAACCCTCAAAATTTCAGAAAATGAAAAAGTGCAATTTTTCGTTTTTTTGCCTTTTCATATGGAATTTTTGGGATTCAGGGAAAAATTCGATGTGGTTCGTGATCAGCAGAAAAT
Organism: Rhorus exstirpatorius; assembly: GCA_963564615.1. Classification (NCBI taxonomy): domain Eukaryota; kingdom Metazoa; phylum Arthropoda; class Insecta; order Hymenoptera; family Ichneumonidae; genus Rhorus; species Rhorus exstirpatorius. Next base: position 13,086,724 of record OY751322.1, on the reverse strand, counting down.
TTCCGGTCGCCTAGAGCCTAAAAATATGGTGAAAGACGAAAAATTTTTTTTTTCAATTTTTTCCCCGCTTTTTCGGAAATCTAAAAATCACGAAATTTCAAATGCCCATAATTCATCTCCGGATCAACGAGTTTTGGCTTATTAGGGGTGTTTTTAAAAGCCCTCGAGTAGACTTAGAGAATGCCGTTGGATTCATCCTGATATCTGCATTCTTTATACCAAAAAAAGCACTTTGAAAATTGACGATTTTTCGTCCAAGGGGTATGTATGGAAAATTTGGCAAAAATCGATGGTCCAACTTTAAAAATCTGTAAAAAATCGAAAAATCAACCCAGCTCGATGAACCAAGCGACATTTTGAAGCTTGAACGATTACGAAGAGATACATGTACTGAATAAAATCATATCTCCTTCGAGAAGGAACGTTACAACGATTTTAGTGAACCCTCAAAATTTCAGAAAATGAAAAAGTGCAATTTTTCGTTTTTTTGCCTTTTCATATAGAATTTTTGGATTTCAGGGAAAAATTCGATGTAATTCGTGATCAGCAGATAATTTTCGATCGCCTAGAGCCTATAAATATGGTGCAAGACGAAAAAAAAAATTTCAATTTTTTGCCCAATTTTTTTAGAAATCTAAAAATCACGAAATTTCAAATGCCCATAATTCATCTCCGGATCAACGAGTTTTGGCTTATCAGGGGTGTTTTTAAAAGCCCTCGCGTAGACTTAGAGAATGGCGTTGGATTCATCCTGATATCTGCATTCTTTATACCAAAAAAAGCACTTTGAAAATTGACGATTTTTCGTCCAAGGGGTATGTATGGAAAATTTGGCAAAAATCGATGGTCCAACTTTAAAAATCTGTAAAAAATCGAAAAATCAACCCAGCTCGATGAACCAAGCGACATTTTGAAGCTTGAACGATTACGAAGAGATACAAGTACTGAATAAAATCATATCTCCTTCGAGAAGGAACGTTACAACGATTTTAGTGAACCCTCAAAATTTCAGAAAATGAAAAAGTGCAATTTTTCGTTTTTTTGCCTTTTCATATGGAATTTTTGGGATTCAGGGAAAAATTCGATGTGGTTCGTGATCAGCAGAAAATTTCCGATCGCCTAGAGCCTAAAAATATGGTGAAAGACAAAAAAAAAATTTTCAATTTTTTGCCCACTTTTTTGGAAATCTAAAAATCACGAAATTTCAAATGCCCATAACTTATCTCTGGATCGATGAGTTTTGGCTTATCGGGCGTGTTCTTAAAAGCCCTTGAGTAGACTTAGAGAATGGCGTTGGATTTATTCTGATATCTGCATTTTTTATAGCCAAAAAAGCGCTTTGAAAATTGACGAATTTTCGTCCAAGGGAACGTATGTATGGAAAATTTGGCAAAAATCGATGGTCCAACATTAAAAATCTGTAAAAAATCGAAAAATCAACGCAGCTCGATAAACCAAGCGACATTTTGAAGCTTGAACGATTACGAAGAGATACATGTACTGAATAAAATCATATCTCCTTCGAGATGGAACGGTACAACGATTTTAGTGAACCCTCAAAATTTCAGAAAATGAAAAAGTGCAATTTTTCGTTTTTTTGCCTTTTCATATAGAATTTTTGGATTTCAGGGAAAAATTCGATGCGATTCGTGATCGGCAGAAAATTTCCGATCGCTTAGAGTCTAAAAATATGGTGAAAGACGAAAAATTTTTTTTTTCAATTTTTTCCCCGCTTTTTCGGAAATCTAAAAATCACGAAATTTCAAATGCCCATAATTCATCTCCGGATCAACGAGTTTTGGCTTATCAGGGGTGTTTTTAAAAGCCCTCGAGTAGACTTAGAGAATGGCGTTGGATTCATCCTGATATCTGCATTCTTTATACCAAAAAAAGCACTTTGAAAATTGACGATTTTTCGTCCAAGATGTATGGATGTATGGATGTATGTATGGTAGGTATGGATGGAAAAATTGGCAAAAATCGATGGTCTAACTTTTAAAATTTGTGAAAAATTGAAAAATCAACGCAGCTCGATAAATCAAGCTGTGTTTTCAAGCCTGAACGATCGCGAAGAGAATAAGCACCGAACAGAGTCTTATCTCTTTTGAGAAGGAACGTTACAGCGATTTTAGTGAACCCTCAAAATTTCAGAAAATGAAAAAATGGAAAAGTCCAAGTATGGAAAAATTGGCAAAAATCGATGGTGCAACTTTAAAAATCTGTAAAAAATCGAAAAATAAACCCAGCTCGATGAACCAAGCGGCATTTTGAAGCTTGAACGATTACGAAGAGAATAAGCATGTAGTGCAGGTCCAAACAACATCGGGAATATAAAGTACAGCGGTTTTAATGGATCAACTCATTTTTTGCAAAAATTCAAAAAAATCTTGAATTTTTTAAATTTGCTTTAGGGCCCTAAATAGATTTATTTTTTCCCGCTGATCACGAATTCGCTTGGTGTTTTCCTTGGAACTCAAAAATTCTATTTTAAATTGTCAAAAACGTGTTTTTTTTTTTCCGAAAATCGAAATAACAATTTAGATTCGATAAAATTTAATAAAAATTTCATGGCTTCTATAGATTTTGAGATCTCAATTTTTTGTACCCAAAAGAGTACTCTGAATATCGGCGATTTTGAGTCCAAAGGAATGTGTATGGAAAAATTGGCAAAAATCGATGGTCCAACTTTTAAAATTTGTGAAAAATTGAAAAATCAACGTAGCTCGATAAATCAAGCTGTGTTTTCAAGCCTGAACGATCGCGAAGAGAATAAGCACCGAACAGAGTCTTATCTCCTTTGAGAAGGAACGTTACAGCGATTTTAGTGAACCCTCAAAATTACAGAAAATGAAAAGGTGCAATTTTTCGTTTTTTTGCGTTTTAAAATCGAATTTTTGGATTTCAGGAAAAAATTCGATGTGATTCGTGATCAGCAGAAAATTTCCGATCGCCTAGAGCCTAAAAATATGATGAAAGACGAAAAAGTACATGTCCCATAATATACACAGTCGGACCTCGGGCACTGACTGTTCTCGGGCACGACTGACCGAAAAACTTAACCATCTTACTAACCAATGAGAATAAAGCACCAGGCCTTTATCATATGTATGTACATCGGTATCCTCCGCTCGTTGGAGCTTATTTCGTATGCCACATGGGGGGTTCTACACTGTAGCGGGACTGTTTCCGGAATGAGAATTCCGCGGTGCTCGGGTTTAGTCAGTGCCCGAGGTCCGACTGTACCCCAATATTCTAAATTATATATAGAATGGTACGATCTCATCCAACGTTCAAAGTTTTCATTTCATCTGCCCTCCGGAAATTTCTCACAACCTCATGCAAATCATTCGGCTCTGTCCAAACAGTGGACCATTATCCTCGAACTGCATGGAAGCTCTATAAATATGTTTATGCACCAAAGTCGAGAGCAACATTTAACTGATATAGTACTCATGGGCACATCTCCAAGCATTGCATTCATAGTTAATTGAATTTCCAATTCATGCCAATACCAAAGTTGCAATTCATAAGTTTTGAGAGCTTTTAGTGATCGCAATTAATCGATGATAAAGTTACGTGAGCTGTCCTAATATCGCGAAGCTTATCGCAGATAGACCCTTCGGTCGGTAGTTTGTTTTTTTTTTCAAAAACTTTCTTGATTTTTTTTTTTCACAGCACCGTATGCCTTTGCTGACACGACAGGTGCCAGAGTTTGATCAGTTTTTAATTGCTGTTTCCGTATCTTCTCGCTCCAGCAACCATTTTGTGATATTGCACGCTGCACTATTGTCGTACGTGTCAGTTTTTTTTTTTTTCCCCCAATTGTCAACGTCAACGACAGGTGTAACGTACACGTGGATCGTGACCAGAACAGGACAATCGTCGGACAGAAAAAAAAAAAATACAATTCAAACTGAGGTGCCCTTGGAAATGGCGTGGTTTTAAATACGCGGCACATATTCTGTTTTCATAGATGCTTCGGTGTAGGATGACTGAACCAGTGAATGAACGCATAAGCCTTTTTTCTATTTCGATAAAGCCGTATAATTTAACTTATTACGAATTTCTTTATGAGCTAATTAGATCTTATAGAACAATGTTCACAGAATATTAAAAAACAAAATATTCAAAGTGCTCTGTTCGCAAGGATTTTGTAAAAAAAAATTATAAAATTACCAATTTCCCAGTGAATGAACAAAAATTCCAATGAATGAAATCTTATCTTTCCAGTGAATGAACGTACAATGGAACCAGAGATGCGTACGCATACTCGTGCGTTTTGAGGTTATGAAAAGCCTTTTCAACGCTCGTTCAATCACTGGAAATAGGTTAAAAAGCTGGACCAGTGAATAAACGGCCATACATCGCAAACAATATTGGGTTTTTGACCAAAAATTCATTAATATAATTGAAGCTTGGCAATGTATAACGTTGAAAAAATTATTGCATATCTTTTAAAGAGATTTATCGAGGTGATATGGAATATTCTGGTATTCGATGCACAGTCAGATGGTTATAACAACATGGCTGTCTCTTATGAATATGCGCCCCAAGTACGAAAAAAAAAAATCCATAGCATCGCAAATCTTTCACAGCGTCAAATAATATCACTACTAGATGTTTTCTCATAATTTTCACTTCATTATGAATACAAAATTCTTCATAATAATAGAATCATATCACTGCCGTTTAATTAAAATACTAAGCCTGTTAATTCACTGGTAGGTGTTCATTCACTGGTTCAGTCACCCTGTACGGTGTAAGCCTAATCCAGGTAACCGATTGTTTGTCATGTAAATACAGAAAAAAAAAAAATGATAAATTATAAGAATCCGAATATAAATTTAGAATAACAGCGTCGAGACATTCCTGAATTAGATTCAACTAAATGTTCCGAAAACTGACATTAAAATTGCACAATCCTTTTTTTTTTTTTTCCAAATATAACTGCGAATCACAAGGATTTCAGCTTGGCCTCGACGAGAACGAGACGTAAAATCTCACATGAGCGCACGCTAGATCGAGAGGTCACTGATGCGCAATGAGTTTTCCTGGACCTCCAGGGGATTCGAACCAGTGATTCGCCTTCCATGGCATAAGTAGAGCGCGTCACGTGTGACATTTCGATTTTCTCTCCGTTAACATAATATCGGTTCTCGTTCTTCCGTCGTTCATGAATTCACGATCGAACGAGCATCAACGAATGATGGCTGTTCAAGCGAGAGAGCTTTTCACTAGCGAAGATTTACACATCCGGTGAATCTGTGGTGTCGTATAGATGTCATTTTTAGGGACGAGAGAGAGAGAGAGAGGGAGAGAGAGAGAGAGAGAGAGAGAGAGAGAGAGAGAGAGAGAGAGAGAGAGAGAGAGAGAGAGAGAAATGTATGGGCTATCACGGCTGTTGAGCCCTCGAAGCTTCCGGAAAGCCTCGAGGAGCCCAAAGAAGAGGGTAAGACTCGCGACGCGTTTTTGAAAAGTCATTCGCTCCTGCGGTCAAGAAGTTGTGTGAAATCGAAGCTCGCTGGGCTTATCGAAGCCCGCTCCAACGAATACGAAAGACAGGTAGGATCAGCTGTCGTGATTCTACGAGTTAGCTACATCCTCGTAACGTTTAAATTCTTATTTCGAGCTCATTCATCCTTGTATATATATATCCTTGTAAATATATCCTTGTATATATATATATCCTTGTATATATATATATATCCTTGTAAATCATATATCCTTGTAAGTATATTTGCCAATGCAAATATATTTTTGTTTCACCATACTTTGCCATCATTTTTTTCACACTGGATAGAAATTTTTATTCATCAAATTCACAAGCTGTTCTCCAACAAAGAGATGTGCACGGTAATCATTGATATGACGGTCTTTACTTAAGCGACGTTTGATTTTTTTGGAACATATGACAGTTCAGATTGAAGGATTCGAAAAGCCACAGCCTTACAAAAAAAAAACAGATGCGAGAATCAAGAATTGCATTCCAATGGCAGCGAGTAATGCATGAGAAGTCAGCCTGGAATTGAAGGTAAAATCAACGACTGCAATTGTGAGCCAAAAGTGGATAATGACTAGGCATTCTATTTCACTCTGATTATCAGTAAATTACAAAATGAAACCGCGATATTGATTGGTCCCGAAGTTCGTAAGATCCGGAATGTAAATAACTCAACACAAGGTCCCTCCTTGGTGTTATCGCAATGGACGAATTTCGGGCCAAGGTGACCTCGATACGAGCAGCTTATGTTCCTCAATGGCTCATTGGAGCCATTGAGGAACATAATACCTGTGTAGCGATAGCTAAGATGTTATTGGCGATACAGTAACAGGACGTGAGACGGCTGCAGATTAATTTTAGGTTGACGAGATTGGGACAAAGGGATGTCTGTTTAGGGGTTTTTTTTTTTTTTCAATGTACACATCATATTGAAACAACGTTCTGTCATCATAATTAATCATTGCCGAAAGGAGGTATGCGTGGGGTCCAATATTTTCTTTAATCTTAAGTTTCCGCGAGCGTTGACTCGAGCCAACGTTCACGGAGACGTGTTTACGTTCGATAAAGGGACTATATATAGATAGCAGAAAATTATAAATACACGGGAATAATATGAGAGAAGAAGGGAAAAAACTGTGAGTGCTCGAGAAACTGCACAGACACAAATACACGATCGAAGGAACCAGCTCTGAAAGTCTAACCTTAAATTCGAAAAAACTTATATATGTGAGTTATAATGTGTGAAGTGTGGATTGGGAGATTCAAAGCTCACGAACGGTCAGACGACTGTCTTATATAGCCGTATATTCATAGTCCTTCCTTGAGGAACAAGGAAGGACTATGAATACGGGTAATACACATTGGAGTGAGCATTTCTCTCGCGAGGAACTTTCGTGTCTAAATCCATCTGGCGGTTTTCTGACGAAACATCGTAATTATCACAGGGATAAGGCAGTTACAATATAGATACGGTGCATTACATATACGCATGGCATTATCATGCAGGGTTGAATATATAAATATATATAATGTATATGTATATAGCATGAAGCGATTTTTCTTTCGAGTAAAAGTATCCGACGATGTAACTTAGCGAAAGGGTGGAAATTGATGATAAAGGGAGAGTAGGCTATGGGGCTAGATGGTCGATCTTGGGGTAATTTGCCTCGGACGTTTAAAAAAGTTTCAAGTGCCCGGCGGGACTCTTAAACCGAGAAGATACGACCATCTATATAACTGTTGCTTTATATAGTCTATAAATATATATATATATATATACATATACTATCTCTATACATCCAGTTCGAGCGGGTTTTTGCCGCGGTCCAGCAAACTTCGGGAAATAAAATACGGTTCGGCGGTCGTTGTGGATAGATTGTTTGATCGAAAGCTCAGGAGGTGGAGAAGCGAAGCCGCGGGCGGCGAAATCGTGAAAACAAAATGTGCTCTCTCTCTCTCTCTCTCTCTCTCTCTCTCTCTCTCTCTCTCTCTCTCCTCCTTCTGTCTCTCATTCTTTAGCCGCACCCCTGATATCAAGAAGGACGTCGAGATTGGTCGACATTGAGATTGCTTTTTGAAGAGTTAAACGAGAAAGAATACAATTTTCCGGACAGATATCTTATAATATTCATTTATTATATTGTGATATAGAATATATCATTTCTTTCTCTCTCATCACACTCACGCGAGCATCCTCGAATGATGCGATACGACAAATTCACGAAAAAAAATATATCTGTAGTCAGATTTACGTTTTGTTAGAGTAGAATTGGTAAAAAAAAAAAATTCGAAATTTAAAGGGCAATGTGTTTAAAATTTCTCGCAAAATGTCGAATGATTATATTTAGAACAAAATTTCCGGTATGTGTGTGTGTGTGTGTGTGTGTGTGTGTGTGTGTGTGTGCGTGTGCGTGTGCGTGTGCGTGTGCGTGTGCGTGTGCGTGTGCGTGTGCGTGTGCGTGTGCGTGTGCGTGTGTGTGTGTGTGTGTGTGTGTGTGTGTGTGTGTGTGTGTAGAAAGTCTGCAAAATTCAAACGTCTATATCTTAAAAACTACCGAAGCAATGGTGAGCCAACTTTGCGCACAACTTGAGCACGAGTTCCACTTTGTTTGTTAAAATTTTCGACACAAGCTTCAACGGGTGATCCATTTTACATGAATTTGAATTTCTCCAAAAATGTCCATGATCGCTCGAACTTTCATAAATGTTAATTTATCCTCACGAAAATTTTTACCCGAATAGGTTTAGGGGACAGGGATGTTTGGTATTGAATTTGCCAATAATAATCGTTCAAGGGTTACTTCAAAGATCATTGAATTTTTCAAAAAAATTTCTAATACCTCCAACTTCCGCAAATATTTGGCTATCGGTTCAAAGCTCCGTGAATTACTATAGTATGCGACAAGATTGCGGTACAACAACACAACAACAACAGCATTGATAATGAAATTTTGTTTTGGAAAAAAAAAAAAGAAAATCATGTTTTATTCGAATATAAATTTGATCGAAATCTCACAAATATACGTTTGCTCTCTGGGCGTAAAAGCATATGGAACGATATGTATACCAAAGAAATTTCAATCTCCAAGTCTTGTATATCCTACTGTCCGCCTTTTATGTGTGTAAAGCGACGTGTTATAGAGCCGAGATAAGGTACCCAGTTTCAAGACAGACGAAGCACAAAAACCAAAACAGCATACAGTATGTACATATGTATATATATATGTGTGTATATATATACTATATCACATATATAATAAATATATATTACATCTATTACACATATACACATATACGACTATCTATGGTACAAACTGAACGATATTGCTCTTCGCTTCACGTAATATGTACACACAAAGATTATGTAACGTTGAATTTATATGGAAGGTATATATTCGTATTATATAGGCAATATAACGGGGAAGCTGCTGGTGGAAGACTCCCAACCCCAATATCCCCGTTAGGAGAGGTCGATGGAGAGAAGAGTTCGTGTTCTCTCCATGGCCGAAGGAGAGGTTGAGGAAGGATCGGACGCGACGCCACGCATACGCCTGGTCCCATTAGCATACAATTATCTTTATGCTTCTTTTATGATTCATATTTAGTGGCCTGCTTCCGGAGTCTTTGCCGCCTCCGGGAGCTTTCTACCCTTTTTGTCTCGCTCCTCCCAAACCCCCGGCGACCTGGGGGAATGGTGGGCGGGGGGGGGGGGGGGCAAGCTTCAGGATCGCGGTCCCAGCCGTGGGGCCGTTTGCGCAACCTCCGCACCCTTGCCTCACCTCAGGGCGTTCGTTCTTTCATCGCGAACTCCTACCGAGCTCTCACACACTAGGCCAAGTGCAGGTCTAGTATAACGGATGGTATTATACCTATGAGTATATCCATAAGTATGGCTTTTTTACGATCGTTTTGTTGCGAAACTCATCGCTTTTCGAACCCTTCGGTATTTCGAGCTCATCGTGCGGTGCAGTACGTGGTCATATACGACATACGAAGACATTCCTATATATGTGCATAGACAGAGGCGAGATGCGGGAAAAATTGAGAGTATGGGGTAGAATGTAACACCGATGAAAGATTTAAATTTGTGTCTTCCTCACGGGGGAAGCTTTGTTTTTATAAAAGAAATGTCTTAAATAAATAGTAGGCTAAGGAACAAGAATGTTCGGTATTGAATTTAGGGAGATCGATAAACGGGTTCGGATTTAATGAAATTTTGAATTTTGAAAAAAAAAAAATGTTGGTGGTCCCTCGGACTTTTGTAAATTTTTAGCCTTTGGGTCGAAAATTTTTGCACGAATAGGCTAGGGGACAATGACGCTATGTATTGAGTTTGCGATTCGAAGACTCAACTTTGACGAATCGTATCACGCAAACGATGAGTTCCATTTGAAAAATTGAAAAAAAAAAAACCTGAAATTTAAATCTGTTTCTGTGAGGATTGACCGAAAAAGCATATTCTCAAATGATTTTTACCGGCCTACATTATTGTGAGATCTTTTATCGCATAATCTGTGAAATTTACATACAATTCGATGATGCTTCATTCTACACATCGTCTTCATCTCTATCCTTCTTAGACGGATATTCTTCCGCTCCGAATCCTCATTCCACCCTTGTGAACTCTAACGGGTACCGCACAGTACAGTAAGACCGATAAATTCAACGAATTATGTTTGCGATCTTAACCAGAGCGTAATATATCTCGGGCTGTCACGACTCCTTCAACTCATATACTTATATATATATATATATAAAGTGCCTCTTACTGTGTTCGAAAATTGTTTCAGTTACAAAATCTTCACGAACGTCTTGTTGCAAAATACAAGGTCTCCATACAAAACGTATATCGAATTCGAAACTACTGATGTGAGATGTCGTCATACGCGTTCAGACCCAACGAATTAAATCCTATTAGGACGAAAGCGCGTTTCGACAGTATAATATAGTATCGCAAGTCTCGTAGAACGGTTGTTCCATGAAATACAACAAAAATCTCAAACTCTTCACGATATAAAATGTAACCTTATGTACATAAGGAAAACAAACATGATTGCCATCACGCTTGGTAGAAGTTAAACTCTATAAGGCAATGATATAGCAAACGCTTTCTTTAAGAATTGTGTGGATAAATAGGACTTTAATATTTGAAAAAAAAAAAAATAAAAAAAACCCTCATTGTTCAATCTACAATCGATCGAAGGTTATGTAAATATTTTGCGTGTAATAATATTGCCTCACGAGTCTCGGAGGAGTGGGGAGTTTGCGAAGCACCGCACAAAGAGGATAAACCGAGAATAGGGAACTCGGCATATTATATTTCGTGGTACAAAAGTCGTGACGTGATGTGAGTTGCGGATCGATCACCCCGCGAAAATGCGATCGTTTCGATAATTATAAACGAGCCTCTTTGTAATAATCTCTTATCTCTACGAGTTCACGTCTGATAATAGTGTTGTTTATGGCCACAAATAGAGTTCAAGTGACATGGAGTCGTTGCGTCAAGTTTGTTCAAGTAATTTTACTGAATTTTCACGATATTGTGGCATTAAATTACAAAAAAAAAATTCCAGACCCAAACGGAATGTCAATTTAAATAAAATGTAATAGGGCAATTTTAAAAAGCTTCCCATTCACCTCATTACACTTTATTCCACTTAAATAACAATTTGCGTCACATGCCTTAGAGGGCATGTGCCGCAAATGAACGGTACAAAGAAATTTTTATCATTTTGAAAATTCTTTTAAAAATTCATATGATATCTCAAATGTAATATTATTGAAATTGTTCTGTCCGAGAGATTTTATGCTATGGCTGTTTGAAAAAGCGAGAAAATTGAAAATTTGCACATTGCTTCCTTATTATTTTATCTCGATCACAAAGCTCCGTCCATATGAGCAAGTGGGTTTACGAATTTTCGTTTCCTCAAAGAGAAAGCTTTGTGAGCGAGATAAAACAATTTGCAAAGTTTTGATTTGCACTATTTGCATTATTTCAATACCTCAAAGTTATTTCACAGTGAAGTTGAGAAAGTTAAAGCGTTATCAATGACACAAGTTTATTACTGAAAAAAAAATTGTTTATTTTTCCAAAATAATGTCTCATATGACAGAACTTTTTGTGTAAATTCATTATTCCATCTTGTTATGGAAAAAATATTTTCTTAAATGAACGAAATTCTTCTGACGAAATGTTAAATCAATACAGTTATTTTTTTTTCAAACAAATTTTTAATTATTACAAAAAAAAACTTTGTTTCAAAGAATATTTTTGAAAAATGAGAAAAAATAAAAATAAAGGGTGCACGTGAAAATTTGAAAATATATACGATTTATATAATGATTTTTTTTTTCTTCAAATTTAAATCAAATATTGCATTACAAATCGCTTATTAATGGCATTGGATCGTCAATGTTCGATTTACAAATATATACGAGTACTAATTAAAATCACGAGCACATGATTTACGTATACGATATACGATATAAAAAAAAGCCTCGTCAATATTCTCTCTCATAAGAGCTCGTTAATTACACCCAAACGATCCACTTATCGCATCTCTGTATTTCGCTCACGTTTACGATTCCAACTCTGGTTCACTCGATTTCGTGAATATTCGCGTTTTCCAATGCTCGCTCCAATACCGTTGCTCGTTTATCAATTTTAACTATCGTGAAACATGAATAATCCTCGTATCGCCCCCCAATAATCCATGCATATCCGGTATTTCACGTCAAAACGATCAACGTCCTATTGCCTAGACGTTTGCACTGTTATTTTTTTTTCCAGAATATTCCTTCAAACGAAAAAAGGTACATCATTTTTAGATTTTTATCTCATAAAATTTTCATAATATTAATTTTTTTTAACATTAAGGAACTTAAACACATTTTCAATTGGTTACAATTTTATTTTATTTGTTAATAGCTGTATGCTCCCATAATTGTTCAAAAATAAATGAAAAAAAGCTCTGTGCCTATTTTTTGTAATCGCAAAATTCAGTCACGACTGCGAAAATTGAATTTTCAAAGAAGCATGCATCAGGAATTATTTCGTTTACGAAATTTTTCGAATTAATCTCAACAAAATGACGAATATTCCAATTTATCGCGCAAAGTGGGAATTTTTTGAATTTCAAGTTAAAACGTTTTTGCAACTTCAAAACCGCAGGGATACAACACCGAAGAAAAAGGTGACGACTGGATGAGATAAAAATTTGACGATAAAAAAAAACTGCATAATCATTTAACCCTGAAAAAAGTATTTCAAATATCAGCATCGAGACCCAAATGACAAGAGTGCAAGTCGTTGACTGATTAGGCACGAAAAGACCCGTAGACACGTTCGTATTCGTTACGTTCAATGTTTTTTCCGTTAATTGAAACTTCATGAGGCCAGTCATGCCGAAAATTTCATTCCCCAAAAGCTCGATCGCGTTATTTTTTTTATACTACGGAGTTTCATAGCCGAATATTCGCCGCAATTGATGTGTTTTTTTATTTTTTTTTTTTTTATTGACTGAAATATATTTTATTTTTCACCTGGAATTGATGCTCGAACAAATTTAGAAAATTTCACGGTTCGATCGTCCCCTTTGAAATGATTTGAATCTGATTTTTCGGACATAGGGAGCTTGTTGAGTTCGATTATTATTTTTTCCAATACATAATGGATTTCAGATCTATTGTTCATTGGCTTGCTAAAGAGTAATGGATCGCTGCTATCCAATACTTTGCTAAAAAAGGGTAAGGTGAACTTCCGAATAGCCGGACCTGTACCTTAATGAATTTATGATCCACTAGATTTTTTAAAATTATATTTATAATGCATTACTTTATCATAGTTTTCTTATAAAGAATAATAATATTAATTATTATAGTTATAATGATAATAATAATAATAATAATAATATTAATAATCACCATAATAATAACGATAAAATTTTGTCAGTTTGAAAATGACAAACTTTTATACACATTATAATTTTATTATTATTATGATTATTATTATCATATAATGTAATGTCTAATTATAATTAGTATTATAATCTTCTATTACTATTGAAATTCTAATTTATTCTTTCTAATTCATGCAACGAATAGAATTTTCCTGCGATCAAAACATTATCCGATAACAAAACAACTGTGAAAGGAAAAAAAAATATTTCAACGATTTGAAAAAACAATTTTACTACTTTTATTTCGGAATAAATTGTTCCTGCGACTTGAAGAAACGTTTTTTTGCAGGCAGTATGTTTACAGAAGAAAAAAAAAAACATTCTCACGAATGAAATAATACAAGAGCCATGAGTGTTGAGCAAAAAGTAGTAGTAAAGGTCCGTAATGATCGGACACGTGCTCGAGCTCGGGGAGGGCGAGTTTTTTTTTACATATACACGAAATATCCGAAGAGCGTGTGTGTCTCACTGTCGTTCTCTCGTTTTCGTTGTGTGCCGAAGCTTTTACCCGATTTTATGGACTAACTAATGGAGTTTCGTGCACCACGTGGAAAATGTTCTAACCGGTATGTTTGCGAGGATTAGGTAATGGGGAAAGTAGGTAAGGGATGAAGAGAGAGAGAGAGAAACTTCTCAAGTGTTTCCTTGATAGTTATTCGATCGAAACGCGTGCGGTAAATTGTATTTCTCTCTTGCTTCAGCTCCCTTGTCTTCTCGAAGAGATTTTAGTCTTCTATAAGGTCGGGTTAGAAGGTCGTTCGGACTTCTGTACGTGGTCGTAGCAACGGCCACTGATCATCAAGTTTAATTTTAGTGATTCGAGAATGGCACAATGCAAAGAGAAAGACAAAGAGATGAGAGAGAGAGAGAGAGAGAGAGAGAGAGAGAGAGAGAGAGAGAGACAAAGAGGAACTAAGAGAGCTAACGAGAATGTAGTCTGGGAGGAAGGAGGATAGAAAGTCTAAGAGAATAGCTAACAAGGTACGTGCCTCGAATACTAATCCATATCAAGAGGAATATTATCCCTCCGGGAGTGTGAACGCTCAACCGACCCATTATGGACCTCTCTCTCTCTCTCTCTCTCCCTCTCTCTCGATCTCTCTCTCTCGATGTGATTCAAGAAGTTGCAACGCCGAAGAGGATTAAGCCCCGAACTCTAGTCTTGTCATTGATTTTCTACAATAGTTTCCTCGAGATAAATTGAAAAATAAAATAAGTTTGACCGGTGATGAAGAGTCGAGTGTCCGGACGACGACAACACTGACCTCAATCGAAATCTTCAACTCTTGAACTAACCGCAGATTCAAGAGAAAAACAACAAAATTGTTAATTCCTGATTGAGTAAGGAGAAGGGGAATATAATAATAAGCTGGATAAATACTGTAAGAAAGTTAGGCTGAATAATAATAATAATATGAAAATGCATATGGGAAATGTTAAAGGACAACTTTGGTGATATTCAAGGTTATATCAATAAGATCTGACATAATATAGAATTACAATTATGTAACGAGACTTTGTTACGTTCATTATGAATGCTCGTTGTACCGTTTATATAATATTTCAAAAATCCACGCAGTGTTAATGATACAAGGCGTATGCACCAGATACCGTTATATCACAGCAATATGTAACCAAATGTAACAGGTAATGCTACCGGAATGTCACAGGTGAGTTACATCCCTAGCTATACTCGCACTACTTAGCAAAGTGTGTGTGTGTATGTAAGAAAGAAAGAGTGTCAGAAGGGGCTGAGAGATTCTCTCGTCACTGCGGTCTTGTCGTTGCTACGTGCCAGTAGCGCGAGCCACGAATCGCCTCGTGTCGCTATTATGTAAAGCGTGTCGGGAGCCAAATTAGTTAAGGTTGAACAGAGAGAAAGAGAGAGAGAGAGAGAGAGAGAGAGAGAGAGAAAGGAGTCAGAAGCACCTCGGAGAGTGAGGGAATCGCTGAAGGGAAGTGAAGCTTTCAGGATCTGAGAAAGGACTGGATCTCCTTGCTTGTCTTTCCTCTCTATCACTCTGTCTCCTTTGATACCTGGTGACGTAAGTGCCGTGTTAGTTTAAGGGGTTATGTCCCAGCCAGCAGAGCTAACTAATAGCCTCTTAGCCTCGGCTTACGTGGATCAAACTTTACCTCCTGGATCACCAGTCTCTCTCTCTCTCTCTCTCTCTCTCTCTCTCTCTCTCTCTCTCTCTCTCTCTCCCTCTTTCATCTCGCAAATCCTTCGCATTCAGTCTTGGTGAATGTCGCAGCCGCACGTTAACTCCACGCGTGTGGACGACCACCTTGGGAGCTTCGCGACCTCCACACCCGTCCATATAATCCGCAAGAGGCTCGCAAACACCCGCACGTCTCAAGTCGTGTGTGTGTGTGTGTGTGTGTGTGTGTGTGTGTGTGTGTGTGTGTGTGTGTGTGTGTGTGTGTGTGTGTGTGTTTGGGTTTTTCATCCCTCATCAGCCTTCCGTCTCGTGCGTAAACCGCACACACGAGGATCGTATTAATGCATCATATAATCGTCAAGCTTTTTTCACTCTCGCGTCCAAATTCGACGTTTCAGAGGGCGAGACTTGGGGCCAAGGCGTATATCGCGAGGTTAACGATCGAAGAAGTTTAATTCGAAAGGTTCTTCGATTTTACAGATTCGCTTATCCGTATTGAAACGATGATTTTGGTAAATAATTAATTTACGATTGTGAGAAAAAAATCCATAATATTGTATATAAGTAACAAAGATTGAAGATTCTGCATTCGTAAGAATTATTGGAGATTTTTTTTTTTTCAGGGTAGGTGAATTTTCTTTCAATGTTGCCAGGGTATATTCAATGACTTGAAGAATTCATAAATTCATAAATTCATTAAAGGGAGCCTCGTTAGGAGAAACGAAACGAGCCTACGAACGAAATGTGCAAAATTCTTTCACGATTTTTTTGTTTCTTTTTTTTTATTTTTTTAACGAAAAGCTCGTCGCTCAGTCGCCAAAACGTTTCACAGTTAAATTCATCGGTATCGTATTATATACGTCACGACGAATTTCACACGCTATGTAACGGCGTTGCACAGGGGGTTGGATAGGCGTTAATTTATTTAGGCGGCAGGAAGCAAGAGGGGAAAGGGGTGATGAACGTTCAGGCTGGATTCTATGGTCGACGACAGAACACACAGGGTCGATATAGCGTAGGAAGTGAAAACGAACGACTGCGAGGAGGAGAAGGAGGAGGAGGAGGACGACGACGACGATGACCGAGAACGTTCGTAGCTCTTGTATCGACGACGGGTTTTCCAACCCTTTGAAATATCACTCTTGTGGCAAGGCCAACGGATCCGTACCCACCTCTTCCCTGTCGCGAGGCTTTCCCTCCCATCTCTCAACTCATTCCCGTATTCCTCTCGATCTCCGTCTGACTCTAACTGTCCGTTTCCACTTTATTCGTACTACATTCGGTCCTCTGCATGGGCTGCTTCACGTGGAGGGGGGGCTGATTTTTGTTCGGGGGACTATTTTTGAAACAAAATTCGATCTTAAGGTTGTTTAGAAGAAAATCGCGTCTTATGAAAAAATTTTGAAATTTACGCAGTGTGTAATTGAACATTTGAACTATGTCTCTGTAAAATTTCAAGTCAGTTTGGAGCTTATTTACGGAGTAAAAAAATTGCAAAGTTGGGTACTTTTGAGGCCCGACTACATAGCCTATAATGGACAGAGCCATGCGCGATCTCAATAAACTCGCGATATATCTAATCGTGCCATTGAACTTTAGTTGAAAAACTAACCAAGTACTCTCTGAAATATTCCGCGTCGATCAGTACCAAAATCGTTAACCTTTGGAGAATTTCCTTGAAGATATTGTAACATACATATGTATCAAAAATTGCATCAAAATTCACTCCGAGCGGGTAAGCGACCGACAGCGCCCAATGTATAAGCATAGGAAAATCTCCCCCACTCTGATCAACTTCTAAACAACCTTAAAAAAAATGATTCACCTGACCGTTAAGTGACGGTTAAGTTTGGTGCATTGATTTGAAATGTAATTTCGGTTTTTCCTCGGTAAAGAATTGTATTTTCATCGTTGGTAGGTTGCAGTATTTTTCATCGTTCAAGTAGGTTGAAGAACAAGGATGGATATGGTGTTGAGTTTGGCAAGAATCGGTTGAAGGATTCGAATATCAAAATTTTTTTTGAATTTCTAAAAAAAAAAAAAAAAAATTCTAGAAGCTCTAACTTCCGCACGAGGATTTGGCTATCGGGCCAGAAGTTTGTGAACATTGATATTTTATAAGCATAAAACATCGCATTGTTATTTTTTTTTATGTGAAATAGCCCGTGGATCCGTCACACCTTGACAACGAGAAGGACTGACATGGAATTATATATAGCGAGCTATCTGTCTTCACGTTTGCCGGGTGCTAATACTCGCTTTTATATACGTACGAGCTTTTCTCCACAATTTCATGCTCGGTCCTCTCTCTCTCTCTCTCTCTCACTCGTCCTCCGGGCTCTTCTCTACGAAATCTAAATTATATAATTTCACGTCTCGCTCTCTTCTACAGTCACTGCCATATTACTTCGTGCAGTTACGCCCTTCCGTGAATGAAAACAACCATGTTCAGGCATTTTACTAATACGAAGAGTACACACGATAGATAAAAGTTGAATACACGAATGTCTCATGAACAAATTAAGGGGTAACCACGACCCCATAACGACCGAAAAAAGGCCTAAATAATCGTTGTAAGCAAACTTACAAAAGTAAATGGTAATATTACTTTTCTTGCAAAATTTTTATATATTCATTCCAAAAATAATCTCTAAAACTGCCCTCTGGACAACAATACTGCGCGTTAAATTTTTGTCAAATTGATTCCCAGTGACCGTTACGGCCTTACGGCCGGAAGGCTCGAGAGTAATTTTTTTTTTATTGCTCCCGAACGTTGTGTAAAAAAACGGGGAATCCCCCGAAAACCGATAATGGAGTCGTTAACGCGGATGACGCATTCAAAGTTACGGTAATGTCAATTTCTCAAGCGATATTTCCAATCTTTGTGTTTAAATATGACGCCACGTCGATGAGTAACATCGGAGATTCAGAAAAATACTTTTTTTTTAAATGATTTTTCATTCGTCCCAAACACGAGGAAGACGTCACAACGATTTTTCTTTACTTCTTGGACGAAAATATCTTTACGGTTTCTCCCAGCAATTCCCACGTCGGTACGTAGCAATTTTTATAATTAATTAAAAGTGCGCGAGAAAGTATTAATTTTTTCACTCTCACCGATCAATTTTAATAAATAAAAAACTTTTTAATAAATAAAAAAAATTAATTAAAAAAAA
This sequence comes from Rhorus exstirpatorius, assembly GCA_963564615.1. Lineage (NCBI taxonomy): Eukaryota > Metazoa > Arthropoda > Insecta > Hymenoptera > Ichneumonidae > Rhorus > Rhorus exstirpatorius. The sequence continues at coordinate 13,067,928 of OY751322.1, read as the reverse complement.
AAAATAAATAAGTATGCAGATACGTCATGAGACGACACGGAAATAAACGCGACCCTTTCTAAATATATTCTAATTACTTCATTGTCACTCGGTCGATTTTTGTTGAGCAATTAGTGATTTAAAAAAAAACAAAAACTCGAAAAATTAACGTCTATTTTTTTTTAACTTGATTGATTAATGAAATCTTACGCTAGATGGGCTCTGTTTGGTTAAAAAATAAAAAATAAAAAATAACAAATGCCACGATTAAACGAGACTCAAGGCAGGGCATGGAGGGCACGGAGGGAAAAACCATTGAAAACGAGATTGTTACTCGAAATAATGGTAAATAAAAACTATCAAAAGTTCCTTTTTGTTTTCGATAGATATCTGGCGTTATGAGTTTTTATTTATTAAACTTACTAATCGTACAATTAATTTTTTACTCATTAAGTGTGAGACTTTTGTTTTTCTCGTGGTGCTTTTGAACTTTTCAATGTCCATACTAATCGGAATTATCGTTACTACTATCACTCTCGGATTAGCTCAACGTGTTTGCAGCACGTCGTGAAAAAAATAAAAATAAAAATATAAGCCAATTTGTAGAATTTTTTAAAATCCTTCAACGATACGATCTTCATGCTGGACAAGTATCGATTTATGATTGATTTTGTAAATTTTAAGTAATAATCCATTTGCTCAACGAAAAGAAAATTAGTGCCTTACAATTATAAGCCATTTCGCAATGAATGCCCGCGTGTCTTTTACCAGAAGTCATAGCTAACGTAGACCGTATTAATCTTATCACTGATTATAGAAAATTCATGAAATTACTCACGTGTATTTTTTCCTTCAGTTTTGTTGTTCTTTATTGTCGTGTGGCAAGTGACGAGCTCAAACGCAATGGCTGACGAAGGAATGGAATCCAACGGCCTCGAAGAAATTGCCGAAAGTGCAAACGTGTTTGCATCAAATTTTTTAAAGGTACGTTAAAAAAAAAAAAAAGTATATGACTAAACAAGGTGACGATAATTTATGATTTCTGCAATTTTCATTTTAATCGGTACGAAAATAATTTTATCATACGAAGGGTAAAAAAAATTTTGAAATTGAAAAATTTCTAATATAGTCGTAGAGAGTATAAATTATTATTTTACTTTAACCAATGTTATGAGGCATTGTGGTAGTTATTACAAAGCGCACAACTGTATACAACAACCGGTGATAAAGTTTTTAGATGGCTGTTAATTTTTAGACTAAATATATCGAGGGCTTAGGACCAAAAGGGCGTAACCCACTGTTTTTCGACTTTTCATTACCTTACTGCCATAAGGGCGTATCCCCAACTTTAACACGGAAGTTCCATAAGAACAACATTAATCAGCCTACAGCCAGAAGGGCGTAAGCCCACTACAATACTGCCAGAAAGGCGTAACCCGCAGAGAAAAAAAAAAGTGGCTTACGCCCGTCTGGCAGATCATTGATAATTTTTTTCCGGATTTAAATCGCCTGATTACAGCCAGACGGGCGTAACCCTTTTTTTTTTTATTTTTCGTGGCTTACGCCTTTCTGGCGGATAACCGGTAAGTTTTTTCCGAATTTCGATCGTCTATTTACTGCCAGAAGGGCGTTACCCCAAAAAAATTGAAAACGTGATGTGTGCAAGATGCTGGCCAGTTGATGGCCAGTAAACTGTCGAGTTCCAGACTAGGTGTGTAACGCAAATCTGTTCAGTGCCAGTCTTGGCAGACTGACGAGTTGCTGGTCAGAAAAACTCGGCAGTTGCTGGTCAGGAAACTATTTGCTATTTGCTAATATTTTTTAATGCGAAATATAAACAAAAACGAAATATATCATTTGCAAAATGGTTGCATGCGCATATTTAGTCGTTGTCGCATAATAATCGAAATTTTCAAATTTTTCAAAATAAATTTTTTTTTTTTTTTAATTTCAAATTTTTCAAATTTTTCAATATTTTCAAATTTTTTAAATTTCCCAAAATTTTCAAATCTATTCAACATTTTCAAAATTTTACACACACACACACACACATCACGTTTTTAATTTTTTTGGGGTAACGCCTTTCTGGCAGTAAGTAGACGATCGAAATTCGGAAAAAACTGACCAGTTATCCGCCGGAAAGGCGTAAGCCACGAAAAATAAAAAAAAAGAGGGTTACGCCCGTCTGGCTGTAATCAGGCGATTTAAATCCGGAAAAAAATGATGAATGACCTGCCAGACAGGCGTAAGCCACTTTTTTTTATTTTTCGTGGCTTACGCCTTTCTGGCAGTATTGTAGTGTGGGCTTACGCCCTTCTGGCTGTAGGCTGATTAATTTTGCTCTTATGGAACTTCCGTGTTAAAGTTGGGGATACGCCCTTATGGCAGTATAGTCCGTTTTTTGTGGGTTACGCCTTTCTGGTCCTAAGCCCTCGATATATTTTTATTATTTAGGAAAATTGAGAATTTCGAGAATATGCCACTGGAGATTTTCTCAAAAGTAAAATATTAAAGAAAAAGCTGCAATTCTTAACGCTCCTTGCATGAGGACCTTTGTCAAACTGTAGTGCGATGGGAATTTTTTTTATAAATACAACTTTTATAAATCGAACTTTTATAAATAGAACTCGAATAATGTCAATGAACTTTGCGCTGAGTAGCGGAAAATGTATTACAATTTTTAATATTTTTGCTTTTTCGTGGAGGAAGCTTTCATTTAACGAAAAACAACTGTTTTGAGATTTTCATGCTAGAATGCCTAAAATGTTACAAATCTTTCGAAATTAACAGTTAGAAAAAAATGTGCTGGCTTTTAAAAATTCAAACACTTATATCTCGTAAATGTCTGTAGAGATCAAGCTCAAATTTTATGGAACTTTGAATTTTTTTTTTTACAAAAAGCCCGAGTGGTCGTTTCGACGTTCGTAAAGTTTGAGTTTTCGGGTCAAAACTTTTTGTAATCGAGTAATTTTGGCAATTGAGTTTTGCTATAAAGTGCGATAGAGCCGTAAATCCATCACTGTATCCAGCTTGCACTTGCAACTCAAATAAGCCAACGGACAACAATGTTAAGCATTGAGATTGTAAAAATGTTTAAGAGTCATCGAGCACACGTGACCAACTCAGAATCGAGGGTAGCGCCTCACGCGGAAAAATTTGAAGAAAATGCATGTCGAAGTTAGAGTCGCTTGCGGCGGATGTGTCAACCAATGCATTCAGCAAAAAGTAACGGATGTCGATAGGGTAGGATGTAAATGTTACAGGGCGGTGCATGTTTCATGAAGGGCCCCGATCGCCCTGATTGACCCTCAAAGCTTATTTTATCTCAGGGCTCACTTTACGCTTACGCCATCACTGGCTGCTTCTCCGCTCTTACCGACAACCGTGACTAGCGAACCTGGCGTTAGTGGCCGGAACTGTGAAATACATAGCACGTACTGTCATATAGCCGTGAGCACGGACTTGGCGTCTCCGATACAATATTCGATATGATTACTTCGTTTCTCAACGAAATCGTTCGGAAATATTTTTAAAAAGTGCAGTGAAGTGGCGAGAAATACGCTCTGGTCCGATAGAGAGTGGCAGATGTGCGTGAAATTAATAATAAAATGAACTTGTCAGTTGGTGAGAAAAGCGTCGTGGCAAACGACAACCGCCTCGAGTTTTCGATAATTTATTGTGCCTCGAAAAAAAAAATTCCACGGAGCAGAGGACCAGAGCGTATATTTTACAAGTCGAACTAATTTATCTGTTATGTTTAATTGTGGAATACTATTGTATTTTCGGCTACACTTCGAATATAAACATCTAGGGAATTTTTAGTTCGTTTATTGCCACTTGGCGCTTCGTATGCCCTCGCTCGATGACTCTTAAGGGGATTCAGAATTTATTGAATAACCGATTTATTTATTTCATAAAAAAAAGTAAATAAAAACGGTGCAAAAGAATTGGCATATTGCTTATTTCTCATTTTTTTTATCCGGTGCACTTTCTACAAGGAAGCGATGCGTAAATTTATAATTTTTTTTTTTTTTTACATAATTAGACCATCGCGAAAAATTAATTGGCTGGCAGATTTTTCGACGTTCTCCCTTTTGATAAATAACGAAAAATCAAGTATAAAAATATTGTCTAGATCGAAACAAATAGAAAAAATAAATAAAACAGATTGAAGCCGATTAAATACCTACTCTACGATTATAATGAAGCAAAGGAACGTCGAAGTCACTGAAAAAAAAAACAACAAACGGGTAAAATTGAAATAAAACTTACTTTTGTTTTTTTTTTTTTTTTTTTTAACTCAGAACATTGCCCGCGATGTGAATGAGAATTTCGTATGTTCGCCAATCAGTGCTTCGATGGTTCTGTCGATGGCCGCATACGGAGCGCGCGGTAATACCGAAACGCAAATGCGGCAAGCTCTGGCACTTCCGGCGGACGATGCACTTGCAAAAAGAGGATTTCGGGCTTTCGTCGATAGCCTCCGGGTGAGTCTGATTGAAAGCAAAAAAAAAAAAAAAAGGAAAAAATAATTAGCGAAAAACCAAAAAAACAGTGACAATCGAGATTTTAAGACTTTTTTTTTTTTTCAAATTCGGTTTTATTGCAGACTTACGAAAAAGTTGAGTTACATATGGCAAACAAGATGTTCATGGCTGACCGTGTAAAGCTAAAAGACGAATTCCAAGCTATGGCCAGGAAGGGCTTCGACTCGGAAGTGCAGATTGTGAATTTTCTCGAATCCACCAAAACCAGCGAGATCATCAACGACTGGTGCATAGTTCAGACGAAGAATCGTATCAAAAATGCCGTTAAGCCAGGTGAGACGAATCTCTCTATTTTTTTTTCGTTTGTTCATTATCATCGGCTCTGTAATTTTGACGATTCCTTGTGGATAGATTTAATTCTGTTTGTTCTCCAATCTATATCGCTGATCGAGAAACTCATTTGCAAGCTCTGCAAAAATTTATATGCAAAATTTTTAAACTCGTATGAATATAATTTACCAGTTGAATATATTATACGAATAGATTTAATGAAAAATAAAAAAAATACAGATGGTTCGAACGATTGGACTAATTTTTTTTTTTTTTTTTTTTTTTTTTTTTTTTCCTGTACTCGACAATCACTGTTATTCGTGACAGGCGATTTCACCCCCGATACGGCTCTCGTTCTCCTGAACGCCGTATACTTCAAGGGCAATTGGGCCTTCCCATTCGATATTGCACAAACGACACGTCGTTATTTTCACATTGACATTACGAAAAAACCAACGCAATTGCCAACTATGTATCGATTTGGTTTATATAATTATGGCATACTTCCCGAATTCGATGCCAGATACATCGAACTACCGTACGAGGTAAATTTATTAGCGCGAGATAAATTTGTTGCAGCGAAAAAGTAAGTACTTAATTTAAAAATTAAAAAAAAAAAATGTTTTTTTTTTTTTTTTTTTTTTCATCAAGACCAGCGTAGAAAACAAAAAACATCATGATAGAATTTCATGTTTTAATGCGTCACATATTTTTGTGTTACAAAAAGCAAGCCTTAAGATTTTTTGAATTATTTTCATTTGAAAAAAAAAAAAAATAAAATGATCCGCATGAACGTTGTTGATTCGCACAGAGCAAAGATCGCAACGATGCCATCAGTATGATCATCGTACTTCCGAACACGGTGAGCGGTCTCCCCGAATTGATGGAAAATAAGGACAGATTATCCATGAAACAACTTCTCGATGGTAACATATGCGAAGTTCATTTGTATCTTCCGAAATTCAAAATTGAAAGTTATATCTCGCTGAACCAAGTCCTCATCCGAGTGAGTCCATTTCCAGGGAATTAAATTTAAAAGTATAAAAAGTATAAAATTTTTAATTTTCAAAAAATCAATTTTTTTTTTTTTTGCTTTATCGAATAGTATACACTCTTCCGAATATTCCCTGAAATTTTCATGCCGAAATTCAGATTATTTCGGTTACTGTACAGCATTTCTTGGAAGAAGGGAACGGAGCGCTACAGCTGCCGCGTCGGCCGTCACTTCCTCACTTGAAACTTTGAACGCGTTTTTCTCGAAACAGCATTTTTTAAAACGGTGTCCAACCTGGAGGGCAGAGTTTTAAAGCTATCGAGTTGAATTTTTTACACAATATTCTTAACGTCATTGTTTATCGTGCTATGGAAGCTTTTTTTTTTTTTTTTTGACATCTTCCTATTTTTTTGTAAAAAAAACTGCCAAAAAAAATGCTAAAATCGATACTTTTTGTTCAAACCGGCGCCATTTTTGCAAAAAAAAAAAAAAAAAAAAAAAAAAAAAGCCTCCATAGCACGAAAGCCAATTATATACCGATCAATAATCTTTTTGTGTTTTTTGTTTCAAATCAAAATTGTAACCCCCAACGTGGACACCACATCCAAGTGCATTTTCTGCAACAATTGTTTCATCATTTTTATAGATATTAATTAATAAATAAATCGATCTTTAAAAAATTGTTTTGTATTCTTCAATACCCAATTAATATACAAAAAAAAACCAGACCGATTAGATTATTTTTTCTTTAAAAAAAAAAAATCGCGAAAAACAGCGATTTTTCGGGCTGTCACACTGGAAAGCTCCCTTAAAAGCATAAAAAAGTATAAAATGAAAAAAAAATTTAACCGTGAATTTTTGCAGATGGGCATGTCCGATGCGTTCACCGACAAGGCCAATTTTACCGGAATCGCCGATGGCGATCACGGTCTTGGCGTGAGCAGCGTCATACAAAAGGCTTTCATCGAAGTGAACGAAGAGGGTAGCGAGGCTGCTGCGGTGACTTCTAGTAAGTTTCCTCAAGCATATTTATTTTTACGATTATACAGGCTGGAAAATATTTTTTTTTTTATATTTTCTTTTCCCCGTTTATTCTCTTCGTATTTTCATTCGCGGAAGCTTCGTTTTCATGAATGAAAAACATTTTCGAGATTTTCATGCAATTTTATGTGTTCAAAATGTTCCAAAATGTCGAGAAATTATTTTTAGAAAAAAATGTCCGAACAATTGTGTGCGCTGTATATCTCAAAAATGGATTAACCAATTTTGATGAAACTTTGGATATGCCTCGAGCATTCCAACACCTTTGTTTGCTGCCAACTTTCGTTAAAGCTTCTCAAAAGGGGTCGACATTTTGCGAGATTTTTAGCTTCGTGGCTTTTGAGGTATCGAACTAATATTTTCTTTGCGCGAACAGAGAGTATCGTCGAAGGACGTTTTTGGGTATTGAATTGGGCAAAAATTTTAATGTACCGCGTTGATTTCTTTTCCCATTAATTGAGTATCATTCGTGAAAGGTTCGCACGAAATTTCTTAAGAATTCGTAAAAAAAAAAATTCAGATTTCATGAAATTTTTAATTTTTCAACAAATTTTTTTCCGACTGCTCGAATTTCCCCACATTGTGATGCATAAAAAACACGTTCAACTCATGAATTATTTGATATTTAGAAAAGTTTCAGTAACACGAATCTCAAAAAAAAAAAAAAAAAAAAAAAAAAAAAACGAAACTAAAAAAAATGAAACATTGTGCAAAATTTGGAGGAAGCGATTAGCAATTTTCAACTTGTAGATTTTTTTTTTTTTCAATTTTCAACTACGCTTATGGGAAGACAAAGTTCAGGGAACCTTTTGAAAAAAAAAAAAAAAACTATCGATTCACCCCATAAATATTTATATGACTCGAGTTATTGACAAAAAAAAAAACGTTTCGATAAAGAAATCAATAATTCTAGGGTAATTATTAGTTCATCAATATTCCCTGATCGATATATTTTCCGATATATAATCGATATATATTTTTCGATATATAATCCCCCTCTCAAAAATATCCCTTGCCCAAAATATCCTTCAACAAAAATATCCCATGCCTAAAATATCCCTTTAACAAAAATATCCCGGGACAGATATCCTCTGCCAAAAATTTCATACGTAATCTGTAGAGATATTCTAAACACGCGGAGAAAAATACGCAAACAAACTGGAATTGTTTCCGTATCAAGCCTATGATGTATGTTATTATATTTATATCCTTGAGAATTATGAGAATTATCAGTGTAATAATAATCATAACGTAACGACTGTGTGTAATGTATACATTATATATCCAGATGAGATATACATATAATATAATGAAAATGTACTTGTCCCGAGACTCTACCGAGTCTCTCGATATAATGTATACATTACACACAGTCGTTACGTTATAATTATTATTACACTGATAATTCCAAGATACCTCCCACCTTCTTGACTTCTCACGGATATAAATATAATACCATACATCATAGGCTTCACATTTTTGGCAGAGGATATTTGTCCCGGGATATTTTTTTTGAATGGATATTTTGGGCAAGGGATATTTATGTTGAAGGGATATTTTTGCCTAGGATATTTTTTCCGGGATATTTTTGTTCAGGGGATATTTTTCCGCCGGTATATTTTTTTGAGATATTTTTTCGTGGGATCAAAAGTCGGGTCACCATTTTTGATCGTGAATCCATTATCTTGTCCTGGGTATTCTTTCATCTCAATACGTCTCTTGATGAGAAAATATTCAAACATGAGAGCCGCCAGGATTTGGGAACAGGAAGCAAAAAAATTTTTTTTTTTGTAGTGGAATGCACGGACGGGCCAGGATCGTATGAAGCTACAATGAACGTGAATCGTCCATTTTTGTTCTCGGTTGTCATAAGATCCACGGGATTAAAAATTTTTGAGGGATGCTGTCGAGGCCCATACTTAACAACGATCGCGGACGATGAGAAATAATTCTATTTGTCGTGATTTATTCCAACAAACGAAATGAAGAATTGCAACTGCGTAAACGAAAGATCGCAAAATTATTTGAAAAAAATTAAATAAAAAAATTACGATATCATGTATTTTTATTTGTTAATTCGCGGTGGAAAAAAAAAGTTGGAGTTTTTTTTTTTTGTCAAGCACAATTTGTCAAGTACAAATTGAGTCCATGTTGAGTAAGAATTTGGTACATGTTAAATACAAATTGAGAGCATGGTGAGTAAAAATTGAGTACATATAGAATTATTTATTGAGCATAAACTCTGCGTGAGTACAAATCGAGTACAGGTGGAGTATCTATTGGATAAAAACTCTCCATAAGTATAAACGAAGTACAAATTGAGTTTATGTTGAGTACCTATTGGGGACAAATTCTAGGTGAGCACAAGTTGACTGCAGTTCAAGCACAATTTTAGTACAGGTCGTATCAACGAAGAATTGAGCGAAAATTGCGAGTTTAGTAAAAACTGAGTAGAAATTAACGATGAATCGAGTACATGGTGCGTACAAGTTTGTTACAAGTTGTGCACAAATTAAGATTGTTTTGACGATACTTCAAAATTATGCCATGCAGACCAAATTTTTTCACAATGCGCATACAATCCTTTTGCCTACGTTCCTGTAAAACTCGGGTACGATTCGCAGTACCGTTTTTTGAGAAAAAAATTCGCAAAGTTAATGTGTTTCGTAGGTTAAGGGAGCTTTCCAGTGTGACAGCCCGAAAAATCGCTGTTTTTCGCGATTTTTTTTTTTTAAAGAAAAAATAATCTAATCGGTCTGGTTTTTTTTTGTATATTAATTGGGTATTGAAGAATACAAAACAATTTTTTAAAGATCGATTTATTTATTAATTAATATCTATAAAAATGATGAAACAATTGTTGCAGAAAATGCACTTGGATGTGGTGTCCACGTTGGGGGTTACAATTTTGATTTGAAACAAAAAACACAAAAAGATTATTGATCGGTATATAATTGGCTTTCGTGCTATGGAGGCTTTTTTTTTTTTTTTTTTTTTTTTGCAAAAATGGCGCCGGTTTGAACAAAAAGTATCGATTTTAGCATTTTTTTTGGCAGTTTTTTTTACAAAAAAATAGGAAGATGTCAAAAAAAAAAAAAAAAAGCTTCCATAGCACGATAAACAATGACGTTAAGAATATTGTGTAAAAAATTCAACTCGATAGCTTTAAAACTCTGCCCTCCAGGTTGGACACCGTTTTAAAAAATGCTGTTTCGAGAAAAACGCGTTCAAAGTTTCAAGTGAGGAAGTGACGGCCGACGCGGCAGCTGTAGCGCTCCGTTCCCTTCTTCCAAGAAATGCTGTACAGTAACCGAAATAATCTGAATTTCGGCATGAAAATTTCAGGGAATATTCGGAAGAGTGTATACTATTCGATAAAGCAAAAAAAAAAAAAATTGATTTTTTGAAAATTTCACACTGGAAAGCTCCCTTAACTGCACCTATGATAGATGAATTCTGCCAATTTGTTCAGTATTTACGTAATATCTGACAAGAAAATGGTGCCAATAAGCTGAAAAATATCAATACGTTTTGAGAGACATTGCCTGGATATTCTGTAAAAATTTAAGAATTTTTGACAGTACCGTTTTTAAAATATTTATAATAATAGAAGATAAAAAGGACCTGTGAGCGGCGCAACATATTGTATCGTCGATGCATGCCCCGCGCGCACACCGACTCCGTCCTTTCCCCTGGCTGAGTAACCAGCGCAACAACCTTGAGACAAAAAATTGACCAAACGTGAAAATTTAACGCCTCCCAACTTTGATTTTTCTATTCGCTATAACTTTCACTGTTCATGGCATCTCCGGAATACGGAACGACTCCCCGACTCTTCAAGTTGGAAAGAAATAATCCGTGAAGAAGAAAAAAAAAAAAAAGTTCGCAAAGGACTTTTCCTTCTCCTGTGACGATTCTCGTTCGCTCGTTTTTTTTTTTTTTTTTTTTTTTTTTTTTTTTTTTTTTTTGCCGAACGTTCGACGACGCTTGTTCTCCCCGGGGATGCTTCTTCATTCACCGAGCTCTCCAGGACGAACCAATATTGCAAAAGTTTTGCCCGTTGGGCGGAGTGTGACTCTCTCTCTACCCGTTACATCGAACTTTGAGAGTTTTTCGATCGTTTCATTCTCTCTCTCTCTCTCTCTCTCTCTCTCTCTCTCTCTCTCTCTCTCTCTCTCTCTCTCTCCCTCTCGTATCCCCGAGTTTCGGACCAAGAGTGAGAATGAAAAAGGGTGAAAAAGTGATGAAAAAATTGTGGATCACAAGATTGAGCTTTATATCGACGACTTTCGTCCGTCAGTCGAAGCATTCAAAACAATACAAAACAGGAACATTTTTGGAAAATTCTGACGAACAATTCAACGAGCATTCAAAAATGATAATAATTTTTGAAAACTTTAATCGATTGTAACATAAAAAAAAAAAGCTTCCGAGACAATAGCATCTGTGACAATTGTTTTTGGAGAAAAGAATTTTCAATCATGAAGTTTCGTAAAATTCGAAAATTCGTATCCCCGACAATGGTGACAAAAAGAGCTTTTTTTTTTTTAACGTAAAATTGACTTAAGACTCACAGAAAAAAATACTGATATCCCGACAAATACAATAAAGGCATCATATGATTCTGAAAGGTGCAACCTCGATTTTTCATATTTTTTGCTATTTTTGAAGTGGCAGTAATTTTTTTAAAATTTATTTATTGATTTTTACATAAAAAAGGTGAATTTTGAAAAATTCGTATCTCAAAAATTAGTGATAATCTATGCCATTGCCTCTGGGTATTTTTTTAACGTAAAGTCGAATAAGGCTTCGGAAAAAAAATATAAAAAGTTGAAAAAAAAAAAAAAAAAAATACAAGAACCGAATATAAAAGGCGCGAAAAGTCCTGAAATTTTTAATATTCCTCATCAAAGTTTGCATCGAAAAATCAGTTGAACGTTCTGAAAATTAAATAACATATACATTTTTCGATGTGGTTAATTTTCGAAAAATTTTCGACTCCAAAGAGATTTCAATGGCTTTCAGTAATCTCGAAATTTTTTGTTCGATGTTCGGAACGTTTCACGAGGATTTCCGTCTCCTCGTTTATCATGTTTTTATCGAGTGCCCAGTTGAATTTAAAAGAATTAAAATAAAAAAACTCACGAGTGGTCCACCCTGATATTCATATATGTATATTGGTAAACCTTCATCTCTCCACCATTTCACTGCCCTTTCTTATCTGGTGTCGGAAGAGTTAAAAAGAGGAGACGACCTTTTGCGACTACATAAATCTCGTTGTACTCGCTGAACAATAATTTTTATCGCGCATTATATACTTGTACATATGTCTATATATATATATATATATGTACGTGAGTATTAAAGGTACGTCGAGAAGGCGAGGATCCATCGGTTTGTTATCGATTTCGATAACACTTGGCAGCGCTTTGTGGCCAACACATTTATCTTATTTATCGCGTATATATACGACTCTCGTTCGCGCGTATCCTGCAGAAAGTGTAAAACTTGCGGTTTGAGGAATTCTGGATATCGAGAGGAGAGAGAGAGAGAGAGAGAGAGAGAGAGAGAGAGAGAGAGAGAGAAAAAATGGCAAAAAAAGCAGATAAATTTCCTACGTTTCCAATCATTCGTGTAGGAAAATTTATAGTAAGAAATTTCATAAAATTTCGTATCACAATTCCATCATTTATGACTGATATAATGGTAATTATTTTGAATAAAAAATAGATTTCCGGTGAAAATTTGTTTTTAACCGAATGTAAGATTTTTTTTTTCCTGAAGAATCAAAAAACGAATATAATTTTAAAAAATACGCCACACCCCGTAAAATATCGATACGAGCATGTTAATGGTCGTCATTATTGAAAAACAAAATACAAACAAAACAAATTTCATCCACTATGATATGGAATTTAATGTCAAAGTAGATTTAGAAAAAACTCATTTGTTCGTTTAACGTTTTCCATGAAATTATTGATAATAATTTATTTAAACTTCAATCAAATCATTTTCAACTCGCGACTGCCCGTAGGGGAAAAAACGAGTTTTTATGCGTCTCACACTGTGATCGGCAGAATTTCCCATGTCACCCAATATATTCGTAAAAATGATACAAAATCGCTCGACGAAATTCGACAAAGGGATTCTGCGACTGATTTCCGGTGTGTCTGACTATCCATATTTATAATCAGGAGCACATCGGGAAAGATAAAAGACTTTTACGCAACGATTACTTTGTAATTATCATAACGGAAAAAAAATATATCGAAATAATCGAACGCTATGTTCAGGATAGTGAGAATCTCGGACGCCAGTGGCGCCATCGTAGAGCGGGAAATTTAAATTTAACGAGCCTATCTCACTTTTTGTCCTTTTGTGCCCGTTCAACAATGAATAGGTATGTTTTTTTTTTATTGTGTTGCTCGTGAATGTACATGTCTATTTTTTTTTTTTTTTTTTTTGAAAAAGCACGATTGTTTAATAATCGATAGGTAATAATAAGCAAACTTTTATTTGGCGAACAAAAAAATTTATTTATCCCATCTATATATTTACGATATTCGTTTATAACGGTCTACGAGGAAACACTCCTTCGCGCTCGGACAAAATTTTTCAAACAATTTTCACTTTTCAATTAACTCAATTCCATCGAACTTTCGTCGAGTCTCGACTGGAGTTTGTTCTCACGGTTGTAGGGTCTGTTCGCGCGGCAAGGATGCCGAAGCGAACGATGAAGTTCGAATCGAACTATGTCCAGGAAGGAGTATATCCTGAGAAGAGGACGGCGAGTGGTGAGAGGAAATGGATACCGGGTATATGCGTGTGTGTGTGTGTGTGTGTGTATATGTGAGAGAGAGAGAGAGAGAGAGAAAGAGTACTTTTCGCCGTTTGCGGATGAATCGAGACAGCATAAGCTACCAATCTTTCGGAAGAATATCGCGATATCTTCCGCAGTGAAAATCCTGCTCCGACGGGTTTGTTGACTCGTCGGAAAAGATAAATTCGTTTCGACACTCAATATCGTATATTTATGTACGGTACCCAGGGATTCGTACGTCCCGGGCGCTTTCCAATCCAAACAAAACTCAAACATAGTTATCCGCAACAAATTCAATATCCTTTGGTAGATCATCAAAAAGCCCAACGCAAACCGAGACAGAATCATTCTTTTCAAACTGGACACCCTATTATGGGAGCAGATAAGCCCGATCGATTCTCGATCACTTCAAGGCCATTCCGCATGCGCAAGCGCGCGAAAATCAAACTTGCGCATGTGCAAGAATCATTTTCGAAGCTTCTGGAACGTTCGATGACGTCATTGAAGCTTCTGGAACATTCGATGATGTCATCACTGTGGAATGTTGGGTGGGGGGGGGGGGGGGATTCTCAAGGACTCTTGCTAGGCAGATTTGAGGGATGACGTCACCTCGAAGCTTGCACATGCGCAAGTTTGAATTTCGAGCGCTAGCGCATGCGCAATGGCCCTGAAGTGGTCCAGAACCGGCCCTGCTTTCTTACTCATGAGATTGATGATAAGCCCAATCCAAACTTATACAGAGTCACCCCTTTCACGCTGGACAACGATTTTGCAGGGTCTCAAAACCTCAAATTCAAAAGAAAAAACCCAATGAAAGTCTACGTTCTCAAATTCGATGGCCTTTATAAAGTATTTTGGATTGAAATTTTTTCCCAAAAAAAAGCACGAACTAATGAAAAAAAAAAAAAGTAAAACGCGCAAAAAGTGGACAACTGAGGGGGGGGGGGGGGGGGACTTTAAGAAAATTAAGTAATTTAGTGATCGTCCGTGCGTTGAATTCGCATTACTTGTACCCGAAAACAATATCCATTCCTATCAAAAACAGCAAAATAGTACATTGTGTACCAAGAAGGTGTAAAGTGGCACTTTTAAGGCCGAGCACGATGTTTTCAGTATGAGTCGTAGACGAGTGCGCGAAGCGTAGGCTCGTACTGAAAACATCTTGCTCAGCCTTGAAAGGCCTATATACCTTCGCGGTGCATACGATATTTCATATAGCACTGGCATGTTTTCCGAGCTTTTAGGGCTTGTAGACGAGAAATAAAGAGCAGTACTTTTAAGTGCTAGGACGTAAAAGTACTACTTTACTTCTCGTCTAAAGGCTCTAAAAGCGAGGATAACATATTATGTTAGTGTTGTATAAAATAAAGACAATACAAAATCTAAAATCCACGATAAAATATTATTTCACACTCCACATACTTGATACATATTTATACATATCAATGACACACAAAATATATTAAGGTGATATTAATTTCTCATTTTGTATGTTTAATTGTATAGTGAAAACACGTTTTTTTTTTTTTTTTTTTTTTCAATAAAATTTTGGACCTATTCGGTAATGCCGATGTAGCTAGCAATGAAGAGAATAAGGGGGTTCTCATCGGTGGTACCGACTAAAATCATGAAAGGATGGTCGGCGTTGAAAACTGTATCGCTCTTCGGGCCGACAATAGGGCGAGGATATATCGCTGCGTAAAGAAAGAATAGAAAAAAGCAATGAATTTTTATATTTTTTGTCACTTCTGTGAGATGTTAATATACAATTCATTCAACGTCTTAAAAAGTAAATCACGCCCTTTGTTAAAAATTCATACGTCACGAGCAAATGAGAATCCTTCTTTATTGCCTATGCATGCTGATTTATTTGAGATACGCTACTTGAGGGTTCAATAAAGTAATTTTTCCTAAAGAATCGACAGAGATCAAATTTTTTTCTCAAATTCACTTATATCAATTAACGAATTAATTAGTAATAAATGAGCAATAAATAAGCAATAAAATAATTTGTAAGCATAGTGTGCAAGTTTCTATATTTTTTTTTTCTTCAGCCCAATACAATGACAACTGGCGATTGAAACGTCTCAAGTTCACCCAAACGTAATAAAAAATGTCAGGCCGTTGACTCGGGTCTCAGTATATCATGACAGTTAGACGAGAGACGAAATAATTTTTGAATAAAATTAAATTTCACCACGAATGCAAACGAAAAGCATGCATGAACAAGCTACTCACCACCCTTGACATCAAGAACAACTTTCTGTATGACCCTCCTGACCTTTAGGCCAGGAACGCCGTTGATTCCGCTCAAGTTGGCCTCTTTTTGAAACATTTCGTCCAATTTCATCTGCGATAGATTCGATAACGAACAAACAAGTTTGCATAGTTGTTTTTTTTTTTACAACAATTGAAGTTTCATCAAGGTCAAGTACTCACATCTTTTAGTATTTTATTATACTTGATCTTGTTTTCGATCGTGAACGACGGCATTTCGACAAAAATCTCAGTCTCATTACCACTGAGAAGTCGTTCCATGGTGATGAATTCAATGCTATCTTGCAATCTTTCAAGTCCATTCGTATCATCCGGAAGTATAATGAAAATGCTGATTTTACTGTTTGAATCTCCGCTCTTGGGAAAGACAACATAGTTAATTTACGTATCCACCTGTACCTTGGAATCTTGAGTAAGTTCCATTCATCCTACTCAATTCGTTAAATGTTACCATTAGCGTTACCTTGCCGGATAACATTTACCTCGCACGGGATTTCGACGAACCTTGCCCCGATGTCGGCTAGATAGCCATTACTAAAATTGCCTTGTTGGTAGATTTTCGGGACTGTCATCAGTCGCGTGGTGCTGTTGATCCAAAAGCTCATTATACCAGCGTGGAAATTTTGCTTTAATTCAGCGTTGAAGTGGGCGATGCTAACCAAAACGATATCTGTGTCTTTGACGAGATCCTCTGTGACAAAGGTACGAAGGTATGAAGGAACGGGATGTGAAGAAAGAGCAAACGCACCAAGTGGGCACTTGAAAACTACCCTCGTTTAGTGATAGGGAAAAATCGAGAACATAACCGCAATAACGACAAGAGGACACCATAACAGAGATAGAGAGAGACTTCCCTTACCCGATGCAACGAGTTCTTCGAAATCAGCATGTGTCGGATCCGTGGACCACGTGATAGTGTTGCCACCATTTTTTACTGAGTCAATGAAAACGACTGTCCCCTCTTCCGAACTGAAGATCGTGTTCATCACAGTTCGGAACTCGGCTTCAGTATTGGAACCAGCACGATAGAGAATCGAGTTAAAAAACCACAGGTAATACATTGAAAAACTCTGAAATTAAAATGCAAAAACGATCGCAAAAACGTTCTACTTTTGAATTTTGGTCGGTTTTCTTTTTTTTTTTTTTTTGTCAACATCTCTCTTCGGTATGAGATCTCACTTTAATTTTATTGACGACAGTCTGGAACTGTAATTCGTGACAAGTGTTGGGTGGAAGTCCGAGAATAGCGCGAAACTGGTCCTTTGTACTGCCTCGTGACCCATAAGACAGCATGGAGAGAAGCGTGAATAATCCGTAGGGCGAGAAAACAGTGTTAATCGGGTGGCTTGGAGCATCGAGCGACTTGATACAAGACTGCGCGAAGAAATAAAAGAAAAAAAAAAAAAAAAAAATTTAACTTCGGGTATATTTCTGCGTTAGACGCGTTGAGCGGTTATAACTCTCAACAGCCGTTGCATCCAGGTGGTTCGTTGAATGAAACTTTTTGACAGTGTATTTGATCCTCGTGAAAAAAGTCCGTGGGCGTTTTTTGCTCCCATCAGTATTTTTGAAATTATTAATTTTTCAAGTGATTGCAAGCAGTCAGAAATGAATGCTTCTGTTCGAGAAACGGATTAATATACGTAAATGTCTTGAAATGTTATTCACGCTATACGGAACAATAACTGCTCGTATAAGCTGTATCTGTCAGTGATTATATATACGAAATAATACTGTTCGAGCCAACTACTATGCTGGCTCCAACTCCGATTTCCGTTGTACAGACAATTTCTAATACAATATACTGTTATTAATACCTTGTAGAATTGGGGCACGAATCTGTTGAATTTATCGGTGATCATTTCCATCGACCATGATCTCTCGTTTTTATCCAGATATGCGGTTCGCAGCTCGATTAGCTCATTGATTTTTTCGTCGATTGCAGCCGGAAATTTTTTTTTGTTAAACTCCTCACCATTCGAGCTTGTAATGTATAACATCACAAAACTGACTGACAGAACTGATAAGAATATTCAAAATGAATATTTAACGTATTGTATAATCTACGATAACTGGTGGCCCGGTTCTAGAACTGATCCCTCTCCCCCGATAAAATTCACTCAAGACAATATTTTCCGTAGACAGAAGCCCGATAATAAAATCAAGTTTTAACACTATATAGTGGCCTTAATAGAACAGCAACGGTACGATAACAGCACAATAACCGTACAGTAACAGTGCGGTAACAATACAGTAATAGTCCATCGACGGAACAGTAACGGTCCGGTAACGATACTCTAGCGGTTAGGTAATGGTAACAGTAACGGTACATATAACGATGATGCAGTATCAACAATGAAATAATGGTACACCAACGGTACAGTAGCGGTACCGTATAACGGTAAAGTAAAAAATACGGTGACGGTACAGTAATGGTATAGTAGCAGTACAGTAACGGTTAAGGAATAGTGCTGTAACGGTACAGTGGCAGTACAGTGAAGTTGCAGTACCGTAACAGGAACGGTATCGTAACGCGGCACGGTAATGTGACGGTGCCCACCAGTAATGGTACAGTAACGGTAAAATAAAAATAAAGTAAGGGTTTTTGTAACAAAACAGTAAACAGTACAGTAAAAAAAAAAAAAAATAAATAAATAAAAACGGTACCGCAAAATTACGGTAACGTAACGGTATTCAGTAGCGATACAGTAATAGTATAGAACTGTAATATAATATTACAGTAATAGTATATATAGCACAGTATATTACAGTAATAGTGTATTACTGCTAGATTATAATAATACTTTCTGTGCAATTCTAATAAAATGACAGTAAAAAATTAGTAACACGACTATTACTGTACTGTTACTGTACTATTACCGTACTATTTATAAACTGTTACTGTACCGTTACAGCGGTTAATATTTCGTGCGATCGATATAAATAGTCGATATTATAGCGTCGTATGTTTTTATCCGGAAGGATTTAAAGGATTGAAAAACTTTGCTCCAGAAAATTTTGTCGCGGTGAAATTTTGTCGAAGAAAGTTCCGATCGAGCAGATTACCCGGGGAAAATCGACGTATATAAATACCACACTTATGACCAATGCAAATATGGAATTGCGTCTGAGTTTTCATGAATGATTCATGCGCAGTTAAGCTGCCTATTTTCTTTTTTTTTCCACAGAAATATGTCAGTTTTAAGGACAGTTATTAGACAATTGTGACGTTTTATACAAAAAAAAAAGTGCTACTTACGCTTGTACATTTTGGATTCGCAACGAAAGAGATCAGCGTGCTCGCGATGTCTTGAAGCTTCGAAAAAATGTTGCTCACTAACGTTGAGAAGCTCAAGTCGCGTCGATTTTCCGCAGCGAAGGTAATGCGACGCTTTAAAAGAAAATTCTCTATCTCCCGGTTAGTCATATTTTTTTTTATTAACGTCGTATACTAGGACCTCGATTTAACGGCCAGTGGCGGGACTGGCTCCGCATCGCACCTTGTTAAATCGAGGTAGCGTATGCCCGCCCATGCTGTATCTGCGCATCGGCACTCCGTGCTACGGGCCTGATCGGAGAGACTTTAAGCGTCCCCCACCATCTCCCACCACGCGAAAAATCGGTCGATAAATGTGGCATGGTGAGGACTGTCTATTAAATCGAGGGCCATTAAATCGAGGTCCTAGTATATATCGATTCGCGCCACGTACACAACAGCACGTTTCATATTCCCGGCGAAGAATTAGCACATTTCAGATGCGAAAAAATTCAAAAATAAAAATTGGGAATCAAGTCCGAGATGAAATTAGTTATAATTTCACATTCCCGGTTTTGGATGACAATATAAACAATTATGAACACACTAATCGAATGATATCCGAATCCACGGAACAATTAAGACCTTTCGTTTGTTCTTTTCTCTCTGTTTGTCTGCAGCTGACAATATTTTTTAAAGATCACAATACATGAGATTCTGACGGTATAGTCGATGAGTCAAAAATACTCGTATATAAGTTTTCATGAGGATAAAATGGTATATTGTTTACCGAGCGAGAAAACGGTCATACGAGACGCAAACGATCGTTTTCTCGCTCGGTAAACAATATACTATACGTTCTCATGTCGCCAACAACTGAAAAAAAAAAATACAAAACATAGTTGCACTGCAAGAACTGCAGAAATTATTCTCTCGAAGTTTGTGAAAGAGAAATATAAAAAGTAATTTTTAGATTGGCTGAGACTATGAACTTGACGGGAATGAAAAAAATAGATTTAAACAATTGAACTCTTGCCTTGAGTGGGAAAATTTTTTTCCGATATATTCCAAACACGCCTCTCGCTATAAGTAAAATTTTATACTTAAGAAAAGTGCCTGTCACTGTCCCTGTCAATTTTACTCTTCGGGACAGACTGAATCGTTAATTTTCGCATACAGCGGGCTGTCAATCGACAAAAGGAGAAAACTTTTCGAAACAAATTCCCCAAATTTTTCAATTTTCCCTCAGCTGTATGTTTCGTTAAGAATATATAAATATTTTTTTTTTTAAGAAAATCTCAAAATAGTAGGTTAGTACGAGTTGGGATGAAATGTTCCATATTTATATGACTGTGTATTTCACTGCTAGTATATGAATATTGAGCATACAACTCTCTCTCCATCTGAACTTGCATCGCGCAAGTTTTTGAAAGTTTAATCCTGTTGCTTATCATTAAGATCCTTCGCTATATATTAACGAGATTCTCTCGCTCTCGAGACGTTGTCGCCCAGGGCGACAACGTCGAAAACGATGTTGAACGATATAAAAGGGGAATGAAGACGGCAACGATCCTCTCACATGTATATGGAGAGCTTTGATTCGAGAGAGAGAGAGAGAGAGAGAGAGAGAGAGAGAGAGAGAGAGAGAGAGAGAGAGAGAGAGAGAGAGAGAGAGAGAGAGAGAGAGAGAGAGAGATAGTTTAGCGATTTCAAGAAACGGGCAAATATTCGCAAAGTGTCGCTTTGCAAATACGACGTGGAGCACAACTTGTGATTCTCATAAATCTCGAAAAAAATTCCTGGATTAGTTGAAATATTCGATTCGAAGGGGTTCCATTCTATTTTTTTTCCAACACCAACTTTGAAAGTACCAAGTTCGATTTTAACGAAAAAATTGAAATAATATTCCGACTACCGTTAAAAATGAAATATGAAAAAAAAGGTACGTACGTATCTTGAATTTCGTTCCAAAATGCAAAATACATGAAAAAAGTGTGTATTTAAAATAAGAAATTTAAATATATATTTGAACTACGCGTGTCGAAAAAATATTTTTGCAAACAATAAAGTTCAGGCCTCGCTCGAGATAGTGCCATGAGCCAAGTGATGATAAGGAAAAGTAAAATAAAAAATACCCATAAAATGAAAATAAAATTGTACTCGTTTCGGTAAAATTTTAACGATGCGTTGTAAATTCTTGGGTCCGACCGATAAAGTTTTATGCCAGCCAGATTTTCGTAGTTTGACTTTTGAGTGTGTAATTTTTTGCATAATTTTGCTATAAATTGAAAATCGATAAGACAATATTCGATGATATTCAATTTACATAAAAAATTCAAGCATGATTTTTCAAAATTCCAGAAGTTCGAGAAACTGATAAATTTTTCGAAAAACTCACATTTTTATAAGGCTAGCATGACTCAATCGATTTTCGTGAAGTACAATATCAAACATCGTTTCAATATAGCCAACAATTTTACAATTTTAAAATTTTACAATTTTAAAATTTTACAATTTTAAAATTTTACAATTTTAAAATTTTACAATTTTTAAATTTTACAATTTTATATAAAGTTTTACTTCTTTGACTACATGAAAAAATTGAACGTTTAATCAGTGTTATAGATGCGAAATATCCCACCTTATACAAACTACACTTTTTTCCTTTCGAATATCACAACATATATGGTCAAACACATTTTTCAAAAAAGTGCAAATGGAGTCTTCAATATTTCTTCGTTAAATTTTTCGTCCATTCTCAAATCGTTATTTATGTGTAAGTGGCTCTTGCAAATGCGTGCTGTCTGGAAATTTTGCGATGCCCAAACATTATGAAAAAGTAATCTTCAAGTTTCAGTACATCCCTTCGTCAAGTCTCATTCAGCTGGATAGTTTGAAAATTGTTTTGACATTCTCTTATTGAGAATTTCTTAAGCTCCGAACATTTCTGTTGATTGTCACGAAATCAAACATCAAACCTCGAGCAAGAAGATTGTCGGTTCCGATTTAAGAACGTTGCGGTCTGTCGATGATTTTTTTCATATTTTTATAGTGTACGTACAACGCTCAAGCGTTAGAAAATCGGATGCTTGAGCCCATATGGAATAAACATTTTATTTCTGATTTTTTTTGCTGAACAAAATTGACCATCCGACCATCATTGGTCCTTTATGAACCTCCCAAAACTCCGGTATAAAATATTTCCTCGTCAGATCAATCATTTTTATTTTGCGTCACGTCCATATATTATTTTGAAACGCATGTTCGTCATTCTTCGCCGAATAACTCGTTTCCGGTTGATTCAACAGAAAAGAAGAACTCTAGAAATATTTTAGACAATTAAATTATACACAATATTTCTTCATGCAAAAATTCGTTAGAATTATTATTTTCGGGGCTGGTGCCATGCGAACGTCACATCTGTTACGAACTATCGATACATCGATGTCCCAGCTGCATACGGAATTCCGCATACGAATGTGAATACGATACGAAAGTAACGAAATTCAAACCAAGATTGTTTATTCGCAATCAATAAAGACGAAAATCGAGAAGAGGAAGAAGACATCGTATGAAATTACGATAGCTTCACCTTTTATTTTTTATTAAATATAATTCTTTAGGGACGAACATCGATTCCGAGAAACCTATTCGCAAATAATTCGTGCCTGTTGATTACGAACGACGGCTTTTCCAAAAATTGATGGATCGCTTATTGGGACGCGTCGCTTGTTCACGGAGACCATTATAATAATTATTTTCCCCTGATATCCAAAAATTCAATATGAAATTCAATTTAAAACGAAAAATTGCACTTTTTCATTTTCTGAAATTTTGAGGGTTCACTAAAATCGTTGTGACGTTCCTTCTCGAAGGAGATATGACTTTATTCAGTACTTGTATCTCTTCGTAATCGTTCAAGCTTCAAAATGCCGCTTGGTTCATCGAGCTGGCTTGATTTTTCGATTTTTTACAGATTTTTAAAGTTGGACCATCGATTTTTGCCAATTTTTCCATACATACCCCTTGGACGAAAATTCGTCAATTTTCAAAGTGCTTTTTTTGGTATAAAGAATGCAGATATCAGGATGAATCCAACGCCATTCTCTGAGTCTACTCAAGGGCTTTTAAAAACACCCCCGATAAGCAAAAACTCGTTGATCCGGAGATGAGTTATGGGCATTTGAAATTTCGTGATTTTTAGATTTCCGAAAAAGTGGGCAAAAAATTGAAAATTTTTTTTTTTTCGTCTTTCACCATATTTTTAGGCTCTAGGCGATCGAAAATTATCTGCTGATCACGAACCACATCGAATTTTTCCCTGAAATCCAAAAATTCTATATGAAAAGGCAAAAAAACAAAAAATTGCACTTTTTCATTTTCTGAAATTTTGAGGGTTCACTAAAATAGTTGTAACGTTCCTTCTCGAAGGAGATATGACTCTATTCAGTACTTGTATCTCTTCGTAATCGTTCAAGCTTTAAAATGCCGCTTGGTTCATCGAGCTGGGTTGATTTTTCGATTTTTTACAGATTTTTAAAGTTGGACCATCGATTTTTGCCGATTTTTCCCTTGGACGAAAATTCGTCAATTTTCAAAGTGCTTTTTTGGTATAAAGAATGCAGATATCAGGATGAATCCAACGCCATTCTCTAAGTCTACTCAAGGGCTCTTAAAAAAACCCCCGATAAGCCAAAACTCGTTGATCCGGAGATGAGTTATGGGCATTTGAAATTTCGTGATTTTTAGATTTCTAAAAAAGTAGGCAAAAAATAAAAAAAAAAAATTTTCGTCTTTCACCATATTTTTAGGCTCTAGGCAATCGAAAATTTTCTGCTGATCACGAATCGCATCGAATTTTTCCCTGAAATCCAAAAATTCTATATGAAAAGGCAAAAAAAACGAAAAATTGCACTTTTTCATTTTCTGAAATTTTGAGGGTTCACTAAAATCGTTGTGACGTTCCTTCTCGAAGGAGATATGACTTTATTCAGTACTTGTATCTCTTCGTAATCGTTCAAGCTTCAAAATGCCGCTTGGTTCATCGAGCTGGGTTGGTTTTTCGATTTTTTACAGATTTTTAAAGTTGGACCATCGATTTTCGCCAATTTTTCCCTTGGACGAAAATTCGTCAATTTTCAAAGCGCTTTTTTGGGTATAAAAAATGCAGATATCAGAATAAATCCAACGCCATTCTCTAAGTCTACTCAAGGGCTTTTAAAAACACCCCCGATAAGCCAAAACTCGTCGATCCGGAGATGAGTTATGGGCATTTGAAATTTCGTGATTTTTGGATTTCCAAAAAAGTGGGCAAAATATTGAAAAATTTTTTTTTTCGTCTTTCACCATATTTTTAGGCTCTAGGCAATCGAAAATTTTCTGCTGATCACGAATCACATCAAGCATTTCTCTGAAATCCAAAAATTCTATATGAAAAGGCAAAAAAACGAAAAATTGCACTTATTCATTTTCTGAAATTTTGAGGGTTCACTAAAATCGTTGTAACGTTCCTTCTCGAAGGAGATATAACTCTATTCAGTACTTGTATCTCTTCGGAATCGTTCAAGCTTCAAAATGTCGCTTGGTTCATGGAGCTGGGTTGATTTTTCGATTTTTTACAGATTTTTAAAGTTGGATCATCGGTTTTCGCCAATTTTTCCATACATACCCCTTGGACTAAAATTCGTCAATTTTCAAAGTGATTTTTTGGGTATGAAAAATACAGATTTCAGGATAAATCCTCCGCCATTCTCTAAATCTACTCAAGGGCTTTTAAAATCATCCCCGATAAGCCAAAACTACTCGATCCGGCGATGAGTTATGGGCATTTGAAATTTCGTGATTTTTAGATTTCCGAAAAAGTGGGCAAAAAATTGAAAAATTTTTTTTTCATCTTTCACTATATTTTTAGGCTCTAGGCGATCGGAAATTTTCTGCTGATCACGAATAACATCGAATTTTTTCCCGAAATCCAAAAATTCGATTTGAAAAAGCAAAAAAAACGAAAAATTGCACTTTTTCATTTTCTGAAATTTTGAGGGTTCACTAAAATCATTGTAACGTTCCTTCTCGAAGGAGATAAGACTCTATTCAGTGCTTATTCTCTTCGCGATCGTTTAGGCTTGGAAACTCAGCTTGGTTCATCGAGCTACGTTGTATTTCCGATTTTTCACAAATTTTAAAAGTGAGACCATCAATTTTTGCCAATTTGACAACTGGCATCTGGACACACGATAACACCCAGAGCTCGGAATATTCCATCAGCATCTCATGGTTACTTAGGTTTGTTGTTTATAATATTTACTTATAATGATTGAGCCAAGGCTAGAGTCCGGAACTTTTCTCGAGCTTGTATGGCGAGATGACCGCAAGCATGTAGACACTCGACATAGCCTCGTACTCGGAATTTCCTACAGCATCTCATGGTTATTTAGGTTTTTCGTTTATTATAATTATTTATAGTTATTGAACTAAGGCTAGAGTCCGGAACGCTTCTCGAGCTTGTGTGGCGAGATGACTACAAGCATGCAGAATGTAGAATGGATTTTTTTTGTGATTGGTGAATAAATAAATAAAAACCAGCACATAAATATCATAGACTTTATTCAATATGACGGGGACAATAGTGATTGTCTTCTCCGGGTTTCGACATTGGTATATCTTCTTGCTCCATGCTCAACTGAAACGAAATAACACACAAGATTTTTATATAAACGCGTAATGCAATTAACGAAAAAGATCAGTATCACAATCATTCATTAAACTTTATCTCTATATTTTTCATAGAGATATGAATCGAGAAAAAATTATGTTTTTTTCCTTTCCACGACAGTAAGGGGAAACTTGTTAAATGAAAATTTGTTTACTGAAATTAATATTCCTAACTATTCAAGGTATATGGAAAATCCATTTTCAGTCAAATAAATGTCAGATTTTTTTTCCCTCGTCGGCTCAGCATATCATTTCGATATGCTTGACAGAAACAAATAACTAACAAATATCTTATGACGTACGAAAGAAAAAATTGTGAGATCGTTTGGTTTTTTTTTCTATTAAGACGGGAGTAATTAATGATAAAAATTCGCATTGCTGTATAAAAGACAATATGGTTGACGCAGGCTGCTCTAGGAAAAAGATCTTCATAATTTCATCGAGGAACTATGAATAAGTTCACACACCAAATTTCGTCATGATCAACCAAGATTTAGCATAAAAAATCGATAAAATGGAAATTTTAATATTTTTAGCTTTAAATCGATTTAAAAAACGGTGCAACCACTTACTCTTATAAAATGAGCTCAAAGTGATGGCCACCACTTTCAATTCATGCTTGCAATCTGATTCGTATTAATTGTACGATCCCATTAATAACGTCAGTCTGTATTAACGAAAAGGCTCTAATCGAGGTTTCAATACGTAAATCAAAGCAACATCGAGGTAAGTCGTACGACTTTGTTGACATCGTTATTAATAGGGCCATACAATCAATGCAAATCAGATTTCAAGCATGCATTGAAAGTGGTGGCCATCACTTTGAGCACCTTTTATAAGAGTAAGTGGTTGCACCATTTTTTCAATCGATTTAAGGCTGAAAACATTAAAATTTCCATTTTATCGATTGTTTATGCTAAATCTTGGTTGATCATGACGAAATTTGGTGTGTGAACTTATTCATGGTTTCTCGATGAAATTACGAAGAAAAAAAAAAGTGGATCCATTTGAAAAAACGGAGGTGACCTTGAAATTCTCGAAGCGCCTCCACCTAGATGAACCTCGTAGCCACCACTTGATGACCCCCTACGAACCATGCAACTTTTGTAGGAAAAGTTTTCGCCTAAGACTGGCAAGGTAGAAAATATTTCTACTGCTAATAGTTAATGCCCCACCCTGTATAATGCATTTTGACCATTTCGAGAAACGCTTCTTTGAGTGTAAAAAAAAAAAAAAATATTTGAGATAAGTAAAGCTATTCGTCGCTGCTGCGATAAACATTTATTACTTCCTCCTGCACCGTTACGAGTGTGAATATACGTTCAAAATATTTCCTTGCAAGATAATATTGAGGCTTGAAAAACTTTTTTCACATTCCTTGCGAAATGAAAATTTTCTCAGATCCAGAAAAATTATACAACCGAATCAACTGTATATTTCTTATATTCAATTTATTTTTATTTTGAAGTAAGAATTTCATTTGATCCGAGCGAATATTTATTCGATTCGAATATCTTACTATATTTGACTCAAATAAATTAATCCATTCAAATCTGGCTACAATCTACGCCTACATGAAATATAATATAAATCAATATTAATGATAAATCTTTTCTTGTAAAGAATTTTAAAAATTATTTAACCCCGGATTGGACGTAATTCAAAAAGTCCTATCGATCCTCTCAAGATTGTTGGGAACCTCCAGGACTCGAACCTTATTGTTTCGGCTTATAATTTTTTCTACTAATTCCTCAATGTCAATTGCGGTTTTCAAGTTCTTCTCATTTTCGCGTTTCAAAACATAAAAAAAATGTCGAAAAGTAAAAAATTTTAATTCTCCATTACCGATGTACCCTGAGTAAACAAATTGTAAATATAAAATCGCTATGCAATTGCATCATTTTTTTTCAAAAAATTTCGCTTTTTTTCTTTTCATTAACATAATATATTATTTGCATTAAATTATTGGAAAATCCATATTTTCTAAGGAAATTGTGAACAATCGTTAACTCGTTTAACATTTCCTTTTAAATTTGTTTCCATGACGTTTTCTGATTCTCTGATACGTAATCCAAGATCAAATTTTCTTTTAATATTCAGAATGACGATTCTGAATACGGTGGCCCGGAAAAATTTTAGAAATCGAACGATCTTTGCGAAATTTAATTTCTGCAGTCGTTTAGCTGTCCTGATTGTGAAAAATTTACAACATTTGAATTTTTACAATTCGAAATAACGTTTCAAATGTGTCCGATGGAAAATTGTATTGCAAATTTATATTATCGTTTAAAAAAAAACCTATTTTCTCATCAACAAATTAATATCACGTTGTGAAAAAAAAAATCTTCATGATTTTTGCAAATATGAGTTTTCTGGTTAAAAATTTTTTTTTTTTTTTCAAATATATTTCTACACAGACATCGTTTTATCCAGAGCATACGGAGTATATAATGCCTCTGTTGATCGTTATACATTTACAGGTATTTTAATGTATTCCGTAAAAATATAAAAAATTTCTACCTCCTGTCCATCTGCGCTTTATAGGTCTGTCTGACTCATCGGGACAATTATATTTACTGACATTATCCGTACGAAAAGTTCAATTCGAATTTTGAGGGATTGTTCAAATTTAAATAAATATATCGAATTAAAAACGTGTACCGTAACTTAACGAAAGAATAAAAATCACAGCTGGTCAATTGAAGACTTTGTGTCACAGTCGAATTCTGTGTACTGCTGGCCGTAAAGTTGACGAGGCATGAACATTTGAAGAAATAGAAGATCCATCAGCTTTGCTTTTCGTCTGCAATAATTTTTGCAGCCTGCAGAGCAACGTTTTCGTTGCTCATTGCTTACTGACAAGGGCGAGCTTTCGATAATTCAAACGATTTATCACGTGATTTTTGCGCAAAAAAAAAAAAATTGAGATTTCATATTTAAAGAATTTCTCAAGAAATGCGTCCTTTGAAATTTCGAAAACTTCAAGAAATGCAAGAACTCGGGAGCATTTGCCAAAATTTTTAAGGAAAAAAAAAATTTGAACAAACGTTTTTTAAAATAAAACGACACGAAAGAATTTCGTAACGTCGAAGATTTTTCAAGGTCGACACGTGTCCTATGAGTCAAGCGGTGATAAGGGAAAATAAAATAAATGTTAAATAAGACATAAAATTTTGTATCGACTTGGTAAGAAAAAAAAAAACTTAACAATGTGGTAAAAATTTTTATGTCTACCAGCTCGAGTCTTGTATGGGCCAACTTTTTACTTTTGGATTTGGAATTTTTTTTCGCTCGGATCAAATTAAATTCTAGTTGATTAAAAAAAAAAAATAAAATAAAAAACGATTTGAACATACGAAATACACCAGAGCTGGGCAAAGTCCGGAAAGTACTTCAAGTACAAAGTACAAAGTACTCTAAGTATTTGAAGTACTCGTGTATTACAAGTACCGAGTACCGTAAATACTTGAAGTAAAAGTACTTGAAGTAATTAAGGTGTCAGGTACTTGAAGTATTGAGTACTTGAAGTAAAAGTACTTGAAGTAAAAGTACTTGAAGTAAAAGTACTTGAAGTAAAAGTACTTGAAGTAAAAGTACTTGAAGTACCGAGTACTTGAAGTACGTCAAAAATCAAGTATCAAATACTTTTCAAGATTTCACGGACATCTCGTAAGTTTTAGTACTTATTTTTGATTTGTTACGTACTCTTTAAACTCATTTGATTTTGATTCGAGTACTTTTTGTATCAACACATATTTTCACATTGCGCGATTCACTCAGACTAGGCAGATTTGAACCGAAATATTTAAAGGAAGAATTATAAATCAAAGTCAATGCTCAATCTCTCATGGCACTATTTGTCGAATTCTCTCTCTATGTCAAATGGAATATAAGTACATATAAACATGTAACATAAATATAAAATATATTTTACATATCTTTTATAATTACCTTTCCTCTTAAAAATAGAGTTGGTTTCATTCGATTTTCACATAATTTGGCGTTGTTACACCAATTTTGGCGGTAAAAGTCAATATTTCGACTTTTTTTTAATTCCCAGACTTCGATTCCCGGACTAAATAGACTTTTTCGAAAATCGAGTAAAACTAAGCTACCCGTCTCAAAACTTTATATTTTCACTTTATAATGCCGTTGGTTTTGTTCAATTTCGATAAAAATCAACGGAGATATTGCAAATTCAATCAAAAAAGTCATTTTTACGATTTTTTCATGTTTTTTACCCTTTTACCTCATTTTTGACTAACTTTTCCGACTTCAAGCAAAATTTCCGTAAGCTCGCGTGATTCTGCATTAAAAAACGCAAAGAATAAGCCCAAATTGAACCCTTTTTGTTAAATTTTATCGGAGATATGAATTTTTCAAAATTGGGGTGTTTGGTCACCCCGGGTTACCATAATAGGTAAAAAAAATAAGGTTACCATTCTAGGATTAACTCGATTCGTCTCACGGCATCGCTACGCGGAACGTTCCTTAATTATATATTAAAAGGCATATTATACATGCGACCATTAGCAAAACGTATTCAAAAGTACTTGAAGTACAGAAAAGTACTTGAAATTTTAAGTACAAGTACTTGAAGTACCAGTACTTAAAGTACAAGTACTTTAAGTAGATGTCATGTACTTGAAAATTTAAGTACAAGTACTTTAAGTACATGGCATGTACTTGAAATTTTAAGTACAAGACTTGAAGTACAGGTCAAGTACTTGAAAATTTAAGTACAATACTTGAAGTACTTTTGAAGTACTTTGTACTTCAAGTACTGTATTTCCAGTACATCGAAAGTACTGGGTACTTGAAGTACTGCCCAGCTCTGAAATACACAGTTGATTCGGTTGCATAATTTTTCTGTGCAGGAGGAAGTAATAAATATTTATCGCAATAGCAACGAATAGCTTTACTTATCTCAAATATTTTTTTTTACACCCAAAGAAGCGTTTCTTGAAATGGTCAAAATGCACTGTATATAATATAAGGGGCCCGAAGTAGGACGAGATAAATATTCCAAATTCAACTACCGAAAGTATAACGTGAACCGTTCAGTAAGTAAGAGTCAAATATAGTAAGATATTCGAATCGAATAAATATTCGCTCGGATCAAATGAAATTCTTACTTCAAAATAAAAATAAATTGAATATAAGAAATATACAGTTGATGCGGTTGTATAATTTTTCTGGATCGGACAAAATTTTCATTTCGCAAGGGATGCGAAAAAAGTTTATCAAACCTCAATATTATCTTGCAAGGAAATAGCTTGAACGTATATTCACACTCGTAACTGTGCAGGAGGAAGTAATAAATGTTTATCGCAATAGCGACGAATAGCTTTACTTATCTCAAATATTTTTTTTTTTTTTTTAACACCCAAAGAAGCGTTTCTCGAAATGGTCAAAATGCACTGTATATAAGGGGCCCGAAGTAGGACGAGAAAATTATTCCAAATTCAACTACCGAAAGTATAACGTGAACCGTTCAGTAACAGTCGAAAAGTATGAAGATCCGTTTCGCACTCGTCGCACTGATGACGGTGGCTCTGATAGTCGCTGTCAGCCAGACCAGTCCTATCCAAGACAACGGAGAGCCGGATCTCTACGCCGACGACAAAGCCCATTCCATGAAGATTCGCAGACATGCCGATTCAAAAAAAAGCTTAGAACAGATACTCAAAGAACAACTCGAGTTCAGTAAAATGTTGGATAAACGTAAAAAGTAAGTTTGATTTTAATTCGATAGATCAATCAAATCTGTAATTGTAGTTAAAATTTTATTCGACAAGTCGAATTCCAATTCGTCAAGTACTGATTGATCTTTTTTCTAGAGCAGCCTGCGTCGATCATATTTTCTTTTTTATAGCAATGTGAATTTTTATCATTAATTTCTTTCGCCTTAATAATAAAAAAATAACCAAATTGTCTCACAATTTTTTGTTTCGTACGTCACAAGATTGAGTTATTTGCTTCTGTCAAGCGTATCGAAATGATATGCCAAACCGACGAGGAAAAAAAAAAAATCTGACATTTATTTGACTGAATATAGATTTTCCATATAACTTGATTAGTTAGGAATATTAATTTCAGTAAACAAATTTTTATGTAACAAGTTTCCCCTTACTATCGTAGAAAGGAAAAAAAACATAATTTTTTTTCTCGCTTCATATCTCTATGAAAAATATCGAGATAAGATTTAATGAATGATTTTTCGATGCTACTGATCTTTTTCGTTAATTTCATTACGCGTTTATATAAAAATCTTGTGCGTTATTTCGTTTCAGTTGAGCATGGCGCGAGAAGATTTACGAATGTCGAAACCCGGAGAAGATAATCGCTATTTTCCCCGTCATATTGAATAAAGTCTATGACACTTATGCGCTGGTTTTTATTTATTTATTCACCAATCGCAAAAAAAAAAAATCCGTTATTCCATTTTAATGTAAATATATCTCGTGGCCTCCGTGAACAAGCGACGCGTCCCAATAAGCGATCTGTCGATTTTTGGAAAAGCCGTCGTTCAAAATCAACAGGCACGAATATTATTTGCGAATAGGTTTCTCGGAATCTATGTTCGTCCCTAAAGATTTAATAAAAATAAATATTTAATAAAAAATAGAAGGTGAAGCTATCGCAATTCCATACGATGTCTTCTTTCTCTTCTCGATTTTCGTCTATATCGATCGTGAATAAACAATCGGCTGAGTAGATAAAATATCCTCATAATGATCAATAATTTTATACAATTTCACCGTTGGTTTGAATTTCGTTCGTTTCGAATCGTATTCGCTTCCGTATGCGGAATTCCGTGAGACATCGATGTATCGATCGTTCGTGACTGTTCGTGACAGATGTGACGTTCGCACATGGCGCCAGCCCCGAAAATATTGAGTCTAGAGAATTTTCAAGAAGTATTGTAGATAATTTAATTATCTAAAATATTTCTGGAGTTCTTTTTTTAATGTTGAATCGACCGGAAACGAGTTATTCGGCGAAGAATGACGTGACGTATAAATAAAAACGATTGATCTGACGAGGAAATATTTTATACTGGAGTTTTAGGAGTTTTATAAAGGACCAATGATGGTCGGATGGTCAATTTTGTTCGGTAAAAATAATCAGAAAAAAAAAATATTTACCCCATTTGCGCTCGAGCATTCGATTTTCAGACGCTCGAGCGTTGTACTTACTCGAGAAAAATATGAGAAAAATCATCGACAGAACGCAATGTCCATAAATCGAGACAGATCGCATCTTCTTACTCGAGGTTCGATGTTTCATTTCGTGACAATCAACGGAAATGTTCGGAGCTTAAGAAATTCTCAATAAGAGAATGTCAAAGCAATTTTCAAACTATTCAGCTGAATGAGACTTGACGAAGGGACGTATTGAAACTTGAAGGTTGCTTTTTCATAATGTTTGGGCATCGCAAAATTTCCAGAGAAAACAAACATTTGCAAGAGTCACTTACACATAAATAACGATTTGAGAATGGACGAAAAATTTGACGAAGAAATATTGAGGACTCTATTTGCACTTTTTTAAAAAATGTGTTTGACCATATTTTGTGATATTCGAAAGGAAAAAAGTGTGGTTCGTATTCGGTGGGATATTTCGCATCTATAATACTCATTGGACGTTCAATTTTTTCATAAAGTCAAAAAAATTACACTTTATATAAATTTGTAAAATTTTTGGCTTCATTGAAAGGACGTTTGATGTTGTACTTTACGAAAATCGATTGAGTCATGCTAACCTTATAAAATCGTGAGCATTCTAAAAAGTCACTGGTCTCTCGAGTGTTGAGAAATCGTGCTTGAATTTTTATCGTGAATTGAATATCATCGAAGGACGATTGACGATAAATTCGATGAGAAGAAATTCAGGGATTTTCGATTCAATGATATTTCGAATTGATGGAAAAATTATGCAAAGAATTACAAACGAAAAATTCAAACCGCGAAAATCTGGCTCGAATAAAACTTTATCGGATGGACACAAAAATTTCCAACGTATCGATAAGATTTTACCGAGACGAGTAGACAATTTTATTTTTATTTCATCATCATTTTTTATTCTACTTTTTCTTATCATCGCTTGGCTCATGGCACTATCTCGAGCCAGACCTGGACATTATTTCGCTTCGAATATATTTTTGGATACGCGCATTTCAAATACATTCGAATTTTTCATTTTAAAAACAAATTCCTTCGAGTATTTTGTATTTTGCAACGAAATTCAAGATATGTACGAAACTTTTTGTTTAAATTTATTCTTTAACGGCAATTGAGACATTTTTTCGTTAAATCGAAGTTGGAAATTTCAAAGTTGATGTTGGAAAAAAAAAAAAAAATTCACTTCCACCGGAGGAATTTGGACAATTTTTAATCAATTTTTTCATCCAATCAGTGCTGCCGAATCATTATTGAACTCGATTTTTTTTCAACGAAACAAAAGTCTGTCAAAAAAATCTGAAAACATTACTGCACTTCATTGAATTCTGTTGTTTAATTTCAAATATTTTTTCAACAATATAAATCAAAAAGTAAACTTAAAAAATCGTAAATCAAATCGCCGAGGATCATATCCTCGTGTCGCTCTGACGTGGAACTTCCCTCATTATGTCAGCAGCACTCTTGAAACCTGTGAGTTATTCGTTGTCCCCTTAAAGTGAATGAAAGTTCGCTGACCTCTGCGGGATTTCGTCTTTCGAACGCCCAAACCCAAAAAACCCTCTCGACGATCCCGAGGGCAAACTTTCCCGCGAGAGCTTGGAGCTTAATCTTTTTCGGAATGGCTTATATCGTGAGGAGTGCGCTTCGTTGAAAGCGCCAAGAGTTACGCGGGCATGAGAGCGAGAGAAACAAAGATGTCAGTGGGGAAAACCGAACGAGGGAGTGAAAAAGCCTTTTGAAATAGGGGAAAAAAAACGAAAAAAAATCCCAGATAACGTTTAACGAGAAAGTTATAATTGGAGGGAATGAAGAAGGGTTGCGGTGGCGCGCGAGAGGATAGAGATTGAAGAAACGAAGGAAAGAATTAAAAAAAAAAAATATATATTCTTGCAATTACATGTCTTTTGGCTTGATGAGGTTTTTGTTCGAGCAAAGAGAAAAACTTAATTATTATCTTTTACTTTATTCGCAGTCCATTCGTTTTCATTTGGTCGCGAGCCAATAAAAAAATTCATTAAAAATTCAAAGTTGCATACATCCCCGCACGTATATATGGGGCATTCCACGCAAAAGCACGGGGTCATCGGCTTGAGCCCCTGGAATCCTGATGAACAATGGATTTTTCGTTTTGTTTCGGTCAAAAAAATGTTACCTCGAATTTTAACGAAATTGCTCCGCGATTTTGTGTGAGAGTGTGGCGACCTCAAATAACCTTAACATGAAAGATAGACATTTTTCAAATCGATGAAACTGTTTTGTAAAATTCGGGACTTGAAAGGCACATTTTTTTGTCATGGTTCCAAAAATGGGATGAGAATGCTAAATATGTTTTTTTTTTTTAATTTTTGTTTGAAAAAAGCATCATGTTCGACCGAAACAAACCAAAGAATCCATTGGTCATTGGAATCCCGGGGGGTCAGGCCCTGGACCCGTGGATTGACCTGGAATGCCCCATATATATGGATATAAATTTTATATCTAACACGTAATATAAAAAAAAAATCAATTAAAAATCTACTCTAAATCAATTGTACTCTTGGTCAATGATAGTTTCGACTCGGTAGTCAAAACTACGTTACAAAAAATTACAAATACTTTTTGATGAACTTAAAAAATGAGCTGGCCCATTTGACATGGAATGCCTCAGATATGGGGAATTCCACGTAAGATCGTCAATATCTGACCCTTGAATCTTTCGATTCCGAAACTGATTTGTCATCCGATATCTCAGGGTACTCTTGAGTGTGTAATTTTTTTTTTTTTTTTTCAGATATTTATCTCGTATGAATTTGGAGATACGATTTTTTTTAATACCGAGTCATCACGCGGATCAGAATATTTTAAATTCGCCGTAACTCTTTATTGGCAATAACAATGAAAAGGGCCGATTAAAGTTTACCAAAAAAAAAAAATTCATGCTTTTTCTTGATTGTTAAAATTATAGAAAAAAAAATAATTCGTAAGCAATTTTTGGTGCTATAAAAAAAAATTAATTTGCTCATTTGACATGGAATGCCTCAATAGACGTCGCCTGGTTATCACATCGTGTTCGATATGGAACTCTCTCTCTCTCTCTCTCTCTCTCACCCTCTCTCTGTTGATATCGTCTTGCGTCGAACCAAAGTAAGAAAGAAAAAAAAAAAAGAGAAAGTACTGAATGGCTTCCTATCACATGCAGTGTAGATGACTTAACACATCAGTTAGTGATAGTTCGCCGGCTGCGTCAGTCAAGACGAGAGTGACAATATATTTATACGCTTATATATAAACATTTTATTTAATCCAACGTAACGCGAATAAATAATAAACTTTGTTTCAGAAAAAAAGAAAACTTTCATCAAATGTTTCGTGAAACAACAGTGAGAGTGAATGTTAAAATTTTCAATTAATACAATTTTTTTTGGTGCAACTGACTCTGTGAAATTTTTGAGGAAACCATGATCTTCTGCTGATTTTTTTTTCATCTCGCGTTTCGAATTTTTGTTCGAAAAATAGAAAAAAAATAATTTTCGTAGGCAAAAAAAATGAAACAAATTCGAATTATAGGAATTTTTGTTTTAATTTTATTTCTGTTTCATTTTCTTTCGTACCAAGAGCTTGCTTAACTTTTTGTTTTGTACTCAAGAGAGTGTGTGAGAGCGAGAGGGATATCCTGTGTCTGACAACCTTGCCGAATCCACTTGACTCTTGATCGGTCCGAGGTCCCCCCCCCCTTTACTTGATATCCCATTCTATTTACATAACACGTGTATTTCTCTCTCACTCTCTCTCTCTTTCTCGTTCAACTTCCCGTTCTCTCTATTCGTTATTATATAGCAACACATAATAGTACATTAAACTTCAGTTTCGAGTGCCTGTTTTGCCAGCATCGATTTTCACAATATTCTCGTGTATACCATACGGTAAACACGAGTTGACCGATGTCGAAGTCGACTAAACTAACAAGGACAGAGAGCGAGAGAGAGAGAGAGAGAGAGAGAGAGAGAGAGAGAGCTCGTCAATTTTCATCTCTAGCTTTTTAATTTTTTCTTTCAATCACTTAATTAAATAATTTATTAAAACGAGAATTATAATATAAATTTTTTAAAATGAATTGATAATTAATTGAACATATTGTTAATTAATCTGATAATCAATAGATTAGATTTTCAATTAAATTGATGATTAATAAATTAGATTGTTTTATTCGATAATTAATCATTTAGTTTGTTGATTAATGAAATTCATTAAGAAAATTTTGATGTTGAATTGTTAATTTCATCGTTGTGCAATTACGTACAATTTCATCGGACCGATTAATTACATGAATTTTTAATTGCAACGGTTTTCGATCGAAAAAATATTTAATTGCTTCGATGTGTTAATTTTATAATTTATTAAAACGATCATGAATTGATTAGATTTTTAATTAAATCGATGATTGGTAAATTTGATTGTTTTATTTGACAATTAATCGACAAGTTTGTTGATAAATTTAATTAGTTAATAAAATTTTCAGGACAGATTGTTAATTTATTTATTTCTACAATTACGTGGAGTTTGATTACTCCGATTATTAATTACACGAATTTTTAATTATTTTGGTTCTCTAGTGATTTTAATTAATTCCAATACCGATTCATTGTAATTTTAATTATTTTCATTTCAATTGATAACATTCTTTAGTAATGCCTTTTTTCATTAACGAATTTCTTACCCTCTTTCGATTAACGAATAAAAATCATAATTTCTCTTATTAACCTTGCTGAGCCTGTTGCATGCGAAAATTAAATTCGATGAGAATTATAGTACGAGTTAAAAATATGCAGATCTAAAAAAAAAATCGAGTCTTATTGGTATAAGGCTAAATTTTGAATATAAATTTAAAAATTAATTTGAAAGAGCGACAATAAGGCAAAGGAAAATAATATTATCGAAAGGAATTTAACAAAAACTTGGTTTCCCAATTATTCATAAAAATTTATTTATTTTTTTCAATTGAATGTTTACAATTTCAAATTTAATTGACCTCTTGAAAATTTATTCATAAAACTTTCGTCAATTTTTGAACATTGAATTTCTCAAAATTCAAATTCAGTAATAGAGAAAATAAAAATACAATTTTCCCTTAGATTTAAAATTGGAGCGAAATTTAAAATGAAAACTGTACTGCCATAGATCACCAATTAATACGACTTTTAATTACCGCGATTTTTCTTAAAGCTTTTGAAATGTTTTTTTTTTTTTCAAAGTGAAAAAGTAAAAAAAAAATAAATTTCGACGCCGGTGGGAGAAGCTGTTTGGTGAAGCCGGGTGTGCCCGCAAATTTCCCTTCCCTCAACGTCGCGCCTAATCATGAATTCAGGGACGAACTACGAAGAATAATTGCCCCGTTTATCCGCGGTCTCGTGTGGGAAACGAAAAAAAAACCAAAGAACAGACCATAACCAATCTCGTCGGTCAAGATCCCTGTACTGTTATTTCGCGCGTTAAATACGAGAATTAAGGGAAGGTGGAAAATTTTTGAAAACACGATCTTACATATTTTATAATGGGTGATCACGAAAGTAACGAGGCTCGAGTGAGACATCGACGTGCCAAGAGCGTCACAAGAGCCGAGGAAATACAACGTGCCGATATGATGGTACGAAAATCACAGCCAGACAAACCGTGAGTTTTATTATCATTATTATTGCTACAATCAAAATAAAAAAAAAAAAAAAACCAAATAAAAACGCATCAATATAAGCTTCTGTTAGAGGTTACGGTCGCCATTTTTTTTTTTTTTCAAAATCACGAAACACACAGTGAAAAAAAAACACGAAGAGACTCCTGAATACGTTCACGTGACACTGTAGGGAGCACATCTCTCACGAGTCAATCCAGAAGTCGTAAATTCCGTGACTGACTAGACGTCATTTTTTTTAAATTTATAAACATTACACTTGCTCGTAAATTAACAATTTTTGGGAATGTCAATTTAAAAAAACGAACGGAATAATAATTTTTCCTCATCATTCCTATATGTTATTTGAGCAGATTTCATTTTATTTAGTTACAAAAAAAAAACATTCAACAATTATTTCGTAATGTTGATTTTGAGTGTCCTGAGGGTCGAGGCAAACGTGAAAAAAAAAAAACTAAAAAAACAAGTGTGCGCTGACGCGAAAACGGTGCCTTCTTCATTTTTATATGGATGAGGGGGGGCTTGATTTTTGTTTGTTTTTTTTTCTTTGTTGTCTACTCTCGTCATCGTCGTATCTCGAACTGGCGAGACCGGCGAGACGAAAGACGAAACGGACATGGCGGTGAAACAGCTGCGCAGAGGGAAGGAATATGTGTCCCCTCTATCGAGCTGGAGACACTTTTTTTTTATGCGGCGTTGTGTAAAGTTTAGCGGATTTACGTGGGAGAAGCTGACGAGCGCTGTTATCGATTCTCGCGCGCCGTGAAATAATGGTCAAGTGTCTACCAGCAGCTCTGCCATCAGTCTCGAATTCTTGCAGAGCCGATCGTCGGTAACTTCGGGATTCTCAATGACATTTGCACATTTTTTTCACAGTTTTACCGCTCTTTTTTGACTCTCAAATATTTATAGAAGTTTGAAAAAGTAAAATAATTCAAAAGACCGGACAGCCAATAAATAGTGCCAATACCCAATTAATAGTAACCATAAACGATAAATCGTCCCAATACAAAATAAGCAGTAAAAATAGCCAATAGATCGCACAAGCAGCCAATAAATCCCGCCAATATCCATCAAATAGTACCAATAACCAATAAATAGTAACCATAAACAATAAAACAGTGTTAATAGCTGGTAAATCGTGCCGGCATCCAAAAAATGAACCGAATAGCCAATAAATAGTGTCAATACCCAATTAATAGTAACCGTGAACAATAAATAGTCCCAATACAAAAGAGTGAGCCAATGGATCGCAAAAACAGCCAATAATAAATCCTGTCAACATCCAATAAGTCGTGCCAGCACCTAACAAATAAACCGAATAGACAATAATTCGTACTAAAATAATATCAATAGTAGAAATTGTCAATGAATGGTACAAACAGCCAATAAATCTCGCCAATGACCAATAAATGGTACCAATAAACAATAAATAGTTAGCGTAAACAATCAAACAGTGTTGATTGCCGATAAATCGTGCCAGCACCCAATGAATAAACCGAACAGCCGATAAATAGTGCCAATACCCAATGAACAGTTACCACAACCGATAAAACCGTGTCAATAGAAAATAAACCGTGCCAATGCCAAATAAATCGTTAATGGACAGCACGAATAGCCATTAAATCATCCTATGAACCAGTTAATTGTGCCAATAGCCAATAAACTGTTTCAAACTGTTGCCAATAATTATTACTCGACTATATTTTCCATCGATATCGCTATCTTATTCGCGGTTACGCATTCCAGAAGTGTTGACTTGTGCAAAAAATTAGCTATCTTTCGAGTGACTTCGTATGCGAGAGTAAACTTACACAGCCAATATATATATATATATATATATATATATATATATATATATATATATATTAGGGTGTGCGGAAAAAAAAACAATTTTTTTTTTCGGTTGCATCCACCAAAAAAAGTTGAAATAAGGTAAAAAAAGAAGAATCCTAAAACGGGAGGTCAAAAAAAAATTATTTCGAACGGCGCATTGCATTTGAATATTTTCCATAAGAATAACACAGGAAAATATTGGGATTTCTGAATGTGGTAGTGCAACTCGTCAGAAAAAAATCACACAAAGATGTCATTAACATATTCTCATGGAGAATCGAATTCCCTACAAAAAAAGTTCTTACGAAAAATTAGCTCGGAACAACCGTTCAAGTGGAATATAACGCGAATGAATATAGTGGAAATAACGCTGTCTGAAATTGAATTGATAGGAAAAAAAAATAATTCAAAAGGCTGTAAAAATCGAATTCTTCGCTTTACGAAAAAACTTTTCTGGGGTTTTTTGTAGAGAATGTTCTGCTCTAACAACGTCGCTTTGATAGAAGCATATAACGGTTCATTGACAAAAAACGAAGAGCAGCTACAATATTTATTGGGCATAGTGCAAAATTATCGATAGAAATACCCTAATTGCAACAAACAGACTCTTAAAAAAAGAAACGATGATTATTAAGCATTATAATGTAAAAAAAAACCTATTCTATCTTATTAAACCAAATTCATTGAATAAAGCTTTTCTAAACACGATCAATGATGAACGTCGTTTCTTTTATGTATATTTCTTGTTGTACTTGATTTTTTTTTGTATAAGAGAAATATTTTGAGAACAATTTCATGCAAGTATGTTAGAGCAGAACATTCTCTACAAAAAACCCCCAAAAAGTTTTTTCGTAAAGCGAAATTTTCGATTTTTACAGCCTTTTGAATTATTTTTTTTCCTATCAATTCAATTTCAGACAGCGTTATTTCCACTATATTCATTCGCGTTATATTCCACTTGAACGGTTGTTCCGAGCTAATTTTTCGTAAGAACTTTTTTTGTAGGGAATTCGATTCTCCATGAGAATATGTTAATGACATCTTTGTGTGATTTTTTTCTGACGAGTTGCCCTACGACATTCAGAAATCCCAATATTTTCCTGTGTTATTCTTATGGAAAATATTCAAATGCAATGCGCCGTTCGAAATAATTTTTTTTTGGCCTCACGTTTTAGGATTCTTCTTTTTTTACCTTACTTCAACTTTTTTTGGTGGATGCAACCGAAAAAAATAATTGTTTTTTTCCGCACACCCTAATATATATATATGTATATAAATTGTACGTAAATAAATCTGAATTACGGATGAAATTTGACTTCGGCCAAACTCGACCGAATTACCTCAATTACACGAGTCGTTTCTTTCGACTCTCGTGAGAACAAAATAATAAAAGCTGCACGGGTTGCTACTAGGAGCGTCTCGTGTGTATATTATTTTACTACAGTTATTTTATAACTTATCTATAAATTTATTTGGCGTCGTTGTCGACCCAGGACGTAACAATATATATTTATAAGAACGTACAGCAGCAGCAAGTTGAAAGCTCATCGGCTCAATCGTGGCTACGCAAACACACTCATGACACAGCCAGATCGAGGACTCGAGGAGGTTTGACTTGGCGAACACTCCAAGAAAGACCGGACGTCGAGCCAATAGAGAAGCCACAACCTCTGTTCCTGTATATAGATATATATATATATACACATACACGTATAGGCCACAGTGCCTAACAAAGTGAAGCTCAGCGTGATCTCTGTAGTACAGCTATCCTCTTCACAGTAGTCTCTCAATTAACCGTCAAAACATTCGGTGAGAATGAAGCTAGTAAACTCTATGGAGCCACACGCTCTTTCATGAACAGTCGAATGGATTCTAGTTGATGCAAAGGGTTCGAAAGGTCGTTCTCTGTAAATTGAAGGGTTCAATCTGCAAGCCCAAAGCTCGAAAGAGAATCGCCGAGTAGATGTGCGACCAAATACGTCACATTTCTACTTACCACAGTTCATGATACATCATATATCTAATATCAAGGATTATATCAATTATTTTTGACAAGACACTTTTTTTTACCAAATTTGAACGCTCCTTCATGTGTGTGTGTGCGCGTGTGTGTTGTTTATTTTTTTTTATTTTTACGAATTTCCAAGATTTTACATTGGCAATATTTTTTCCTGTTCTTTGTAAAATTGATTGGGATTTGTGTATTGAAAGAGATCGACATTGTGGTACGACGCATCAAATCAACTTGAAGCTTCATCATCGCAGGGGACTGTTGCTTTCAAAAACAGAAAAATAAAAAAAAAAGAAAATAGGAAAAACATTATTTTTGTTTGTGAAAAAAAA
The DNA here is from genome assembly GCA_963564615.1 of Rhorus exstirpatorius. Taxonomy (NCBI): domain Eukaryota; kingdom Metazoa; phylum Arthropoda; class Insecta; order Hymenoptera; family Ichneumonidae; genus Rhorus; species Rhorus exstirpatorius. The sequence goes on along the minus strand of OY751322.1, from coordinate 13,025,005 downwards.
AAAAAAAAATTGCGCTCGATCTTTGAAATTTTAAGTTATAAATCAATTGAATCAATGCAATTTCAATCTTGGTGAGCTTATGAATAATTACGATAATCGCGAAAAAAGTACGTTAGAAAATTCGCCCGAATGAAAGCAGGAATTCCAAAATAGTAAAGGATTTGCGCATAGGAGAAACAAAAGAGTCTCGATTTTATTTTAAATAATTTCCGTTATAACCTCGACCTTGCACGTAATTACGTACGTGTCAAAAGATGAGTATGCAGTGAGCTTCGGGGGTTGATGGAGAGTAATTTCCGTTTCATTAACAAGGGGCACGAGACCGGGAAAAAGAACGTCGAAGACGAAAAAGAAAAGAAGGAAAATGTAGAGGATAAAGAGGCGAAAAATGTAAAGATCTTAACTTTTGACATGGCATAATGACTTGCAAACAAGAGATCCTTTCTCTTTCTCTTTTCCTCCCCTCAAAGAAACTCATAACCGAGGGCTTAAGGAATCCGAGAAAACGATGGATCAACAGAAGAGAAGAAAGAATAAATTGTTATTCAGAGATACAAGAGTTCCTTCGGTCACTGTTTGCTTTGTTTTTTATTTTTCGCTTGTTAAAATTTTGTTCGCGGAATTTTGTAAATTTTTTTTATTTTTTCCTTACGTAATATGTCAGCTGATCGTTTTAAATTTAAAAGCAACTTAAAAAAAAATCAATCCTTTTTTTCCAGTTATTAGGGCCAATAGTCAATTAAATGGTAATGACAGCAGTAGACAATATACTGTGTCAATAGACAATAAATAGTGACATTTCACAATAAGTTCGGTATAGAGTGAATGATGCCAATGGGGAAAAAATTATGCCAAAAAATAAAATATAATATTATGATAAAAAAATAAAATATAATAATATAATATAATAAAAATAAAAATAAAAAATAGCCAATAATACGAATGGCCAATAAATTGTGGCGATTGTTAATAAAAGATACCCAGTGGGCAATTAACAATTCCAGTGCTAAATAAATACTGCAAATAGCCAATTAAATGTGCCAATAGCGAATTATGCCAATGGCCCATGAATTATGTCAGTAGCCAATAAATAGTGAAAAACGTGAGTAAACGGTGCCATTAGCCAGATGAGAAAGATGCCCAATAAATTCAACAATAAGTTCAACATAAATAAACAATACGAATAGCAAATAAATATCGTCAATGGCCAATTAATAATTTCGGTGCCCGATAAATAGTGTCAAGAATTAATATTTATAGTCCAAATTAAGATAAAAATTGTCAATATCCGCCGAGTAGTGACAACGTTCAATAAACAATACAAGTAGCCAATAAATAGTTTCCATAAACAATATATCGTATCAGCAACCAATAAATTGTGCCAATGACCGATCGATAGTGCCAATGGTCAATAAACCGTGAGAATAGTTAATAAATTGTAACCGTAAGTAATTATAAACAGTGGAAAATGTCAATAAACAATAACAATAGCCAATATATAGTGCCAATAGCGAATTAGCAATCTCAGTAGCCAATAAATAGTCCGAAATAGTCCCTATCACCAATAAATAGTATCACTTTCCAATATATTATGCCAATGGCCAGTCAATTGTGCCATTGGCCGAACAATAGTGTCAATCCCTTTGAAGTTAGTACCGGTACTCAATAAATTATGAAAAAATTTACAAACGTCACAGTGAAAACTAATTTTGTTCACCAAATAACAGAAATAACTTTTTTGTTTGACAACATTTCTTTTTATTTCCCCTCGGGATGTATTGGCTATTCAAAGCTAGGTCCCAAAAATTCGACTGTGTCGCTTGCGGTATATCTATGTGAAATAAAAATCTGCAAAAATTTGAACATGAGCTGCACACTCGAAACGTTCAACTGAAATAATGGTATACAAAAATTCATTGAATTTTATCTATTGATTTGTCGAAAAACTAAATTATCCAAAAGAAAAATGATTGATATTCATTAACATGTTATATTCCTATAAAAATCTGGCCAGTGGATGATGTTGGAATTTTTCAAGTGTGTCGTTTTAAAGTCTGGCTACTGAAAAATGAATCCTCGAATCTTCCCCATTTTTCCTTTCAAAATTACGACACGGCAGCCATTTTTCTTTCTCTTTATTTTCCCCTTGCGTTCATTCAGCTCTTGAGTCTTCGGAGCTTCTCCATCCTTCATTTAACGAAAAAAAAAAAAACATTATATTTACCCTCGTAGCAAGTGTTTGCTAAGCACTCCTTGTTTTCCCCAACTTTGCAATTAGAAGCGAGAGCGAGATGAAAAAGTTCTTTTTCAATCTATTCGGCGGTTAGCATGCGACGAGAAGAAGAGGAAGGATCGCTGGAAATACACGTTAGAAGAAACGGTTCTATTGACAGAAAACTATTATTTATTGACTATCCCCATACCTTAGGAGAAGATGTTATCACCGCTTCTTACGTTAGACTTTGCCATGAACTTTTCGATTACCCAACCATTCCGATGTATATACTCATCCGCTCGAGTACATCAGCCAGCACTCGTACGTTTCTAGCGAGTCTCAAAACTATGAACTAAATTATTCAAGATCTTTATTGACGAATTATTTTTTTTAATGGAATAAAAGTAAATACTATTTTTCGAGATTCTGTTTGTGATAAATTAGTTCCAAGAAGAGTTTGGTCAATAACCCGCTTTCAAGGACTCGAGATGCGCGTATACCCAAATGTATTAGGCAACACTGCACAGAAAAACTGTACGCATCACTACCCGTGCAGAAATTTCGGTCGGAATCCAGGTGGATTCTGAGAAGGATCCCTATTTTCTGATAGGGATCCAGCTGGTCATCGGATCAGATCCCATGACTGAATGTAACGTTTGCACATTGGAATCCGACAGGGACCCCTGACTGGATTCCAATTATGGTATCCAGTCAAAACCCGATCAAAATGTGGTTTAATCTGGCATATATATAAAATCTCGAATAAATATTTATCTTCCGCAATTCAGGTTATAGGCAATTGTTTATTATTATCTGAGCCATAGAAAAAATTTAAACAAAAAAAAAACGTCGACACCGGGGATTGAACCTACGACGTCTCACTAGCCTTCGTTTGCGTATTGGACCCGAAATGAATGACAAAAAAAATTATATTTTATGAACATTAATGTTTTTGACATTTTTTATTGATTGTTGTTGTTCCGAGGATGATTCCGGTCGTTGAAAATTTTTTGCTAACTCGGAAAATGATTTAAGGACAACCTACCTACCTATCTGCCTACCTAATGAACTAACGCTCTAACCACGACGCTGTCGAATGCTTGTACATTTACTTTATAAATATCTTCTATACACTATACATGAGGCTGAAGCTAGCAGCGGTAGCGAGAAGCCAAAATTCAGAAAAGAATACGCATGACGGGAAAAATCTGAAAAAATTAAGGAGTATTGTCTATCGATCCTGGAACACAATCGCGTTTCAACTTTTGAGTGGACGAACTCCGTTGTTTATTCGTTTGTTAATTAACAATAACGGCTGATAATTAAAATCACACGCATGATGGGCGAAACCTGAAAAAATTCAGGGGTATTGTCTATCGATCGTGACTAAAAGTATGTATTGCGCTTGAGACTATCCTTACAATTAATAATGAATTAAATTCCGCGCACAAAACTACTTTCCGTTCAGCAATATCCTTTACAACTTTTGAATCATCGAAGGTTCTTTTTATTTGAAGTACAATCCCCATGGTCTCAAATTTTTCCTTCCAAAAAGTTCGCCACAGACGTTAAGTGGCTGTTATAATTAAAAAAGTCCAATGAGCGGCGGCTTCCACTTAAGCTACAAAGCACCCTTTTCGCGATGATGTCTTTTTTTTATCAAAACTTCAGTTTAAGGGGATGGGAGCATGAAAAATCAAAATTTGTTTTTGTTATGAAAAATGCACAAAAGTGGCTCAAAAATGTAATTTTCGCCACACTGCTAAGCGGTTAAGGTGGTGGAGGTTCTCGATCATGAAATGACACATAATGACAATTAATATATAGTAATAATAATGGCATTTGCAAACAAAATGCACAAAAGTGGCTCAAAAATGTAATTTTCGCCACACTGCTAAGTGGTTAAGGTGGTGGAGGTTCTCGATCATGAAATGACACGTAATGACAATTAATATATAGTAATAATAATGGCATTTACACCACCACCACCACCAACACCACCACCACCACACACGAACACACGAACACACGAACGAACGAACACACGAACGAACGAACACACGAACGAACGAACACACGAACGAACGAACACACGAACACACGAACACACGACCACACGACCACACTACCACTACCACTACCACCACCACCACCACCACCACCACCACCACCACCACCACCACCACCACCACCACCACCACCACCACCACCACCACCACCACCACCGCCACCACTACTCATTATTATTATTATTATTATTATGCCAATCGAATAATGTGTCAACAAGCTTTATTCGGAATATGACTGGGCATTTCGCAAATTAAAATTCTTCGATCATCCCATTAAATCATCGGAGGATACTCGTCTTGAGGAGCTCTCAACAAATCCTGATTCAGAACAAACGTGAGATTGGGATTCAATCGGTACACCCTGAAAGAAAGTGGCACCATAACTTACAAATTTTGCCACATCCACCAATCCGATTACGAGACGGATACCATATAGATTCCTATGGGGATACCGGTTTTGGGGAGTCCATGGACAATCCCGATCGGGATATGGTCGGACTTAGGGTATCCCTAAAAAATTTCTGCACGGGTAACTGTACAAAGGAAATCTCACTTATCAGCATTTGTACACACAAATTCGGTCTCGTGGTGCAGATGGACACAGCGAAACTTTCTGATCTAGTACAACTGAACCCGTTGCTACACTTCCCAACTTTATACAGAATATCACTATGGTAAGCGTGTTGCAGCGCTACTGAAAACATTCCAGCTGAACACTTTTCAATTGTACACCTGCAACGGTACGAGTTTAAACTGTACACATTCCAACTGTACACATTCCAACTGCGCATGTTCCATCTGCATTCGTTCCAACTACACACTCGAGATGCTCCAATTGCGTACGTTCCATCCGCGCGCACGCTTCAACTGCACACGACCAAACTGCATACGTTCAAACTGCACTCGTTCCAATTGCACACGATCAAAACCTACTCACTCCAACTGTACATGTTCCAAACGCACACGCTCCAACTGCAAATTTTCCAACTGAAAAGTTTCCAACTTTACGCGCTCTCTGTTTGCAGACGTATCAAATGCACGCATTCCTACTGATGCAAACGTACGAACTGCATGCTTTTCAACTGCACGAGCTCCAACTTGTACACTTTACAACTGCGCGTATTCCAGTTTTTCACGTTCCAGCTGTATACATGCTAAACTGAGAAAAAAATTCATTTGAATTTACCGAAAATTATTTCATTCAAATATAAATCGTGCGGTCACGGATGGCGAAACGAATATTCAAGAAAACCAACTAAATAATATAGATTGAATTTTGAACACCATTATTTGTCAAATTAAAATATCGTTACTATACAACGACAAAATTTTGATTCGATCGAACAATATAATTTAGTTGTTTCAACTCTTGAAATATTTCATGTAATCAAAAAAGCAAGTCTGAGCAAGAAGAGAATGCGCTCTATAGATTGAATATATACACATAAATGAAATAAATATTTTGTCGACTGTTTTTAAATGATAATTTGTTGAAATGACTGAAATTTTGGCCAACAAAATGTATTTGGTTGATTCAAATGATTTTTTTTTTTCATTTCAAATGAACATAAATGAAATAAATATTTTGTCGACTGTTTTAAAATGATAATTTGTTGAAATGACTGAAATTTTGGCCAACAAAATGTACTTGGTTGATTCAAATGATTTTTTTTTTCATTTCAAATGAACATAAATGAAATAAATATTTTGTCGACTGTTTTAAAATGATAATTTGTTGAAATGACTGAAATTTTGGCCCACAAAATGTATTTGGTTGATTAAAATGAATTTTTTCATTTCAAATTAACATAAATGAAATAAATATTTTGTCGAGTGTTTTTAAATGATAATTTGTTGAAATGACTGAAATTTTGGCCAACAAAATGTATTTGGTTGATTCAAATGATTTTTTTTTTCATTTCAAATGAACATAAATGAAATAAATATTTTGTCGAGTGTTTTCAAATGATAATTTGTTGAAATGACTGAAATTTTGGCCAACAAAATGTATTTGGTTGATTCAAATGATTTTTTTTTTCATTTCAAATGAACATAAATGAAATAAATATTTTGTCGAGTGTTTTTAAATGATAATTTGTTGAAATGACTGAAATTTTGGCCAACAAAATGTATTTGGTTGATTCAAATGATTTTTTTTTTCATTTCAAATTAACATAAATGAAATAAATATTTTTTCGAGTGTTTTTAAATGATAATTTGTTGAAATGACTGAAATTTTGGCCAACAAAATGTATTTGGTTGATTCAAATGATTTTTTTTTTCATTTCAAATTAACATAAATGAAATAAATATTTTTTCGAGTGTTTTTAAATGATAATTTGTTGAAATGACTGAAATTTTGGCCAACAAAATGTATTTGGTTGATTCAAATGAATTTTTTTCATTTCAAATGAACATAAATGAAATAAATATTTTGTCGAGTGTTTTTAAATGATAATTTGTTGAAATGACTGAAATTTTGGCCAACAAAATGTATTTGGTTGATTCAAATGATTTTTTTTTTCATTTCAAATGAACATAAATGAAATAAATATTTTGTCGAGTGTTTTTAAATGATAATTTGTTGAAATGACTGAAATTTTGGCCAACAAAATGTATTTGGTTGATTCAAATGAATTTTTTTCATTTCAAATGAACATAAATGAAATAAATATTTTGTCGAGTGTTTTTAAATGATAATTTGTTGAAATGACTGAAATTTTGGCCAACAAAATGTATTTGGTTGATTCAAATGATTTTTTTTTTTCATTTCAAATGAACATAAATGAAATAAATATTTTGTCGAGTGTTTTTAAATGATAATTTGTTGAAATGACTGAAATTTTGGCCAACAAAATGTATTTGGTTGATTCAAATGATTTTTTTTTTTCATTTCAAATGAACATAAATGAAATAAATATTTTGTCGAGTGTTTTTAAATGATAATTTGTTGAAATGACTGAAATTTTGGCCAACAAAATGTATTTGGTTGATTCAAATGATTTTTTTTTTCATTTCAAATTAACATAAATGAAATAAATATTTTTTCGAGTGTTTTTAAATGATAATTTGTTGAAATGACTGAAATTTTGGCCAACAAAATGTATTTGGTTGATTCAAATGATTTTTTTTTTTCATTTCAAATGAACATAAATGAAATAAATATTTTGTCGAGTGTTTTTAAATGATAATTTGTTGAAATGACTGAAATTTTGGCCAACAAAATGTATTTGGTTGATTCAAATGATTTTTTTTTTCATTTCAAATTAACATAAATGAAATAAATATTTTTTCGAGTGTTTTTAAATGATAATTTGTTGAAATGACTGAAATTTTGGCCAACAAAATGTATTTGGTTGATTCAAATGATTTTTTTTTTCATTTCAAATGAACATAAATGTAATTAATATTTTGTCGACTGTTTTTAAATGATAATTTGTTGAAATGACTGAAATTTTGGCCAACAAAATGTATTTGGTTGATTCAAATAATTTTTTTTTTCATTTCAAATGAACATAAATGAAATAAATATTTTGTCGACTGTTTTTAAATGATAATTTGTTGAAATGACTGAAATTTTGGCCAACAAAATGTATTTGGTTGATTCAAATGATTTTTTTTTCATTTCAAATGAACATAAATGAAATTAATATTTTTGTCGAGTGTTTTCAAATGATAATTTGTTGAAATGACTGAAATTTTGGCCAACAAAATGTATTTGGTTGATTCAAATGAATTTTTATCTCAGTGTAGCTGTACACGTTTCAGCTGTACACGCTCCAACTACATATGTCCCAACTGAGCGCATTCCAACTGTACACGTTACAACTGTGCACATTTCAACTGAAAACGTTCTGAATGTGCACGTTAGGCTAAATAATCCATAAAATGTTTTGAAATTCACATAGGAGTAAATTGGATACAGCAAGAATACGATATTCTGAAATTTGAGTGGAAAAGCTTGACAAGGGTAAAACGTTTAAAAGTCATTTGTAGTATCGCCTCAGAAAGTTACATTTTCTCCTGAAAAAAAATGATTGCCGAATTTTCTGGAAGATGTTTTGCTTTCTCGTTCTCAAAAACGATATAGCATGTCTCGTAGATATTAACAACGATATAACAACAAATAAAGTTCTTATCCCGGAAAATCGTTGAAAAAGAAAAGAAAATTTTTGTCGAAGGTAAACTTTTTAGCCGTGAATTTTAACTCACTGCTGCTGTTGAATGTGTGAGAATACGACGATGAGGGAAAGGAAAACTTTTTTTTTTTACAGATAACTGGCCGAACGAAAATTTTTCCCGGAGGAAGTTTTTTTTTTTTTAAATTACTTTTTACCTCATCTTTAATAAATATAAAGCTTTTGTTTTGCCACGATAGGTTGCGATTTCTCATGCAAAACACGTAATGTCCGTCGTTCTTTCATACATGGTCGTTCGACCAGTCGTATAATCGTTTGCCAATGGAGTCCAGTGCAATTGTTTACTTTTTTTTTTTAATATATTTTTTTGCTGTTCGCCGCTACTATATACTGCCATAACAATAATAATGATAATCACAAAGAATCACAATAATAGTCAATATAGGTAGTCGGTGGGTTTTGCCTTTATTCGGACTAGAGGCGGAAAATAATCATCTGAAGATCGATACAAACGAGTACGAGTATGCACGAGTAACACAATGATACCCCTCTGTGCATATATACGGAGCATTTCACGTTGAATCAATCTTGCCTGTGACTCTGGAAATTTTTATTCTTTATTCTTATCCTTCGAATAATACGAAATAATAAGAAAAAAAAAAAAAAAAACTTGAAGCCAAATTATAGAAGACATAAAAATTGGCTTCGCCACTCAAAGACCATCAAGATGCTCAACTTGAGTATCTTGATGGTCCCTCAAGGGGCCCGAGACAAAATTACGAAAAAAAAAAATCGACGAGTTTGATTTCGTTATGCTGAGCAACATTTTTATTTGCGATTTTCATGCCGAATGTAAAGTTTTGGAGATAATTAATGAAACAAAGTTGAAAGTAAGAAATCCGCATTTCGATAGAATTTCATTTCAAATCATAAACGAAAATTTTCATACGATGGCCGGACAAAAAAAAATTTTAATTTTTTTTTTTTGACATGGCACAACACACATACAATAGAAAGCTCCTTTGCTCTCTCTCTCTCTGCCTCATCTTTCTTGCTCTCCACACACCAGCCATATTCCCACGCGATTTTATTCGCCGATTTTAATTAGACCCTCTATTTTCTCGGTCAGAGGGTTTCGGTAACAACCACAGCCCGCGCATCCTATACCTATTTCGCGTAATGAAAAAAGCAAAAAAAAAAAAAAAAAAAGAAAGAAATAAAATGGTACTTGGACGGTAGGAATTTTTTCCCTCGCTCTCCCTCTCGCTGTCTCGTTCGTTCATACATGCGTTGGAGATATTTCCCTTCTCCTTCCCCCCCCCCCTTTTTTTTTCTTTCCCATTTCTCATTCCCACAACGACAAAAACTTTTTAATCTTCGCAGCGTCCATGGAATACACCGTATCCCATATATACGCGCTATCACACATCTGTTTTCTGTATGATTAAGTGTGACACATTTTCTTACGTGGTTTTTTTTAAAAATATTTTTTGTTTGCCGAAAAATCTTCCCGAGAATCAACACAATGTGTATTTCCGGGTGAGATGGAACAGTTGAACAAATTTCGCCGAAATTAACGACTATTTTTGAAAAAAAAAAAAAAAAAAAAAAAAAAAACAAAACAAAACAAAACAAAAAATGTCATGAAAATTAAATGACTGTACGCATTGCAATAAAAATTATGTCCTATAGAGAGGAATAGTCGCTCTGTTTGTGTGCCAAAATTCAGCTCGATAGCTCGAACCGTTCTCGCGTTATACACATGGACGCCTTTTCTAAATATGATATTTTTAATTTTTTTAAAGCGTGGCATGAATTCTCTGGATTACTTTTTTTTTTTACAAAAAACCAAGCTTTTCATTTTTTTTTTTTGAATATTTAGAAATGCTTTTGGACGCGAACAGAGCTCTCCTTATGAGTATGAGCACAGTATGGAAATGAGGGATGAATGCAAATTCGAAAAATTCCCCTGAGAGATATAATTTTTTCTCGCGAAGCAAAAGTATTTTTTTTTTAACTCACGTTTACATTTTTTTTTTTGTACGCGTTACTATCTTCGTGAGCAGGCACGCGTATCGAGCTTGTCCCATCTTGAGCTTTCTTATACATATATATATATGCAAAGACTCGAACGTTTGGGTTGCACCCTCTTGAGATGTTGAGAGACTCTCTTCCCTTTCCTTCTCACTCTCTCTCTCTCTCTTCTTCTTCTTCTCTCTCTCCCCCTCTTTCTCAAGTCGAGCATCTTTGAGGAAGAGGTTTTTGCAATCCTCACCTTTGTACCTGTATTCTCAGGGGGGCCTCTCGAACGAGAGAAAAAAAAAAAACGAATCCTCCATCGAGAACGAAAGCCATAAAGGATATTCGTTCTCAAGCGAGGGGAATGAAGGAAAAAAAATACACGAGCCTTTTTTTCTACCTTGTTGACCTTTTTTTTCACCCTGTTTAAAGACGAGGGCTCTCCGAGACCCATTAAATTTGTGCCTGTCCATCGTGAGATGAGGGGTAAAAAAAAATCGTCGAGGGGAGAAGAAAATACAAACAAAAAAAAACCATTTCGATGGGAATACAAAAATATAAAACACCAAGAATCGACGCGAGTGTTAGCCCGAAAAAAATTGCCTGAGCTGAAAATTATTGAAAATATATGAGATGGATGTAACGCGTGTTAAATGAGCAAATCACGGATCTGGTAAACATTAAAATTATTCAGAGAATTTTAGTGATTGATATTCATATCAATGAATATTTGACTAATGTAGAAAAGTGAACAAAACGAAAAAAATTGCTGAAATTTGACGAGTTAGAGAGTCTTTATCGAGCGAGGTCAGAGCGACGACTGTAGCCTTATTATCGGTAACTAGTTATTCCAATGCCCCCCACTCCTTCGCGCTCCCTTAAGGATTATAGGGGAGAAAAAAAAGTGATTTAATTCCCCGGTAGGAAATATTTTTCTATACACCATTTTTTACGCGCGACAATGTTTTGTTTTATTTCCTGTCGCAATATTTATATTATTCTTTTTTTTTACGATGCTTTATTTCTTGTTGGATTTATATTTTTTAATCTGCAATATTTCAGCTTCCGCGTCGATTTCCCGTGAGAAACGAAACACACACACACACACACACACACATATATATAGACACAGCCTTCGAGAATTTAGTACATACACAATTTTTAATTATTTTCAATTTTTTTTCCCCGCTGATATTCAATGGCGAAATTTTCGCAAAAAAATTTCAACGCGAAAGCAAAAGCTCTTTTCGAATATCGAAAAAAAAAAAAAAAAAAAAAAACATTCGCAAGAATTCGATACGATTTATTTTCGTTCTCGAAGAATATGTAAAAGTAAATATATATATAAATAAATACGACACAATGTCCAGCCACTTTTTGGATGTGGCTTGAAAATTTTTATTTGTGACACAGGATTTTTGTGATTTTTTTTTTAATTATCAAGAAAAAGTTGCCCAATGATTTGCAGCATTAAAAATTAAAAAAAAACAATCATTCTAAAATGGCAATTGAAAAACATATTGCCCTTTAATGTTGCAAAAATGACGTAAAAAAAATTGTGAATCAAACGATGGAAGAACGAGTGCTGCGATATAGAATGTATTTTAGTCTGAAACGGCTCATACATATTTTTCGTTACTCGTGCATCAGTACACGGTAATCCGGCTATCGTATTGCGAGCGTCATATCTACGCAGTTTTATCCGGCCTTTTTCCGCTCTGTGCTTGGATAACGACAAAAGAAAAAAAAAAAATTTTTTTTCACCCAAAAATCCTCAAACTCCCCGTATAATCCGCAGTTGCGTCTCTTCTCGCTCGCTTTTTATGCGGTAAATTGTTACGCGAGAGCTCTGTGCGGATCTCGGACATACAGCACTTCTATTCCTCTCTCTCTCTCTCTCTCTCTTTCTCTATTCCTCTTTCACCCTCGGCACAGTGTACAATTTCATGCCACAATTTGGCAGGGAATACTCGTCAACAAAAGAGATTTTGTCTCCTCGTATGCAATGCAACTTCGACACAGAGACGAAATTTTGAAACTCGTACCAGCTGAAATTTCGATCCTTCTATCCGTCTGAATATCGAAGATTTTTTTTTTTTTTTTTCAATTGTAGTTTTCAACATTCCATATAACCTAAATTTTAAACTGCTTTCGACTTGGATTAAAAATTTTAAATCGTATATCAGCGTCAATTTTGAATATCCGATTCACCTGAATTTCAAAGATTTTCATCATTTCAATTTTCAGCCTACTCTCAACCAAAACCTTTAGCCCAAATTTCAAACCCTCTATGAGCCCTAATCTTGTACCTTTTTGCCATTAAGGAATGCTTTCAGTTGTAACTTGTTAAGTCGGAGGGTGTTTAGTTGGAGAGTGTCCAGTTGGATCATGTTCAATTGGAGCGTGTTAAATTCAGTAGCGCGTTCAGCAGGAGCGTGTTCAGTTAGAATGTGTTCAGTTGAAGCGCATTTAGTTTGAGCTTGATGCGTTCAGTTGGAACGCGTGGGTAAAAAAAAATATAAACGATACTTTTGTTACGGGACTCGTCGATTTAACCTAAAATGCCTCATATATTTTGAAAGTGTGCGGCATTTCCAGGCTACAGAGCGTGTAGAATTATGCAACTCATGCATATTAGAGAGTATCTCAATGACGCGTTCGCATCCGGTGTGCTACGAACAACGGCGCAGCGGGGCGAAGGGGAAATAGCCGTCACCGAAGCCGCGATATTAGACGTCTAACCCTCTCTCACTCATGGTAGAAATGACGATGAAATGGTTTGGTATTGCTGAGAGAGAGAGAGAGAGAGAGAGAGAGGGAAAGAGTCGTGTTGAACTAGACAAGATTTTCCATCTCGCTTTAACCCCCGCTACAACGACTGTTCTATTAATTATCCCCGGATCCGTCATAAATTTCAAACGATAGTACACATAGTTCACCGTGCCGTTTTCACCCCGAAGCATTGCGGAAATGCTCGTGCATCATAGAGCATGTACATCAAATAAACAGGATGTTCAATTTTTATCGAAAATTGAACATCTCACATTTCATGACGCATTCAGCGGTTCTTCGGATCTCTCATTTTTCAAGGTTGTCAAAAAAAAAAAATATACATCTATATTTTCACATTTGTATACATTTAGTTATAATATTGTCGTTTTTCTTCTGCTTGCACCATCTTCAGGTTTCTCCATTTTCACTCTCCCCTGATTCATAATAGCGTATATATACAAATTTTACCTCCGGTGCTTTCAATCGGGACTTTCGATTTAATTCTTTCGGACCTTATTAATCGCAGCTAAGATATCTGCGACCGCTCTCCTGATCGTCTAGCATTTCATGACGAATTTTCGTCTTAATTCAACCGGAATTGCCTCTCCCCGCCCCCTCCCCCCCTTCCATAAATTTAATGACAGGGGAGGGACTGTAACAAGGACCACTTGGGGAAAATAGTTGCCAGTCGCGTTTCTTCCTTAATTGGGTGTACTTTGAATTCATGAGAGGGTCGATTTGGGCAATCGGGATGAGACAAAGTGCGAGAATTTCGCAGTGAAACCCTTCGACCACGAGTTATGAGGAAATTTTAGTGACCTAAACCCCCAAGTCGCTTTGGGCAGACTTGCAGTATGATTGGACAGTCCAACTTTTGTGAATGTATACCTCTCGAATTAGCAAAGCATATGTTCCCATCGACTGCCAGTGAAGTTACGATTACTCGAAAGGAAAAAAAAAAAAAAAAAAAATGTCCAACGAGTGCAATTCAATTTACGTCCTAAATGAGCACTGGATATACAAAATTCGTTCCTCCCCGTATATATTTCGATACAGTTATAGCGATGGGTGATGTGGCGTGTATGAACGGAATATAGCGAGAGGGTTTTGGTACATCGGGGACCGTACCACGGGCAATTACGTGAACGAGTATACATTCGTGTAAACCAGACGAACGGTATTAAAGGCTTTCAGTCCTGTCTCACTCAATATTCATACAACTCGCAATGATGTAATATGTATGAGGCATTCCACGCCAAAGTTAACTACCCTCGACTCTGACACACGTGAATCCGATTTACGATTTATCCGAACGTTCAAACTCGAAAGAATATTCAATTTTTTTTTCTTCTTAATTGCCAAACTTAAATGATGATTTTCAACATTGATTTTTGACGATACGAGAAGTAAGCCGAGACTTGAAAATCCGATGGAAAATTGGCAAAACTTTGAGAAACCATTATTTTGCCAATTTTTTTTTTTTCCCCGAAAATAAAGATTAGAACCGCCTGTTGACTCGAGCATTGAAACATTTAAAAATGCATTCTATGACTCTGCCATAATCGTTTTCCAAATTTTGTATTTTCAATATAGAAATGAAAAAACGATTCTGAAAATTCTTAAAAATTCTCACGAATCGTCCGGTAAGCGTTATCATATCTGAGCAATGGGACCTGGAGCAACGTACCGTTTGCTTTCCCTTTTTTTTTTTTTTTAGTTTCTTTTTCAGAAAAAAAAAGAAGAAAAATACGAGAACTGAACGTTCGAGAGTCCTAAATCTGCTCCAAAATTTTTTATTCAGCAGGATAAGCAAAGAAAAAAAATGTAAAAAAAACGAATACCATTTTTTTATTTCAAAAATTATTTAAAAAAACAAAAATAAAAAAAAATCATGGACATCTCCGGAGGGTCGAATGTAGTTTTAGTTTGCTTGAAATGCCTTATATTTATATGTACCTGTTTCCTCGCTATACTTGCATGAATTTCTCGATCTGAAACTTGTATCTAAAGTTTTTGAAAGTTTGCCACCGTCGCTTGTCGTTAAGATCGCTATTTGCAGCGCTCTCTTTTTCGCATACATAGCTGGGGAGGAATTTTGCCCAAGGCGTCAAAGACGAAAACGACGAAAATTATAGTTGGAGAAATTACAGATTATAGATGGGGGACCAGACGAGCAACCCTAAAATTTATTTTTTTAAAATATTTTTTGCAATAAAACTAGTAGAATGTGGTTTGAAAAAGAAAAAAATTATTTCAAATTCCCCCCCGGCTCATTATACATAAAATTAGCAAAAAAATATTTGAGCCTTGTAATCAAAATCCAATAATAATCGTATACTCATGCTACTGCAAGTACTCCAAGTACTGTAAATTTTTTAAAAATATTCATGCTCCCAAATTTCTGTACGAAATTTCTCCCTGCTATCTGAAATAACGTCCGATATTTATGGAATTAAAAAAAAAAATTTTTATTATCTTTCAGGTGTCATCGACCACGTGACAGTCTCTTCTCGTGGAGTTCGGGCTTCGACAATTTTACTGGATTCATCAATTGGGGCTTTCTGCTGCTCGGATTAGGTGGCTTTCGCCTTCTTCTCGAGAATCTTATCAAGTGAGTAACTAAATTAAAAAAAAAAAAAAAGGACCTTGCTGGTCCTCAGTGATACGACAAATGTTTATTGATAAACGCGTGCCAGAGTTCAAACACTATTTTTCTTCATGATGATCCAGTTTAAGTAATCAATCGCCACCAAAAACGACCGATTGATTAATATCGTAAAAATGAAATTTATAATTGAAAACAAAAATTGAAATAACTTCGGAAAATGGCAATTGAGTCTATTTTTTAAAAACATATTTATATTTTCTTGCCTCTACTTTTGCGTGGACTCGATTATTTATCGTGCTGTGTGTCTACATAAATGTTACATTTCCTGTATCTTTTTTCTTTACTCGTCCTTTTCTCTTCCCTGACCCGTTATATCTGGAGAGAAAAATCGTGAAGCGTGTGCTTCAGATCGATTTGGGACGCACAGAGAGGGTTTTTTTTTTTTCCCTCGATTACCAGCAACCTGATTGAGCTTTATCCACCCAACCCCGAGGGAGAGCGAGGAAAATGAGAAAAGATTGTAGCACGTGGCTGGGTCACGCATAGCGGACTATTTTCTCATGGCCTAATTGCCTTTTGTGGAAAACGTGCTCATGAGGCAACAGATGAAAAAATAGAATTAACGAAAAAAAAAAAACAGGAACGTAATTCCACCGGATAAATAGAATATATAGAGATAAATTAATTAAACGAGTGAATGAAAAAAAAAATGAATTAAAGTAAAAATGTTCATTCTCGAGAAATAATTTTTTTTTTTTTTTCAAGAGGGAAAAAAATCACCAATTAAATTGTTTAAGAGGTTAGGCGTAGTTTAGTAGGCCGGAAAAAGAGGAATTTTTGAGAATTTCTTGCGAGAAAACGTATCGAGTTTTTCAAACAATTTTTTATTTTGTAAATTATGGTTTCCAAGTACCTTTTAGAATTTTTTGTTTCTGAATAAAAAAATCTTAATTAAAAAATCAAACGAATTTAGTTCTTGGATTGAATTATCCAGTGCGGTGAAAAAAAAAGATTGCTCTATTTTCGTTGATGAAAAAAAAATTATTCATCGAAAAAAAAAAAAAAAAATTCTTCGTTCGAGTACCGCGTTTGATATCTCAAAGAAGCCTGTAAAATTCAAAGCTGATTGGTGCAGTGGATTTGCGATAGAAAATTAATTTTTACCGAAACACAAAAAATTTTCGAATTGTTATTTTTTGAAAAGCAAAATTTTCATTGGGGACTATTATTTTTTTGGAAATAAAAGACTTTTGAAATGGATTTTTTTTTTCAATTTTCGGCTGAGGTGTCAGCTTTACCACGGTCTCCCCTTCGTTAGCAATAAAAAATGAAGGCAATATAAAATAAATAAATCAAATGTACATACAAATTTTTTCATCTACAATTAAATTGATTGTTCACTTGTCGATTTTGGAGTTGACGAGAAAAAATAATACCTCATTTTGTATTACCAAACGAAATTATTATTATTTTCATTATTATTGTTATTATTAGTATTTGTTTCGTCATTAGTATTTTTTTTAATGAATTCTTCCGGAAAAATGGAGAATTTATAATCCAACCCGAATGGATTAGAAAAATTAACTTTTTATTGGAAATTTTTTTTTCTATGCCACGAATATTTTTTTGAACAATGCTGCTTGAAAAAAAAAATATTCATCCGCGTTTTTCACCTTTTTTTTCGAGGATATCGAATAATTCCAAATATACGTCGATTCCCTGTCGATATTATTATAACCCCAGTAGAAATATCCCAGAATAAATAATGAGTATCGAAGAAAGTGAATTGAGACAGTGATTGCGGATCGTTGTTGAAAAATAATTCAATGGATTCCCATCTCGTCGTGAGTTATTTGGGGAAATCTGACGACCCCTGAATCCCCAAACGATCCGCAATCGCCTCGATGATTTTTTTTTTATCCCAATAAATGGATACATCTCGAGCCAACTCTCGGAACCACATCTGACTCGCATCCGCTGGGATTTGAACCATTATTTTATACAATATTTTACGACGCCTAGAAGGCATTGAAATTTTATGGAAAAAGAAAAAAACAATTTCTTTACCCTGATCGTCGTACGATAATGATTTTACAAAAAAATTTTGAGATTACACGAAATTGTAGCATAAATTTGAAAATTGGTAAAAAATGTTGACCGATGTTGCTTCGAGATTTTAAGGAAACTTTGGTGAGAACTTCAAGCACTTCGCTTATCGTACAAAAATCTGAAAAAATTAACCATTTTTCAGATCCAAAAAAAACCTTGATTTTGATTAATAATAAGAATACCGAAAAGTTATTAACAAATTGCCCGTAAAAAAGTTGTTAAGCAAATCATAAAACGTTTCTTTTTTTTCTTTTTGGATCAAATGGATTCGTTGATTTTTTTCAATACGTGTGAATTTTTTTAGTCCCCTCAAGAAAATCTTCAAGAAAAATTCTCAATGTATAGAAAAATTTATATCGCAAGAACTGTTTGAGATAAAAATCTGAAAAAAATACGAGATGCTTATTACATCGTGAAGAATATGAGAAAAAATCAGCAACGTAATCGAAAGACTCGAAGAGACTCGTCGATTTCATGTGAAATGCCCTATTATATCTGATATTCGAATATGCTCGCCTTTTTCTCGTTTCTTCCCACTTCATTTTTTTTTACTTACTCGTACCCTCGGTGGGCTTATCCCCGAGTCTTACACACTCCTTGCTTTACTTCACTCCCCGCCAATCCTCCTTTCCAGCACACCTCTGGATCATGAATAATTTTCAACGAGATTTTTATCGCCCCTGTAAACTTCTCCCTGCCTCTCTCCCTCGCTCTCTCTCTCTCTCTTACCAGAGAATCTCCTCCATTGTCAGGGAGCGTAACAAAAATTTATCGAGCTCGTTAAATAAGGGTAAAAGTTTTACCGGCCGGTACATAAAAGAGGGGCAAGGGGATCTCTGGCGAGGATCCGGTAATTGCCAGCGTTCTTTGCCGTTGACGCCACTGTAAGTACGAAACGAAGCGCGTGCCACGGCGACGACGAATGTCCCCGCTCTACGATGTACACTTTAAAATAGATATTGAATACGTTCCTCTGTTGTATCGATATAGTGCGATTGATTTGAAATTTTTACAGCCTATCGATGCTTATCACCCGAGGGTATGTGTGTAAAGATTCAATGAGATAATGAGCCTCACTGTCAAGATATTAAATGTTAAAAAAAAAAATTAAAAAAAAAAAAACTATTTAACACGAGTCCATATAGCCACACACGAAATTGGAGCAAAAAATTTGCAATTTAAACTTTTTATTCTCGTGTCAGAGTACGTTAATTGGGATATTGAGCAAATATTCATTACAGTCCAGTAGCCACATTCCTCGTTGTCTTTTTTTTTTTTTCTTTAATGGCAGCCTTTCGTCGTCACGGACAGTCAGTTATTAATATCTGGCATTCCTATCGACATTTGGGATCATCTGCACGATTCTCCACCTTTTTTTTTTGCATGTTTTATATATTTTTTTTTTTTTTTCATTGCCTGCATAACATATCGCACTCGTATACATGTGTATATTATATAAATGAGCATATAGCAGAAATTCGAAGATACACATCGTTGGCGGTCTCGTACGAGTCGTCTATTTTTTTTTTTTTCCCCAACTCACGCCACGAACGAGGATCGATCGATCAAATATAATTAATCGGCGCGAGTCTGTGTCGAACGTGACTGAATTTCTCCACGGGGTTGGGAATTATCGCAAAGGGTTGACGATATGACGCCCGGTTGGGATGAAAGGAATGAGAATCACGAAGCGATAGCGGGGGCTAAAGGGCAAAAAAAAAAAAAAAACCGCGGAACGTGGAAATGTCGAAAAGTCGATGGGATTATCTCGGGTGGTATTTATGAGGGAAAAGGGATAGGACAGTGTTTATTGAACTTACCGTGAGTTTCCTCAGACGTCGACCGGGTAGGAAAGAGCGAGTGAGAGGGTAAATGAATAAAATAATGCACGATTTCGCGACAAGCAATGTGTGCTTGCCTCGGCGTAAAAACCCTCACGGAGCAGAGGGAAAAGCCGAAGCAAGACAAATATTTATTAAAACACAAGCAGAAGGCACAATACAAATAACAGTTGACAGTATCGGGTGCGTCTCAATAACGAGATTGAATGATCATTCAATAAATTATAAATATCGTTCGCTTACCAACTACGCAAACCACGTGTTCGACGCCGCGACTTCCGACGCTCTCGTGGAAGCGGGGTCACAGGGAACGTCTTAGATGGCCCACGGCCGTGCAAACAGCGGCCCCGACGTCTCGGAGGCCCCGCTGAGATGCTCGGGCAACAATCTGTTGCCGCGCTGACGCTCGCCCCAAGAACGGGCACCCCGGATAACCGGCGGATGGACCACGTCCTCGCATCCAACCCTAACGCGCGCGCGACTCTTACAATTACGCGGAAAACGGGTAAACCGGCTCAATTCCTGAACTTATGCGTAAACGGTAAACAATCGGCACGGGACTCTAAACGCTCGCGAGCAAATGATAATGGTACAATAGCCCAAGTGGGTGGGAGGGGAAGCCTCAATGCGTCCTGCCTAATCGAGCGCTCGAGCTAAACTGACTTCCGAAATCGACCCCCCACGAACTCAAAAACGAGGAAACTGAAAGTATGCAGCATTAAATCGATAGCCTCACGCGCAGCAAGCGCTGCCGCGAGGCTGAGACTCCCAACGTCGCGAGGCCCAAGCGGGCCCGCGAAATTCGAGCGCGAACATCCCGCCCGCCTTCGTCCACCGGACGAATACTAACACCTTGACTAACCCCTACGCATCCTTACTGCCATCCTCGAGGTGCAGGGGGCACAAACGAGCAACGTGCCGACGGAGAGTTGTAGTGGCGGTTCTTACTGTGACTACCCTAACGAGATCGTCCGGACCCGGGTGGATGTCGACGATTCGTCCTAGAGGCCACTTCGAAGGGGGGTAGCGGTCGTCCTGGACCAAAACAAGCCTCCCTATACAAAAATTCTCGTGTGGCTCCCTCCATTTTGCTCTCTCTTGCAAATGGAGGAGATATTCAGAAGACCACCGTTTCCAGAACTGGGTTCGAATGCGTTGGAGTAGCTGAAATCGATTTAAACGGTTTTGAGGCACCCCTGAGAGATCTTCTTCCGGGAGTAAGGCTGACGAACTTCCACCCAAGAAGTGAAAAGGAGTTAACGCATGAAGATCGTCAGGATCGGAACTTAGCGCCCCTAATGGCCGCGAATTGAGGCAAGCCTCAATCTCGACAAGAACCGTCGACAATTCCTCGAAGGTGAGAGTGTGCTCGCCCATTACCCGCTTTAGGTGGTGCTTCACCGACTTGACACCTGCCTCCCATAAACCTCCGTAGTGCGGGGCACTCGGGGGAATGAAACTCCAATCAGTTCCATCATTCGCGAGGACAGCAGCGATCCCTTGGTAAAATTCAGAGGCTCGGTGAAACATAGCTTTAACCTCGTTATCCGCGCCATGGAAATTAGTGGCATTGTCACTGTACAGCCGCTGACAGACTCCGCGCCTGCCGACAAATCGGCGATACGCACAGATAAATGACGCCGAGGTCAGATCACTGACAAGCTCGAGGTGGATGGCTCGCGTCGAGAAACAAACGAAGACCGCGATATACCCCTTAAAGGACTTATGCCCGCGACCCTTCGTGGCACGGACCTGGACCGGACCCGCGTAATCGAGACCGGCTACAGAAAAGGGGCGTAGTCCGGATTGCACCCGGTCAGCTGGCAGGTCACCCATCATTTGGTGAGCAAGTTGCGGCTTGACCCTTTGGCAAGTCACACATTGCCGAATCGTTGATTTGACCAACCTCGATTTCCCTAGAACCCAAGCTTGATGCATCAGGACGCCAATCGTCAGCGTTGGTCCTCCGTGCAGGCAGAGACGATGAGCGGAGCGCACGAACAACAAACTAAGAGCGGAGTGCTGCGATAAAATCGGGGGGTGCTTGCGATCGAAAGTAAGATCCGCCTGAGAAAGACGGCCTCCCACGCGAAGAATATCGTCCCTGCCAAGAAACGGGTTCAAATTTCTAATGCCACTACTTTTCGGCAAGCTTTTTCCGGATTTCAACGTCTCAATTTCCGGGGCGAAGCTAGCTAGCTGCGACAAACGGATTACTGATAATCGTGACTCGGTCAACTCGCTGGAGGTGAGGAAGGAAGGGAGGGGGTCGGAACCGTTCCTTCGCCTACGGAGATTGAGCAGAGGGCGTCTGCAGAAGGCCACTACGCGTATCAGGCGGGTCAAACTCGAAAATTTCGTGAGAATAACCGGTTCATCCGGCCGGGTCTTTACGTGCAAAATCTGCTGGGTTGCTGCTGGTTGTGGCCATTGCTCCGGCGTTTGCGAAAGCCAATGGGGACCGTGCCACCACATAACGTTTGTGGCTAGCTCGGACGGCTCGGAGCCCCGAGTCGCCAAGTCCGCCGGATTTTCCTTCGTTGGGACGTGAGCCCACGTAGCGGATGGGAGTTCAGTTTGAATAAACGAGACTCTATTAGCGACGAAGGTTTTCCAGTGACAGGGATGTTTTCGAAGCCACATGAGAACAATTTGACTGTCCGACCACGCGAAAACCGGGAGGGAGCCAAGAAAATCGAGCTTCCTGACCTGGCAAAGAAGTTTGACGAGGAGCGCAGCGCCACACAACTCTAAGTTCGGAATACTGACCGTTTTGACGGGAGCCACCTTGGTCTTTGCCGCCAACAGAGAAACACTGAACCGATCCCTTCCTTCATCGACTCGCAGATACACTACTGCCGCATATGCCCGAGAAGATGCATCCGAAAAACCATGGATTTGGTAGGAACGGGAAGATGCAACCCCTAACCAGCGACAAATCGACAAAGACGACAATTGGGTCAACGACTTGCAATATGCGTACCATCGGTCACGAAATTCCGCGGGGAGAGGTGAATCCCAATCACACTTCTGAATCCACAAATCCTGCATCAGAACCTTCGCCGTCACAGTAATTGGAGCTAGCCAACCGAGGGGATCAAACAAACGTGCGATATGCGAGAGAACGGAGCGCTTCGTCGTAGCGGTGGACAGCTCCTCCACGTCTGCTGAGCGGAACCTGAAAACGTCCTGAGATGGGATCCACTGGATGCCAAGGGTCTTGACCGAAGCGTCACCGTCGATTTCCTTTGAGGAATCCTGACGTGCCTGAGATGGCAGAAGGTCAGGATGATTCGCGGACCATTTGTCGAGTTCGAAACCGCCTGAACCTAACAATTCTGTAAGCTGAAGTCTTTTATCCATCGCGAGGGGAAGATCGTCCGCCCCTGCAAAGGTGTCGTCAACATAAGTCTCTGCCTTGAGACATTCAGCTCCGAGAGGGAATCGATCACCTTCATCAACGACCAACTGAGAAAGCGTACGAATTGCTAAATATGGAGCGCAAGTCGTCCCATAGGTAACTGTATTCAAGCGAAAGTCTACCGGATCGGAAGTGGCGGTCGGCGCCCACACGATCCTCTGGAGGTCCTGGTCTTCGCCTTTCACCCGGATCTGCCGAAACATCTTAACAATGTCTGCTGTGAACGCAAAACGGTATTTTCGCCAATTTAAAAGGATCAGCGAAAGATCACCCTGGAGGGGAGGCCCTGACAACAAGAAATCATTCAAACAGTGTCCCTCATGCGATTTTCGAGAAGCATCAAAGACAACCCGAAGCTTCCATTTATCCACCGAAGCCTGAACCACCGCGTGATGAGGGAGGTACCACGCGTCCTCACACCGTACTTCTGAAGCTGGAACTCGAGACATATGACCAAGCCGTTCGTAGTCCCTCATGAAAGCGCCGTAAGCCTCATCCAATCGAGCGTCTCGCGAAAGTCGACGATGCATACTCGAAAGAGATTTAATCGCCATAGACCGAGTCTCGCCAGCTACCCTCGGTCGTTCTGGTTTCACCGGAAGTCGAACCTCGTACCGACCCTGTGAGTCGCGACTATGAGTCTCCTGGAATAAATTCTCAACCCACTCATCCTCGGGTTTCAGACCACCTGTGTTCGTAGCGATCTCCTCGAGCGTCCAAAAACGCTGCAGCGTCTGCTCCAAATCGGATTCAACCGAACAGTGGAGTGCCTGTTCTAACGACGAAGGAAGAACCCTATCCGCCCGCCGTGGACCATCTGACTGCATCGAACCGGAAATCACCCAACCAAAAACGGTATTTTGAGCGACGAGTCGCGATGGAGGGAACTGTCTCAAACCGGAGCGGAGTAACTGACCGTAAACATCGGCGCCTAAAATCACGTCTATCTTTTTCGAGATCGAAAAATCTGGGTCCGCCAGAGTAAGACCCTCGAACTGCTGCAAATCTAAATCGCCAAATCTATCCGATGGGAGATGCGAGGTGAGCTTAGGAAGAACGAGTGCATCTGTTTTAAGCTTGAAATCAGGGTCGGCGTGGGACCGCAGAGCCAACTGCGTCCTCGCGCGCGCAGTACCTGCAGCAGTGGAACCAAGTCCTGACAGAGACACACAGACACGTTCCCTCGATAATCCTAGCAACTGAACGATGGACTCAGAAACAAAAGAAGACTCCGAACCCTGATCGAGGAGCGCTCGCACGTAGGTGCAGCAGCCGTTCGATCCCAGAACCTGAACTCGCGCTGTAGCAAGGAGGACTCTTCGACCGACAGCAGAATTGCTCGCCGCGTGCAAACTTACGACAGGAGGATTCGACGACGATCCACCCCCCGGGCCCTGAAAACCGGTCGAACTCCGTTGCGAACCATGAGGATTTCCCTGACCACCCTGATGTAACAGCGTGTGATGTCGTTTTTGGCAAACCGTGCATCGGCCCTTCGACGGACAATCACTGACCCTGTGCTGACTCAAACAATTGAAACAAAGCTGCAACTGCTTAACGCTGACGAAACGCTCAGAAGGAGCCTTCGCCCGGAACTTGAAGCATTTCGAAATGGGATGTGGGCCATAGCAAAGCGCGCATTTCAACGAGTGGGATATCGTCGGTCGAGAGGGATGAGCATGGAAAATCTTACGAGCCTGAGGTCTGGTAGGGGGTGTTGGAGCCGCCCTCTTATCACCTCGGCGCTCGAGGGTAATCATATTAAGAGCCTGAGTTCTCTGTTCTAAAAACCCGATCAAATCTGCAAACTTCGGAAGTGAACCGAGAGAACCAACACCTGACGAAGGACCGCCTACCTCCAATCTAGAATCAGTCCGGCTAATCTCAGCCTCCCACAACCTCCGTGAATCTGAATCTAAACGTTCAGTAAGCACGAAAACCAACCAGACGTCCCAGTGCTCTACAGGTAACTTCATATTTGCTAAGGCGCGGACGATTCGCTGAGCCTCATCGACGAAGGAACGTAACTCGGAAGCGGACTCCCTCTTCAAATGCGAAATCTGCATGAACGAAGCTAGATGCTGGTTGATAATCAATCGAGGGTTGTGATAACGGGCCTGTAACGCTTGCCATGTGCTGGCGTAATTCGCGCTAGTCGTCGCGACATCCCTTATCAGACTCGCGGCCCTACCCGTCAAGCAAAGTTTCAAATACTGCATTTTTGTCGCGTCAGAGAGGGGAGCTACATTATGTACTAAAGTTGTGAAAAGGTCACAGAAACTTGCCCAATCTTCATAATCCCCCGAGAACATGGGTAGAGGAATACGAGGAAGCTTTGCGACGCCCGTTGCGCCAGCTCCAGCAGAGCTTGCATCCCCGGATTCAGCGTCCGCGTTTTCTTCAGCCCCTTCCACTAACGTCAAAAGCGCTAAAAACTCGTCGAGAGCGTCCTCGTAAACTCCCTGAATTCGACTGTACCAATCATCGACGACATACGGATCGCCTTCTGCACTTTCTCGCGTGACAATCTCGGAATGAGCCCTACGTACTTCCGACCAGATTTCCCTTAAAGCCTCAAGTCGTGATTTGACAATTCGCGGTGTGAGAGTGTCTCGAGGCTTCGACATTAGCCTCTGCCGCAAGCCCTCCATTTCCCCTTCGCGAGCTAGTTGCATAGCTGTAAGCTTTTGCAAAGCTACCGGAGCCATGATGAATTTTGATTAGCCGCTAGCCCTTCAAATTCCGAGAAAAAGTAACCAAAACCCAAACCGAAACCTAAACCCAACTAGTAATGAAATGACGACTCGATGCTGATAATGGTGGGCACGCAAAAGTTTATTCTAATCGTAAAACGATTAACTAATAACCTGAAAATATTAAAGAAAACACGCGCGCGTCTAACTGTAACTATATACGCGTAACACTACCAATCGGAAATTAACTCGATATCGAAAAGCACGCTCGACGCGGTTATCAATTAACTCGCAAAGGCAATACAACCGCGTAGATGATTCGATGACGCGCGAAGCGTAGTCAGATCTCACGAGTCCCCGTGTCTCGACTTATATCGATCGGCTGATGCAACCGCCAAGCAACGGTCAGACCGACACGTGTACGTTGGTGAACAATGTATACCGGTGTATGTATGTACTATGTATAAAGTACAATGTATCGAATGTACTACGTAAAGTATTAATTTGTCCGAACGCAGAATGTATCAATTTGTCCGACGCACAATGTATCACGTGCGTACCACGTGCAATGTAAAAAGTAATAAAGTGTACGAAATGTACTAAAACGCACCCGAAACCAGCACAAAATAATGAGGAAATTAAAATGAATTATCAAACAAGAAAAAACCCAATCACTCAATCCTCACCCGGAGCACCATGTTTATTGAACTTACCGTGAGTTTCCTCAGACGTCGACCGGGTAGGAAAGAGCGAGTGAGAGGGTAAATGAATAAAATAATGCACGATTTCGCGACAAGCAATGTGTGCTTGCCTCGGCGTAAAAACCCTCACGGAGCAGAGGGAAAAGCCGAAGCAAGACAAATATTTATTAAAACACAAGCAGAAGGCACAATACAAATAACAGTTGACAGTATCGGGTGCGTCTCAATAACGAGATTGAATGATCATTCAATAAATTATAAATATCGTTCGCTTACCAACTACGCAAACCACGTGTTCGACGCCGCGACTTCCGACGCTCTCGTGGAAGCGGGGTCACAGGGAACGTCTTAGATGGCCCACGGCCGTGCAAACAGCGGCCCCGACGTCTCGGAGGCCCCGCTGAGATGCTCGGGCAACAATCTGTTGCCGCGCTGACGCTCGCCCCAAGAACGGGCACCCCGGATAACCGGCGGATGGACCACGTCCTCGCATCCAACCCTAACGCGCGCGCGACTCTTACAATTACGCGGAAAACGGGTAAACCGGCTCAATTCCTGAACTTATGCGTAAACGGTAAACAATCGGCACGGGACTCTAAACGCTCGCGAGCAAATGATAATGGTACAATAGCCCAAGTGGGTGGGAGGGGAAGCCTCAATGCGTCCTGCCTAATCGAGCGCTCGAGCTAAACTGACTTCCGAAATCGACCCCCCACGAACTCAAAAACGAGGAAACTGAAAGTATGCAGCATTAAATCGATAGCCTCACGCGCAGCAAGCGCTGCCGCGAGGCTGAGACTCCCAACGTCGCGAGGCCCAAGCGGGCCCGCGAAATTCGAGCGCGAACAGACAGGAAGCGCCATCTCATGGTGGGAATCTGCTCGCTATATCGGGGATTAATCGAGCGTAATACTCAGCGCGGATTGAGATATTCACGTGCATTTATCTCACGTCCCAAGTGCTCGAGAACGAGAAATGTCTATGCATGCACATAGCGGCGATAACGAGGAAAAACGAGATATGTGGGGCAAAATGGACCACTTTTGTCAGATTAGAATTTTTCGTTTTTTTTTTTTCGAAGATCGAGCTTTGATCGAGCTACGACTGTAGTTGAAAAGTTCGATTTGAAAAATTCAGAAAATATATCGTTTCGACGTTGAATTCTTCGAGCAAAAATATTTTTTCAATAATTTTATGACGATTATTTAACCGGTTATTCCTTATCGTAAATGGTATTAACATTGTTTTTTTCAAGCCTCCCATTTTTATCGAATTTCTTTCCAGGTATTCAATATTATGGAAGATGTACGGGTTTTCGTGCGCTTGAAAATAATCCATATTCTCAATACTTTGGAAATGTCAAAGATTTTGGAGCTGTCACAAAGACATGTTGATGGAAAATTCACAAGTTCATAAAATCTGAACCCTTGTACCTCACAAAATTCACAATCAGTCTTCCTTTGATGATAGTTTAATTATGGGGAAAAAATTAGCGAGATATCTCGAAATTTGGGGAAATTAGAGCTGTCGGAAAGATTTTCCTGAAAATTCAAAATTTCGTAACACTTTAAACCTTCGACCATTTCTTGTGAAATTTGACACAAAACCTTTCATCGATAATATTTTATCCAAGGAATAAAAAAATCGAACAATATCTTGACATTTTGGGAAATCAGAGCTGTCAAGGACTTTTTTGAAAAATTAAAAATTCCACAAAATGTGTTACCTGTTCAAGGGATTTTCATCAAATTCAACACAGACCATTCTTTAACGATAAAACCATTCTTTCGTGTAAAAAAAAAAAAAGAAAAAATTACAGACAATTTTCAAAAATTTCAGTCTCGTAAAATCTGAACGAAAATTACAGCAATTGAATTTAATTAAATTCTTGAAGTGTGTGCAAAGTTTCAACGAGATCGGTCAAGTCGTTCTCGAGATACAGTGCTTTGAATTTTTGAGGGCCAGCACACGCACACAAAGACGTTTTTTGGACGTTTGGGTCCATTAAAAATTTTTTTTTTACCATCACAAAGCTTCCTCTATAAGGAAGCAAAATGGAATTTTTTTACAAGTGTTCCATTTTGCCCCAGGTTTCCTCTATCATTATCTTTGTGGATGAAAAAAAAATGAGTATCCCAAAGCTCTGATCCCGCTCATCTTTGGAAAGGAGAAGCCGTAAAAAAGTCCTTAACGCTGAGAATCAAAAATAAATGAAAAGGAAGAAAGCGAGAGAGAGAGAGAGAGAGCTTCGATTAATCGGACGACTGACAAAAAAGTTGGTCGTTACGGTAAAGTCTGTCGTCCGCACGAGAGGATAGTTGAAGAGGGTGCGGAGGACGAAACGAGGGGTTGGATGGGAATCGAAAGTTTGCCGGGGCGCGTCACGCCAATCTATCCCCTTCCTCGTCTTTGGAAAAAAAACTTTTTTTCCCGAACGTCGTCCCGATCGTGACGATAATGCAAGGGGTTGGAGCAGTCGTGATGTAGTCATAATTTATGCACTCAGCTGAAAATTCATTTCTGGATAAATTTTTCCATCGTTTTCTTCTTTTCTCCGTCCCCCTTCGTTCTCATTGAAATCGTCCAAGATTTTTCGTACGATTGCACACTCGCGGAATTGAGAATCGAATTTTTTTTTTGCATATTCACTCTCTGTAATTTATTATTAGTCCTATGCATGCAGAGTGGAGATGAAAAATGCAGACGAGGAAAGTTTGTTGTTCGAGCATTGAAATTACGAATTCCCATACGTTTCAGACGCATATCAATTTGTCAATTATAATCGTGCATAAATTGTCCCATGATTCATTGAGAGGAGAAAAAAAAATTTCAGTTTGCTTTTTTTTTCTTGTATTTTCAACTCGATACGGATCAAGGGAGTCTGACGTTTTTCAATTCCAAATATATAAAAAAAAAAACTACCGAATCTACATAAATTTTAATAATAATATTTATTCGTATAAATTTTATGATTTATCTATTCATTTTGATGCGGAAAGAAAATCGATTTTATTCATTTAAACAATTTTTTTTTTCATCAAACGAGAAAAATGGCTTTTAATTAATTTAAATCATTTTCTTTTTTTTTCGATAATTAGATAAAAAGATATTTTCTTTCACGTAATTAGCAATATGGTAATTTTATAGATATAGCAAGAGGTACAGGAAAAAAAAAATCGGAACGAAAAGGGAAAAAAACTGTCTGACCAATACGTCACATTTCTACTTTGACCTTTTCGCCTGAATCGGAAAATTCCTCGACAAGAGACAACCTCGTTTCACTTGAAGTTAGCTTCACCAGCTTACAATTAAATATGAATTTTTCCTCCCCACCCCACTCTCTCGATTAGACTAAAGTAGTAATATTGTATAAATTAGTAATGAGCAATCTGTCTGATAATTTCTCCTGTCAATTACATGTACGGGGTCTTATGGATTAGCCTCCAGATCTAAATGTACCTATTAACCAATCAATCAATCAATCCCTTTTGCAATTAATCGTAATAATAATTAAATTCGATTTAAATTCATTCGGACGATTCATAATAAAAATTCAATTTAATTAAGAATGAACTATTATTGTTATTCAAAATCAATAATTATTTGAAATTTCAATTAATTATCCAAGCCCAATTAATAAAATACTTCGATCGAATGTTATTTCATTCGTAAAAAATTTTTTTTTTGTTTGTTTAAACATGTTTACAAAATTGGATGGATTATTTTTTTTCCATATTGGAATTTGATACTAAATACTCATTCGCAGTAATTATATTGTCAAATTGAAGAAATA
This sequence comes from Rhorus exstirpatorius, assembly GCA_963564615.1. Lineage (NCBI taxonomy): Eukaryota > Metazoa > Arthropoda > Insecta > Hymenoptera > Ichneumonidae > Rhorus > Rhorus exstirpatorius. The sequence goes on along the minus strand of OY751322.1, from coordinate 12,994,625 downwards.
GACATGTGCATCGTGGAATATAGAAAAAAAAAATAAAAAAAATCAATAAAATAGGCTCGTCTGACCATTCTTTTGCGTTACTACTTACAGACGTTAGGCGCGTCTGATCATTATTCAGCGCGAGTCGTGCACTTCAATCCACTAGCTCTGCCCATCTCGAGGGTCTCTCTTTCTCTCTCTCTCTCTCTCTCTTTTGCAATTAATCGTAATTATAATTAAATTAAATTAAGAATTAACTATTAGTGTTATTCAAAATGAATAATTATTTGAAATTTCAATTAATTATCCATGCCCAATCAAGAAAATAATTTGATCAAACGTTATATCATTTGAAAAAAAATTTTTTTTTTTTGTTTAAACATGTTTATAAAATTTGATGGATTATTTTTCTTCCATATTAAAATTTGGTACTAAATAAACTCATTCGCATTAATTACATTGTCAACTTGAAGAAATAGACATGTGCATCGTGGAATATAAAAAGTATAAAAATAAAAATAAAAATGGCTCGTCTGACCATTCTCTTGCGTTACTACTTACAGATGTCAGGCGTGTCTGATCATTATTCAGCGCGAGTCGTGCACTTCCATCCCTTAGCTCTGCCTATCTCGAGGGGCTCTCTTTCTCTCTCTCTCTCTCTTTCTCTCTTTTGCAATTAATCGTAATCATAATTAAATTAAATCAAGAATGAACTATTATTGTTACTCGAAATTAATAATTGTTTGAAATTTCAATTAATTATCCAAGCCCAATTAAAAAAATACTTCGATCAAACGTTATATCATTCGTAAAAATTTTTTTTTTTTGTTCAAACATGTTTACAAAATCTGATGGATTTTTTTTTTCCATATTAAAATTTGGTACTAAATACTCATTCGCAGTAATTATATTGCCAACTTGAAGAAATAGACGTGTGCATCGTGGAATATAAAAAGTATAAAAATAAAAATAAAAATGGCTCGTCTGACCATTCTCTTGCGTTACTACTTACAGATGTCAGGCGTGTCTGATCATTATTCAGCGCGAGTCGTGCACTTCCATCCACTAGCTCTGCCTATCTCGAGGGGCTCTCTTTCTCTCTCTCTCTCTCTCTCTCTCTTTTGCAATTAATCGTAATCATAATTAAATTAAATCAAGAATGAACTATTATTGTTATTCGAAATTAATAATTGTTTGAAATTTCAATTAGTTATCCAAGCCCAATTAAGAAAATACTTCGATCAAACGTTATATCATTCGTGAAAATTTGTTTTTTTTTGTTTAAACATGTTTACAAAATCTGATGGATTATTATTTTTTTTTCCATATTAAAATTTGGTACTAAATACTCATTCGCAGTAATTACATTGTCAACTTGAAGAAATAGACGTGTGCATCGTGGAATATAAAAAAAAAATAAAAATAAAAATGGCTCGTCTGACCATCCTCTCGCGTTACTACTTACAAACGTCAGGCATGCCTGATCATTATTCACCGGGAGTCGTGCACTTCAATCCACTAGCTCTGCCCATCTCGAGGGTCTCTCTCTCTCTCTCTTCTCTCTTCCCTCGAGAGACTTGCCCTCGGTACAACGGGAGACTGCAGGGCTACAAACCTGAAGAGTTTCGCGACGACGAGAAACGAGAGAGATCTCTCCACATGCAAGCCTAGCTCACGAGGAGCTTTTTTTTTTTATCTCAACGTTCCGAGACACTCGCTCACTCGCGCAGAGTGACGTTTATTATTTACCGAAGTGAGAGACGAGGGAGTACAGGGTGAAGAACAATGGAGAGGCCAAGAGGGGACGACAGGTATAGGAAAGCGTGAGACGTGCTCGAGGTTTTTTTTTGTCTTTTTTTTTTTCCCACTTCGTCCTAAAGCTGGACCAAACGCTGGACGTTAATAGCCTCACGCTTATTCTCCATTCTACGTTTCTATGCACCGAGCCCTTGGCGCAAAACACTTTACCCGAGGGCGAGACTCATAATCTCAAGGGAATTATTACGTTTTGTGAAAATGCAATTTTTCCAAGTTTTTTTCCCAATTTCTGTTTTTCTTTTTTTTCTTTTTCCTCCAACATATTGTCCGGTAATCAACGGGCAATTTATTATTCTTAAAAGTTTTGTAATTTACAGGAGGATAAGAAATTACAAAAAAAAAAAAAAAAAATTTCCACATTTTGAAAAGTCCTAAAAATGTGAATGTACATTTCGAATTGTAATAACTCGGCTCTCGTTTGACCGATCGAGGCTTTTAAGGAAAGTTTTGAAAATCCCGAGAGTAGACTCGAAGAATGCTCGTTGAATTATTATGATATAAATGGTTTATGAAAAAAAATTTTTTTAAATAGAATGTAATTGTGAAGCTACTGTCAAAGTTCCAAATCGATCCATGCAACGGTGTTCGAGTAATCTGTCCTGTCAGTTTGAATAAAGTGGTTTCGAGTTTTCATCGTGCTCAGCGCGCGCTCCCACGCACTGTGGAAAAATCGACAATTGAACCTTTTGAATATTCTTCTTCACTGTAGGACCAACTGGATTTTATTTTTATGACCCTAAAATATTTTTTAAGCCAAAAAAAAAATCGAACTTTCAAAAATCCTAGAGTGGTGTTACCCCTTAATAAATATTGATAAGAAATTATCGAGAAATTATTCTTCACGTTTGTTTATCGTTTCCTCATTTATATTATACTATTATTTTCATTGCATCAAATTTGTGTGCTTCGTTTTTATTAAACGAGAATCTCATTATCTTTTTTCCTTTCTCACATCAATATAATTCTTCTGTTTGCAGATATGGCATCAGAGTGGATCCCATTCAGTGGTACACTTTTCTCAGTGGGAAGAACGACGGTAGCAAGGAACATCCCTCGATTATCTTGATTGCCTGTGAGTTTATTATGTTCTCTACCTCCTATTGTCAAGCTTTATTATTATTAATATTGATATAACTATTATCATGATCTTTATCGTCATTATTATTATTATTATTATTTCATCTCTGTCGACATCTCGTCTCGTATTTATCCGCACGTTTAGCAGTCCAGGCTCGTATCCCAACGAAACTCATTCAACGTTCATATTATTTAATGAAGACAAAAGTGGCAATATATTTCACTTGAACGATGAGATTGACGGGCTTTCATCCCGACACGACAGTTGCAATATTCATTGGGGGAAAAAAAAAAAGATATTCGTAGAATTTTCGATGGAAAACGTTTGTGCCTGTCATCGTAGCGGGTAGAATTCATTTTTATTTCGGGCGAAAAAAAAATGCCATCCATCTCGAACAACGATGGAAAACGAGACGATTAAAAAAATTACTTTCTCATAAATTAACAGACATGAATAAAATGGCGAATAGAAACTGACTTAATTGAATGAAGATCGAAATCCAAATTGTGAACTCTAAAAAAAAACTGTTTAATTTGTGTTACAAAAAAAAAAAATTGACGGACATTCATTACTGACTTGAACTTGGATTTAAAAACAAAATATTTTAATTAAAATGACGCTCACTATTATTGAGGTATGATGAATTTTTTTGCTACCAAACAATTTTTTAAATCGAAAATCTAACGCAAAAGGTTGACCCCCCCATTAATTTCGTAAATAAAAGTTTCCTTTCGTAAATACAATCAATTTTCTTGAGATGATTTTCGAAAATATAAATTTTGACGAGCAAAAAATCCGTCAGAGAAAATCGATCGTTCGTTTAGTGATTTATGGTGTCCTCGTTTATTCCTGGATACGGGGATTACTCCGGAGAGGGATATTCGTGGCCAGTGAAAAATCATCTCTCCTCAATTTACATTTAAAAAAATATATATATATATATATATATATATATATATATACTCGATATATATTCATATTTTTATTCATATCTGTATAGAGCTTAGTACGTTCACGCATGAACTACGGTTAATAGCCATCATATTTTTGAACCTTTTTCTTTTCCCTCTTTCGCCTCATCCCTTGTAGTTCACCCTATCTCTTCTGTGTATAGTTTATTGCTCGAGGTATATTTAAATTGCCCGCCTTTCCCGCCCCTCTCACGAGGCACAAACCAATGGAGAAAGTGTGCGATAACGTCACCTTGATCTTTCTCGTCTTTTTGAAAATCTGGCGCTCCCCCCCCCAGCCTGAGCGAGGCAGAGATCGTTATTATACTCTAGCGCGGAGGAGAATGAAAAATTTGAGGCACAAGGGTCGAAATATCTTCTCTCCCCCTGTGTTATGAAGTCGTATAGTGCCTCGTGAGTACTTACGGAATGGTCGAATCGATTATTCTCATGGGACAACACGAGAGGTCATAAAAATGGCGAATTCGAGCCCACGGGAATACGCCACATAATATTGAAGCATTTTTCACTTTTCCGAATCGACATTATGATGGACGGACGGCGTGTCGTTATGAAAATATATCGTTCCAAGGTTTTCGGGAAGCTTGAGAGCTGTGCGCTCTCGTTTTCCGACCGAAACCCAAAACCCAAATGCACGCATCGTAATATTTTTTTTTAATTCGAAAATCCCTTGCGGCGTGACAAAAGCCCAAACCAAAAACAGCTGAACCGAATGATTCGAAAATTAAAAACAGCTGAACCGCTTATTCGAGATTAATTTTATAGATTATCGTAAAGACCAACCCAAACAAACCCAAACAGAGGCTCGTTCTCGTATAGGGCATCCCTTATCTGGGGTTTTGGTTTCCAATTTCCGTATACGACTGCAACGATTTTGAGATATTTATAAAATTTCAGGAGATATTGATGCATCGATCTATCGATGTATCGATGTATCGATACATCGACCTATCGATGTGTCACATCGATAAATCGAGATATTTATAAAATTTTAGGAGATATCGATATATCGTTCTGTCGATAAATCGATGTATCGATATGTCACATCGATAAATCGATGTATCGATATATCGATTTATCGATATATCGATTTATCGAAATATCAAAGTGTTGATTCATCGATGTGACATATCAATGTATCGGTGTATTGATGCATAAATATTTATTGTCGTATGGATATTTTTTGGATCCCTAAGCGCTTTACACCAAACGGCGTGAAAAAATATTATTTCTTGATCACAACATTGCTGCACCCTATTCCCTTAAACAGAAATTTTTTTTGGCTTACGGTCCCTACATCCGTATGTTATATCCAATGTTTTTTTTTTTTCTTGCCCACTTTTCCTTTCCAATTTTACGACACTTTAACCCCCCCATTTATGCATATATATTGAATACGGTATTGTCAGAATAGAGGAACTAACGATACTGCCGTAACTACTGCGCGGATTCTATCGCCCCGGGTGAAGTAGTTACAGTCAAAGGGTGAACTTTTATTATTATTTTTTTTTTATTCAACTAACGAGAGGTAGACGCAGAGGGGCTGTAGAGCAAATAAAAAAAAAAAGAGAAAGAGAGATGGATGAGAGAGAGAGAGAGAGAGAGAGAGAGAGAGATCAGAGGGCTCTAACAGGTAACCAATCGGCGTTTGCGGCAATATTCATCGACGATATTGGCCTCTTTTCATTCGCCGCCAGCCATTTTTTCTTTTATTTTACATTTTTTTTTTCGTTCCCCGATCACCCAAAATCCAGAATGGTCCACCAGAACCTCTGAAATTTTTATACTTTGAGGCATTTTTTAAAATTTTTTATTTTCTTTTTGTTTTTTTTTTTAATCCGGGCGCGTGATGGCTCTCGATACTCGATCGTATCCGTGGTATCGACAGCGAGGGGGGGGGGGGGGGGCACAGGCCAGTTGAAAAAATAGAGAGAGAGAGAGAGAGAGGTAAACAAAAGTGGAGAAAAGCCAGACAGCAATCGGGGACTCGATGGTCATGTGGAAAATCTTTTTTTTTTTTTTCATCCAGGGGTGGAAAGTGTGCAAGCAATAGCAGATCAAGAGGGAGTGTGGAGCAGGTATAGAGAGATATACGCACAGGTTAAACGTTAATCTCGCACTTTACGATACGAACGCGTTTGGCGATACTCGAGCGTGCTCGAATTCGGCAATGAACGGGAAAGATAGATAGATAGAGAGAGAGAGAGAGAGAGAGAAAGAGAGAGAGAGAGAGAGGGAGAGAGAGAGAGAGAGAGAGAGAGAGAGAGGAAGAGAGAGAGAGAGAGAGAGGAGAGAGAGAGAGAGTTGACTCGTCGTTTTATGGGAAAAACGTTTCAACGCGTTTTCCCTGCGTGGCACACGCGGCTATTCCATTGTCGGTAATCTTTCATAGCAACTGAAAAAAGTTTCTCGTCTCCTTCACTCACGTACACGCGATATTCCAAGCCCAGGATCGAAAACTTTGGAAAAAATTTAATTTCCCCTCGTTCGACGATTTTAAAATGAAATTTTTCATCAACCTCAAGAGGACGGCGGTTATCCCTGCGCGAGATGAGGATTTCAAATTTTTTTACCTTTCTGGCCATGAAAAAAAAAAAAAAAAAAAAATTGGAATAAAATTTTTATTGACAATTTTCAATTGAAACTTTGTGGTCTTTGAGAAAGTGCATTGTACTTGATGTATTTTTTTTTTTCCGAATCGAGTTTAAACCTTGAATGGGGCACACCACTTAAAATTTTCCGACAGTGCCCTCCTTTCGGGAGATTTTTTTCAAAATACAAATTTCTGCTTGGGCGAGGTGAAAGTCGGGAAAAAAAAAATTTTATTCGAAAGATTATACGGTTTGATAATTTTGAGCTGAATCTCCGTTTCACCCTCACGTTGAAGCTCACGCATCGCGCTCTCGTTAAACCGCGAAACGTCAAACGGACCGGTCATTTTCACGAATTTTACTCCCTCTCGTTTGTCGCCCTTCCACCCCGTAGACCATAGGGCTATTGTAAATTCCGTAGCAACGTATAATCTTCGGTCTATGTAGCGTTTTTTTTTTTTTTTTTTTTTAACTCCGCCGAGTCTCTGTCAACTTTTCCAAAAACAAAAATAATACTAAAAAGGATAATAAGAATTGAAAAAAAAAAAAAAAAACTTGTACACTCTTATACAGACGCTGATGCAAACATTCAAATAACGACGAAACAAAATGGAGGTTATTGACATATTTCTGTGCATTTCATTTCTGGCGAAATTTTCTGCAAACTTCGAATCACTCGGGGGATTGAAAAATTACTGCAACGTTTACTCCGCGATGCTCCAATCCGCGTATTCAATGCAGATGAGCATAATGAGGTTTGGGTCCGTGGGAGGTTTCTGCCGATTCATGTCGGGACGTGCTATACGTACGGAGAGACGCGAAACGACCGAATCGTCGTATAAATTATTTAATTCAGGATGCACTTCCAGATTGTATGCCATACAAAACACGCCTTTATGAAAATACATATGGGCCGTTTCATGGGAAGAACGGATTTCCGTTCGAAGAACATTTTTTCGTCGACGTGCGCATGGCGCGTCGAGTTTTCGATTGCGCGGAGGATAAAATTTAGATTATAAGAAAGATGAAAATATGGATTGCGAAGAGGGTTAAATTTAGGCTGCAATCGAAGATAAAATTCAGGTTAAAAAGAGGGTAAAAGTTTAGCTGACAATGAGAGGAGGGTGATTTTTTTTCTTTTAATGGAAAGGTGGATGAAATTTAGATTAATAGGAGAGTCAATCTTGGGTTCAAGAGAAGGGCGAAATAGGGATTGGGAAGAGAGTGACATTGAGGTTTAACGGAGGGTAGAGTTCGGGTCAAATTTAGTCTGAAGTAATAATGAATTTTAGGTTAAAAGGAGAAATTGATGGATGATCAACCCGGCCATTAATTTAAAAATAAAAAAATGCCTCTCAGGGTGGACGAAGCGCACCAGCCAAAACAACCCTTATAGTTAAGGATTATAATATGAAGAAAAATGCAACCGCATGCCCTCGCGGGGCCTACATATCTCTGTTTACCGAACCACGATATGCACCGGAAATTTTACCCCCTACCCGAGTAAACGAATTAAGGGCGTGATTGCATTCGCTAAAGCTTTTCGCCAGGCAGTACACACCCAGCTGCGAGGGTCGTCATAATACGTTACGAGACGACGTAAGAACGTAAATATACAATGTATGAGGAATTCTATTCGACTGAAAAAACTATTTCTGGTGAGCTTGAGTCGGATTATTATTATTATGTTTTTTTTTTTGCATTTCACATTTTCATTTATTTACGAATTTTTATCGTCAGTCCAGTCATTTTAGCCATTTTTTCAACACTCAAATATCCTTTTGTTTTTTTTTTTTTTTTTTTCAATTTCATTCCAGATTTTGAAAGCTCTTTACTTTGGAGAAAAAATCGACCTCACCCCCAAACATGATAATCATTGAATCCATCTTTTTTTTATTTAATATTAAATATTCTTATTCAATATTTAACAAAAAAAAAAATTCAAAATTTTTCTGTGACTTTCGTATGAGTTCAAAAAAAATATGAATTAATTTTTCGTTATCGAGAACACTTTGGACAGGTCGAGAAAAAGATTTCCAAAAATCTGTTGGCTGCATTATCTCCTCTATGCACGCTACTATGTAGGGAATAATACATGGAATTATTTGGGAGTTTTATGAAAGATATAAAAATTGGGATCGCAGTTTTGATGGATAAAAGGGACAAGAGAGCACACTGGGAATGGGGAAACGATGCCGAGCGAGCAGGATCGAGTAGACATGAGTGCAGGACAAAGTACTTTTTTTTTTTGCAAAGAGGTAATGTATGTGAGCAGATTTTGTCTCAGCGTCAAAAGACTCGAGGATTAATTCCTCTGACAGCTTTTTGAAATATATTCCATTTTCATGGTTAAAAAAAAAAATTAATTCCCTCCAAGGCTTTCACGATTGACACTTAGCAGAATGAATTTTTCATGCCCTTCCTTCTCTATAGAATGCCAAGAGCATCGTAAACTAAAAATTGCATAATATATTTTTCGTTGTCGATTTTTATTCGCTTAAATGTTTTGTAAAAATTAATGATACAATCCTCATTTAAAAATTGAGCCAGCCATTGGATTGGTCTGTTAATATTTATATTTATTATCGTTTTATATTAAATTGTTGCTTACATAATGGTTGAGCGAGGATAAATGTTTCATATTTTTCTCATTTCTCGTATAGTACGTTTTGATGGATTTTTTTTCACTTCTTTACATTCACGGTTCACCCCTCGCCCTTAATCGTTCGCTCGCTTGAGTCGCTTTTTTCCTCTGGCACGCAAAATGGCAGTGAATGACTCACCATCGTATCAACGATGCATGCACGTAATGCACATAGCCACACGATGATTTGGCTGAAAATCACACAGCGGATTACCGCACAGCCAGTCATGATTCTACGGAAAGTTTTTTTTTTCCCCTCGCCGCTCCAAGAAACCATCTTAATTAGCAGCTCGCAATTGCAACTCGTCTTTGAGCTTACGCAACTCTTTCACAACGCAATTTTTTTTTTTTTTTCCATTAATTCATTCGCTCATTTTCTTCGCAACGACTCTCTCTTCCATTCGGTTTTGTTTTCGTTCAACTTCTCATTTTTTTCCCCATCTTGTCGTTGGTTCTTTCGTGAGACTCGTTCGGGATAAGTCTACGAGCATCTAGGAGGCAAATTTACTCATCATGATTTGTCAATCAAACAAATGATCTTTGTCATGTTTATTTTCGAATGCATCGAAATGAATACTCAAGTAAAATGGAATTTATTCAACGGAAAATTAGTTATTCTGTTTTTTTTTAATCCGCATTAACAACGATTTACAGGGTAATTTTTTTTTATCGTAGAAGCTTTCTCATAACTTAAAATGTCTTTCATGAGGCAGGGAATCTGTCATACCCCAGGAAATCTATCGTCGAGGTACTTGAAGTACAAGTAACTCAAGTGCAAGTATCAAAGTACTTGAACTTGCAAGTGAAAGTGCAAGGGAAAGTTCAAGTACTTTAGGTACGGGTACACGTTCAAGTGCTTAAATTATAAGCTTCACATATAAGTACTTAAATTACAAGTACTCAAAGTCCAAGCACTTGAAGCACAAGCACTCAGCGTAAAAGTGCTTGAAGTCAAAGCACTTTCAGTCCAAGCACTCAAAGTACAAGGTACTCGAAGTTCAAGCACTCAAAGTACAAGCACTTGAATATCAAGCACTTCAAATACAAGTTATTGAATCCCAAAAGCTCAAAATACAAGTACTTGAATCCCAAACGCTCAAAGTACAAGCACTTTAATCACAAGCACTCAAAGTTCAAGGCACTTGAATTTCGAGCACTCAAAGTACAAGTAATTGAATCCCAGCACTCAAAGTACAAATACTTAAAGTCCAAGTGCTCAAAGTACAAGTGTTTGAAGTGCAAGTAGGGAAAGATGGGGAAAAATCAGTCACTAGAAAAAAACTGGCTAATCGGTGGGTACGACAAAATGCCATGGTATGGTATAGTCGTTCATTGGTTGTGTTCAATTGCAAGTACTTGAAGTACAAGTACAAGTACAAGTACAAGTACAAGTACAAGTACAAGTGCAAGTGCAAGTGCAAGTGCAAGTACAAGTGCAAGTGCAAGTGCAAGTGCAAGTGCAAGTGCAAGTGCAAGTGCAAGTGCAAGTGCAAGTGCAAGTACAAGTGCAAGTACAAGTACAAGTACGAGTACAAGTACAAGTACAAGTACAAGTACTTCAAGTCCAAGTACCTCCGAACTAAAAAACAGGGCTTACGATTTTGATTAAATACAGAATTTAAAAAAAAAATATCGTGCGAATTGTCCACTGTGCTTTGTGGGCACTCACAAAGCATAATTACTCCATGAGGAAGACAAAAATGCAAAAGACTCCAGGAGTACATACATAGAAGGACATTTATCAACGAGCACACATGATGAGGAATAAATGTGTAAACTTCCGTTTGCCAATTTTTTTTTTCTCCATCTTCATTACAATTTTTCATCCCTGTACCAAAGTCTTGCATTAAATCCAAAGTGAGAGCTTTCTCGCCATCACTCGTCCACTTTTTCCCTCGAATTCTTTCTTTCTCTTTCTTCGAAGTCTTTCGACTCCCCCCTCCCCCTCCATTTTTTTTTCAACTGCTCGCGAATCATCGCCTTTTCTCTTTTCATCTCGCGGTAATATAAGAGCTATTTAACGCGGGGAAAAAGAAGTCTCTTAATTAGCAGATACGAGCCAAGTGCCGTAGAATCAACGAGGTGAGAGAACGAGAGAACTGTGGCAAATTCCATACATACTATATAGATATATATAAAGGTTGCAAGTGAAGATAGGAAAAAGTGGAGATAGGAAAAAAAAGGATTACTCTTCATCCCTCTTATCTCACGGAATTCCTCTCATTGGAATTTCAAAAAGTCATTTTTACTATATCTTTGTATAGTAGGTGTGCATAAGCGAGCGATAACTTAACTTTCATGAATGAGGAATTCCAACCCGAATTGATAAAGGTTGTGATACTCAAGAAATTTTTGTTTTTTTTTCGTCTCTTTGAAGATATGCAGGGTGACAAAAAAAAAAAACACTGCATGAAATTTTCGATTTTCGCGAAATTCAATTTTTGGTCTATATTAATGAATGTACTAAATTTACAGTCTCGTTGGGAATTAACGATTCATCCTAATATCATTATCGTAATATTTACATTCATAGAGGCAAATTTTATTAACAAAAAATGAAAAGGCGATTTATTTTTAATTTTCTTTATATCGCTGTTGTTCAAACAAGTATTTCATGGTAGAAAAATAATTGTGGATGTGAAAAGTGATGTTATTCGAGTGAAAAGATCATTTAAAATTTGCCCATGACTAATTAGTACTTTTTCGTAAATAATTATCGTTGTGAACTTTTTCTTTTTTTATGACATTTTTGCTGCAGCAATGTCCCTTAATTTTTATAATAGGACCTTTTTTTTAAACAAGCTAATGAAAATGTATGGAAAAAAGTGATTATTTTTCATTGACAGCTTGAGCAACATTGCTTCTGATAAGGGTCTCGAAAGAATAAATGAAAATTACACGAAAATCGATCATGTTCAAGATAATTCAAGACTTATGGTGCCTGACGATCCAGTAAATTTTGTTGATTTTTTTTTTACATTGATACATTGGAGAGGCAAAAAAATTAATAAACAATTGAAAGAACGATGGTCACGTCAGATCGACGCTGAATCCCCCATAGTTAAATTGCAGGAAACGTGACTTTATGTATACGTAACAAAGAGAGTAACATTATTATCGGGAGATCGTTGGGTGCTAATCGTAAGCTGTGAACGCGTCAGAGTCGACCGGTTAATTCCCCCTTGCCTATCTCCCCAACCCCTTGACACTGGTAATCCGATGCTGAAATTCCTCTCTGTGACCAAACCAGTTACGAGTGTCCCGTGATTAATGTAGCATTCTCGGGGGATATTCCCTTATTCAAAAATAATCCGTAGATGAACCTTTTAATTAGTCAACGTAATGCCGCAATCGAGACATTTTTTTTTTTCACGTCAGCAGAGGTAAAAGTAAGAGCGAATGCAGTGGTAAAAATGAAAGATAAGCTGAAGAAAATAAGAGGTTTTTTGTGCTATTCCGTAGGAGCTAAATATAGGAAAGCAGGATCTAATTTGAATAAAATATGAGGCACTACTTTAACGTTAAAGGTCTCCTAAGTTAAACGACTTACCAAGTTTAGTTTTGAAGTAAGGCTTTTTTGAAAGGCTGTGCGTAGAGCTTGAGATTTTTAAATAAACCCTAATTTCAAGCTAAGCCCTACGTAAGGTACGTAAACCCTACTTTAAAGTTAAGCTAATGCTTAACTTTTCAAACACACCCTACATTAAAGCTGAATTCTACGTACGGTTTGAGATTTTCAAACAAATCCTACTTTGAAGCTAAAACTTACGTAAAAATTGTGAAAAATCGAAAAATCAACGTAGCTCGATGAATCAAGCTGTGTGTTCAAGCCCGAACGATTGCGAAGAGAATGAGCACTGAATAGAGTCATATCTCATTCGAGAAGGAACGTTACAACGATTTTAGTGAACCCTCAAAATTTCAGAAAATGAAAAATTGCAATTTTTCGTTTTTTTTGCCTTTTCATATCGAATTTTTGGATTTCAGGGAAAAACTCGATGTGATTCGTGATCAGCAGAAAATTTCCGATCGCCTAGCGCCTAAAAATATGGTGAAAGACGAAAATTTTTTTTTTTTAATTTTTTGCCTACTTTTTTAGAAATCTAAAAATCACGAAATTTCAAATGCCCATAACTCATCTCCGGATCAACGAGTTTTGGCTTATAGGGGGTGTTTTTATAAGTTCTTGAGTAGACTTAGAAAATGGCGTTGGATTCATCCCGATATCTACATTTTTTATACCAAAAAAAGCACTTTGAAAATTGACGAATTTTCGTCCAAGGGGTATGTATGGAAAATTTGGCAAAAATCGATGGTCCAACTTTAAAAATCTGTAAAAAATCGAAAAACCAACCCAGCTCGATGAACCAAGCGGCATTTTGAAGCTTGAACGATTACGAAGAGATACAAGTACTGAATAAAATCATATCTCCTTCGAGAAGGAACGTTACAACGATTTTAGTGAACCCTCAAAATTTCAGAAAATGAAAAATTGCAATTTTTCGTTTTTTTTGCCTTTTCATATCGAATTTTTGGATTTCAGGGAAAAACTCGATGTGATTCGTGATCAGCAGAAAATTTCCGATCGCCTAGCGCCTAAAAATATGGTGAAAGACGAAAATTTTTTTTTTTTAATTTTTTGCCTACTTTTTTAGAAATCTAAAAATCACGAAATTTCAAATGCCCATAACTCATCTCCGGATAAACGAGTTTTGGCTTATAGGGGGTGTTTTTATAAGTTCTTGAGTAGACTTAGAAAATGGCGTTGGATTCATCCCGATATCTACATTTTTTATACCAAAAAAAGCACTTTGAAAATTGACGAATTTTCGTCCAAGGGGTATGTATGGAAAATTTGGCAAAAATCGATGGTCCAACTTTAAAAATCTGTAAAAAATCGAAAAACCAACCCAGCTCGATGAACCAAGCGGCATTTTGAAGCTTGAACGATTACGAAGAGATACAAGTACTGAATAAAATCATATCTCCTTCGAGAAGGAACGTTACAACGATTTTAGTGAACCCTCAAAATTTCAGAAAATGAAAAAGTGCAATTTTTCGTTTTTTTGCCTTTTCATATGGAATTTTTGAGATTCAGGGAAAAATTCAATGTGGTTCGTGATCAGCAGAAAATTTCCGATCGCCTAGAGCCTAAAAATATGGTGAAAGACGAAAAAAAAAATTTTTCAATTTTTTGCCCACTTTTTTGGAAATCTAAAAATCACGAAATTTCAAATGCCCATAACTCATCTCCGGATCGATGAGTTTTGGCTTATCGGGCGTGTTCTTAAAAGCGCTTGAGTAGACTTAGAGAATGGCGTTGGATTTATTCTGATATCTGCATTTTTTATAGCCAAAAAAGCGCTTTGAAAATTGACGAATTTTCGTCCAAGGGGTATGTATGGAAAATTTGGCAAAAATCGATGGTCCAACTTTAAAAATCTGTAAAAAATCGAAAAATCAACGCAGCTCGATGAACCAAGCGGCATTTTGAAGCTTGAACGATTACGAAGAGATACAAGTACTGAATAAAATCATATCTCCTTCGAGAAGGAACGGTACAACGATTTTAGTGAACCCTCAAAATTTCAGAAAATGAAAAAGTGCAATTTTTCGTTTTTTTGCCTTTTCATATGGAATTTTTGAGATTCAGGGAAAAATTCAATGTGGTTCGTGATCAGCAGAAAATTTCCGATCGCCTAGAGCCTAAAAATATGGTGAAAGACGAAAAAAAAAATTTTTCAATTTTTTGCCCACTTTTTTGGAAATCTAAAAATCACGAAATTTCAAATGCCCATAATTCATCTCCGGATCAACGAGTTTTGGCTTATCAGGGGTGTTTTTAAAAGCCCTCGAGTAGACTTAGAGAATGGCGTTGGATTCATCCTGATATCTGCATTCTTTATACCAAAAAAAGCACTTTGAAAATTGACGATTTTTCGTCCAAGGGGTATGTATGGAAAAATTGGCAAAAATCGATGGTCCAACTTTAAAAATCTGTAAAAAATCGAAAAAAAATCGTATCCCGATGAACCGAGCGGCATTTTGAAGCTTAAAAGATTACGAAGAGAATAAGCATGTAGTCCAGGTCCAAATAACATCGGGAATATGAAGTACAGCGATTTTAATGGACCAACTCATTTTTTGTGAAAATTTAAAAAAAATCTTGAATTTTTTAAATTCGCTTTAGGGCCCTATATAGATGTATTTTTTCCCGCTGATCACGAATCCGCTCGGCATTATCCTTGAAACTCAAAAATTCTATTTGAAATTGTCAAAAAATTTTTTTTTTTCGAAAATCAAAATAACAAGTTACATTGGATAAAATTTAATTAAAATTTACACGGCTTATATAGATTTCGAGATCTCCATTTTTTTTACCCAAGAGAGAACTTTGAATATCGACGATTTTAAGTCCAAAGGTACCCAAAAAAGCACTTTGAAAATTGACGAATTTTAGTACAAGGTTTATGTATAGAAAAATTGGCAAAAATCGATGGTCCAACTTTAAATTGAGCTTTCTCTTCGGAATGAAAATATTTGTATTCTTCTTGCTTCCGAAACGAAAAAGCTTCCGCACGGCTTACAAATTCTTCTTCCTATTTCTTCATCAAACTAATGTCTCACGTTATTTCGGGGCAAAAAAAATCGTCTAATCGTGGGGTTTTATGTTGAAAAAAGCTTTGCCTCGAAGATTTAATAAATATTTAGTGGAATAACGTGAGTATAGGTGGTTGACAAAAAGGGGGAAAAAGGTACGTGTAGCTTCATTCGTTTTCATTAGTTTTTCATGGTGTGGGACATCAGCGGATTTTCGTGCTGTCTGCGTTGGGTATTTTCATCCCCGTCTGTATTTTTCGATGTTCATATCCTCTCTCTCCCACTCTTTCTCTATTTCCCTTTCGTACAATCCGGATTGGAAGAATTATTTAAACCTGTAGCAGAGTCAGAATGTCGGATTTTCATTCGAATATTCGCATTCGTTTCCATTATTTCCGATTTAACATATGGACAGGTGCAAAGTATATTCCCCATTCCATTTTGCCTCTTTCAGGAGTAATTGGGATTACCAATTCTCGCGAATACATTTCTCCCGTGTGCTTTTAGGGGCGGTGGTTTTTTTTTTCTTTTTTCTTCTCATTTGTTTTTCGAACGATTTTTCATCAACGATATTCCTCTCACGTTAATTCGAATGGCATGAAAAATTTCTAGGTTTTAACGAATTAAAACTTGTCCAATTTTCCATCGTATTGTATATTGCGTTAAGTCGGATATGAATAGTTGGATTTTTTGCTCTTTCTATATCTGTTGAAAACGAATGAGGAGCTGCTGAGTTAACTAATAAGATATACTCGAGATATATATATATATATATATATATAGTCGAAGTTTTCATAAGTTTCGATTTATCTAATCGATTTTTCTATTCATTAAATTTTCCAGCAACTAAAAATTACGAAAAAATGCAGTTATGTCGAACGACTTCTGTGTCCATTATATTGTCATTTAATCACGAGTTTTGTGAGTATTTAAATATCAAAGGTTTTTTTTTTTTTACAATTTTTCTTAACTCTGCAAAAAATTGTTTTGGCCACAGCTACGTTTTTGTACGTGGATTCTCTTTCGAATCGGCTAGCCTCCTACGATCACGTTTTTCCTTTTTTTTATTTCGGTCAACAATATTTTATATTGTTCACCAGAGTGAGTGAAGATAGCTCATGCTTTCGGTTTCCATAGTTATCATTTTTCAAAATTTATTCTTGAGTTATGACAGTTCATATAATTGGGAAATTGGAAACCACCATGAGAAAAAAAAAATTACCAGATTAATCTTTCGTATTGGTAAATTGGTAAATATTGCAAAGTTCTAGGTTGCACATCTATAAATTTTTTAATTCGTAAATTTACGACAATAAATTAAACATCGTGGCACTTTGGATCATCATTTGCTGTGTCACAATTTCAATATTTTTCTCCCCAGAAAGCGTCCACCGTAAAATGTCTGTGGTTGACAAATAAATGAACAAAAAATGCCACAATTATAACGAGAAATTCTTGTGAATCTCCAGAAAAATTTTGATTGCGTTTGAAATTTCAGAAAAGTTATAATTTTTTAACAGACCGCATGAAAAGTGTTTGAAAAAAATTAAGTAAGCTCAACTCGTTTGGGTGAATGATGTAAATTTTTTTTTGTTTCAATTTTACAAAAAAAAAAATTGGGACAATCGCTTTGCTATCGTAATGGCACGCATCGTTCAGGAAACAATGCGTAAAACCGAACCGCGTATATTCTCGTGTATCAATTCTTCTTTTTTTTTGGTCTCGGACGCAAAAGCTTCGAACGATTTTATTTTATTTTATTTTTTCAAATTCACTTTATCCCCACCGGATGAGAGAGCTTGTCAAGCGTTTTATTTACACGATTGAAAAGCGAGAATGAAAAGGAGTGAGAATATTGCACAATACACGAAGAGGCAATAAAAAGCATAAAAGCTGAATTTCACCTCGCTCGATCCATTAATCGTTTTTTTTGACGATGGAAATTTCAAGTTTCCTTTTTATTTTTCAGTTCCTTCGTGTATTTATATTTTTTCGTCACCCACGCACAGGACGATACACGGATTTTTTGGATTTTTTTTTACGAAAATATGCAATGATGTGTTTTATTGTTTATTTAATTAAATTTTTTTTTTTTCATTTCCATTGAATACATCATGTTGGTTCGTTGGATCTTTTGCATCTTTGCTTTTTTTTTATCCCGTTCGTTACTTTTCCGATAAAAAAAAAAACAAGGGCTTTTCCTTTAATTAAAATTCTTTCGAAATGGGCTTCGTTAAAGGTACAAAATGTGCATGGATGAGAAAAAAGTTATGGCGGATTGTGTGTGGAAAAAAAAACCGAGCAAACGAATTAATACGCATCGAAATATGTTCTTCGATATCTCATTTTTATTACAGAAATGAAGAGTCCGGTCGTTAAATCCGGGAATAATAATTACCGAGGTAATAGGAAATCTTTTCTCGGGAAAAAAAAAAATCCCCGCGACTCAATTTTTTTTCGGACAATGTTTCGTTTGCATAAAATTCTCCTGAAAAAAAAATGTCGTATTGTAATATGAATGTCGCGGTAAAATATTATACATCGATAGTGAGTTACGTTTAATTAATTTTTGTGAATTTACATGGACGTGTGCGCGTGAGCGAGTCATTATCGTCCTCAGGTTACTACTGTACTGTAACTTTATTGTAACTGTACAGTGACTGCGACTGTATTGTAAATTTAACTATAGCGTGACTGTACTATAAATTTTAGTGTTATTAACATTAATGCACTACAAGGGTCGTCTGTACTTTTGCTGTTACTCTTCCTACTTTACGGTAGTGTACTATTATTACTGCACGGAAAAAAATTTTCTGTGAATCCTAGTCATGTTTCCATCATGTTTTACAGTTTTGTTAATAGAGAATGCCTCTCGGGAGAAAAACTTCGGAAATTATTTAGAATTTGAAATAAAAAGCATTAAGTGATAGAATGAATTTTTACAGTGTAAAAGTGTAAATAGAGTTTACCACTGTAACAAATTGTACAAATTGTGAAATCAATCATAATATAAAATAGCGCATCTTTTTGGGTTTAATGTTTGAGAAATTGCAAAGTGAACTGTAAAAAATAAAAGTTTAGAAGATTTTGAAAAGCGCGGGTCGAATTAGCATAATAAATGCAGTTCATTATTTATAAATTAGCAATTAAATCGATAAACGAATTTGAAACTGCTGTTCCATTATTTTTGAAAATACTGTGAATTTTGCAAAAAAAAAAATCGTCATTGACCGGGATTTGAACCCGCGATCCTCCGCAGTGAACGAATTCAACACTTTCGATCCTTAAATAATCATTAAAAAAGAAAAATTAAAGATTTGGAGATTTTTTTTTTTACGAGTGTTTCCGGTTTGGTGGTCCGGACGTTTTTCCGTCGAAATTAATTTTGAGCCTACCTGAGATTTTACCTGAAACCTACCTAACGACCTACCTAACGACCGACGCTCTATACCACTACGCTATTGATTTTATGAACGCTTATTGATCCTTATGAATTTCTTGTTTGCGTCGTATTTTCCATACACATTTTAAAACTGTAATTTTTCCATCATTTTCACAGTTGAATTCGACGAAAGCGTGCTACAATTTTTCTTTATTCAAATTTCTGTTTTTCATAGAGAATTTAGTATTTTTTGTTATGTGTTACATTCGTAAAAATACTCTCTCTCTATATACAGTTCATTTTAATGCGTCAGTTTAAAAATTTTTCTTGTACAAATCTATTGGTTTTTCATTTTATTCATAGCAAAATTCATTGCGAGCATTTTCAATTTTTACAGTGTCACTTTTTTGAAGTGGAAATAGTTGTTTTTACAGTTTAAACCAACAAATATGGTTATACAGATAGAACAAAAGTATATTCCACACATTACTTTTTGATCAAAACACTGTAGAGAGATTAATTTACTGTGTTAAACTGCATTTTTTCTCTTCATCGTTGTATTTTTTAAATTTCAGGTATTATTTTTTAAAATGTCTTTTTTTCCGTGTGTATTGTAGTTGCACTGTGACGATTACGATAACGTTCTAGCACTGAAGAGTTACTGTACTTCAACTGTAAATATTTACAGTTACAGTACAGTGACAGTGGAATAATTACGTGTCTATGGTGTGAAATACAGTAATAATACAGTTACTATGTAGTAATAGTTCAGACTAACTGCACATTACTGTATAGTTACTCAGTTATATTACTGTACCCTTGCTGTAATTTCAGTCCACTATACTATCACTCCACTATATCTATAAATTTATTATAGTACTTAAAGTAATAGCGCAGTTTGATGCAGTAATATTGGAGTGGAGCTTTCGTTACAAATAGGCTAATGAAAAAATAATGAAAATTGCATCATAAATCGGAAATCAGTCTTCATAGGTGATAATTTAATTTGGTTTTTTTTTTCAGACTCCACAGTGCCAGTGGCTCTATGTCTCCTCATCGAGAAAGGCCTTTCAGTCGTGAGTAACAAATAATTTTTTTTTTTTTTTGCAATCCAAGAAAAGCAAAGCAGATTAATTTTTAAAAATCACAGATTTCTATAACGAGTATTTTTTCACTATTTAAAAAAAAAAAAAAACAAATTTTTACAAATTAATTCATATTTGAGGAAGCTTTGCGAAAACATTGTGTATAGGGTGTCTCGCTGTCGTGTGATATAGGATTGATTTTGAAAAATACGATTTTTTTTTTTTTAATTGTAGCCTCTCGAAAAAATCAAGAATATGTTTTTTTGCTGTTTTTATTTATTAAATAATTTTTTTTTAAATCACATGCGTAAAAATAATTCCATTTAACCGCGGGAGAGGCACATCTGATTTACAAAGAGTTCAAAATTTCAAGACGATCGCGTTCATCGAACAGTTCATGGGAATAAAAATTAAAAATAAAGCTAAAATAATTGTATGAAACAAAAGTCAAGTATTTCTGTTCCTCTCTATTTAAAAAAAAAAAAAAAATACGATAAAAAAAGCTCGTTCTTCCATACTTTTTGTTTCCTTCGCTCATCCGTGTACACGACCATCAATGGACATTGTCGTAACGATCTATTTATTCGATTTCCAAGCGACCCAGAGCGACTTCCGGTTTACGATTTTTGCGTACCGTGTCTCCGCTGTAGCCAATCGTTGAATAGGTCGAAGACAAGAATAAAAATAAACGATAAAAAATAAAAAAATAAAATAAACATTCAACGGCGAGCTGGAGCGTGAAAAGTGCTGCGATAATGGAGGTTTGCTGCATCGGAAATCGTCCGAGCTCTCGTTCAACCATTGCGAAGTATTCTTGAGTCAGGCGGGATCGAATAGAGATTTGTCCCGATATCGCGTCTCGATACCCTCGTACTGAGCTTTTTTTTTCGATCATCTCTTTGTCTCGCACCGGAAATATATATTCTCCTCCTGCGGCGTCGCCTCGTTTTATCGGGAAACGTGCGAGCTCGGATTTCGCTATACCGATTTAAGTATATCGACCAGAGCAGTCATTCTCACGGTATCGAAAGAAATTAACGAACAATATATTGGGCCCGAGTGGACGAATTATAATTTTTATTCTTGATCATGAAGAGACGCTCGTCTTGATGAACGATTTTTTTTTTAATTACTTTTCTTTATATATCGATCTTTCCCAGTAAACACAGTAATATTGCAGCAATGTAACGGCAACATAACCGAATATTACAAGTAATATTACCTGGATGTTACATGTAAATTGCATGTAACTTGCCATTTCCGACTCAGCAATATAACATGTTATGTAACGTGTTATATACCCGGTATGTAATAGTTATATTACAAGGTGATGTAACAAAAGTCATAAAAGTTATATAAATACAATATTCTAAAATAATATGATGAAATATAAGATTATTATTAAATAATTTTTGCATTTCATCATCTTATTTTGTCATTTTTATAGGTTATAGAAGAGTTACACTGGAAAAAAAAGAATCCTGCACGGATTTCTCGATAGGATTTTATTGTCCTCGACGGGGATTCGAACTTGCGACCTTCGTATCTATCCTACCTATCTACCTAACACGCAACCCACTACGCTATCGACTGTTTATGAACTCTGATAATTCATATCATGTATTTGACACGCCGGAGAATTCTTGATCAGTTGTATGCTGCGAGCTACATGCCATAATATTATATGCATATGTTATTTCATATCAGGACATAAATAATCATATTATGATTATACAAACACATTAAACAATATATTTAACATTTGAAATGTATGTACATGATACTGCTTTAAAAATGAAAATTTGAATAGGGTCCAAAATGCTTTTGATTTTTTCATCCGTTACATGTTGATATGATGAATGTTAGTTATATACAGATATAATGCTACAACGCATTATAACGTTCACATAACCTGCACGTCACGAATGTTATATAAAAAATGGTACAAACATGTTGCGTAAACGTTACAAATCTTAGTTATACAGCTGTAACGCTAAAACGCGTTCGTAACCTTCACATCACATGCTTATAACGAATGTTATATAAATGTCGTTACAAGTACGTTATGTCAATGTTACAAATGTCAGTTATACAACTGTAACGGAACAACACTTTGTAACGTTCACATAACCTGCACATTACGAATGTTATATAAAAAGTGTTATAAGCCTGTTCTGTAAACGTTATAAATTTGAGTTATAAAACTGTAATGCAACAACGTTATATAACATTTACATTGCCTGCATATTACCAATAATATATAACATATTATTCTCATGTTACGTAGCAGTTACATCACACAGCTATTGCATTGTGACAATTACATGTAACTTCCATGTTATATTACTGTAATGAAACGTGTTCACTGGGTTACGAAGTTTTTAAAAATTTCGACAAAAAATGGTAGGGTCGAATAAATGTTTGCGATCGAATCGGTAAACGGTATTCATGTACTCAGGAGTCAACAAAGTCCGAAAGACAAAAAATTGAAAAATTTTTAGAAAGATACGAAATTTTGGCATGCGAACCTGTTAACATATGTGTTTTACGACCAAAAGTAAACCGGAAAGTAAATCGTAAACCGGAAGTCGCTCTTCGGACCGGGGTTTGAATGTATCTACTTTGAATAACCCGGGATGTGTTATTTCTTGGAACTATTACTTGTATGTAAGTTATATGCGGGTCCGAGATTCAAATTGTTCTCTCGGAGTCTCAACTCCAGTCGAAGGAAATTTCTTAAAGTTTCTCTACTTCTCGATTACTTACGCTCTCCGTCTCTCTCTTTCTACCACTTTATGCAACGGTTTACGTGACCGTATTGCGAGCCATCTCTACTCTGAGTTTCCATCCTACTTGCATATATCGATATCTGTAACTCTCACTTCCACGAGGATTTCCCGCTTTAACCCCACGAGCTTTCTCTCGCTCTGTCCTTCTCTCTCTCTCTCTCTCTCTCTCTCTCTCTCTCTCTTTTTAACTCGCTCATTCTCTCTAGATTGGATCAGCTATATCAGCCAGTTTGCCTCACCTCGAGCAGATTTCTCTCGTGCACTTACCGAGCCGAATTTAAGTGAGTCCCTCGCTCTCGTTTTCAAAGCGATTGGCTCATCTCTCTCTCTCTCTCACACACACACACACTCGCTGAGATTCTGTATTGCTCTTTCTCTCTCTTGCATTTATGTAGAAATCTGTGCTATAATGTCTTTCCACCCTCTGGCTCTCGAACGCTAAGCCATGTATGCTTCAGCTACTCAGCTCACTCTGCTTTCCATCAGGAAGTTAAATATTGCTTGTAGAATTGTCCGTCCACACACAGGCTCGAACTACTGCGCATCGAGCGCATCCATTATATAATGTCGTTCGAATGGATTTGTGAGCTTAAAAATGAATCATTTCGAAAGATAATTGAAATAAAGTCACAAAATAAGAAAAATAGACCCCGAAGGCTGCATGTAAGAAAAAAAAGTGATAAATTTGCATTAAAATTACTTTTTCGAGACTGCTGGAACCTCGGTATATTGAATTTTGATTCCAATCACGCTCGCAACATGAGACCCGAAAGTCTCGTCATTAAACTTTGTGCTTTTTGGGGAAAAAAAAAAACGTTCAAACTGTGCCCTGAGCATGGATAGCTTTAGGATGTATCGGACGTACCTTGCCAACCAAAAGTGACTTTCATCGACAATATTGCATACTTTATGATAAAATAAAAATCGGAAAAAATTACACCGCAATAAAGACGATAAGAAGATTAATTTTTAATGATAATAATGCCCAAAAGTTATCAATAAATGGTTTAAACAAAACATTGTTTAACAAATTTTTAGGGAATGTTTTTTTTTGTCATGCGAAATGAATTCGTTGATTTTTTTGACTACACATGAATTTTTAAAAAATTTTTTTATCACTTTGAAATTTCGGTTTTCGGAAATTTGTGAAGGTTTTATTTACGAAACTATTCGTTCAATGCCATGAAAACTTCTTTATTGCAATATACAACGTTTTTACGAAAACATATCCAAAATTCACAATTTTTCCTTCATTTTTCAAAATTAAAAAATTTTCGAAAACCGAAATTTCAAAATGATAAGAAAATTAAAAAAAAAAACTCATGTGTAGTCAGAAAATCCAACGAATTCATTTCACGTGTAAAAAAAAAAACTTTCCCTAAAAATTTGTTAAACAATGTTTGGTTTAAACAATTTATTGATAACTTTTTGGCATTATTAAAATTCAAAATTAATCTTCTTATCGTCTTTAATGTGGTTGAATTTTTTTCGATTTTTATCTTACCATAAAGTATGCAATATTGTCGACAAAAGTCACTTTTGGTTGGGAAGGTACGTCCGATACATCCTTGATATTGAAATTTTGAATTTTCTCGAGTGAACGAGTTTTCCGGTTTTTGTACCTTCTCGTAGAAGAGCCTCATATAATACACACGTTATCGTGTATACGTGAACGTCCATATATATAAATGTGAATATTTATTCACCGTTTTACTACGCAAGCTTGGGCATTAACGCGGAAACTCGAAAAACTTTTTTAAACACTTGACATTCACGTGTATACCGTCGTATTTTCTCTACTTTGCTGTTTTCTCTCGCAGATTTCGAAATTACCATAACTCCATTGAATTTATACGCTCATATATATATATATATATATTTCGTGCAACAAGAGGTAATATAAATAAACCAGGTACGATAATCCATTAATAGTACCATTCAACGAACATTATAATAGAAACTCGGGGGTACGATGGGACTTTCGCGTAGTTGGTGCTTTCCATAATGCCCGAACGATCGCGAAAAACTTTTCCGAACGTTAGAAGGATTCGTTGAACGAGCGGAAATTTAATGCAAACAGAAAAAAAAAAAAAAAAACACGCACCTAAAAATAATGGAACGAGACAGAAGGATCGGTCCTTGAAAAGACCTTGAAACGAGGGTCGAACCCTCGCGATGGGTTTTGAAAGCTTTGAGGTCAAATTGTTGGCTGGAATTCCCGCTGTTTAGTCGAAGGAATTGTGGGATGGCTCTGGGTTGCCGGACAAAGGGATTCCTTTTGTTCGGACAACCGGCGGCGGGGACTGTTCAGACTTTGCTTAGGGTTAGGTTTGAGTTTTGGACGAGCTAAGAATTTTTCATTTTTGCCAGGATAGGCGGCCATTTAAAATCGAGAAGCCATGAATTTCAGGCTAACCGTAATCTTGAGGCTATAGCTGAGAATAAAAATGTCACTGCATCCAATGATGAGCATTTTGTAGCTTAGTTGAACGCGTTGAACGCGTTCCGTCACCTCGGTTCCTAAAATTGAGACTACCATTTTGTGGAATACATTCCATGCGATCTCTTTTCTCGGTTTTCGTAGTTTTTGGGCAAAAATTGTTATTAAGGCTTCTCACCATGATCAGCCAATAGAACTGTGGATTGAATTGATTCCGTGTGGTCAACGTGAAGTGTGTAGCTGTGAGCGTGTTTTTTTTTGTACAACAGCCAGGGAAGAAGGGCTTGCTGATGCCGCTACAGGTCAAAGGGATTCCTTTTGTTCGGACAACCGGCAGTGGTGACTATTCAGATTTTTTATTAGGGTTGAGTCAAGATTTTGGATGAGCTAAGGATTTTCGTTTTTGCCAGGACAGACTGCCATTTTAAATCGATGAGCCATGAATTTTCTGGCTCATTGTAATTTTCAGGTTAGCTGAGAACAGAAATGTTCATTACATCCTGATGATGAGCAGTTCAGTTGAATACACTGAGCATCCATCGGGATATTCAGCATTGTTCCTCGTGTCCGTCACCTCAGTTCCTAAAATTAAGGCTACCATTTTGGTGGAATATTTTCCATGCAATCCCTTCGATCTGTTCTCGTAGCTTTGGGGGGGGAAAAAAAAATGTAATTCAGGAGTTTTTTCGCTAAATCAGCTGGCTTACCTTCGGCGATGGTATAGCGACAAAGCCAAATAATCAAAAGATAGCCAGATGACAAGCAATATTCACTCTGTCCTGCAACGGAGCCTCAAAAAAAAAAATAAAAAAAAGAAAAAAACGCGGGGAAACATGCTGCAGCGAGTCGAGTATTTTATCTGACGGATTCCATCGAGTTTGTATCGATCCGCCAGAGGACGCTCGAAGAGCGCGCCTCTCGGTGTGTTTCGTGTATCTCTGTTTTATCCAATAAACGCTACGTGCTTTTGGTGGTCAATACGTTGTCACAGGATTTTCGGGGCTTCAACTCCTCTGCTATACCGTGAAGTTTTCCAAACTGTGCAATTTCCGTCTCTCTCTCTCTCTCTCTCGACCCTTTCAACCTCCGGCACGAGACGAGGCTCCGTCCACGAATCGGTTTCGCCTCGATTCTCACCGCGACTCTTTTGTGTCGCCCTCACACCAACGGCCATGGGTCTCGTAATTGGGTCAAGCCCTGCGTAAATATTTGATCCCCATATATGGCGAACGTGTCCGCGGTGTACAATACGCATATACGGTTGCGTTACCAGAGAATGCCAGTCGGCTGAATACACGATGTACACATGGTCGCAGGGTATATAATACTGTCGCATCGTTCGTTTGACACGCGAAAATCGTACAAAAAGCATCGCGCACAACCCTTGAGGGTCTTGTTGTTATTCTCTCGCGTATGCGTTACTTTTCGTCGCGCTCGTTTCGTTTGCCCCTCGACGAGCCTGGAACGAGGGCCGAGTTTTTTTTTTTTTTTTCGCGATTGCTTGTGGCCCTGCTCTCTTCTTCTCGCCTGTGTACCTATACCATCGAACGTTGACGCTTCGAGGGCACCTCTGGGAGGCTGTCCGAACGGCCTCGAGGATGGAAAAAAAAAACAAGAAAACCGAGAGAGAGAGAGAGAGGGAGAGAGAGATATTAATTTACAAAGAGCAGAAACTCTGTTTCTCTTTGTCTCTCTTTTCCTGCATGCTCTTTTGTTATCATTCAACAATGGCACATCCTCATCCACTGCGTTTGTACGACGCATAACGAGCCTCGAGGAGGACTTCTAAACGGACGACAGAAACAAAAAATTCGTGGCTTTTTTATCGTCCTTCAGTCACCTCTCACGTTTCGTCTGTGTGAACAGGATCAACGGATGTGTTCTTTTTAGGACGATCTATGAGATGCGATGTTATGAGCCAACATACATTGAAAAGTGGACACTTAATGTTCATTGTACTTTGTATACAATGATAATTACAGTGGATAAAAAGGGCTTGCTTGTGAGACGACGATGAGAAATTTTGTATTTTTTCGGCAGAGAAGGGGAAAGTGTGCTGGGTTGACGAGTAGACAAGTCGTTAATCCTAGTACTCCTGATAGTCCAGTCATTTTAGGCATTTTTTCTGAAATATTCTGCAGAATTGATTTTGCTTTTGAAAAAGGTTTGGACGTTGGGGCGTCAAGCTTCAGCCGCCATATTGGAAAACGCGTTTTATTAAATATCTCGCGAATCATGCATCGCACGACAAAAATTATAGAAATCTTTTTTGCAGATAATAAAATTCTCCGCAACGTTTATTGAAAACTTTCTCTTGTATAGTGAATGGTTTTTTGATTTATAGCGTGGCAAACTCTTCCAAACATGGTTATTAAGAAATATATATTGCGAAAAAAGTACTTGGCGAGTTTGTAAAAGGTAGTCCGTACGGTCATTTTACGGAATTTGACAAGTACTTCGTTCGAATTATTTTTTTCAATGCGAATTTTTTTTCAATACAAATTTTTA
The DNA here is from genome assembly GCA_963564615.1 of Rhorus exstirpatorius. Taxonomy (NCBI): domain Eukaryota; kingdom Metazoa; phylum Arthropoda; class Insecta; order Hymenoptera; family Ichneumonidae; genus Rhorus; species Rhorus exstirpatorius. The sequence continues at coordinate 12,966,740 of OY751322.1, read as the reverse complement.
AAACAATACATTTTTAGATTAAGTCCTTAAATGCCGTTTCAAGACGTTTTCGGACGTTGTGACTTACTTATAAACGGTTAATAAACAATGTAAGCAATAAAAATGGTGGATATACTTGGCAACTGTGATTTGAATTAATTTGAGAACTTTTCGTGAGGATTTATTTTTTATTTTACAACTATTTATGTTTGACATATTTTTTTAAGGAAATATTTGACAAATATTTGTAAGGATATCTGTAATACACAAGACTTTATTGAAGTGTCAAGATTAGAATGTAATTCTTTTTATTTTCAAAAGATAATTAATACCGGGCGAGTAGAGTTAATCAATTTTTTTCCTTCCACAGTGAAACGTTGTTGCAAAGTATAAAAAAATGTTTTATTAATTTTTTTCAAATAAATTGAGGGGGGGGGGGGGAAGATTTTGTCATTTGAAAGCTGTAAAAATAATCATGACAGTATATTCGATTGTTAGGTGCCATAATTTTTTTCGAATATTTCGCGCACTGGAAAAAAAATTCTCGGCCAGCGTCTTCGGGTTTCATCGCGACCGAAAGTTGAAACTTTTGTCGAAAGTATACACTCGTCCGAGTGAACGCTCGTACTCGATATCACGACCCTTCATGTATCATAAGCCAGCCTCGGATCTATGATGCATACCGATGTATGCATGGATATGCAAATATTGTATGTGTAACTCGATATCACGTGATTGTATATTATGTTCACAGGATATCATAGCTCATGGACCGGGAATGGTGTTTCACGTCGTGAACATTATCGTGATGGTACTGATGCCAATGGTGGTCATACACGTCAAGGATTCGGGATTCAGCCTGAGTAAGCATATCGTCTAGTTTCACGTGTCGTTTACCCTCGTGGGGTTGGAGCCGAGAACCACTATGCTTCAACGCCACATGTTATATATATATACACAAAGTGTCTATGCGCATTATTGTTATGTCCACACATCAGTCTCTCTTAACGTACGTTAGCTTTATCTAAAGTTTGCATAATATCCTCTTGCAGTTTAGTTTCGACTCCACGATATTTTGCGCTTTTATTCGCGCGAATGACTTTACTCCTGACCTTTCAAGGCGATGTATCACATCCTTCGACCACCTCGAAAACGCGAATTCTACTTTCTCCGAGATGGTACAAGCGATCCGGATGAAATAAGGTTAGCCACTGCGGTATATGTTGGCAAAAAGTGGCTAAGCTTTTTTCTATTGCGATCGGTTGCGTCGTTTGGGAGAAAGTACCTTCAAGGATTGCCAGCTATCTCTCTCGCACTCACGTGTCACGTGGTACATGTGCGATGACTTTTAACCACCATTAGCCGCAGTTCAATAAATGATTTTTCCAAAATTAGAAATATTTAAGAACACATTTCTTCGAAAAAAAAAAAATCATGCACATTTAGTTCAGCAGACATCCCCTATCCATTTCTGTATCATTGTTCCGGAATGGAAAACAAAGTTTAATTTAAAACCCCAAAATGCTACATTGTCCTGTTAATAGGTCTTGGGGCTCTCTCTCTCTCTCTTTTTCTCTGTATCTCTCTTCTATCGCTACTCCGGAAAATTCTAATAAAATTCATCTGCATTCTTGTAGATTGTAGCTTGAAGCATGCATAGGGGAACCCCGCAATATAATTCCTCGGGGTGTTGTGTAATATTTGCATAGTTGTACGAGGGGAAAGTGGTGTATCTTTAGGCATGCATCTCGAATGAAGAAAAGCACGAGGTATATAGGAGCGAATACAAATATATACAGGATCGGCAATAAAAAATAGTGTGAAGAGAAAAAAAAAAATATTGAAATATTTGTTATCATTCTATTTTCTATTTTATTTTCTATTCTTTTTTTTTCAAATTTTAATCCGTATCTACGAAAATCAAAATGGTGGTCCGAAATTGATATTTCGTCTCTGCAGAAATATTCGTACACTCGAACATGCGTACTTGCGCATATGCATATTTGCTATAGTTTGCTTGGTGGTTCGCTTCGTTGCCCTCTATGCGGATGCATCCACAGAATGAGAGACCGAAGTCAGAGGCGCCTCTCACCCATCCCCGGGACGTTTACGCGTCCGCGACTCGATTTTCCCGCATACCCTTGACGTTTTACCTATTCCACTAGCGCATTTGCAGAAGCGCAACCAGAGAAGAGGGATGGTCCACGATGCGACGAGGGTGAAACTCATGCTATATATATATATATATATATATATATATATATATATATATATATATATACATATACGGAATGTGTCACTCGCGTTTACATGCAAATGCAATTACTTCAGTGTGCTGCCTAGTTCTATACTCTGTCGCCTCCGTTCGCGATTGTCGGTCATTTATATACACACACATACAGATTAATATATATATATATATTCTCCTCTATATTATATAAATATTTCGCCGCTGTCGCTTCCATGTACAAGAATTGAAGGCCTGTTTAATGGGTATCCATATTGAAAAGGATTAAACCCCGTAAAAGGAAACCCCGTTTGGGTTTAACAAGGTTGATACTTTTTTTTAAAAAGATTGACTCTATTTGGGTTTGTTTTGAGCTGGTATTTTTCACATCCCCGTATAAGGAGTGCTGAATTTGAAAAAGATTACTGTCTTGGTTTGGGTTGGGTTAGGCAAGGCTGCTGAGCTCCCGCGCAGCTCGGCAACCCTACTATCTCTCTCCCTCTCTCTCTATATTATATAAACATTAGGGTGTGCGGAAAAAAAACAATTTTTTTTTTTCGGTTGCATCCACCAAAAAAAGTTGAAGTAAGGTAAAAAAAGAAGAATCCTAAAACGGGAGGTAAAAAAAAAATTATTTCGAACGGCGCATTGCATTTGAATATTTTCCATAAGAATAACACAGGAAAATATTGGGATTTCTGAATGTGGTAGTGCAACTCGTCAGAAAAAAATCACACAAAGATGTCATTAACATATTCTCATGGAGAATCGAATTCCCTACAAAAAAAGTTCTTACGAAAAATTAGCTCGGAACAACCGTTCAAGTGGAATATAACGCGAATGAATATAGTGGAAATAACGCTGTCTAAAATTGAATTGATAGGAAAAAAAAATAATTCAAAAGGCTGTAAAAATCGAATTTTTCGCTTTATGAAAAAACTTTTCGGGGGTTTTTTGTAGAGAATGTTCTGCTCTAACAACGTCGCTTTGATAGAAGCATATAACGGTTCATTAACAAACAACGAAGAGCAGCTACAATATTTATTGGGCATAGTGCAAAATTATCGATAGAAATACCCTAATTGCAACAAACAGACTTTTAAAAAAAGAAACGATTATTATTAAGCATTATAATGTAAAAAAAACCTATTCTATCTTATTAAACCAAATTTATTGAATAAAGCTTTTCTAAACACGATCAATGATGAACGTCGTTTCTTTTATATTTCTTGTTGTACTTGATTTTTTTTCGTATAAGAGAAATATTTTGAGAACAATTTCATGCAAGTATGTTAGAGCAGAACATTCTCTACAAAAAACCCCCAAAAAGTTTTTTCGTAAAGCGAAATTTTCGATTTTTACAGCCTTTTGAATTATTTTTTTTCCTATCAATTCAATTTCAGACAGCGTTATTTCCACTATATTCATTCGCGTTATATTCCACTTGAACGGTTGTTCTGAGCTAATTTTTCGTAAGAACTTTTTTTGTAGGGAATTCGATTCTCCATGAGAATATGTTAATGACATCTTTGTGTGATTTTTTTCTGACGAGTTGCACTACCACATTCAGAAATCCCAATATTTTCCTGTGTTATTCTTATGGAAAATATTCAAATGCAATGCGCCGTTCGAAATAATTTTTTTTTGACCTCCCGTTTTAGGATTCTTCTTTTTTTACCTTACTTCAACTTTTTTTGGTGGATGCAACCGAAAAAAAAAAATTTGTTTTTTTTCCGCACACCCTAATAAACATTATGCCACCATGACCAATGTTGCCCTGTACAAGAATTGGGAACCCAAGCGTATGTTAATTGTCTAATCTCGAAATGATGACTCTGTTTGGGTTGAATTGGTCTTTTTTCACTGTATAACGGGTGTCAACATTGAAAAAGAGATCACTATGCTTGAGTTTGAGTTTGGTTATTAGAGCAAGGGCTTGGCGAGGGAGGGAGGGAGGGGGGAGGAGAAACGGGAGAGAACGTAAATGGAAGCAACCGGAGGTAACGGAGAGCGAGAGAGAGAGCGCTACGTCAGCGTGACGAGAGTTCTCCGATCCCGTGGACCATCCGCACGAGCGAATTTGCTCGGTTGAGAATGATCGACCGACGCTCACGCGTCGTCGCGAGTTTCGCGAGAGAAATGAAATGTACACCCTCTCCGCCGAGGCCTCTAGCCCCCTCGACGTTTGTATGCGATGGTCACTCGCAGCCACGATTTTCGAGCTTTCGTCGCTGCGAATACTTCGCTAATATAATGGGCATGGGGGTACGGCAGTGTGAGCGTCAGTCACAGTGAGCGGTTTTTGGGTAAATTTACCGTGACACGTGTCTATAGTTAATCAGTAATTTCATACCGGTTTACAAGCTCGTGAAACGATATCATCCTGGCATTTATTTTCTCAGACGGGAAATCAGCGTCGTTCCAATAAAAAAGATAACTGTCAATGACTTTATGACGAAATGATGCGAAGTTATAGGCGTCAAAATGAAAGATAAGGGCTTTTGAAGGGGTTGGGATATTTTTTTTTTGGTAAACGTACCGGTTGTGATCACTTTTAGCATTTTCAAACATTCATTTACGAGCAGTGTTCACATTATTGCAAATTCAGAACTGAAAAATTCATCTATATAACCTAAAAGGTACACAGAATCGAATTGGTCATCCGAAGTAACAGTTGTGGCCACCGAGCTTCGAATTGTGATTGACCATAAACTGGCCACAAATAGAACAATCGCATTTTGAATGTACCACTTTTTACCACCGCGTATTTTTCAGGTATTTTAGCTGATATGCCCGTTTTATTATGATTATAACCCGCAAAATGACCTTTAACTGATCAAATATACATTTTTTATGGGGCGGAATGACTTAAGATATGAGAAACCGCAGTCTTCTTACCTCGGGATCCCTCAACACTTCTGACGAGAAAACTACACGAACCACTCAGCGTCGACAGATTCCGTCATATTCCATTGGAATAAATTAGCAGATATTCAATAAAGCAATCGATAATGGTGCGGAAATATCTCGAATATCAAAATATTACGCTCGATGAAGTAAACACAGCCTCGAAATTTAAAAAAATTCGAGGGAAATGAGGACTGGCCACAAACGGTACAGTGGCCACAACTGGGGTACGTCTGCCCTATTGCTTACTCGTTGAAAATGCTTCATTTTCGAATTTAAGTTTGGCAAAAATCGCTTAACAGGATTCGAATTTTATGAAATTTTGAAATTTTTGAAAAAAATGTCTGTGATTGCTCTAAATTTCGTAAATTTGAGATTATGAAGCAAAAAAAGAATTACATAAGTAGGCTAAGAGACTGGATATTAAATTTCGCAAGGACATATCGAATTTAGAAAACAATCTTGCAAATTGGAAACTTGCACATTGCTTCCTCATTGCAATGCTTTCTCTATGAGGATGCCAAAATTACAAAAGCCATTTCCACAATTTACTAAACTACGAAAACCATCTGCTCACAGAGGAGAACTATTTTATGAGGAAGCAATATGCAATTTTCCAATTTGCACGCTTTTATTTTATTTTTTTTTTGTTTTCTTTTCTAAAAATTTCACACGCCCTGTCGAGTGAACACACCGAACGAGAAAATCTTTATCGAAAAAACCGCAAGAGCAATGGACATAATTTCGGGGCCGAGCTTTATTTCATGAGCTTTCGATACGCAACTCTCGGATTTTTTCGAATTTATTTATGCATGTTCACGTATATACGTAGCGCATGGTCGATATAAAACGTAGAGTTACTTTTTCGAGTCTCTTTTACTACATACTAACACTGACGCCTGTGTGAGAAAACGCCCTCTTGCATCTCCGCAAATGCAGCAAGGCACTACTGGGGAACATGAAAACTCACGTATATATATATATATATATATATATAAGTAGTATAGGCGTAACATCTAAAAGTTTTGGAAAGAATGTGGGGAAAGAGCGAACAGGAGGAGACCAGCAAGGCATATTATATGAGCGAGATAGTGTACATTTACTTTGTGAGTAGGTAGTGTACGATCTGGAGAGAAAATAAAAGTAATGTAGACCCAAAAAATGGAGAGAGAGAGAGAGAGAGAGAGAGAGAGAGAGAGAGAGAGAGAGAGAGAGAGAGAGAGAGAGAGAGAGAGAGAGAGAGGGGAGAAAGAGTTTGTGATCCTCCTAGAAAAGACCGGACTACCTCTTTACTCTAGGTATCCCATCTGGGTGCGATTGACTCGTGTACCACAGTTACCAGACTATTTCATGTTCAACTTTTTTTTTTTTTATTATTCGACTTCCACTGTACTCGAGTCCAGCGAAGGACTTGGAAAAAAAAACCCTCGCAAAAAGAGAACGCGGAGAAAGAATTTTAAAATTTATACGCTCGATTCATGAGGCGCCTCTTGGGCTCCTATATCGCCGGCCATCCACTTTAGCGAGGGTTTTATCTGTCGAAAAAAAAAAAAAAAAACCTTTCAAAGGGTAGGACCTTAATTTTTCGTTGTAGGGTACAAAAATCGCCGATTGCCAACGAAAAAAAAAAAGTGTTTTGTGCTTAAGACCACCATTTTTAAATCAATTGGGGTCCAGGTTCGATTCTGTCAACTCAAGTCATGAAAAAAACCTTTTTTTTTTTCAAAAATTTCACGTCAGCTCCCTCGGGATTCCAAAATTTTCAATATTTTTGGCTAATCAATTACACGCAGCAGGAGAACAGCTTAATAAAAATATCTGCCAAAAATAATCTAACGAATATTTTTACTAAAATAAATTCCTGAATATTGACGACTTTTTCGGTCAACGAGATAGAAGGCTTCTTCAATTTTTTTGCCTTTTTTTCATACATTATTAACGAAAATTTTAAGATACTGCTGAATTGTGGATTCCGTTTGTGATGGGAAATAAATAATTTATATAAAGGTTGCTCGACGATTTAGAATCATATCTGTATCTATATGTGGACGTATGAGTCAAATTCATCCTTTTCACTGGCAGCTTGAACGCGTGCCCTTTCGACATGGAAGACTACTTACGATTCTATTCGATACACGCTTGTTTGCACTTTTGCTTGTAAAATTTTTGGGATGAGAAACACACTGGGTATTCGGGAATGGAATATACACATACCTACTTATGTATTATGCCCATCTTAGACATATATCCTGTGCGCTGGCTTCGCAATGATGGCTTCTCGACATAAAACTGCTCTCACGTCTGACACAGCAGCCTACGAACTTTTATTACATATATATATATATATATATATATATATATATATATATATGCACCGGATAAGTCGGAATAAGTTATACACAAGGTAGGTAGGAGATCAGTACTTTCCCACGCGAGAAGTTATAGGAGAACTTAGAGATAAGAATATCGACGTGTGGCTACGTTGGGCTGGAAAAAGATTAGAAAAAATCGTCAGATATCGTCATTTGGATCGTCAAAGACAAGAAAAAGTTTTAAATAAAAGTTGTGGAAAATTTTATTATCTACAAAAAAGGTCTCGACTGTTTTTGTCGTACGATGCACGGTTCACGGAATATTTGATAAAACGTGTTTTCCAAGATAGCGGCTGAAGCTTGACCCCCCCGCGTCCCGCCAACTTGAATTTACACTCAGGGGACACATCTGAATCTTTTCGCAAAGCAATATCAATTCTGTAGAAGATTGCATTATAATCCTACTTGAATGACTTGGACTACGAATGTGCTCGTGAGGCTATGCGATGCAAGACACAGTATCTCGAGTATCATATGATTGAGAGACACTGTAAAAGATTCCGCGAAACATATCTTTGCCTATCATAGCTTTGCCAGTATCTTCTACAACTTTTTTACTCTGAAAGTTCCTGTCGAAGATACTTTATCGGACAGCCTTAAATATATTGTTAAAGATGCTTGAAAGATATGTAGAAAGATACTTTCGTAGATGCTTTCAAAGATACTGCGAAAAATATTGAGAAAGACACTGTAAAAGATTCCGCGAAACATAGTGAGAGCTTTGCCAGTATCTTCTACAATTTTTTTACTCTGAAAGTTCCTGTCGAAGATACTTTATCGGAAAGCCTTAAATATACTGTGAAAGATACTTGAAAGATATGTAGAAAGATACTTTCGTAGATGCTTTCAAAGATACTGCGAAAAATATTGAGCAAGATACCGTGAAAGATGCCGTGAAAAATACTTTCAAAAAACGTTTACCATTTTGTCGAAGTTACTATCGTAAATACTATCAAATATACTCTTCAACACGATGCAAAAAATCCTGTAACGACCCTGTTGAAGATAATATTCAAGATACTGCTTACAATACAATTCAAAGGTACTGCCTAAAATGCTGTCAAACTGTTCAACTTTTCCACATTTCTGCAGCCTTTTATTCGTAACAACACCCACAATGGAAAAAATGCCACGAAGTATCAAGAATGCACTTCGATGAGTTCCACTTTATCGAAGACCATGACAGATTTTTCTGATTCAAGAAGATCCGAAGAGAGTGACTAGATTAAGAGGATTACTCTGATAAATTTCGAAACTTTGGACGTACGTTTGGTATTTTTTTACCAGAACGTCCATTCCCTCACGGGAAAACGCAGAGTAATTATTTTTAAGCCAAACCATGAGCAAATTATCCTCTAGATTGTCATCTGAAACTTACTAAGTTGAGAGATTGGAGGATCGAGAAAGAAAATTGTAGAATTTTTCGAGTGAAATAGCAAGGTAGAAATGCATTGAAATTGAAATGAAAATTCAAACGGCTTGCAATCTATTTCTCTTTCGTTACACCACTCTAACAGGGGTAATACAATATTTTTCATCTCCATGTCTATACATATATATATTTAAGCAAATCCATTATCGGCATCTGTGTAATTTAACATCAAAGGAGTCACGTAGCTTTGCGTCGAACGTTGGGAAAAAAGAGCAGGAAGAACATCAAGAGCGTGCTTCGAAATTTTTTTTTCTTCTGCATAAAAATTTTCCCGGAATGAAGAATGCACATATTGTGGTATGGTGCAGTGCACAGCTCTAGCAAGTTTCTCTCTCTCTCTCTCTCTCTCTCTCTCTCTCTCTCTCTCTCTCTCTCTATCCATACCCATATATATATATATATATATATATATATATATATATATATATATATCTTTGTGAAGGCCTTTTGGATGCTGGATATTCTATGACGTCCCAGAATGCGTGTGAACTCGCGTGGGTAAAGCTCCATCAACCAAGATTGCAATTATGCGGGACGAGAAAGACGACCAACGATTTAATTTTGTCACGTAAATCCGATATAATCCTTGCTAAGCATGGAGGTGTCGAAGTTCTACTTGCTTCCTCATACAGGAAGCTTTGTGATGGTGAAATTTTTTTTCCGGTTTTTAATGACAATTTTTCGAAAATATTCCGAAAGGTTAAAAAATCAAATTTAGAAAAAATGTCCGGAAGTGTGAGTGAGTAAAAGTGATGGTCCTGAAAAATTCGAACCGGGATTCAAAAAATTCAAACTGTCTTTGCTCGCTGCAATTTTCATTGAAATTGCTTAAGAGGTTTAGATTTTCGAGACTTTCGTGAATTTCTAGGTAACGTGCTAAATTTTGTTTAAATAAATGGAATACCATTCAAGTAAGATTGGAATTAAATTTGGCAGAAATTGCTTCGAGGGTTCATGTTTTATGAAATTTTTAATTTTTTCAAAAAAATCTTTGACCAATTTTCCCAAATTTTAAGATAATGTGCTCATTTCTATTTTCATGAACAAAGTATCATTTATGAAAGGTTCGTAGAAAATTTCACGAGAATCAGTGAAAGGGTTTGGGGTTTTGTGAAATTTAGAATATTTCAAAAAAAAATTCTGACAGCTCTAACTTCCCTTAAAATTGTGAGATATCTGGATAATTTTTTTTCATGATTATAGAGTATCATTGAAGGAAGGTTGGTGTTGAATTTCGTGAGAATCGGTAAAAGGGTTCGGATATTATGAACTTCGGAATTTTCCAAAAACACTGACAGCTCTAATTTCCCAAATATTCAGAATACGGGCTTTTTCTGAAATCCACAAAAATACGTTTAGCTTATGAAATATTGAGCATCTAGAAAAGTATTAGTGACTCGAATCTCAAAAAAAAAAAAAAGAAAACTAATGACTGCAAGGAGGACAAAAGCTGCAAGTTGAAACTTGAAAATTGCTTGCTCCAAATTTCACAAAATGCTTAAAGTTTTCTCTACGGGGAAGTCAAAATTGACAAAGGGAGCGCATTGAGCATTGTGCGAAATTGGAAGGAAGAAATTTTCAAATTTCTACTTGCAGCTTCTTTTTGTCGAGGATTCCGTCGCACCGAGTTTTCGATGCTCGTATAATTGGATCGTTGGATGAAATTTTTTTTTACAGGAATGTTGTATCGATGTACATACTTGTGTACACCGGATCCTCGAAAGTATTTCCGTCCGATCGGTGAATAAGGCTACTTTATTTCAATAGAGAAGCCAGAATATCCGATGTCGTCGGATATCCAGATAATATTAAGAATTGAATGTCCCCCATCGATCTTTTTTTTTTGTTTAATTTTTTTACTGAGAGAAGTTTCTTCATGACAGAAAAGTTTTAATTATTCATTAGACAACTTTTCTATTCACCCTCTTCAACTGTCATCCTCTCTCTCTCTCTTTCTCTCTCTACAAGCTAGCCACTTAATTCCCAATGGTCGAAACATTTCTTCCGTTCTTTACTGTCCCTTGTGCCTTTTTGTCGAAAGCCAAAACTCGCGCTATAGCACAAGCATCCATTATACAGGATTGCAGTGGAGTTAAAATTGAGCTCCATTACTTTTCTCCGATCAATCCAAGTCTTAATCCACTTTTGTCTCGCACCTGACTGCCAACTTTTTCGTATATTGGGCACGTCTATTTTGTCTTTTCCTTATTCATTGTGCCAAGTGAAGTGAGAAATGCGAGACTATGGGCGTAGAGAGTCAGTGGAGAAGGACATGATCGTTTCACGTGTCTCTCGACTATACGGCTGTGTTTTTAACCTCGAATATGTGGCGAGAAAGCAAGATGAGTTTGGGGCTTTTGTCGCCATACGGGGAAATGCAATAAAAGGCGTTGAGTGTGTTTGCCGTCGTGCTGCGACGACAACGAGTGGCCACTCGAGTATCGTATTATTGCTCTCGCTGCCGCTTCCTATCATACAAATACACACACACGCACACACACACACCTCTTCTTCATCCTTTGTACACTTGCTTCATGTGCGAGGTTAGCCCTTGTTTACCATTACCAAAAAAAAAAAAAAAAGCTTCAACGTGCTTTCTAATTAGACGTTCTTAGCTGCTCACCCATACGCGATGCAAACACGAGAGATCCGCGAGAGACAACAGTGAACGACACTCAAAGTCCAATTAAAAGTTTTTGATTAAAGTCGCGAAGTATTTGTCAAACGCCAAGGGCCCGGTGAAAGAGCTACAACGACAGTGATTTTTGCAGCAACGAATGAGCATCTTGTCGGCTTACCTCTTCCTTCGAACCGCATTAAATTCACGCGCGTAATAATCAGAGCTTCCTAATGAAGGTGAGGATGAAAGGGCTGGGATCCTTGAATGGATTGGCTCAAGCTGTAACTAAAATTTAACCGGAGACATTGTGCACGGTGCTTGTTTTTCCAACCCAATCGAACTCCATCTGAATAGACATTTTTCATAATGTGATTCATACGAATATTATTTTAAGCAATCAATTTTAAACACTTTTATATCATACTCGAATTGTCACCGTTACCTCGTAGATTCTCGTGGTCCGAAAAAAAAAAAAAATAGAATCAGTGAGGTTGCCTCATGCGGGATTAAATTTCACAGAAAAGCGTTGGGAGAAATAGGGAAGGGTGCACACACCAACAACCGCGATTAAGGGAATTGGAGAGAAGGTGAGGATAGCAGCGGACCACGTGTAGAGATGGAGGGATGAATATACGACTGGCAATATTACGTAAAGCTCATTCAGACCCTGTGGCTTTCGAAAATTGAATATACCACGGACTGGCGAGCCAGAGATAGGAGATGGGAATAGCGAGAGGATGGGAAAGCTCTCTTGCAGCGCAGCGCCGCGCCGGGAGTATTTTGTATTCCATGCTGTAATGGTTGGGCATTTCGTATATAAACATACATGTGTTATACTTACAACAACGGGCAAATGCAAAAACAGATGAATGTAAAGGGCACGCTTTTTGGTTGGACCAGAGGCCTCGCCGACGAGTGATAAGTTATTCCTATTGAATTACATATCCTATACCTGTAGATTTTCGAGGAACAGGGATTAGCGTGAAATGAGTCATTTTGCTGAGAACCAACTTACAGGAACTATACCATATAATGGGCGATTCATTCACCCTCGGCTGACTCTCATATCGTTTGTCCCAGGGCCTTGCTCAACCGCGAGCCGAGAATTTAATCATAATTCGGCTAGAGCGAGAACCGCCTTTTAGCGTCATCCAACCCATGGACGAGGTCTCGTAAGAACTTCTCCAACCAGAGAGAGAGAGAGAGAGAGAGAGAGAGAGAGAGAGAGAGGGAGAGAGAGGGAGAGAGAGGGAGAGGTCTCAAAACGATCCCTAAGTTTATACCACATCCGCTCTGCCCTCATCACATACTTATCTTGCAGCTTTGGATTTCACGATCGTGAGAACCTCCTCTGACTCATAGATCGAGTCTGAGGCACCCTGCACTTGTGATCTGAAAGCTCGTACTCGTCCTCTCGTTAACGATTGTCCTCGTTTATGTTTTCTTCGTGTCATAGACCACAGGGTTGATTCGATTCTTGATTCAGTGAAAAGTAATATGATCGCTATTTTTTTGATCGATGATGGGGGGCTCCTTACGCAGGCAGGGTTCAGTTTTGTCAAATTTATATGCTGTTTGCCAAAAAGTGCCAAATTTTTATTGTTTCTATTTTTTCCTTGCCAAAACATAGAGAGAGGTAACAGTGCACAATTGATGAGTAATTGTTATTGCCACTTACTGTAAAAAAGACTCTAAAAAACCGAAAAATTTTTCCTAATTTAGGTGGGCTTTTATACGTGTTTTCTTTGCATCTAGAACTAGGTCATACAATTTTTTAACGGTGCTGGCACATTGGATTCGCGTGAATCACGGAACGATCAGAACCTGTTTCTCGTATGTAGTTATAAGATCGCATGACGAACAATGTTTTTTTAAACACTCAATATCTCGAAAATGAAGCTCCTGATCTTATTGAATCATTTGGAGAATGAACGCTGATAGGCTGTAAACATGCCAAGTCATTGGGCACTATATCAATATAGTAGAGGAAGGATGTATGAGCACAAGGTGGCGGGGAATAAGCGAAAACATGGGCGCGGGTGAGCGCGGTGAGCGAGGGGCACGCATGAAACAAGAGAGAGTCGGACCGCTCATTATGCGACACACGCGAAAAATTTCCTTAAAATCGATAATTGTATGTCAAAAGGTTCGTTAACCCCCATTTTTTATGGAACGTATGTAATCGTGATAGTTTTCTGAACATTTAACAGTTTTAATATTGATCGTATCTGATCGTGAAAGATATGAATTTCTGTTTCAAAGTTGCGTCAGCCCAGAATTCGTATATGGCGTGGGATAAATATCTTGATTTCACGAATTAATTACTCGCGTAAAGAGTCGTTGACCCCCCTTGAAATTTTGCAGGTTTTATCCTATAAACTTCTGCTACGGCATATAAAAAATTCAGATTTTTATATGATCGTGAAGCTAGTGCTCATACATCCTTAACATTACTAAGAAGCATTCTGAATTGTCAGAACTTTGTTACAATGATGAAAGACTCGTCAGTGGCAGAAATCTTTTATTGATGCTATATAAGGACATATACAGGGTGTCCAATAGGAAGGTGTGAAAACTAATAAATTGGTATTTTGCAATAAATAAAGGAACCAGATCAGTGGAATTTTTTTTTAATACAAGAGAGTTGTCATTTTTATTTTATGTCAATTTATTACAAAAAAACGTTGTTTCCATAGAAAAAATTATATATTTAAGCAAATACTAAAAAAAATGTCAAAATCAATGATAAATATTTTCAAAATGTGAGCCATTTGAATCACCACATTAGAATTTTCAAAAAATGACGTAGAATACTGTGCAACGACGATTTGCTTATTTTTAAAGCTTGAGCGGCTTTACGGATTGAAGACTGAGGATTTTGTTCAAAATAGTCTTTAACTGCTTTAATCGTTTCCTCTGTAGTTACCGAGGTGGAAGGGCCTGACAAATCTTTTCTACGGTCCTGTAATGTTCCGTACTCTTTAAAATTATCGATTACTCTGCAAACGGAAAAAAAAAAATAGTTACAATCTAAAAAATTTTGAAACATGAGATCTTTAGATCTGATTGTTCATAAACCTTGATATAAAAAATATTCAATTCTTACCTTCTAAGAGTAGTTTCTCTTCTGACTTTTTTACTTCCATACTTCGTACGAAAGCCTCTGAACGCTTCACTATAAATTTTCCCTCTTGAATAATAAAATTCAATGAGAAAAACTTTTTCTTCGATAGTTAGCTCACTCATTTTTAAGAAGACTGTCCGCTTTCTACCACAGCTAGAATATAACTGACAGGTCTCAGGTACAAATTTCTGAAACGCAGGGTTCCTTACAATGTTAGAGAGGGAGGGGAGATTCGATTAGATTTCACACATTCCTATTGGACACCCTGTATACCCGCAGACAAAAATTTTTCTTCAACTAGCCCTTGTAGCACTTTTATGGTTGGTCATTACAGGTTAGAATTCACAACAAGTATCTCTCCTTCACTCGACGAATACTCTCCGTCCTCGATCGATTATTCCAAAGTTATCAAAAATTTTCCGGCTATCCAAGGCAGCCCGAGAAATATATATGACGTTGAGCGATATTTCCGTTTCTCCCTGATACCCGTTCCTTCAAGTTTCATTCGCTATAAACCGATAAGCGGATATCGTAAAATAGCGGCAGAAGACGTTGCTGAGGGCTCTCTCGCCTCTCTATAACATAACGATATCCCGTAATGACACTGTATTCACAAGTTTTGCACCAAACTGTCGTGAAATTGTGGACTAAATGGGCGCCAACCAGCCGCAAGAATGAGCCAGAAATCATGAGAAGCGTGGATCGTCCCTGCCACGTACTACTATATCTACGTATATATGCGTGTCCTTGGGTTAACCTCTGCACGTGCTTTGCCGCCGGAGCATCAAACCTTCAGCACGGTTATTATCTTCGTATTCCTCTTAACAATATTCTCGGGAAGCTCTTGGGTGTCGGAACCAAAGGGTTCACTTCGGAAAATCTCCTCTTTGAACAACGTCCGCACATTTCCCGAGAGCTCTTTTCCGCGCCCTTGACTCCTGGAAGGCGAATTCCACGCGAGATAGCCAGCACCGGGTTTTGTACTATATGCTCACGGAACCGAGAGCTCCCGAGTTATTCGATCTTTAACAAGGATATTAATTCGTGGCCGGATATAGGTAAAGCTCTCACAAACTCACGGCTTTATTATATCATGGGTGCCCATGAGCGCCCATGCATCATTCGCTGTCTTATGATTTATCACGTTTGTTCGCCAGGATTATTTCTCGTTTCGTTGAAAACTTTTGACCGCGATGATCCACGCAACGTTTAACGCGGGAAGCATTGAAAGACAGAATTTGAATTTTTTAGCACAATTCATCTAATATTGACGATTTACGTTAATCCAGGACTTCCTCCTGCGATGTCGACAATGAAGCCCGCAGAATTAACATTTCCGTTTGTCCCTCCGGGAGACGCGTAAATGCGCCCGCGATAAAAACAAATCGGGAATGTTAAAAAGAGAAAAAGAAACGTAAGAGCGGGAATAAGAAAGGAAAAAAATAATCTTCACAGCCTAGGACCAGTGGCAAAGAGGCGCGGGATCCTTGCGCCGGGAGAACGAGAGGCAAGGGAAAAAAAAAAAACGTAACCGAAGAGCGGGAGCCAATTCCCGCGACTTCAAACGAGAACGGGCTCAGCGTAGCGTGAAATGTCGCATGGGGTGGATTTTAAGCTTGTAGTGAAAAGGCGCGTGGATGCTGAAGGTGGCTACCGCGAGAACGGTAGGATTGGTGAAACCAGGTACACGGCTTGTACTTCAGTATAGCGCGATGTAGAACGGGTGTTGGTGGCCCAGCTAGGGTGAGATGCCTATCCACTTCGACCTCCTCGCTGAACGTTATTCGCGCGTTGTAAGGAAACGAGAGCCCCTCCCCCCCCCCCCCCCCCCCGGTATACAGAACTGCCTTTCCTAAGGTCTTTCTGGCACCCTGAACTCGCTTATCCATACATGACGAGAGCGTGGTGTGTATGCTCTTTCAACGTGGAAATTCCGACGTACACCGATACGGGGGATTGGATGGGACGGGAGTGAGCGAGAAAATTGCGATAAGAATGTATTTACATATGGAACGTCTGCTACGGCGACGAGGAAAGGCCAGCAGGAAAAGTCTGGAAGCCAGCCAGCCCCGTTATAAGCTAACTAGCTCGTTGCAGCCAGCAACTCTAACGTAGCTTCGACTCTGCAGAGGCTACAAAGAGGAGGACCCGTTAGCTCTCCGTAGCCCATATGGCTTCGTTTTGTTGTGCCGATCTACCATGTAACGTGTACTGCCGATTCTTAGCGGAGGAGTGCTCGTCCTTGCAACGGTTAATCCGTTCGAAATTAGAACGAGTAAATTGGTTCCCAGCGAATATGAGCTGACGCGCGAAGCGGGGGAGCGTCTAGCGTCGTTTTGTTACAAGTCCGGTAGCGGGTTCCGAGATAGAGGATGACAAGGAGCAGGGCGGAAGATGTTTTGGGAATGAAGTTTCGGACGCGCTATGAAGAAATACGAAAGGCAAACAAGCCGAGGGGATGAGAGCATGAGAAAAACTTCGTTTGCAACGAAAAGCCTTCATGAGGATACGGCGCGGTGAGTTGCGCGTCTGTACACATTTTCATACGCCCTGGCTTTTAAACGGATTCCCCCGACAGGGGCTTGGTTCACGTCGGATCCCCTCGTTTTCCACGTTCCAGGTATTCAACGAGGTACTCGACCCGTTGGGACGGGAAAGTTACGGAAGTTGCGACGCGGATATGTATGTAAATACGACTTATTGTTATACGCGCCCTATTTACATAGAGATTATATGACTGGGAACGCGCAGAGATGCTCCCATGTGGGACGGAGTCAGCTATGACTGTGGGCTTTATACCGGGAGCATGAAATTTTTTTTTTTTTTTTAATGACTGTGTCGAAAAATATTGACGAACGACTGGGTCAATGAGTTGACCAGGAATATCGGACTGCCAATTATATTTCGATAGGTAGGGGATAGTCCTGGAAGTTTCATGACAATGGGTTTCGATAATGGGGCGAAGTTCATTCTTGATCGAAGGAACTGCGGCTGGTATACGTCGTTTGGGTATGACAATATTGAGCATATCCAGGAATTCAATGATACACCTACCGTACAGGCATACTCCTAACCGGATGCCGTCTATTCGAACGGATCACACCCGAGGCTCTTTGAAAATCCATTCGGTGTCCACGGCTACTGCTGGAATACTTCAAATTTCCAAAATTTTCATGGCTGACCCGGGGAATTTGATTTGACGTTCGAGTATAGTTCAGTATAGGCCCGTGAAACAATTCATGCTGGCTGGCTAGTCCGGAGGTTTTGGGGCTACACGTGCTCCCATGAGATGCTCCCATGTGGGACGGAGTCAGCTATGACTGTGGGCTTTATACCGGGAGCATGATTTTTTTTTTAATGACTGTGTCGAAAAATATTGACGAACGACTGGGTCAATGAGATGACCAGGAATATCGAACTGCCAATTATATTTCGATAGGTAGGGGATAGTCCTGGAAGTTTCATGACAATGGGTTTCGATAATGGGGCGAAGTTCATTCTTGATCGAAGGAACTGCGGCTGGTATACGTCGTTTGGGTATGACAATATTGAGCATATCCAGGAATTTAATGATACACCTACCGTACAGGCATACCCCTAACCGGATACCGTCTATTCGAACGGATCACACCCGAGGCTCTTTGAAAATCCATTCGGTGTCCACGGCTACTGCTGGAATACTTCAAATTTCCAAAATTTTCATGGCTAACCCGGGGAATTTGATTTGACGTTCGAGTATAGTTCAGTATAGCCCCGTGAAACAATTCATGCTGGCTGGCTAGTCCGGAGGTTTTGGGGCAACACGTGCTCTCCGCAAAGCTTCCTTCGATCTTCTCGCGGTGCATTCGTCCTTTCTCACACCCTCATTTCGAAGGATTTGATCGCGACCCGGACGTGAATATCGTGACGGAGATATCAGTCCCTCCTCAGAATTTGGAGAAAAGTTAAAGCTTTGCAACAAGGGGGTCCAAGGTTTTAATCTATCTGCTGCATTCACAAGAAACTCTCACATCCCTCAACAACCTCGGCATCATACTTTTCGATTTGATACATCGTCGAGATAGCCCATCCTTCAAGAATTATTATACTCGTCTGGCGCTTTCACGCCCGACGTCTTTATCGAGTCTCTCGCTGGCTGCTACACGCCACAGCTTTGTTGAAACGAACCGAGAAAGAGCAGCCCAGAATTTTATCGCCAAATCATCCGAACGAATGATGTTTCGTCTTTTGCCAGGAAAAAAAAAAAAAAAAAAAAAAAAAAAAAAAAAACAACACAGAAACAGAGGTCAGAAGGATCGGAGTCGTGAGATCCGGGGGTTTATGCGCGCAGACGATCTATGGCGTATGAGAAATCCGGTCGGTTATAGCGCGGATTCGCGGTGATTACACTACAGTGCCAGCTGAATTCGGTGCCAGGATTGCAACGAGAAAAGGTCGTCTCAAGTCGAAAACTTCGCTCCGCCGGATCGTTCTATGGCCGGAAAGTAAAGTCTCGTATCACCGATGGAAGAATGATGCACGAAGGTGGCTTGAAAAGTGCTACGCTGATGTTTGCTCACGCAACGACATATATGACTTTTTTAGTATAGCTTCATCTATCTTTCTCTGCCAGCGATGCATCGAGGTCTCTTCCCCCTCGATCGTTTCATCGCTTTGTCTCCTTCAACACTATTTTTTTTTCCCTCCTCTTCACCAGACTGGTGCGTCACTGCGTAAGTAGGAATTTACGTAAGCTATGGGGCTATTCGCGTGGAACGATAAATCCATCGGATAACCGGTTATCACATAACCTGAAAACTCAAAAGTACTCCAGAAATGGCGTCCTCTTTCCCTTGTCATATTCATCCCTTTGCACTAATACCACACATACTTTCATACATCATGTCATACACACACACACATATATATATATATATATGTGTGTGTGTATATACGTATG
The DNA here is from genome assembly GCA_963564615.1 of Rhorus exstirpatorius. Taxonomy (NCBI): domain Eukaryota; kingdom Metazoa; phylum Arthropoda; class Insecta; order Hymenoptera; family Ichneumonidae; genus Rhorus; species Rhorus exstirpatorius. Next base: position 12,947,140 of record OY751322.1, on the reverse strand, counting down.
ACAAAGCTGTTTCTGTGCTGCAGGAGTATATTTTTATCGCTGTTTTGCAAGACGACTTGATGCTGGGAATAAATGGCCGCATTGAATCACACTGTTTAAGAGGGTCGTTATAGCAGTGGCGCCCTCTGAAACTTGGAGGAATAATGAAACGAGTATTATATTTTTAGACTGAGCTGTGTCTAGGCACGTAATTCTTTTTCTCTCCGACACTTTCGTATCAGTTCTTCCAGATGAAATGTTCGAAAGATGTGAATAATTAGAACAGCTGCGGACCTTCGAATCTTTTAGAAGTCAGAAATGTATTTAAGTAATGATGTTTTAGCAGGTGTGGAACGACTATCTCGTCGTTTCACCCGATTAAACAGTGGGTAGTCGAAAATCCTGATCGAGAATTGAATTTTCTATTCTACTCAAAGGATTCGTCGTTTAGGGGTGAGCAGCGAATGACCGGACACCAGTGGATCAATGCTTGGATAAAAAATATTAATTGTCAATAGAATTGACTTGCCAGGGGATATGGAAACAGTTTGAATTGAATGTTGGATTTGAAGAAACGGTATATCTGCGCAGCAAATTGTCCACGTTGTCATGGAAATTTTCGATCAAATGCCATTAATTCCATTAATGGCATTAATACCGTTAGCATTAATGCCATTAATAATCTACGTAGTACAAGAAAAAATTCTCGTTGGATCGGGTTAGGTCAGATTTTTTGGAATTAAATTGTAAAATAATTATTACATTCGCTTCTGTTGAAGAATTCTCGGATTTTTGCAAAAAATGTATAACTTTGTGATGAATTTTTATATTTTTTGGCGACTAGATTCTGAGCAGAGGTGGCCAGAATTACCTATTTAAATTTCAAATGATTCGGTTCCATAGTTTAGGAATGGCATTGATTTAAAAAATATTATGAACTCTGTTTTACCGTAAGAGTCGATAAAAAAAACAACTTTCACGTGCTCTTAAAATATTTTTTTTATCGTATTAATGATTCATGTATGGTATTGTTGTCACGGGCAAGTTGGGCTTGAATCCGAGACTGATTGGACGTCAATTATGTTGTTACACGTCTGTTCTTTGTTCTAAGGTACCTTTCTCTCTCTCTCTCTCTCTCTCTCCGGGTGTGTTAAAATCTCCCCGAGCTTCCGAGCATCCGGTGAAACTTCCACTAGCTTAATGCCAGCCAGGCAGTTTACTGTCACGTCACAAAGTCGAGCACGCGACCAAATCGTGATCCCAATCTCACGAGTCCCCTGTGCTCTCTCTCTCAGCGACGTTTTGTCGCTACGTCGTCGGCATGCTCACCCTTTATATCGACAAATTAGCGTCGTACGTTTTCGGAATGTCCTTTTCAACGATAGAATTATAAAATTACCCGTTTCCCTCCTCCCTTCGCGTGTAGAATGAGCTCGTTTGAGATAAATTAAATTCCAACGAAATCATTGACGGATGTCAGAGGGGAAAAATTATATTGTGACTTTTCGTTGGATACTCATGATTGGTTGAGCAAAATTAGCACGTATACGATGTAGGCTAATCGTATTCCTGAACCTTCTTACGTTCTGGAGAAACGCGAAAAATAAAAAATACAAATACTTCGGTCAGATGGTTCTCTTTTGGTGAGAGAGAAGAAAAATCATTTTTGATATATGGACACAGATTGCTGACCTATACCATGTCATTATAGATTCATAAATTTGCCAGAAAATAATTATTGGATAGTAATCCGAGCTCGCACATCGAGGTTTCTTACCAAAAATAACTGGAATTTATTGTTCAATCGAAATTCAAGAATGCACGGTCGTAATTGTGAAAGATTGATGGAAAATAAAATTATCGCGGGGAGATTAAAATAACTGATCGGAGCGCATTCCAGTTTTAGAAATTCTTTCGTAATTCAGTTAACTTTCATTACTGTCAATTGGAGAAACTACTGAATATAAATTTCCTGATGAATCATTATCGAAATGTAATTTGCAAACTTTTGTCAGCTATTTAAACATTCTGCTTGTATATTTACTCAGCACATGCACATATAAGGCGAAGCTTCATTGATTTTTAGGCAAGAAATTAATTTTTTTTTACTATCACACAACGTTTTCGTTAAATATATTTTTTCACTTCATAAAAATATATATTCAAAGTGATAAAAATGTTAAATGGTGGATAGTTAAAAAAAAAAAAAGTATCCAGGAGTGTTTACTTGTGCAGTAGAAAGAGAAAATTATTGCACAATATTGAATTACTTCTTTTCAAATGTACTCAATTTTTAAAAATCGATTTATGATTTTTTTCAATCAAATCAATTTGTATTACGCGCGCAATCAGTGCCAAGTCCATCCTCCGAGTCCATTACGGAAGCGGTACAACAACTGTATAGTAATGGTACAGTAACGGTAAAGGTGGAGGTACAGAAACGGGACAGTACCGGACTGTTACTGTACTGACAGTAACAGTAGATCAAAAGTACAGTAAGCGTACAAAAATGGTACGATAAAACAATTCAGTGACAGTACAGTTACGGCACAGTTGCAGTAAGGTGGCAGTGCGATTAAGCAGTCGTAAAAGAACAATAATCTGTGCAGATAACCAAGCAGAGCTTCGTGAGAAATTCATTCAAAAACGTACCTCATAGTTGCTGTAAACTTACAGTAAAGTTGCAGTAATGGTTCAGTAACGGTACAGGAATGATTCAGTAACGGTACAATAACGGTACAGCAATATTACAGTACAGTAACAATTCAATTACCGTACAGTAATTGTAAAACTACAGTACAGTAATGGTAAAGTAACAGTGCAGCATTGAATAATTTCGTACGTGGAGATTTCGGCCAGGCGGACATCAAACGAAATTGACTTGTGGGAAAATTACTTTCAACGACCTTTCGTCCAATAATATCCATATTTCCCGAAACGATAAAACAATAAATTCCTACCGGTTATATAATACCGTAATTATGCATTAGCGGTGCTGTGGCCTTAATATTTTCGACAGACCTTTTCATGTTTCTTTCACGATAAAACTTCTGTGTTCCTATTCCAGAGAATTGTCATCGTATTTGTTTTTATTTTCTGCTTTCCATTCCATTTCTTTTAGTACAGTTCATCGTACCGGATCAATGAATATTGATTCTATACTGCAACGTTCATTCTACAACGGTACTCAGATGTTGAAAAAAAAACTCCGGGTCCAACGGCTACCTGACAGCCTAATCTCGGTATTGTTAAATCATTGAATTCATTATTTCATTGCGAATTAAATATGGCCGACACTTGCATGTAAAAAAGTTAAGAAAATATCACTGTTGTCCGAATTAAAAGAAAATATATCGACACTATCGATAGTTCCACGCTGTCACTATGACACTATGACAGTATACTATGCTCCTTGACAGATTAAAAAAAATCTCATGCTCTGGCCCATTATTCTCTGTTTGGAAAATTTTACCTATTCGTGAATTCCCGTGATCGTGCATCGTATCCACCCATGCAGCGGATAAAAAGTGTCGGACGACTTGCACGCGTCCGCGTGTAACCTCGCCTCGTTTCATGCGACGCATACTCCGGTCGAGATAAAACGTGTAACTCGTTTGTGATTCCGTTGGTGAGGCAAAAGAGGTTGCTAGATAGATTTGTCAAGGCTTTGCTTTGCCCCCTTGCATTCTCCATTTGCGTCACGACATCGTGCAATTAGACCGCGTTTCCGTGGCCACACGAATCCGAGAACATGACCATGCAGTCTCTCGGCTATTCGTACATATAAAAGCTCGTATGTGAGAAACGAGACATTTCTTTCTCTTTCTCTCGCTAACTCTCTATTTCTCTTGTTCTCATTTTATGCAATGTTTTATTTGTTCATGCCAGACACACCGACTGTCTCATCTAAATGCACACACACGCACACACACACACACAGATGTGTCAAACGGAAAATAATATAATAAGTACATACTGTCATGCCAAAAAAAATGATAAATGCTCACGCGATACTTTTTTGTCAGTAGAATTGGGCGTGTAAATATAAATCTTTTGATTGATTAGTACATCATGAGCAATGACGAAAAGTCATTGGATGTGAATCCCGAAGTTTCACTTTCACCTGCACTCTTATCCTAGCTTCAGTCGCAGTTAACTTTTCTACCTCGCGTTCTAACTGTTCAGAGTTGAAGCGCAAATAAAGTATATTCACGGGAACTCTTGAAATATTAAAAAAAAAAAAAAATTCCGTCATATGAAATCTTGCTGAATTTTTTGTCTCCAACCTCGTTGGGCCCATCCTAGTGCCTGAGATCCTCGTTATTTTTTACACTACTTTCGTCTCATCGAAATTCAATTCGTACCTATTTTAGACCCGCTCAGGATGGTGTGCTCCTTTAAAAAGTTTTTGTGAATCGTTGAGGCATCTTATCTGGGTGTAAATTCACTGCTCCGATATAAATTGACAAGGAAAAGAGTATAAAACTAAATTATTCGAATTTTTCAGCTATTTTTCTAACCTCCATTTCCATGCATTTGAAATATTATGCAATCGAAGTTTGCTCCACGTATAAACTTTGACAGATTGGAATTAATAAAAAAATTAAAAAAAAAATAAAAAAACATACGAATTCACTAAAACCTTGGTTAAGTGATGACACTGGTGGGACCGAGATCGCGATGCACTTGCTGTAGCCGAGCTTGCGCGCACTTCACTCTGCGCAGATGACCTTGTAACTAACGGTGCCACGATTGGCGTAGCGCTATCCCTACCATACGCTGCGCCGATCCATATGCGCCGTGCAGTAGGGACTACTGCATGAATCAAGCGTCCTCAAATCTAGATACCCGGTGTATTAATCTCATCGAGAGTTATGACCGAAGAAAACGAGTGTGATACGTGGTGTAAGGAAATAATTTGATGATCGGATTTGAGTCTCTCAATGTTTAACGAGAGTTCAAATTCGACGATTCTCTTTACTTTTCGATTTTCAATGCACCCGAGTCATTCCATTTGAACCAAGAATCGTTAGACCACATGGTGCACTTGGAAACAAAAAGGACGTATCGATTTTTTTTTTTTCGATCCCTAGTAGCATGAGAAACTCGTTCAGTGAACTTTCCAAGTAACAATTTGGATGACGCATTGCTCGAGCTTTTGTCGCTTGCGTAGCAAGTCTTCCACCAACGCAATAAATACACATATACGTATGCAAACGCAGGGTGCTTATCTATGTGGCATTATGCTGGTGGTATCTATGTGTTATTATATTGCAGGCACAATGTGTACCATATATATGACTCAAGTTCTATATCGACTCACGTATTCTTTCGCTTTATACGTTGCAGTCGGTGCGATGTACGTATGCATGCTGTACGCCATTCTTTTTCTGAAGCTGTGGTCGTACGTGCAGGTGAACATGTGGTGCCGCATCAGCAGCATGAGAAATTATTCGTCACACGGCAAAATGAGGAGGCAGTCAATGTCGTACAACAATCTTCAATGTGAGTATAAATATAAATAATAATAATAATAATAATAATAATAATAATAATAATAATAAAGAAAAAAATAGATAAATTAATAAATGAATCAACGGTGTCTTCGAGGAGACTCGGAAGGCTTTAAGGAGGTTTCTCTTCTGTTATATCGCTATGTAGTGACATCGGCTTGAAATTTTTACTATCAGTGTTTATCCTCTAAGGTTCGTTGTATACAATTATTCAATGAGAAAAGGAGCCTTGTTGTCGAGATATTGAATGTTAAAAAAAAAAAATTTATTCAATATGGATTCTTATGGCCACACACAAAAAACAGGTCCTAATTGTTCTACGATTCATGAACCTAAAATGCCTGCACCTTTAAAAAATATGACCTAATTCTACATGTAAGGAAACCGTGTGCAAAAGATGGCCTCAAAATCAGAGGCATTTTTTTCCAGTAATTAATTTAAACTTATTTATAAGTTCGTAAAAAATAGGCTTATGCTGTCGATAGCAGACACCGTGGACAATTTTTCCCAGCTGAACTCGTCAGATTAGAGTTTTTTTTTTTCGGAGGTCGTGCACAAAATTTTTTTTATGCAATATCGAAGGCAAAGGCGTAATTTTATTTTTGATGGAAGGTCCGTAGCATGCTATGCAGGGTATGGAATCAATCGTACGTAATATCGATACATGCTGGGTCGTACCCTTCCATCGAGTTCTGTTCACATACGCAAGAAAATATGGGAAGAGAGAGAGAGAGAGAGAGAATGCATGAAGTACGATTACCTAGGGAAGGATGGCCGGGGGAATAATTTCCACCCAATTTAAACTCTCGATCTGCCTTGCCTCTATTTCCGGCCACGGTACCGGGGTTAGATATCGATTATTCAGTCCAGCCTGGCAAAGTCAAATTACGATCGGCCTTTCCCCAATCAACCCCCGGCTGACCTCATACACCTTCTCGTTTTGCCTGTGTATCCTGCCCTCACCTTTCCAGCCCGTTATGACTCACCTTTGCACTTTAACCGAATATCAATCTAGAAGCAACGGTGACTGCGATGTCCGGCGTATTTTACCGATTAAATTATTTTCGTCCTAATTTTCGACTTCTTCCGTTCAAATCGCTTAATTGACGTACAGAATAGGATGTCAGGGAAACAAGACATTGACACATATATCACTTTACCCAATGGTATGTAAACCATATTGGCAGATCAAGCCCACAAGGTCTATATGAACCCTAGCAATTCAAAGTATAACAAGCCCTATATGAACATGAGTGGAAGGGGAATCGAGTCGACATTAGTGTGAAATTTGATACTTTCATCGACTCAACACGATTACTCGTTCGTCGTGTATCAACTCTTTCGTTTGCTGAATTTTCGATAAACGTGAGCCGGAAACTTGACGCTGAAAAAGCTAGGCCCCCGAGCCTGCCATCCTCCAGCAAAAGGTCATCACGCGTCAATGAGATACGCTCGAAGGGCAATGCCTTTGCGAGAGTCCGCTAGGTGGCTTTTTACGGAGCTTCTCCTAAAAGTGACTCGCCTGAGCCCGCTTATAAGACCAAGAGCGTTGAGAATCGCTGGACTTTCATCTCTCTCTCACTCTCACACATACACACACACACTCTCTCTGTCTCGATCTCTCTCATCCAAACGGTCAATGCGATTCAGCATTGAAAAATAATTTAGGCACGAGTCCAAACGTCTACCTTACTTGGCTCATGTCTGTCAAATTTTGCGGTAAATTTCTCTGAAGTGCAATTCTAATGTCCTGCTGTATTACTGTCTCCTTTGGTTCGTTTTATTACGACTTTACGTTCAAGTCTTACTGCAAATCTACGAATAAAACCTATTTCGGTGCAACGAAGCCAAAAGGCATGAATTGTTTGTCTCGTGATTCTTTTTCCGCATAGCTACGTAATATATATATACAGTCGTCATTAAGGAAAGCTATTATGGATACATGTGCACAGTTCGTTTCAGAACTGAGGAAACTTGGGACAACATTGGTTAGCTGCACGAAATAATTACTTTGTTTTTCTACGATGTTCTATTTTGAATTGTTTTTGAGCAATCATTCAAATTGACGAAACGAATTGAGCACGAGATGTTATATCGAGGACAAGTTCTGTGATTGCTGTTCATAAGTAAATTGAAAATTAAGACAAGTTTTACATTCCTTTACTCGATTTATAAACAACTTGGGCTCAAGTCATTTCTCCACAATTTTTACTTAACTCGTACCCACGCTGTACAAATTTTCATGGAACAAAAGATTAATTTGTTCGAAAAATACATGAATGTTTCCTAGATGAATTATTCCTAGAAATTAACTCAACATGGAAAATTTTGCAATAAAAGTAAAAATTCAGAGCTATCCAGAGTTGCCTCAGTTTTTAATCGATTTGTATGGATATGTAATCGAGTAACCGATACTTATAGCAGGTTCAGGCAGTCATAAGGCACGACCGATATTTCCATCCCTTGTTCCGCCTTCTCCATTTCACCTCACCCTTCGTATTCTCGTCATATTTTTCGGTTTATGTCGCGTGCCTTGACGTCGTTCTACTGTCCGATGAGTTTCTGAAAACATAACGTGGCTCTGGATGCTCCTATACGCCAACTCCGTACCTTTGGTATTGTACATGGAACTATCAGCCGCGTTCTTCTTTCCCGGAATTACCCGGCTTCGTCCTAAAGTCGACAGGCCATTTCTGCTTGCACGAACGATCCCCTTCGCTATACTAACTACTATACGACTACTATGGACTGCTATAGCGAGGATAGCTCTCTCTACCCTTCCCCTCTGTTTCTCATTTTATCATAGATTTTAGGCGCTTTTGCTCGCCGTTGCGTGCCGTTAAGAACACGAACGAGCCAGCAGCCCAGCAAAAAGCTCACAACTCAGGGAATTCCCTTGACTGTGTATATAGACGGGGTCCGGGCTCGTAACGCAAAGGCATAATTTCCCAGCTACGATCGCGTTCTTCCTGCTTCAATTCTAACGATCTTCTTCTACTTTCCGTGGAGTTTGAGAGGGCATGGTATATAATCCATCAAGAATATCGTCTGAATAAAACCAAGTACGGGGTTATAGTGCAATATGGGTTTGGCATACAAGGCGAGGTCACGGGTGTACGAACAAAGAATTCTTTGATGGCATATTGAAGAAGACGTTGCGCGTAATCATTCATTCATCTGCGAACTCATGAAAGTGAACGCTGACGTGTAGAAACATTTTGTGGAACGTCGAAGGTCGACTTTCAGAGGTATCATCGATCGATCACGTTGCATAGGAACGTCCTTACCTTCATTATTGCGCATATAATGAAGTTGTTAGCTTATACTTGAAGAATAGCACATATCATGTTGCATAGGAACGTCCTTAGCTTCATTGTGTTGCGTATAGGGAAGTTGTCAGCTTGCTTGAAGGATATGGCATATATAGTACATAGCTTGGGGACGTTATTCAAAAAAAAGAAAAGTTCGACCCTCAGCATCGGCTTCTCTTCTTGAAGTCCAATCCAATTGCCTCATCGGATTGTGGCAACTGAGCGAGAAATATATTTTGGTCCACTCGTGGCAATTGATTGGCACTTGGCTTTGATACAAAGTCCGCAATTAACGTAACAGGTCTTTTCGTTCGTTAAGATCGATCATTCACGAGACCGCCAGCAACATCAATCGTCAATTCGTCTGAGAACCATGCGGTATATTCTTCACCCGAAGAACACTCTACTGATGAAACGTGTCTCTTTTTTTCCTCCAAGGGCGGAAGAACGAAAATAAGAAGAAAAAAATGAAAAGAACAATCAAAGCCCGGACTCCGTGACTTTGTCGGAGGTTCTCTTTATACCTGTTTGTTTCGTTTCTTTAGCAACGTGATGCCGGATGCTTTGGATAGGATTGAGCCTCGTGTGCAGTACAAAGAGAGAGAGAAGGAGAGAGAGAGAGAGAGAGATAGAGAGAGAGAGAGAGAGAGAGAGAGAGAGAGATAGAGAGAGAGAGTAATGCAATATTTTTTTTCTCATACCTTCCGGGAATGTTTTGTGTATCATGCACAGCATCGAGTAACTGCTCGAGGTAAAAACTGGGCGGCAAGCAAAAGCACCAAGGATGAAGCTCGGCATACGTGCCATGGGAAGGACGAGCACGAAAGAGGGTAGAAGCATTGAACGCTGGCGCTGCAAAGCCAAATCCCTCCATTCTTTCTCTCTGTTTAACGTATCGCCTTCTTCACCCATGCGCCACTCAAGGTTGTATGTGTGTGTATTGTATGTGTGTGTGTGTGTGTGTGCGTGCGTCTGTTTGAACAGTCGGGATATAATTTTTCTTTTTTTTTTTTTCAATCACGCCCCCGAGGGCCCATCGTGTGTCCATGAGAGAGAGTCGTGAACCCAGTTTAATTTCGTGCTTGTGTTGGGTTGGGTTGGATCGGATGCGAAAGAGAGAAGGCCGGAGGCTTGGGAGAATACGTGTGCCCTCGGTGCTTAAACTCCTGGCCTCCCATCATGACCCAGCGGGCTTCATAGATTTTCAAAGGAGAATGGACCGAGAAGTGCTGGGAATGAACGGAACGAGGAGACGGAAATAAAAGTGAAGAGAAGAAAAAGAACCGTGTGCCTGCGGTTTCTAAACTAACGGCAAGTCTATGCGTGCATGTGTGCGTGTGAGTGTGTGTATGCGCACGTAGGTGTTCTCGCAAGGCAGAATGGCTTCAGAGTAAGAAGAATGAAAAGAAAGCGTGAAAAGTTCTTGTCTCACTGACTCTGTGGTGTGTAAGTAGCTGAAGACGTAGCCGCACGAGAGACAGAAAGAGAGAGAGAGAGAGAGAGAGAGAGACTCTCACAAATTAACTCGAACTAGCACAACCGACGACCGGGAGCTTTCTTCGTGAACGACCCTCGGCAATTTTCATTGGGTGCAATTCCCGGATGTCCCTAAATTGCCCTGTACGACTCGCCGAAGTGCGAGAATTCTCGGGCTCAAGGCTGAAAGTGGAACGACAAAGACAAGGGGATATATAACCGGGAAATGTCGATGCTCATATAGTTTATAACGGTTCAACGAGCCTGATTCAACTTCGTATTGGTAGCTCGATGTCTCGTACGTTTCACGAAGCTGCTCGACAATTGGTCGAAGCTGATAACGCTTTGGATATGTTCGAAAGGTGAATGTACCCAAACTTAAAAGTAAGGTGGCTCTTTTTGTTACATCCGGTATAACACTTGAGTTATCATTGTTGTTTGTTCTGCCAAGAAGCAGCTCGCAATATTAACATTCAGCCGACTGTTATCCTTCCTTGATCATCTTCCATGTATGATCTGACAGAATCATTCGTTACATGTCACGAGATGCACGATAAGTGGCACATTTACAACTCTATACCCGAAACTTTACTGCTCGATAATATCTCTACCAGAATCAAACCAACTCAAACGAGCCCCCAAATTACATGCCTACGACGGAACAACTCTATTACATCCCGTGCAGAAATTTTTTAGGGATACCCCAAGTCCGACCATATCCCGATCGGGATTTTCCATGGACTCCCCAAAACCGGTATCCCCATAGGAATCTATATGGTATCCGTTTCGTAATCGGATTGGTGGAAGTGACAAAATTTGTAAGTTACGGCGCCACTTTCTTTCAGGGTGTACCGATTGAATCCCGATCCGAAGCGCAACTGCGTCCCGAGCGTAGAAATGAATTGCAATCTCACGTTTGTTCTGAATCAGAATTTATTCATTATTATCAGGATGACAAGCTCCTCAAGACGAGTATCCTCCGATGATTTAATGGGATTTAATGGTCGTGTGGTCGTGTAATCGTGTGGTCGTGTGGTCGTGTGGTCGTGTAATCGTGTGGTCGTGTAATCGTGTGGTCGTGTAATCGTATGGTCGTGTAATCGTGTGGTCGTGTAATCGTGTGGTCGTGTAATCGTGTGGTCGTGTGGTCGTGTGGTCGTGTGGTGGTGGTGGTGGTGCGTATTCTTTTCTGAATTTTGGTTTCTCGCTACCGCTGCTAGCTTCAGCCTCATGTATAGTGTATAGAAGATATTTATAAAGTAAATGTACAAGCATTCGACAGCGTCGCGGTTAGAGCGTTAGTTCATTAGGTAGGCAGATAGGTAGGTAGGTTGTCCTTAAATCATTTTCCAGGTTAGCAAATAAATTTTCAACGACCGGAATCATCCTCGGAACAACAACAATCAATAAAAAATGTCAAAAACATTAATGTTCATAAAATATAATTTTTTTTGTCATTCATTTCGGGTCCAATACGCAAACGAAGGCTAGTGAGACGTCGTAGGTTCAAACCCCGGTGTCGACGTTTTTTTTTGTTTAAATTTTTTCTATGGCTCAGGTAATAATAAACAATTGCCTATAACCTGAATTGCGGAAGATAAATATTTATTCGGGATTTTATATATATGCCAGGTATAAACCACATTTTGATCGGGTTTTGACTGGATACCATAATTGGAATCCAGTCAGGGGTCCCTGTCGGATTCCAATGTGCAAACGTTACATTCAGTCATGGGATCTGATCCGATGACCAGCTGGATCCCTATCAGAAAATAGGGATCCTTCTCAGAATCCACCTGGATCCCGACCGAAATTTCTGCACGGGATGCGAGCAGCGACTAACATCTCTACCCACTAACGTTTTCATCCAATAAAATATCTGCCCAATGCGATCTCTACCCAATAACATCTCTACCGAATTACACACACCATCCAGATCACAACTCTCGGGCGTGGCTAATCGTAAGTTGCTTGGATATAACATATAGCGCGTAATCCGCGCGTAACTCGAGAGAGTTGTAGTTGGGTAGAGTTGTTAGCGAAGGTGCTATTCCGGTAGAGATATCATTGGTCAGAGATTTTGGATGCTGCTCGCGTATGGTAGGGCTGTCTCGTGGTAGACTTGTAATTTCATAGGCTTGTTCGGGAAGGCTCTGGTGGAAACGTTAATGCGTATAGTTTTAGGTGGAGCGTCAGGTGTGCCCTACCGGCGAGAGAAATAAGGCAATGTTCAAATAGCACAGTTATAGAAAGCTTGAGTTTCTACTGCACATCATATTATTGCACATAATATATAATGACGTGAAAGGAGAAACGCAATTTCAACATGTCTGACACCTTTGTATGTATATCAAGAGATTTGTAACCTCTGTCTGTATTTCTCTCTCTCTCTCTCTTACTCTCTCTCTCTCTCTCTCTCTCTCTTCCTCTCTCGGATTTAATATCGTCAATGGAAATTCGAGAGCAGGGAATAAAATGGCTTATCAAGGATGCGAACCACTCTCGAGCGATTTTCTCTTTCGGTCATCACCTTACTACGACGTTCCTTCATTTCCTTTCGTATCGGCATCGAATTTCTCCTTCTCTTATCGTAATACGATTAAGCTTTCCACCTTCAATCTATGCTGATTTAAACATTGCCTTGTGAGAGCTTTTCTCGACTGTCGTCGTCGTAGTCGTTTTTCAGCCTCATGCTGGCTCTCGTTCCTGGGTGCTCGTTCGATCTTACTTCAGCCACGTTCATGAAATAGTTGGGATAGGGGGAACTGAAGGTTGGGCGAACTTTGATTTGCTTCAAATTACCAAAAGTATTACCCAGCCCAAGCATCCCCTGCACGAAGAGCCGATGCAATTATCAAAGTTCATCACGGCGGGAATAAATTTATTTCTCGATCTTCCTCTATCGTCATTAAAATTGCAGTGACGAATCTATGAAATGGTTCAGTTCCGTTGGTCCGTACACACGTGACTGTTGGGGGCTATAAAACGACGTGCAATATAAACGTGTCAATGCGAAGACAGCAACGTGCCCAGACAACATCACGGACGCTGTATAGAGAAAACACGTGGAATTTCATTTGGCGGAATTCTTTGCACTCGTTACACGATACAAGCGTGAAAAGATCCCGTCGATAAAGCTCGAGGATAAGGAGTCTGGTATTTTTGCTGAATTTAATAATGAGATGGGAAAGAGAAAAATAGGTAGTGAGAGAGAGAGAGAGAGGCAAGCACTAGGCACTGAAATGATATTAGAATGAGATGCCGGGGGAGGCGTCTTATACGTGTGGCCCTTTCAATGTCGTTGAAACGGCGCGTCCTCCTTTCCCAAAGTATACGGTGTGTTTGGTTGCTCGGTCCTGCGATTCTAGCAATCCTGGCTTTCCCATATACCCGTTTTGTGAGCTTGTAAAGCGCTGAAAACGTTTCTTACATATATATATATATATACCTAGATATATGTACTTTTAGACAGCGAGATAGAGGGTGAAACTTTGTTCAACCGGGACTCGATCCAGAATCGCGATCGCTATCGAATCCAAACGTGTGTGTACACTGACGTAACTGAATGGCAAGCAAGACGAGAGCGAATCCGAGGGATATGGGGAAAGAGGGCCGGAGACAAGGAGGAAAAAGCAAGAGTAGAGGGAGAGAGAGATTCGCGTGAGGCACAGCCGGTGTACAGAAAGGCCGGGGCTTATTTGAATTCCAGATTGGATTATCTATCGGATTTGGATAATTGAAGGAATTCCATCGGTAACCCTTGGCGCTGCCAAGGTTTCCAAGCGGAAACCTTATCGAAGGTGGGCAGAAGGGAGGAAGAGTGTGGTACTCTCGGTCCTCTCGTGTTTTCCGTTTTCTCTCACACGATCACACATTCACCCTAACCTTCTCTTCTTCTGTCTCGCTTGAAACTATCCCTAGCCCGGCTTCATTGTTCTCGTGTATGTTCTCGCGAATACTTTGAGAATCGAAAGATACGAGAAGCGCGCCATTTTGGCCGCATAAAATTGGCCTCCTCCAGCTTCGATATCGTCATCAGAAAACTTTGAATATTTATTCGCACGTTATAAGATCTTTGAATTGATTGGAGACCATTGGATCAGTCGCGCTGTGCGTCATTCGTTGTGTCACTTTGCTTCCCCTAAGAGGAAGTTTTGTCTTCATGAAAATAAAAAGTTTCAAGACATTCATGTCAGATTGGTTAGGATAATCAAAAAATTACATTTATAAAAAAAATTCTGGACATACATTGCAAAATTCAAATAGTTATATCTCGAGAACGCCTTGAGTAATTATGTCAAAATTTTATGCATTAGAAACCCCAATAGTTGAGCCTTATAGTTTGTAACAATTTTTGTCAACGTTACTAGAAAATTTCAGATATCATTATCGGGATTCTGATTCAACAGTTGGCATCACGAAACATCATAAGAAAATCGTCTGCCAACTGGGAATTGGGCAAGAATAATGTCAAGCGCTAGGGCCTAAGTCAGTGGAATATTCGCCAACAATCCGCACAGCAAATTATCCACGATAGGGACCGTGCACACAAATGAACTCTCACCAAAGTGAGAATGTGTTGTCGCGTAAATACGTACATTTTACCCCGGATAGTGCTCGTTCTGGACTGCAGATGTCGCAACTGGTATGCATGTACACGAGTACATATTTTCACTGTCGTGACAGTGTATTAGTGTGCACGGTCCCTATAACGACTACTATTTCAAACAAATGCCATTCCTCCAATTTTTCTCATACAGCATGAAAACAATACTCTTTGAATTGGATTGATATCCATTCAGAGTTCGGATTTAAGCCGAAAATGTATTGTGCGTTAAATTTTCACATATTTTGATCATCGAGCGCTAGATTGAAGTCCCAAGAATTACTTTGACAATTTTCAAAGCATTCGGTTTCGTAGTTTTGAAATTCAATTTGTCAAAATATTTACGTGGCACTCTGTTTTACCATCACAGTCGATAAAACAGAGCTTGAAAAATGTCCTCGAGGGGAAATCTTTGAAATTGATTTATCTGTCAACAGCTTCCAGTGTGAACCGTAAAAATGGTCAGAACTCTGACGACGAGGATCACAGTGAGAGAGACTGTACGAGCAGATTGGTTCAATATCCGGACAATCTGAGACTCGGGGATCTTTGCTACTTTATTCTCGCACCTACGCTCTGTTACGAGCTCAATTTTCCACGTACAGAGAGGATTCGAAAAAGGTAATAAGAAGTTTCTATCTCGCGTCAGCTTCGCGCATATCCGGTGCATTCTTACTTTTTTTTTTCCTCCTTTCAATTTTCTCAAGAGGTTTTTTCGCGCTCTTCGCTGCTCTCTCGCTCGCCGTCTGCAGCTGATCAATCAGACCAGCCTGAAATGATTTTTTTTTTTTTTCCCCCCCTATCGCAACTCTCAAAATAGTCCCAGTCTAATTTTAAACGGCAAAGAGCCGAAGAAACGAGACGAAGAAAACCGGCCGAGCGGAGTAAAACGTTGAAGCTCCGGTATACAATTTCGGTATTTCTGAATGAGACAGCATGTGTGCAGTATTCAGTCGAGTTTTACCATTTCCGAGTGCTTCTAGCCAGAAGTTTGCAGCTTCTCTTTGCTTGGGTTTTGAAAAAAAAAAAAAAACCAAAAAAAAATATATATATATAACAAGCACGAAGGAGCTTTCGTTTCGTTAGCTGCCTCGTATCTTTCCAGTATAGCTTCTCTCGACCCAACCACAACGAGACACGCCATTCTTCTTCCTCAACGTCTTTCGCATTTTTTTCTTGCGAAGAGCTAAGACGGCCCAGTCAATAATAAGGACTGGCCAACCCAAATTGCAAAACATTCTGACTTCTCTTTGTTTCATCCGTTCTTCGACTGTGTGAGTTTGTGGCTTGTTCATTGAACGACACCAGCACTCGCTGAATTAGATTCGAGCGAAGCACCATTGTTGGCCCTCTTATGTTTGCAATCTGCGGCGAGACGACAGGCCGGAGGGAAAATGTTCACGAGCGAGAGAGTGAGACAGAGTGAGGATTACTCTTCCTCTTCTCTCTCTCTCTCTCTCTTTCTCCTCGCGGAATCCGGAAACCCTAGAGTGATGTATTCCCGCTGTCCTTCCGCTTTACTTCGTCTTGCACTTCCGGTAACCTGAGCGTATAGTCGTCCTATCGCTATATTACTCCAGCATGCATCTAGCTGCAGCTGAACCTCCTTCAGCCCAAACCTCTCCGGGAAATCACGAAGAAACTACCCTCGCGCTGTGTTTATCTCCGAGTGGGAGGAACGATGAGAGTGTTCCGGGAAGGAGAACGCGAAGAAGCGCCAAGAGGATGGGGAGTGAGCGGGGGAGTGCTGGCTGAAGCCTCGCTTGGTGCCTTCATCCGGCAGCAGCTTTGGCCGGATTCTCATGAAATCTCGGAATCTCTCGTACGTTCCACTTCGTCCACAATCTTCCTGTTGCTCACCTCTGTGTATCCTTTTTTATTTTACCAACGGAGAGATTTCGTTCCCGAAGCGAGAGAATTTCGAAGGAAGAAGATTCTAAAGTATGAGGTCGTAACGAATGATGATCCAGCAGACGGTGCAGATGGTCGAGCAGGCTCCGAACTTTAATGCCACCGGTCAAACAGAGGTTCTTTGTGTATCACTGCTGCAGGACACGGTTGTCCATTGACATGAAGTGTCGTGATATTTTTTTATAAAATAACCACGCAATGGTTGAATTTTGAAGAGTTCCGAAATCTTTTCGGCCTTCTCAATGATCTGCTCGTGTTCTTCAACGACATTCAACAGCCATTGCTACATTTATTTTCCTCATTGAGACAGTGACCTGCTCGTGTCTTTCAATGACATTCAACGGCCACTGATAAAATTTTGGTCCTCATTGAGATATATGCTTTGTCAGTGATCTTCTCGTATCTTTCAGCGACCCCCCAACAGCCGCTAATACAATTTTGTTCCTCGTTGCGCGACATCAATTGCCTATTCGTACTTTTCAACGACCCTCAAGAGCAACCAATAAAACTTTCATCTCTTGCGTGTTTCAGATTCCTCGTGAAGCGTATTTTCGAAGTATTCGTCGGTTGCCAGGTGGTGATGTCACTCTGCCAACAGTGGATGATACCGTCGGTGAAGAATTCACTAATTCCATTTTCCGTAAGTACACCAACTATTTCGTATCCCTTGGGCACCCTGACACGTACGCCACACGAGCCTCGAAGCCCATTATATTTTCGTTGGCATATGTAGCGAAGCCATAATTAAGGTCGACCATTTAGTGATCCTGTGGCTTATGGCTCTGCCTATGAAACTCTCGCTGTGTAGCGCCAACGCGAAATAACTTCCATGGCTGGGCTGAGACGCTATGTGGCACGAGAGTTGGGTCGGTTAAATTTAGGATGCAAAAAGGGTGGAGAGAGTGAGAGAGAGAGAGAGAGAGAGAGAGAGAGAGAGAGACCCGGAGTGGTAAATGGATACGCAATCGAATTCTCCGCTTGGCTACCCAACGTTACGTGTCCCGTGTGCAAGCAACGGTGGTTCGAAGCTTCGCAGAGTGGTTAATCGTGAATACGAAAGTTCGTGAAGGACGATTTTCGTACATCGCATTCCACGTTACCTTCGGATTAATCATTTTTATTTTCTACAAACAGGGGCTTGATGGTGAATAATTTATGAGCAACTGCGACGGTTCAAGCGCCTGAGTGTCTCTTGCTCGTATCGGGAAACGCGTGAAAACGTAAAATTTCGTCAAAATTTTGTGCAACGAAGTGAACCGATTGTTTATCAGACAAAAGTATCAGAAGTAAAACAAATTTTTTAGGACGATGTCCTAAAAAGTTACTCAAGTTGGCGGGACCGCAGGGAGTCGAGCTTAAGCCACTATTTTGGAAAACACTTTTTATCAAATATCTCGTGAACCGTGCATCGTACGACAAATATATAGTTGAGACTTTTTAACATAAATGCCGTCGTTTCGACACTAGCAGCGTAAACGCTTCTCTCTCTCTCTCTCTCTCTCTCTCTCTCACTCTGTACTTGGAGGATTTCTCGAAAGCCAGCAAGCCAAGCAAACGCCTTCGATGCAGCATAAACGTGAACGTGCTAATCGGGCAATCGAAGGGATATGGAAAGACCGCAATCCGGAAGCCTGTAGATTATAAATGAGGGGATCCACTGAAACGCGAATGAGCATAAGAGAGTGGAGAGAGAAAGAGAGGAAGGAAGCGAACATGCTGAAGATAAACTGGCTTATCTCACGATAAGGGTTGACGCCAGGAAGTTTCATACTCTCCCTGTCCGAGATTCGCGACCACGTGGCAATATGCGAAAATGCTTCTCGTGAGCCATGAATGGAGAACGAGGAAAAAAACAATAATCATGTTTTCCTCACGGTTGAATTTTCATCGAATTCTCGATAGCTTTCGTTCTTTTTTCAATTATATAGTTTTCTTGACAGTTTTAAATTGTATTCGATTGATATATCATTCAAATTGTCGAATTAGCCGTCAGTTCTGCAAAATTGAGGTGAATATTTTGACGTATAATTTTTTTTTTGAACGAGAGTACTTGAAGTACAAAGTACGTCAAAAGTATTTCAAGTATTGTGCTTAAATTTTCAAGTACTCGACCTGTGCTTCAAGTATTTTTACTTATATTTCCAAGTACTTTCCTGTACTCAAGTACTTTTTCAAGTACCAAGTATGAAGTACTTTTGAATACGTCTTTCTAATGCGGTTGAACGTATAACTCCTTCGAATATATAATTGAGTAACGTTCTGCGCCATCTTTTGGTTAATATTGCAAGGAATGACCGTTCAAATAAGGCTCACAAGCTACGGTAGTTACCGCGGTGTCACTGTCAATGCGTGGCTCCGTTTTTTGACAACCCCCGTGTATTATATTATTTATTTTTTCTTTTTCAAAACTAAAGCTAAATAAATCTATTTTTAAAATTATTTATAATTCTTCGTTTTGATATTTCTATTCCAATCTACCTAACCCGAGTGAATTGCACAATGTGAAAATATGTTTTCATACAAAAAGTACTCGAATAAAAGTCAAATGATTTTAATGAGTATGTGAGAAATCAAATACAAGTACTGGAACTTACGAGATACTGTACTGATAAGTACAGTAACAGTGCAGTAATAATTCATTATGAATACAGTACGAGTACAATAAAAGTGCAGTAAGAGTACAGTAACTGTACAGTTACAATACAGTACGGTACAGTTTACAGTACAGTAATAAAATATGGAAGCTGATGCCTCACTCACGTACATAACCGCCTAAATTCACGAAAGTTAAGGATGTATGAGCACAAGGTGGCGGGAAATGAGCGGAAACGAGGGCGCGGGTGAGCGCGGTGAGCGAGGGGCACGCCCGTGCAGAAATTTGTTAAGGATGGCCTTATGGAACACCAGGCCCTTATAAGGCTTAGCTAGGGATCCATAGAAAGGATTCCTTATTAATATCAAACGGGGGCCTAATCAGGACTTATTGAGGAAGCCTAAATACGATTTTTATTAAGGCCGATCAATGAGGGCCTGATAAGGGTTTATTGAGGAAGCCCAAGTATGGTCCTACTGAGGCAGATAAATGAGGCCCTGATAAGGACTTACTGAGGTAGCCCAAGTATGGTCCTGCTGAGGCTGATCAATTAGGCCCTCATAAGGACTTATTGAGGTAGCCCATGTATGGTCCTTCTGAGGCAGATAAATGAGGCCCCGATAAGGACTTATTGAGGTAGCCCAAGTATGGTCCTACTGAGACAGATAAATGAGGCCCTGATAAGGACTTATTGAGGAAGCCCAAGTATGGTCCTACTGAGGCAGATAAATGAGGCCCTGCTAAGGACTTATTGAGGCAGCCCAAGTATGGTCTTAATGAGGCTGATCAATGAGGCTCTGATAAGGACTTAATGAGGTAGCCCAAGTATGGTCCTACTGAGGCCGATCAAGGAGGCCCTGATAAGGACTTAATGAGGTAGCCCAAGTATGGTCCTACTGAGGCCGATCAAGGAGGCCCTGATAAAGACTTATTGAGGTAGCCCAAGTATGGTCCCACTGAGGCCGATTAATGAGGCCGTGATAAGGACTTATTGAGGAATCCCAAGTTTTGGAATTTATGGTTTCGTTAAGGCCAACAGACGAATGCCTTATTAGGAATTATTGTGGAAGCCCGAGTTTCTCAACTCATGGTCATACTAAGGCCGATCGATGAGGTCCTGATAAGGAAATATTGAGGAAGCCCGAGTTTTAGAACGTATGGTCTCATTAATGCCAACAGACGAGGGCCTTGTTAGAAATTGTGGTGGAAGCCCAAGTTTCTAAATTCATGGTCCTATTAAGGCTGGCCGATGAGGCCCCGACAAGGACTCATTGAGAAAGCCCAAGTTTCGGAATATATGGTCGGGTTAAGGTCTATAGACGAGGGCCTCGTTAGGAAATATTGTGGAAGCCCACGTTTTCAAACTGATGGTCCTATATTACGGCCGATTGATGGGACCCTCATGAGGAATTATTGAAGAAGCCTAAGTTTTGGAATACATGGTCTCGTTCGAGAACGTGGTTTGTTAATTAACAAATTAATTTTTTATTTGCTACAATAATATTTTTTAATTATTTATTTTTTCGTTTAATTTTTGATAAAGTCTTATTTGCTAATGAATAATATTATTTAATTAAAAATATAGAATAACCATTTGTATTACAGAGAAAAACGATACGAGGCAAGAAAATGAGGCGTGCAATGGAACCCGCGCGCCGATTTTAACTTTTTTCATATATTTTTCAATATGAATAAATAAACTGGTTCTAATTGACTTTATTTTTCTTTGAAATTTTGCAGGTTTTATTATATACACTTCTGCTACACCATATAAAAAATTTAGATTTTTATATGATCGTGAAGCTAGTGCTCATACATCCTTAATCAAACGTATTTTACCGTTCAGGCAATTTCAACGTGCGACATTCAGTACCACAGGATTATAGATGGTTTTACCAAAGGAATTTTATGTAAAGGGAATTTGGTCCGGGGATAAATCTGTTCAGGAAATTACAGCCAGGGATATGTCATCCACAGATGTATAGATTGGACAGCCCTTGATAAATTCTTCCTGTATGGGGATGCAAATAATATTTCAAGACTTCATCCGGTATCGCAACAATTCGTTTGCTCCGCTATTCCGTTCTACTTTAATTTTACGTTCAATAATTTACCTCGTCATTTGGAACATCGCAAACTAATTTTTCTTCATACTTTCGAGAGCGAACGACACCGGGGGAGACAGAAAGAGATAAGCGCAAAGTGGCGTGTACGCTTAGCTTTTATAATTCCTGAATAAAGATGCACCGAAAGCTTATGCAGCCGGGATTTTGCAGCTGATGGTCCTGTAGGGACTATCTCACGCTGGAATCCTCTCTCGATTTTTTTTATCGTTTTTTTTTTTTTACCTCCATCGTTTCCTCCTCGTCAAGTTTGAGCCTGAAATTCTCGAAGCTACTTCACTTCGCTCCGTGGGCTCGCTGAGTGCCTTTTAATTTTATTTATCTTTGGCCGATTGCTCGCGAGACATTTCCCCACGACGGTCTCTTCACCGACGGAGCGATGCCTTTTAAATGAATACAGAAGTGACCTAACGTCAAGTGGCGCGCGTATTCTGTATGCTTTGAAAATAAATATCCTCGATGTAAACAAATGTTGTTACAAGTAGATTGGTAGCTTACGTAAAAAGCTTGCGAATTGAAGAAAAAAAAAAAAAAAAAAAAAAAAAAAAAAAACTGACGAACAAACAGCGCTTGACGAATTTTCGCGTCTTCGAAATCGAAAGATTCCGCGAGAATATTTTCAATTAGAAGCTCAACTATATACGACTGGTGTGGATTTTTTTTATATTTTTTTATAGTGGAAGAAATTTTGGAAAATCTCAATTTTTTTTTGTTCAAGTTTCGACGATTTCTCAAAATATAAGATTCCAAGAATATTCTCTCCAAATTTAAACTCTTCGGAGTCTGTCGATATCAACGCACCTTATATCTTGGCTTATTATTATCAACCCCTTGTGAGTCCGTAAGGCTTCTCTGCCCTGAGGCAAAAATCACCCCCTGTTGATACAAACACACGTGTCTCGATCGATTCATGGCACTTCAGCAAAAAATAAAATAAAAATATCAAGCATCCCCGAACAATAATTCCACATCGATATATTTATACGTGTATCCTCGGGGTCTAGACTCTCGCGTAATTTTGTGATTTGGGAAGGGTGAGGCGGTGGATTCGAAGGGTCGCAGACGAAGGATCAGAAAATACATCCCGAGAGAGGTCCCAAGACGATGATTATAATAATAACAATCACAACCGAGTCTACGCGATTTCATTTTTATCCCTGCACCCTTTGTCCAAACCCACCCCTTTGGGCTATCGGTTGCGGCAACTTTGGGCAACGATCTCTGACGTTGATATTTCGGGACGGAAAAAATTCTCAAAGAACGAAGAAAAAAAAAGGTACGAAAGCCTCGACTTCGTTTTAACGAGAGAAAAAAAAAAAAAAAAGATGAAAAAGTTTGCACAAAGCAAACTTGAATAATAAAATACGAGCGATGTACGACACACGTATAACGTCACCTTTTATTTTTTTTTTATTTTTACTTTTCTATACCTCATCTCAGACATCAACGGGCTTGTCTCGAACTCTAGAAATTTTTTTTCACCTGTGTTGGTTTCTTTTTTTCCCCTTCTCATCATTCTCTCTTTGTCTGTCTTTTTGTAAAGAAAACAAAAAAATAAATAAAGAAAACAAAATAAAAGTTATCCATCCGTCTGTAAGGGTTGAAAGTGTAAACAGCCCCGCGGGAGCATCAGACGCGAAGGATATTTTGCCTTGCGCGATGTGACTGTTTTAGTTTTATTTGTTTTCATTTGTCATGAAACTGTAGCAAGATCGCATAAGGCAAGGGAGACAAAAAGAAGCGAGAAGGGAATGCTGTTTGCGAAAAACTTTACAAAGACTCGGAGGTATTCTAGACGTGCCGCGAACACCTGTCTCGAGCTTTACTTTTTCTTTTGTGCAGAAGAAAAAAAAAGAAAAAAAAACATAAGGATATCGTAGCTCGGATGCTTCCTGCCTTCGTATATTATTACAATACGAACAAAAAAAACAGCTGATATCAACTTGCCTGTATTGAAACAATGAGGTAACGGTGCACGAATCTAAATAGATACACGACAGAAAAAAACTAATTAAAAAAATAATAAAAATATTTTTTAAAAAAGTCTGAAACGCAACTGCATCTTTTTGATATTAAAAACCTCGTGGAAAGATTTCTCGTTATAGGGAATGTTTCAAACATCTTGGCCTAATTATACAAACATAACAATAATAATAATTAATAATACAAAAATGGGATCGTGACTGATTTTTCTCGACAAATTTACAGGAATTGACTGTGAATAAAATTGTTCTCAAAATTCGAAAATTAATAGCAAAGTTAACGCGAATATGTTTTATTAACATCGGGATGGTGGGCATTGTTGTTAGAGGACAGAAGATATAAGAACGAAATATATATACCCTGACTGGAATATAAAATCCCTCTTCAGGCTTAAACGAAAAAAATATAATCATTAAAAAGAAATAATATTTTAACAACTTATTCCCTGTTTGAATATCTGCTCGCCTGATCCAATCTTCGTTGCCAAACAAAAAAAAAACAATCGATCGGATGAATAAAAAAGTGTGGCATCGTTGTGGTTTCGTCTTGTGTGTTTTCTCCCCCCCCCCCCCCTCCTTCCCCTTCTCAGGGGTAAAAGTACATGAAAAGTCGGCTAGGGGATGAAAAATGTGAGAGTGCAAAAAAAAAAAACGAAGAGACATGGGAGATTGTGAAAACCATGTAAGGGCAAAGGGTCAAGGGGTATTATCGTCTCATATACCCGGGGCTGACTCTTCGCTGTTTTTCTCCCTTTTCATGTTACACGAGGAACGAATTTTTGCTCGGGATGAGTTATTTCTCTCTGTCGTTTGGCCTTTTCCTTTCGTCAGAAAATGCCTGAAGGTGATTTTACCTCACCGGGTGATCAGGGAAAGAGTCGTTGAACGTCAAACGGTGAAACACCGGATAAGCAATGAATTTTTCAGTAATTTTCCGTGACAAAAATATAATAATCTTATTGTTGATGAATTATTACGGAACTTTAGGAATAAATAATTATTTGATTGAACATAACTTTTTTCATGATCCAATAGCGTTTCATTGAAACAAGTGAAGAAACTTTATTGACTTTGTCTCGATTCCATATAGCAATAATAAAAATGACAATAGAGGCAGAAAAAAAAAATAGTGCAAAGTAAAAACAATCGAATACGTGATCGTGAACATAAAAGCAAACGATGACTGTCATGGGGCGTTTGATAATGAATCAAAAACGCAAAGTCTTTTTGTGTAATAAGATTTATAGGAATTTAAAAAAAAAATGTAAAAGATTGCTGGAAAGAAGACTTTGATCGATATCAAAATAATATATTAATAAGCATCGATTAAAAATTGATCGAACGGAAAATAATTATTGATAACACAATATTTTATAATGTAATTAATTAATAATAATATAATACGTATACATAATATATTAACAATATAACTTACATTGCAACGGTTGTAACGGAATCCAATGGTCAATCGTTAAGCTTTGTGAATCCTCCGCCATGTGGCTTCACGTTGATTCACTCTCGCAGTAGAAGCATCGCTGCAGCTTTATATGACCGCAATCTTTCCTATACCATCGCAATCGTCATTTCACCTCTACGATCCTTCGCTCACTTATAATCCACTTTCTTGTTTATAAAACTGTTTTTATTTTAAAAGCTTACCTCTGAGATTAAAAAAAAAGTCTGTTTACTAATATTTGGTATATAAATAGCCTAAACCAAATAAAATTGTTTTTTTTTTTTTAATTTTAACCCTTTGGTAATTTTTTTTACAATTCCTTACGAAAAAAAAACAACAGTCAACTACTCGAAACTTCGGGGCTTCTATGATTCTTTAAATGGTTGTTGAATCAATCATTCTTTATTGAAAAGATAAATTATTTTTTGCATTTAAAATCTTAATAATTTGAGGAACAAAATCCCTTTTTTTTTGCAACCGAAGAGACAAAAAAATTGTGAGAATAGCATGTTCTCACAAGGTTAATGGGTGTATACAGCTTAAAGAAAATATATATTATATGCTCTTACATACATATTATAATGGGAAAAATGTGCTCTTTGTACTTTTCTTCTTTGAGGGGGGCCTCCCTTCACGCGTTGGTTCGACTGATCTCTCTTGCTCAACGAGTACAAGGGAAAATTTTCGTTGATGCGAGCATCACAGAGGGAGACTCTTCCTCTCTTTACCCCCTTACTTCTCTCCTTTTTCGTTATTTTCCTTTCACTCCTGTCTCTCCTTTCTCGTTCGTACTTTAATCTCTCGTGATTCCTTTTTCACGAAACGCAACGCGTGCATTTTCCCACGCGGCTGATGACCTCTCTGTTTGTTTCACACTAACTCTAACGCTCCATTATCTCTCGATCTCTCGATCTTTCATTTAATTTTTCTTTTTTTGCGATGTCGAGATGTCCCTGTAAATCATAATTCTCACACCTTCATCTCTTCTATTTTATCCCTCTCCAAGCCCATTATTAACTCTCTTTTTCTCCATCAAGTTCGAAAGTATATTCAGTCTAATTACAAAGTTAGGTTTGTATCTTCGAGCGTTGTTTTGCAAGATAGAGAGCTCGTACGAACTCGTTCTCCCGACAAGCCCCCACTCCTTATTCACTCTCTCTCAGTCCCGCATGCACGCTCCCTCGCGGTGGCGTCCCTGAACTAAAGCGTCTTGTGACTCGACGGAGCCTTGCCATTCTGCTTTTGCTTCGTATTCTCGCTCTACAACCCCTATATTTTTTATTTTTTTTTTTTACCTAGGTGTCGTTTGTCCCTTCTCGAGCCATCTTTCACCCTCTCCATTCCGTGGAACACGCGTTTATTCTTCGAATTAATAAATTTCGCCTGGCTGTTTGTCTTTCAGAATATGGACGTCGCCAAAGCCTCGGAGCGTCTTCTGAAACTCGCGGTAAGTTTTTCATCGCAAATTTCTTTCTTCCTTTATCTGCTTTGTGACTTTGTTTGAACATGATTTTCATTTTATATAACGTAAAACGAAATTTTTTTTTACAACGGTACACACTTGTTCAGGTTACCGAGTACACTTTGATAACGTAATTTATCACAAACGGATCAGTTTTTTTGTCGATAGGAATTCCGCATTGTCTTTAGATACATTTTTGTACAATCCTATGTCCTGTGACCTTTCCAAGTACCGACGTATATTATCGCGAATTTTCTCCCTGTGCACTTTTAATTATATCTGACCTCCGATAACCTCCGCGGGACCTCGAACTACCTTCACGTAAACCCGTCCTACTTGGACTACGCCATAATTTCTTTCTTTCATTAACTTTTTCCTTGCTTTGTGAATTACAAAAGTTTTTTTTTTCCTTTCATGAGGGAAGGAAAAGTTTTCTCTCTCACGGTGCAAAGAGAGCACCGATGAGCCCTGAATCTTTCAGAGAAACGCAATTTCTCATTCGAATTCTCCGTCGAGAAATATTTGCCTGGCAATCGGGTAGGAAAAAAGGCATAAAATTCAATTTTTTTAATCCAATTTTCACGTTTGTCTCATATATCTTGGTATCACAGCCTCTACCGTATGGCGGAAGATTGATATAGTTCCTGTCTGTTGGGCCGCAAGATGTATATATATATAATATGTATACATTGCGTGGATACATATGGCGATTGCTCAGAGTCGAAAAGGCGTATCACTAATCTCTTTTCCGTGTTAAGAAACGTGTGATACGCTTTTCAGACTTTGAGCAGCCAATACATTGTGTAACCGTCGAATTCGATCAATGACGTGAACAGATGAGCCATATTGGATTTATGAATATTGCATTATCAGCACAGACGAGCGAGGCTTATGCATATTTGGTGAGGCACATTCACGGCAAGAATATAGGGAACAGAAAATTCGTGGCAGTCGGGTTTTTCGTTGAAGCAAAATTTCGCGAGATCGTGGCACTGGAGAGTTCAAACAGTCGTATATTTTTAATTCCCGAATTAATTTTTCTGCATTCAACTGAATGAGGCTATGTCTTGTTGTCCCGTCATTTCTCCAAAACGGTGAAAATCTCCGAACTCTTGACAGGGAATTCTAAGACTCGAGGATGTTGAATGTGGATAGAATATTGGTTAAGGAGCATTTATCTCGGGTCAATACTGAGATGAGTGACCACTTAGCGGTGCACTCGGACTACTGAGCCGACGGGTGGCACTTTTTCTGAGTTTTCAATGGCAATGGAAGTGAAACTGAGTAAACTGTAGCGACCTGTATGGGCCAGGTTTTCCGCAGTTTCCCTGTGCCCTCATGCAAATAAGGTACATCAGTGCACTAGGTAGGAGTACTAATTATAAGGGTATTGATATACTGATATAGTGAGCTCAAAAGATTGTCCCGAATGTATAGAAGAATACTCTCATTGGGGTCTATGGAAATAGAAAAAGTCAAGTATAGTGAGTTTTATACAGTTTCCCCGTGCCCTCGTGCAAATTCTAAGCTAGTGAAAATGGTTGCTATTATTGCTGTCAATAGCTGAGGTCACGTTTCGAGGAGCGGCTATGGAAAATTGTAAAAAAAGGTTAAGAATAAAGGCAATGGTCATAAAAAGATATCCACAAGAGTATCATCATTGTAGACGAGAACGAAGGATCCGATGATTGGCTTAGTTTCCAATTTGAGGGAAAAAAATAGTCGAAAGGTCGGTATAAGAAATCATGACCCGGGGGGTAGGCACAAAGGTACTGGAAGACTTTGAGGAAGCCGGGGTTGAATTAGCAAAATTTAATACACTGAGAGGGGGGATGCCTCGGGGCGTGGAGACTTGACCGCAACCTTTGTATTCGCAACATTATTAAGTCTTTTGCTGCAAGCACGTGAAAGGGAGCTGGACGAGCGACGAGAGGGAGGAGGAGAGTTACTACCGGCAAAGGGATGACGTGCTGACAGTACAGGGGTAGTGCGCCCTCGAGGATGGCTTTCCTCTGTCTCAACGTCGTTGTTGCTCGATGAAAGGGGACGAGAACGTGAGCTTTAAAGCGATGTAACGGATAGATAGATGAAGATGAAAGGGGGAGTAGCGAAGGAGAGATTAGTGGAAAACGAGGAGGGATAAAATGGCGAGGAAGCGCAAAGGAGAGGAGGTGAAAGTCGTCCGTTGGGCATAGGCGAGCAAACTGAAACGAAATAACTTCGAAATTCTTAGCGTAAGGCAAAGATAGCGGGAGCTTCGTATCTCTCTCTCTCTCTTTCGTCTTCGTCTACCAACCCCGTCTCCTCTTCGAGGTCCAGGAATTTCCACTCTCTCTCTTTCACTCACACACACTTTTTCCGTCTCCTTTTTTCGTCTGTTCCCACGCAAGCTCTCTCTCTCTCTCTCTTATCGTTATTTCTCTCCTATTCTCCCCCTTTTGTGCTCTCCTTCTCATTCTCTCTCTCTCTCTCTCTCTCTCTCTCTCTCTCCTGCTCCTGCTCCTTTCATGTCTCTCTAGGACTATCACTTTCACTCCCTTTTTCTTTTCGTCTCTATTCTTCTTTCAGCGGTGCCCTATATCGTTTTCTCGCTTTTGCTCACTCCTCTCTCTCTCTCTCTCTCTCTCTTCTTTCTTTTTTCTATTCTCACTCCATTCTGTTTTCTTTCCATCTCACTCCGGTGCACTCCCTTACTCTTGCCATCGTGTTTCCTTCCCAAAGAGTTCTTTCCGCACCGGATGTTTCGCTCCTCTCCCTATTCTCCTCCACCGAACGGAACTCTCGTTCCACCTTCTCCAGAATTCCCTTTCTCTGCTTGTTTTCATCTCCGACTCCTTTTCACCCTTCTCTCTTCTTGTACGATTTCTCTCTCTTTCACTCCCGCAATACTACAGCATAGCTTCGAAGTTAAAGCTCAAAGAAGATTCCCGCCCCCTCCACCGTAACAATTACGTGTACCTCCTCTCAAAATAAGAGACCCTCTGTCTCTGTCCCTTCGTCGTTCATTCCGTCTTTTAACAATTATTGAGAAACGGACACTCCCTCGCGGAATTTCCGGACTCCGGAGTTTCGGCACAGGGGCGAAAATTAATTGAGAGCGATTGTTCATCGTCAAGCTTTGTACATCGTTGGCGATCGGTTGAGGTTTTCTTTTTTTACATTCCCCCATGATATCGAATTGTTTCGTAGCTCCAAGTTTTTTCTTTTGTTTACGATTCTCCCTAAACTTACGTGCTCGATCGATTGGGATATACAGGGAGGAGAATATTCGTAACGTATATTTGCAAATGGCAATAGTCTAGTTTCGTATTTTTTGGGTTTCATGTCGTGTATTTTCGTGTTTTATTTTTTCGACAAAAGCTTTTGTTTCGGCACCGAAAACGATGATCAGGCGAGGGAGCCTAAAAAATCTGAGGGGCGAAAAAAAAGGTCAAAAAATGAATTATCATTATTGGTGTTCAAACAAGCATATCTTTCTAGGGGGAAACAAATAAAAATACGAAATGTCCGATCAGTCATCCCCGTCCATGCCATTATTCATGATCCCCCACCTGATTATCCAACACACCGATCATCGAACGAAGATGAGAAAGAAAAATGAGTTTTTGACGATTTTTTCTTAACGAATTCTGCAACTTTTTTATGCTTCATCGCCTGACTTGTCATCGCTGATGCTAAAATGAAGGTTCATGTTCAAAGAGAGAGTAACAAAACACATGAAAATTCGAAAAAGCTCCTGAGACTGGACCTTGACATTATTGTTTATGCACACATAAGTTGTATTTGTTTGTTTTTTTTTCTCTTTCTCAGATTCCCAATCACCTGATGTGGCTCTGTTTCTTTTATCTGACATTTCACTCCTATCTTAATCTCATGGGTGAATTGCTGCACTTTGCCGATCGTAATTTCTACAGCGACTGGTGGAACGCGAACAACATCGACACGTTTTGGCGAACATGGAACACTCCCGTTCATCGATGGGCCGTCAGGTAATGCTGAAGTGAAATATGCACACAAATATCCATTTCCCTCTTCCCTCATTCGTACCGTATCCTTTTTCTGCCTTTTTTACTTTGATTTTTCTAGAAATTCAATTTCACGAATTTCCTCACAAAGTTCAAGGACACGTTAATGGCGTTAATTTTTTTTTTTTATACTCACGAAAACATTTTTTCGTCAAATTG
Source organism: Rhorus exstirpatorius (assembly GCA_963564615.1). Classification (NCBI taxonomy): domain Eukaryota; kingdom Metazoa; phylum Arthropoda; class Insecta; order Hymenoptera; family Ichneumonidae; genus Rhorus; species Rhorus exstirpatorius. The sequence continues at coordinate 12,916,544 of OY751322.1, read as the reverse complement.
CCACGAGAACGTGTTTTATTATATTTTATACACGGACAAACTTGTCTTGATGTTTTTTCGTTATTTCGTCGCTCCTCCCTCGGAAGACTTTTCTTTTTTTTTCCTACCACGAGAACCCATTTAGGATGTTTTTTTTTCGACAAATTATACCTCATACAGAAAGCTCGCTCGATTTTTCTCATTCCTACGGAGGACTTTAACGCCACACCTGAACCACCATCATATTTTGTTTTCCTTCTCCTCCTGCACACTCCCCGGGTTTCTCGCGCTTTTTCTCGTACTCGACCGCGTATATATAATCCCTGAATGCCAGGAGACGCTTTCGCAAGGTGCGCGGAGACGAAATAGACGAGGAGAGAGAGAGAGAGAGAGAGGAGTAATGGAGGGAGAGAAGGGGAAAAAAAGAAGGATGCTTGGAGAACGGTCTTTCATTGAATGGCTCCCGTCTCGCATAGAAATTTTCTCTCGTCATGGTGAGATGAGACCAAGTTTGCGAGAGAGACAGAGAGAGAGAGAGAGGAAAGAAAAGAAAAAAGATAAAGGGAGAGGGAGAGAAAGTGGAAGAAAAGTGTATCTTGGTGCGGGGAGGACACGGTCTCGATTCAGAAAAACCTTTGATCGAGCCTGAGCCATCACCCTCTCCCTGCTCTCCTTCTCTTTTCCACTCTTTCCGCTTGTTTCCTCTTCCTTTCACTCTCATTCCACAATATTTTTCTTACGAACCTCTTACGTGTGTACCACAGCGTTCTTGCGTCGTACAAACTTCGTTAGCGAGTGCTCGCTTTAAGAAGATTTAATTACATTTTTCCGCGCGATACTCGGCAGCGACCCTCAGGCAGGAAACTTGCGAAATACTGGTCCGCACTCTTCCGGTGCAACCGTGAATGCACGAGCAGGAACGTGAGTTAAAAAAAAACAAAGAAAAAAGCAGCGAGACAAGGTACCGCGGGTAATCGTGTAGAGGATACGTAAAAGTGTAATTTTTCGGAAAAAAACGACAAACTTGCGAATCACGTGCTCTCGGATATTCTCGTCACTTCACGGGGTTAAGCTGGTAAGAAAATTTTGAACTAATGGTGAACACAACTCAACCGATACATGATGATATTTTTGTGTCAATTATGAAAATCATATTAAGAGTTTTATAATCACATGATACATTTATCAAAAAAACTTTCAACCCTTTTGAGGTTAGCCGTTGCTAAATATTAGTCCAGTCATTCTAGTCAAAAAAGTAGGTTCGCAGTGCAATCTTCTGCAGAATTGATTTTGCTTTTGGAAAAGGTTCCCTCGAACTTTTTGAAAAGGTTCCCCGGAAAAGGGTGTCCCTCGAGTGTAAATTCAAGTTGGCGAGACGCGGAGGGTTAAGCTTAAGCTGCCATCTTGGAAAACACTTTTTATCAAATATCCCGTTAACCGAGCATCGTAGGACAAAAATAGTCGAGATCTTTTTTATAGACAATAAAATTCTCTGCAACTTTTATCCGAAATTTTTTCCTGTATAGTGCATAGTTTTTTATTTATAGCGCAGCAAACTTTTCCAAACATCACCATTTTTACTGTATTTAGCCACAACCACGTTTGGAAAAGTTTGTCGCGCTATAAATAAAGAACCATTTACTGTACAAGAAAAAGTTTGAAACAAAAGTTTTAGAGAATTTTATTATCTGCAAAAAAGGTTTCCACTATTTTTTATCGTACGATGCATGACTTACAAGATATTTGATAAAACGTGTTTTCCAAGATAGCGGCTGAAGCTCGAACCCCAACGTCCCGCCAACTTAAATTTACTCTCAGAAGATACACCCGAACCCTTTCCAAAAGCAAAATCGGCTTTTTCATCGTCGTTTTGTTTACATTTGTTTCGAACGTCGAGCGGATGCCACGTCTCGTCAAAGCTGTAATAGCAGCGAAAGGTGGCTTTTTCGATGAAAAGCAGTGTAGATGAGGTAAGAGACCCGATTTTTTACGATAAAAAAAATATTTCGTTGATTTAAGAAAAAATTTTGAAAAAAAAATTTTTTTTAATTTTTGAAAAAAATTTTTTTTTTCGAATTTGTTTTTTTAATTCTTAAAAAAATGTGATACATCCAAAATGATTGTATGTAACTTTTTAACCTCTTAGTAATTTTACGAAAACCCAGTAGTTTCAGAGTGAGACTACCCCTTATAAATATGGTCGTTTTTTGCAAAAAGTTGAATATCTTTGCGAAAAAAAATCGTAAAAAATTTTCCAAAAATTGAGATTGAAGGTTGTACTCCCCACTTCAAGTTTTTCACGGAAAAAAAGTTGAAAAATTTTTTTTACGAGATATGCGGGAAAATTTCCACCCTCCAAAAATAGCCAAAAAATGACCATCTTTCAAAGTGCGTACCGGGCTCAAAAAAAATCGCAAAATTTTTTCCAAAAAAGGTACACGAAGCTAAATATGTCCTTTTTAGAACGCCGCTTGGAAAATTGAGATATATTCATTTTTCAAAGAGCAATACAACTTCTTGTGTGGCTCGGATCTGAGGCGAGTGTCCCCATACTTATGGACGGTAGTGTACCTATAAACAACCTATACAAATCGTTGATTAAATTAAAGCCAATCTGTTCATGAAGCAAAGGCACGGCTTGCCGAGTAACCTAATGATGATCTCGATAATGCCCATCGTCAGTCCAAGTAGACTTTTAAACGTTTCTCATCTCTGGCATCTCTTAGCCTAGCATCTCTTTCGCCAACTTTCTACCCTACTTATAAAGATACCTTTACGTTTATAATACTCAAATTGGCCCTCAAACGTATCTTCAGGGTACCTGGCACACATTATATCGTTGTAAGCTCTTATGCGATACAACCTATATATCATTTGTAGCTTTAACATACCGAGTGGCCAATTAACGTCGATTCGCCAATGATTTTATAAATATCGTTTCCCCTATCGCCTTTCATGGATTTCGCCAAAACTCGTCCTCATTTTCGGTACGTTTCATGAAAGTCTTTATCACACTTTCGTCTCTTGCCAAAATCCTCCCCCTCTCTCTCTCTCTCTCTCTCTCTCTCTCTCTCTCTCTCTGTCTGTCTGTCGCCTGGGAACGAAAGAACCCTGTAGCGCCTGCAACTGGCATCAGGCCATGTTGCCATGGGAGTGACGACTCCTCGTTCAGGATGAAAATAAAAACGGATAACGAGAGATGGAAAATAGAGATAGAAAGAGGGCAAGGGAAAGAGAAAAATGCAGAAATGGAAACGAGGTGCGAGAACCAGACCAGATCTCAGCGAGCAGACGTGAGTCTCTCTCTCTCTCTCTCTCTCTCTCTCTCTCTCTCTCTCTCTTTTGGGGTAGTTTTATATATTTGTGAGAGAGCGCATAAGCGAACGGTAGAGCCTCCTTTTCAGCCTCTCGTAATGGGAAAAAAGCGATACGCATCGCATTGCCGCACTTAATGCTGTTTATTCCTTGTGCCTCTTATAACGTCCGTAAAAAAAACGACAAATTTATATATTTATAGATTTATATATATTTATACGCGAGATGGAATACGAAATTAAAGAATTTTTCGCCTCGCAAGCCAGAAGGAATGGAAAATATAAACAAAAAAAGACGGTAAAATTTCAATAAAATAAGCACTTCTACGCAGAATCGTAATATAAAAAGAAATTGTGAAATTTTTTAAAATTTCAACTCCTTGAGGGTCTTTCGACAAATTTAATATCGAGCTTTTTCCCTATATTGTGAGGGTGAAAATTTCGACTCGATAGCTTCAAATTTGCGAAATTTAGTCCGTCGACTATATTTTTTAAGAATTCAAAATTTTCTAAAATCTGAAACTCTCAAGTGATTCTAGCCGAATTCAATACGAATCACTCTTATTCACCTAACCTATTTGTGTAAAAAGTTGCAGCTCGGTAGTCTCAAACTTACAAAAGTTAGAGCGTGCACTAAAATTTTTAGTAAATTTCAAAATTTTCCAAAATCTAAATCCTTCAAGCAATTTTAGTCAAATTTAATGATTTTGTCTCCTAGATTATTTATGTAAATATTTTCGGCTCGATAGCTTAAATTTACGAAAATTATAGCGTGGACAAATTTTTTTTTTAGAAAATCATCAGATTGTCTAAAATTTGAGCTCCTTAAGCAATTTTAGTCAAATTCGATATCAATCATCCTCGCCACCTGGATTATTTATGTAAATTTTTTTTACCCGATAGCCTCAAATGTATGAAAATTTTCTAAAATCTGACCCCCTTAAGCAATTTCAGTCAAATTCTATAACAATCAAACAAAATTTACGAAAGTTAGATCGTGCACAAAAATTTTTAGAAAATTTCCAAATTTTCTAAAATCTGAATCCTCTAAGCAGCTTTCGTCAAATTTAATTGAATCAATTTTACAAACGTATTGACCCTTTTTTAAACTTTCCGTGTTCACGCGCGACAGGCATCTTTACATACCGATCGTCGAAATGGGCTACGACAAGAATATAGCGAGTGGAACGGTATTCTTCATTAGTGCATTCTTTCACGAATATCTCGTGAGTGTGCCACTCAAAACCTTCAAGATTTGGGCTTTTCTCGGCATGATGGCTCAGGTGAGTCAAGTATACATTTTCCGTTGCAAATACATTCACTCAGATTCCTTTTTTGCTTGCTCCACTTACAAATTAAATTATGATTTTTTCATTTTTTTTTGTTCAGAAAAAAGATGAATTATTCCTTTTTTTTTTTTTTTGCGGAATTCATTACGTCAATTTAGCTCATAACGAACTTGGGAGTAAAAAATTTTCAACGAGATCTCTCGATTTAATTAATCAAGATTGAAATTAATATTTTTGTTTTTAAATGTCGAGTTTTTTTTTTCTGCCCGATCAGATTCCACTTTCCGTGATCAGCAAAATGGTGGAACGTAAGTTTGGCTCTCGATGGGGCAATATACTCGTATGGTCGAGTCTAATTATCGGCCAGCCTCTCTGCATAATGGTCTACTATCATGATTATGTAGTCACTCACTTCGGCGAGACTTTGCTCGAGGTACACTCGATGGTATGACAAACACAAACACACACACACACACACACAAAATTCATTTATCTCCAATATCGACCTATAATCTTGAATGACAAATGTACAAAATTGCATAAATAATACGAGCATCGTTGAAACAGTTTTTGTCGAATTTATATTTTTAAATCGTTATCGCTCATAGAAAAGCGTGAAAATTGAAAATGGAATGTTGACTTTTAGTTTTTTTTCCGAATTTTTACAAATCTCCCTCTTATAAGCATGTGGCTCTCTCAATTTTGGCTTTCACATAGAGGCAGATTTAGAAATTTTCAAAAATCACGGGGAACCAATGCTTCAATTTTCACTTCTTTTTTTCGTCTTATAAATAACAAAAAAAAGTTAGCCAGATATCACAACATTTGCGGAAGTTGAAGCAAGTATACACATTGTTTTTTTTTTTTTTTTTCAATAAGAAATTTCATAAAATCTCAACTCCTTCATTGATTTTTACAAAATTGAATATCAATCATTCTTCAATGACGAACCATGGATGTGAAAAAAATTTATCACGATATCTCAAATTTTTGGGAAGTTGGAGCAAGTAAAAAACGTTTTTCGAAAAATTGAAAATGACAAAACCTGAGTCATTCTATCGAATTTCATGAAAATTCGAGCGAATGAAAAAGGTAATCGTACTTCGATTGACTGCAAAATTTTTCTAAATATGACTTGTTAAAAAAAAAAAAGTTTCTCGCCCTACTACAGTGAAGTAAGTCAAGCATAGGTCAGCCATCAACCACATGAATCACAAAGTCAATTATTTTCAGGAAAAAATTAATTGTAATTAAATCAGGCCCGAAACACTTGGTGATGGTTCACGTTGTTGGTATGAATTCGTGATTGAGAATACTCAGAGTTGAGGAAATGCCTCGAGTGGACAACAATATATGGCAAAAATTTAATTAACAAGCAATAATTTCATGTCGATTTCTTTTTTTTTTTTTTTCAAACATATTTTTAATCAAGATTATACAAATTTTTCGTATAATTTCTCAGATATGAACTCTCTGCGAATGTATAAAAGTGTGAGAAAAATGTAAAAGGTAAAAGAAAAAAGTAGAGAGAGATGAAAAGTTAATGAGAGAGATAAAATGGTACTACGATCAATTAGTATTTTTGTTCATCTCATTGGGTGTATTATAGTGCCATTTTTGATATTTTTCAGGTGCAAATAAAAAAAAATTGCTGCCATAACTTTTTGAAGAAATTTTTTATTCTTGGCGAATGAGTTTTTATTCTTTTTTTTTTTAACTCGTCCTCTGGAAACGTGATGGAAGACTTGCTTTATAAATTGAAATATACTGCGTGTAAATGTGAATGTAGAAAAAAAAAATGAAAAAAAAAAAGAAGAAGAAGATATACGACGCGAGTTTGTAACAAATTTTTTTTTCGATATGAACGTTGTTTTTTTATGAATTTTGTATCACAATCTATTCTAAGGGTGAGAGATTTTCGGGCCTCGAGGGCTCGCGGAAGCTTCGTCCGTCTTATCGATTAAACGAGATATTTCTTACGACTTGTGTCACAATTTTTTTTTTGCATTTTCTCCGATCCTCGAATCCATAGTCCTGACAACGATAAAAATATACAGAGGTAAGTTTAAAATTTTATTCATCAATAATAATAAAAATAATAACATTGTGAAGGAAGACATTTTTTCAAAAACAATTTTTTTTGACACACGTGGGCCAAGGGAAAATATCTTTGAAATTTAAAAATTAAATGATAGTTGGAATATTTCTTGAAATTAAAAATTATCGTTACATTAATTATTATTGAATCTATTTCAAAAACTCTGCATTTTGAATAAAAATAATGAATTTACCTCGTCGAATTTATTCGGAATTTTCAAAAACCTCTTAAGGGGCCCTTGAGACGTTTAATTGCAACAATTTTTTTCATTAATATTACGATAATAATTATTTATTCCCGAAAAATGCATTTTAAATACAAGTCATAATTTCAATGGTTGTTCGTCATAAAAAAAATCTGTCCTCGAATTTTTTCGTAATTTTCAGAGAACCCTTGAGGGGGCCCTCGAGACGTTTAGAATGCAAAATTTCGTATTATTACTACATCAAACGTTATTTATTTTCAAAACTCGGCATTTCATTGAAAAATCATGAATGCAGCAATTTATAAAAATTTGTAAAAATTTTTTTCGTTTGAAACGACTGGTTTAGGGATTTAAAAAAAAGCTCGAAAAAGCACAAAACAAATCCCCCCCGAGCCCTAATCTTCCCTGAGGAAAAATGTTCACGTCAAAGGGCCTGATCGATTGACACGTAAAATAATTTGACTTACGCCCTTTTTCGAGTGAGCTATCCAGTAGCTGAGAACAGCCGAGGGTGGCTCAAGTGGCGCATGCTCGATTCTGCATTAGTGGTGGTGGGGTTAAAGTCCGAGAAGGGGATGAAAGAGAGAGAGAGAGAGAGAGAGAGAGATGAATTGATAGCAAGAGCGCAACACGATGCTCTCTATAAGGGCGGGTGCACCGCGACACAACTGCAGTTAGGGCCGCGCGACGCCCACGAACGTATCTCGGGGACCCTCGCGGCTCTTATCATCTCGCGCAACGAGTCGCGAACACGAGGTGATTTTCCTTTTTTTTTTTTTTTCGTAAAATTTTCAAATTTCAAAGTCACGATTAAATTGCGATAATAATAATTATTTTTTTTTTCATCCACCGATGAAACTGTGTGCTCAGTGCTCTTCTCAATCATATTGCTCAATTATAATTCCGTGTTTTCGTATATAAAAATAAAAAATAAAATAAAAAACCTAACGACACGTGCAAAAATTTGGAAATTTCGACGACGAAAAATCATTTTCGTCATATTTGTGATATCTGCTGAAGGATTTAAAGGTAGGATCTCAATACCCTTTTCCTCAAATTCTCAAATCTATCTCATAAATTATACTTTCGTTAATCTTCGATACGAAATAAAAAAAAAAAACACTATTAAGTTGAAATTTCTCGTAAAAAAAAAAAATTATTAAAAAGTAATTTTGATCCTGTAAATTTTTTAATTAATCCCCTCGCATCATTTTTTTTACGAATATTGTAAATTACACTTTTATCAGAATTTGCCACATTGAAAATTTTCAAGAAACTGTCAGGATTTTTTTTTAAATCTACCACGTGTTTCCTTCACTTACTATTGCTTACTTTTTTTTTCATAATTATGTAAATTTCACTCTCGACAATCATCTCTCCGCGAGCTACAAAATGCAAATTTCGTAAATCGAAAATTTTGAAAAAATCGCTTAAATCGAACTTTGATTTTTCAAATCTCACGCACTTTTTGTTATTTTTATTCCCTCGCCGGAGTTGCCAAATTAATCCCAAAAAAGTTACGTGCCGTGCACGTGGCACGTGACTCAAAAAAAAATTATCAAAAGAACTTTGTGATTTTTCAAATCTCGCACAAATTTTAGTTCATCCCAAAATCGATTTTCAACAGAAAAAAAAAATATGTCTTGTAAATTACACTCCTGAATAACAAAAATTTTGACAAACACGTTGCACATTGGAAAATCTGAAAAATCGTTTCGACAAATTTTCTACATTTTTTTTTTCATTTCACACATTTTTTAATTCATCCCCTGATCAATTTTATCGTTCAATCTCACAAATTATACTCATCGTTGATCGACTCGTTGCACATAAACTTTCGAAAAACTGTTTTGATCAATTATCATTCAATTTTTCAAAATATCACACAGGTTCTTTTCCTCACCCCCTCGATCATTTTTTTTTTATTCCCTCAAATTTCGTAAATTGTCCCTTTCATAAATCTATCCCAGAAAATAAAAAATAAAAATAAAAATTTCTCACCCACAATGCACTTGAGCTTGAAAATAAATTTTTGAATTTAAAAAATACCGCATTTTACATATTTGACATTTTATTTTTACAATTTTTTTTTTCCCGAGTACATCCTGAAACGAAATAGCCAAAGGGGTTGCAGTACGTGTATGCACGGACAGTGTACAAATGCATATTGAAAGAGGTAGAATGATTGACTGTAGAAACACAGAGAAAGAGAGAGAGAGAGCAAAAGAGAGATAGTTGGAGAAAGCAAACACACAACCTAATACAGCACACAATTTCGCCACCGTTGCGAATTGAAGGACCCGATAAATGTTGAAACGCTCGTCACTCACTTGTGTGGATGGTAAACCAGTACCATGTAACCCAAAGTTTATATACCCAAAGCACACAAATCCAAAAGCACACAAACATGCATATGGGATATTTTGCTTAAAATAGGACATTATTTCCCCCCCCCCCCCCCATTTTCCATTTTGTTTCTAAAATTACTCTTCCATCATACAATTGTAAGATGTACAATTACAAAAGTAAGATGTACAATTGTAAGCCAGAAAATATGACTTGACAAATTAAATAAAAATTTTGTCAAATCTTAAATTTAGTCTTTCCACAAAACGAGAACGTTCTTACGATTAAAATTTGGTGGTGAAAATAAATTTTTATTTTTCTCCCCCCGATGTATCCTTGATCCAGATTTTGTGAGATCGAAAAACTAAAACATTGAACGATAAAATTGTAGTTTTCCATGGAAGAATTTTTTTGATTTAAATTTTGGACGAAGAGAGAGAGAGAGAGAGAGAGAGAGTCAATTTTGGATGAGATTGAAAATCATGAATTTATGGAAATAAAAAAACGTTTCACTAAGCGTGGAATACCCGGTGTTCATGTATATATGTATGGATATATATAATTTTTTTTGCATACGTATATGTACAGCAAGCTCGAGCTTCGAATGGTTTCGGGGGTCGAATGTATATTTGCTCGTGTCTCGTGTAACTAGTTTCCGTACAAATCAAACTCGGCTGAAACGATCGCGAGGATAGAGCAGAGGAAGGATTGGCAGGGGTGGAGAAACGAGATCGTGGACCGATGTATTTACCCTCGTCAACGAGACTACTCGTCCCACGAAAGCCCAAACGAACACCGTAACAATCGATTTTAACCACCCATGGACACATGATGCACAAGGCTGTCATTCACGGACTTTTATTTTCATCATTTTTTTCATCGTCATACAAAAGTATAGATTTATCGTGAAATATCTCTCGTGAAAACTGCGCTCTGCCGGGACATTCCAAGAGGTGCCTCATTCGACATTTATAGCGAAAAGCGAGATACCCACTTGGATTCGATCGTCATGGATTACATTTGTCAGTGTATTTCTTTGAGTGAAAATTTATTTAGCAGGGACGTGAGAATAAAATTATAGCTGGATTCAAGACGAATCTAATGGGGGGAAAAAAAAAAATTACTGTAGCTCCAAAAATGAAGGATCTGTGAGACTTTGAAGTAGATTAATTATTGGGCAATAAATATTAACTATGATTAGTATTTATATTATTGTTAAAATTATTATTTGTGAAGTAATTTTTTGTGTACCGATTAAAGATTCATTGGGATCTTTCGCTAATTAGTTTAAAGAAAAGTAGGAGCTCTGTTTACCGTACAGACTCTCCCTGCATGATAAATTGAGCTCTCAGATTCTTAAAAAAAAGTTTCGAGCTCGGAAAACACCTTACGAAGAGGTCGATCCCTGGCGATTGAATCTCAGAGGTACTTCCATTTTTGGATATAAATTTAAGATGCGGAATCCCTTAGGATTTTTTTTCCAGAATCCATCTTTTATGGAAATGTTCTTTTCAGCATAAATCTCTACATTCCAAGAGAGAGATAGAGAGAGAGAGAGAAAGAGAGAGAGAAAGAGAGAGAGAGAGAGGGGGGGGGGGAGAGAGAGAGAGAGCGATTAATAGATTGATTAGTTTATTTCATGCCTTGGTCAAACCTTAAGGCAAGAAAAAATATACATGATGGTTAGCTTATGTCAGTACTTGTCTAGGTAATGAACGATGAATATACTTATAATTTACGGAATATGCTAAATACTAATGCAGTGGATCTCCAAAGAGGTGCATCTTCTCATGACTATAGTATACAAGAAAAATGGTTAGGATATTTTACTCATTAACAATATGATTGAATTAGCCTCAGATATTGTGTGATCAGCTAACTTTGGACAGACTGTATAATTCGTTACTGGTCTAGCACGTGCCCGTGACAGCCCCGAAGAGATGAGCGAAAAATCTTGTTTTAAGAATATTTAGAGAGATGATAGAATAGATGCATGTAAAGAATGCCGAAAGTACACAGCTGTCAGATAGAAAGAGTTGCGAAACGTTGAGGTTTTGAGAGAGAGAGAGAGAGAGAGAAAGGTTTGGAAAAAAATAAAAGCACAATGGTAAAATACGTTCTGATACAAAAAGTACTCGAATCAAAATCAAATGAGTTTAAAGAGTACGTAAGAAATAAAATATAAGTACCAGAACTTACGAGATTTATACCCGAAAACTTGAAAAGTATTTGATACTTCATACTTGATGTATCTCAAGTACTCGATACCTCAAGTACTTCAAATATTTAGTACTTCATGTACTAACTACTTGAAGTACTTGGTACTTCAAGTATTTACCGAAGTACTTGGTACTTCAAGTAGTTACTGAAGTACTTGCTACTTGAAATGCACGAATACTTCAAGTACTTACAGTACTTTGTACTTTGAAAACTTCGAAAGTACCTTGTAATTTCATATACTTTTCCCAGCACTGTTATTGTTATTATCATTATTATTACTTTATTATTCATGTATTATTGTGCTTCTTGGTTAATTTTTTTTTTATCATAAACAGTAACTTTTTTTATTTTTTATTACGAGTCAAAGTCAGTGTTTTTGTTCATTTATTTTCCTGGTCAGTCAATATTTCACTCTTTCCGTGGCTCGTGTCATGGACACTCGAACTTTAACCCTCGGTTCGACCGTTTGAATTATTCGACACTCGCGAGGGTCGCGGAGGGAAGGAAACTCCATGCCAGGTTACGTAATACGTGCTTTGGCCAAGGGGAAGAGGGTTATGGCTCGAGTGCGAGAGTTATTTAGCAAACTGCTCGAGCCTGGGGCGACAGCACACGCGAGAAAGCATGCCACTGGGGGCTGGGGGCGTCGGTTGCGGCGTTTGACCACCCTTATTCACACATATATATATATACTAATGTCACTCCTTGTGGTTAGATTCCAACTTCCCACCAGACCCCAATCCCCCTCCCCTCCCCAGCAGTCAAAATGGACATACTATTTCCTGTTCACACCTATCCATATTGTATCTCAAGTACCATTGGGATTTGCAATCGGAAAATTATAGTAAAAAACTTGTGAATTTTTTTTTTTTCTTTTCTGAAAAATATACTCCTATATTTGTAGATATGCCAATTGAGGTAAATACATAAATAATTCATTCATTCGTAATAATAATAACAATAATAGTACTGATAATAATATTAAATAATTGACTCGTTAGTTGATTGAGTTGATTATTAATTGAGCTGAAAATACTTTTAAAATATTTTTATTGCTTAATAATATTGCGAAGAAAAATACAAAATAAATAAATAATAAAACTACCTCCCCCAAGAGGTAGGAGCGAACTTGTTTTTCCCTTTTTTTTTAAATGAAATTCGTGTTATGTTCCTCGACGTTTCTCTCCAAGTTACCCCGCGGAAAAATCATCCCCCGAAGAAAGAAAAAAAAATTATTACGTCAGTCTGCGTTTATCCTGTCGCGAACAACGAGCATTTCCGGTTCGCAATTTTCTCTATTCAGTCGTGTCAGCAAAAAAAAAAAAAAAAAAAAAATCGATTACACGATAATTCGGTTTCCTTCATGCCCAGACATATTCTCTCACCCCCTCCTCGATACACAGTCTTTCCTGTTATCGCGTATATATATCGTTGTCAGAGGTCTCTCCTCTCGTTTATTCGTGAAAGATAAACTTTCTCGACAGCCCTCTCATGCACATGACAGTTCACGCTGACGAAAAGTATTGTCTCACCTGGAGATTCTTCCCTGTTTCTCGTATTTCTTCAACCACAACTCCATTTCAACGCCTACCCCCATGTACTTTTATACTCATTGGGGTGTCACACGTATCAAATTCTATTTTTCTTTCCTCATAGAGGAAGCTCTGTTTTGATGAAATTTTTTTTCAAATATTTCAATGCCAATTTATTCTTAATGTGCCGAAACGTCGAGAAATTACATTTAGAAAGAAAAAATTTTCGCACGTGTGTGTGTGTGTGTGTGTGTGTGTGGAACCCAAAATTGAATCATCTGTAACTGCATAACCGGTTGACTAATATTTGTTTATTTTTAATTTTTTTTTGAATTCTCGTACTCGCTTTACTTTCCGTAAATTTTGCGATGTCATTTCAATTTTTTTTTATGTAAATAGATTATAATTGAAGGACGGTTGTTACTGAATTTGGCAAAAATCGATGGAAGGTTTCGGATTTTATGAAATTTTAAATTTTTCGAAAAATGTCTGTGATCGCTTTAACTTTCCCAAATTTTGAGATGTATCGTGCCAATTTTTTTCTACACCATTAAAATCATCCTTCAGTAATGCTACAGTATCATTGAAGGATGATTTGAATTTTGCGAAAATCGATTTAAGGGTTCCTATTTTCTCAAGTTTTTCAATTTATCAAAAAATGTATGTAACAATTCTACATTCCCCACATTTTGAGATATCCCAGCTAAAAAATTCTACATAGATGGAATACAGGCGTGCATACGTAACATGCATAATTGAAAAAAAAGTTGCAAATTGAAATTTGTTCATTGGCTTCCTCGTAAATTTTCGCAATTTTATGAAGCTTCTTTTATCTTGCTCACGAAGATTCTCATGTGAGAAAATCAAAATTGTAAACATCTATTATTGCTATACGAGCTATAAGCAATGTGCAAGTATCAATTTGCAACTTTTTTTTTTTTTGACGACGGTTTTTCCATCAGTGTCATCTTTTCAAGAACATAATTCTCATGCATTGTATAGTACAGGGCACGTAAATTATATACCTATATTGTGTACACGTTAAATTTGCCTTTTCTTCGTCATCTTTATTCCTCGTTCCAATTCTACCGACGCCTTTCGCAGCTTTTTATTCTCATCTGGAAGGAGAGAACCAAGTGCGAAGTCGAATAACCTCAAATATATACACGCATATATGTATATGTATGTATATTGTATAAAAGCTTGGTGATAAAGACGCGGGCGTCGAAGCGAATGCAATGGGGATGAATGAAGGACAGAGAAGAAAGGGTGGATGCGACGCCAACGTTACGAGAATTCCTCTTGACTGTAGAGATGCCGGGGGGGGGGGGGGGGGGGGGGGAGCTGAGACGAGGGAAACGAAGGGATTTACCCGCGGTATTCAGGAGAAAATAAAGGGACCGCGAAAGCCACGTGGTGCAAAGAACGAAGCAGATCTCTTTGCCGACTGTATAATACAGAAAAACGGAAAGAGATAGAGAGGTAAGAAAAAGGATGAAAAGGAATATCACGTCCTTACTATTACATGGTGCTATTACTCCAGTCATTCTAGCAATTTTGTCTGCAATCTTCTATAGAATTGATTTTGCTTTTGGAAAAGGTTCAGGGGTGTCCCCTGAGTGCAAATTTAAGTTGACGGGACACGGGTGGTTGGAGCTACAAGCGAGATCTTGAAAAACACGTTTTATCCAATATCTCGTGAACCGTGATTCGTGAGACAAAAATAATAAAAACCTTTTTTGTAGATAATAAAATTTTCTACAACTTTTATTCGCAACTTTTTCCTATATAGTGCGTGGTTTTTTATTTATAGCGCGACAAACTTTTCCAATCATGAAAATTTATAGGGCCCTAAAGCGAATTTAAACAATCCAAGATTTTTTTTAATTTTCACAAAAAATGAGTTGGTTCACTTAAATCGCTGTAATATAAATTCCCGACGGTGTTTAGACCTGCAATACATGCTTATTCTCTTCGTAATCGTTCAAGCTTCAAAATGCCGCTTGGTTCATCGAGCTGGGTTGATTTTTTGATTTTTTACAGATTTTTTAAGTTGGACCATCGATTTTTGCCAATTTTTCCATACATACCCCTTGGACGAAAATTCGTCAATTTTCAAAGCGCTTTTTTGGGTATAAAAAATGCAGATATCAGGATGAATCTAACGGCATTCTTTAAGTCTACTCAAGGGCTTTTAAAAACACCCCCAATAAGTCAAAACTCGTCGATCCGCAGACGAGTTATGGGCATTTGAAATTTCGTGATTTTTAGATTTCCGAAAAAGTGGACAAAAAATTGAAAAATTTTTTTTTCGTCTTTCGCCATATTTTTAGGCTCTAGGCGATCGGAAATTTTCTGCTGATCACGAATCACATCGAGTTTTTCCTGGAATCCAAAAATTCGATATGAAAAGGCAAAAAAACGAAAAATTGCACTTTTTCATTTTCTGAAATTTTGAGGGTTCACTAAAATCGTTGTAACGTTCCTTCGCGAAAGAGATATGACTCTATTCAGTCCCTGTATCTCTTCATAATCGTTCAAGCTTCAAAATGCCGCTTGGTTCATCGAGCTGGGTTGATTTTTCGATTTTTTACAGATTTTTAAAGTTAGACTATCGATTTTTGCCAATTTTTCCATACATACCCCTTGGACTAAAATTCGTCAATTTTCAAAGCGCTTTTTTGGGTATAAAAAATGCAGATATCAGGATGAATCTAACGGCATTCTCTAAGTCTACTCAAGGGCTTTTGAAAACACTCCCGATAAGCCAAAACTCGTCGATCCGCAGATGAGTTATGGGCATTTGAAATTTCGTGATTTTTAGATTTCCGAAAAAATGGGCAAAAAATTGAAAAATTTTTTTTTTCGTCTTTCACCATATTTTTAGGCTCTAGGCGATCGGAAATTTTCTGCTGATCACGAATCACATCGACTTTTTCCCTGGAATCCAAAAATTCGATATGAAAAGGCAAAAAAACGAAAAATTGCACTTTTTCATTTTCTGAAATTTTGAGGGTTCACTAAAATCGTTGTAACGTGATTTTTTTTTAACACAAGCGTTAATATTTCAAAAACTGAGGGAAGTACATTTTTATAAAATTTGTACTTTGTTAACACTGACATTCACCATCGAACACCGTAAAAACGAAACTTGACGCTGGCAACACTTACTTGAAATGCGAAATAGTCGGCTGCACCGTAGCACCCTATAACCCGGTAAAGAGGAGCGCTTCGCTCTGGTATGCCGCTAGGTGGCTCGTAATAAAGTCTCTCGCGCAAGAGGCGCGCCGAGTCAGATCCTATAAAGCTCCCAGCCTCTTCCCCCATCAATTTTCTTATTTCTACCTGCCAGGGATGATTCGCAATCGGTACTTTCGTCAAAATTAATGATCTCATTCAAACTTCACATCCTTTAACTCCATTAGAGTTTTGATTTTTTTTTCTTTGCTCTATTCAATCGAAACTCTGCATGAAATTTTTCACGGAATTCCAAATTGCATGAGAGACAACGATTCCATTCTCCAGGCGATCAATACCCAGCTTCTCCAGCATGTGAGCTCTATTCTCTCCTCAAGGACAAAGCAGGATCTGACAAATCCTCCATATAATTCAGAGAAAATCCAAATATATCAGCCAACTTTTCACCACGTACAAGTGACGCTTGTGAAGTTTGGAAAAATTGTGAATAATGAAAAAGAAAGAAAAAGAAGAATCGGACCTTTAGCGAAACTTGTTCGAGTGGAAAGCAACCAAGCCACTATATACCGATGGTTATCTCTTTATATTGTATATAAATATAAAGCGTGTAATGCAGCATTCTGTGTCTCTATGAGACTACAAAAATCGCACCATTCCAGCGAACTCGCCCTTTGATTTATTTTCTCTCCTCAATAATTCTTCTTTTTTTTTTCCGGCTCCGCTTTCTAGTGCGCTCTTCCACCGGCATTCGCGGAGCTTTCATGAGCTTCTACTATCACCATCGTTTAATCTATCGTTTCTGCTGTTGCTTCACGTGTATATCGACTATGCTGATAGAGAAAAGGACGTAAGCCCACGACATTTTAACTTTTAAATCATCTGGGTTACGCCATTTTTATTTTCCAACAGTTAGCACACACACATATATATATGCGTGTGGGTATGTGTGTTATCTTTTCAGCCTCCCCGTACGTAGTCGCACATACACACGCGTGCACACTCATCGTCTTCCTGTATGCCTGCATCCTCACCGCATTCTCGTCGAATCTTTTTTATTTACGAGCCCAACTACCCGTTCGTGCTCAGGATTCCACATACACACGCACACATGTGTACTATACATTGAGAAAAGAGCACAGTGCAGTAGGATGAACATTTTCCAATATTTTTCACCCCTAACGGGTCGTGGCTTCTCGATCAAAATCACCGATGACGATGAAGGGAGAAGAACGATCCCTCGCGTGGGTTCATTTTACACATTCACTTGGGAATATGTACATTGTACATGGATATATATATATATATATATATATATATATATATATATATATATATACATATATTATAGTAAGGAAAATATACAGCGCTACGGCAAAGAGAAAAATCATCGAAACTTCTCCATAGGTCAATATTATATAATTACGCCGTCGAAGCTATGGTATAACGACAATTAGAAGCTCACACGAGGGGTGTAAAATTCGAAAAGGATTACGCTGCTCGGGCTTGTTTGGGTTGGATCTCTGATGCCCGTACATAAGAAATATTTAATTTGAGAAGGATGACTCATCGTGGGTTAGTTTAGGTTGAGTCTTTGACAATCCTATTTATAAGACGTGTCAAATTTGAGAACGATGACTTTGTTTAGGTTTGTTTGGGTCGGGCCTTTGGCACCCATATATACCGGTGGGTATCTAATTAAAAAACGGATGGCTCTGTTAGGATTAATTTAGGCCTTTGACAGCCGTACATGAGGCGTGAAATTTTATATTTTTGAGACTTTCTTTGAGGAAAGAAAATTTTATTCGGTTTTTCTTCAGAACCAACGGTGCTTCAAGTGGTTGAAAGTGAATTTTCGAGTACAAAAAAGAAGTAAGGTAAAAATGGATTACTCGCCTCTCCAACTAGCTCTGGCATGATCCTCAATGCACCAGGAAACTCTTTCGTCCCTAAACGACTCTATAAAAAAAAACCTCCAACAAAAAAGCTTTTTCCCATAAAAAAAAGAGTCAAACACCAGCAGAATTATAGCAGCCTGCGAAAAAGTTGCATGTGCCATGCACTCTCCATATCGCGTTGTGCAGTAACTTTCAGTTCCTCTGTGTACTATTTCGTCCTGGATTTATTCCCTCTTTTGCCCTATCCAGTCACTCTCTCTCTCACTCTCAACTACCCCTGGGTCCACAGAGCTACAGAAGCGCATTGCGACTGCAACTGCAGAGTCCCTATATACGTTTTTTTTTCCCTCAAAAAGCTCGAGAGCCACGACAGCGACACTGACATTTATTTTTATTCAATAATTCCTGCCACCCTCGACGCTTCCTTGCCATTCCCGATGGAGATCAAACAGTGGCCGATATACATACAGGGTGATTGAAAAAACTGAGTTGTCTCCCGATGATTGCATTGTTCGGCATGAAAAAAAAAAAATCAAGAATTTTATTTTCTAACTTCTTACGTAATTTTTCAAGGTTGTTGAAATCATAAATTCGATCTCAATGCTCGTCGCCAGTGGAAATTTTGAAACTGCGTACATTGGACATTTAAAAGGATATCCAATGGACATATTCGTGAAGCCATTATCTCGAAGCTGACCATACGACCGTTTTATTCAAGGGGTGCTATGAAGCTTTTTTGCTTATCATAAATAAATACTTTTTCGATAAAAAATATTCACAAACGTTGGAGATACGATCTCGTTTTTCTACAGAGTTTTTTTTTTTCTTTCGTTTGAGATAATTCACAGTGAACACTTTGCGGTAAAAAAAATTCAAACGGATTTAATTTCTCGTATAAAATGGCCGGATACTCGAAAGAACGATTTTTCCAAAAAATGTATTTGCAACAAAAGGGACGCGCAGTCTAAAGTGAGAGTATCGATTTTTAGCTTTAAAAAAGCTTCAATTTTGTGGATTAAAAACAAAACAAAAAACAACTATGCATAGAAAACGAAAAATCCTTGGCTCGAGGACTGCTTTTTTTTGTCTAAAAGAAGCTTTCAATATTTGAAGTAGATCGATGCGTATGCGTATGGATGTGCATATGCACAAATATATGATTATGCAAGCCACCGGTTTACTACCAGAATGGCCCTCTCGCGATTGCACAACCGTTGTTCGAGGGGGAAAAAAATAAATAAAAAAAAATAAATAAAGAGATTCGAGAGAAAAAAAAATGCCACCGTGAAAACGTGCCTCGAGAGTTTGCGGAAACGTGGAGAATTGAAAAATTGAAATAAAAACAAAATGAAGAAAAAGAAGAACGTGGAAAATAAAAAGTATTCACGCTGTACTACAAGATATGGAACACCTGCGGAAAAGTTGTCCCTCAATTTTTTCACACGCGCGCAAGCACTCACACATTTGCGTGTGAGTGTTTGTGTGGTCTCGGGATAAATGTATTTTCATAAATAAATATTGAACGGTGATGTTATCCTCGAGGCGTTCTGTCTCGGATGGAAAAAAAGAGATGATCCTGCTCGAGGATAAGTGGAATGCTGAATAATTTTGTGCTTGAAAAAATTTAGGCTTTCCCGCTGATCTTTCAGCTGAGAAAATAGTAGAAGAAAAAAAAATGTTTTCACATCTTCTTATTCAAATTTTAAAAGTTTCAAATCGACTGTGATTGTTGAGAAACTAAATAGAAATAAATCTGGGATCAATTTTTTTCGACAAAATCTCGAAAGCTTTAAGACTTTTTTTTTTTAATCAAAAGACAATAATTGTGAGCCCCCAAGCGTGAATAAAATCGTTCGATAATTACTGCCATTGTTATAGAAACGTCAGGGATCATGAACCTCGTTCTCTCCATATTCCCTCGATCCAGTCTCCGATCCTCAACATCACTGTACAAGCGTTTTTGTTTCTTTTTTTATCTGTCACCCTAACGAGCGTTCCATGTAAATAAACTCGATTCGTTGTCTCCGATGTAAAAGGCGTTTGCTGGACGAATTGATGAGTGAACGAGAGAGGATTATAGAGGGCATAGAAACCAAAAACTCTTACCGATTCAGCAGGAGAGACAGAGAGAGAGAGAGAGGGAGAGAGAGAGAGAGAGCGAGTCTTGTGCAGTTTGTTTTTAATCCGAAAGAGCAGAACAGTTCATGATCGGGAAAATTGTCTCTCGATTGCAAGCCGATCATTTAAGAAAAAAAATCAAAAAGCCCTCTTAAAAGTCAGTTGAACAAACATTTAAAACTTCATGATCTTGTGAGCTTCATGAATTTGAGTACACTATGAAATTTATGAATTTTTTTTTGAGTCTATAAGCTTTGGGAACTTTACGTAACTCATAAAGCTTCGAATATTCATTAAGTTCAGAAAATCCGGGAAGCCCATAAAATGCATACATCCATAAACTTCACAAATCGACAGAACTTCACGAACTTGATGAAATTTACGAATTTCATGAAGGTGATAAAATTCATGAAGAATCAAAACTTTTCTTTTCGGAATTTCTCACTCACCCCGGCCGGTCAGCGCAGCTAGAGCCGTTAACCCCTAAAGTATCGCATTCGCATAGGGGCAGGGGGCAACTGAAAAATAAACCCATGCGGATTCGCAATAGGCGTGGATTTTTTTATATAAATCCTCCAGAGTTCTTTTCACAGCCACTCTGTCCCAATGAACCACTTTATCGCATTTCTACGAGGGCACAGGGAAACTGCGGATATCGTAAATACAGCCGGTAACCTCTTCTGTGTCGTATTATTACGAGGGCACGGGGAAACTCCAAAAGATTCATGCCAATTAGCGTGGATAGGTGCGGGTTTTCGAGCAGAGACCCTCCCAGAGTATTAGCCGCAGTCACTCTTTTCGAATGCACCGCTGTATCGCATTTGTACGAGGGCACAGAGAAACTGCGGATTCTGTAACCGCACTTCATGCTTTTTGACATTTTTTTTTTTTTCAATTCCTCAGCAGGAGGCAGTGACTTTCTTGTCGACAGCTCACAAACTCAAGGGCAATACCAGCCAGTTGTATCGACAAGGTTTTCGCACTTTCTCCGTGCCCTCGTGCAAATTTGAATGGAATTTCCAACAAATTGAGAAAAAAAAAGCAAGTTTTTCAATCATCATCAATTCTCGTCTCTCGCGTCACTTTAAGGTATCCAGCTACTTTTTGCGAATTTAACGAAATCCTCGCATTCGCGATAATTAGCCGTGGCTTTAAAGTGGAAGATTGCCGAGAGGGCGATCCCTCGAGTTATTCCTTCGCGACTGAGGCTATCGTTGTAACTTTCTCTGTTACAACGCTTCTATTTTTCCGCTCTCGTGTGCTCGCTGCAGCTTTTCCTACCCGCCTCGTCTCATCGCAAATCGATCAATCTCTCGTTGAAAAGTTGCAATAGCAGCAACGCCACACGGTATGGACGGTGAAAGGTTCAGGGGATTTATTGATAAATGAAAAAATGTTGACGTGGTGTGTGTGTGTGTGTATTTTATGTTAGCTGTGCAACGACGTAATGCAACATCGAGAAGTAGTAGAAGTATACGATGCATATACGATCTGCAGACAAGAGAGAGAGAGAGAGAGAGAGAGAGAGAGAGAGAGAGAGAGAGAGAGAGAGAGAGAGAGAGAGAGAGAGAGAGAGAGAGAGATAGAGAGAGAGAGAGAGAGAGAGAGAGGGATTAGTGAATAAAGCCTGTGGGAGACCGGCGCTTCGAAAAAGTTTCAATCTATACAATGTCACGTATATAATTAATCATAGAACAGAAGCATGATAACGCAGGTGCTGAGACAGTTCAATTTTTTCGTTATTGTATTATTTTTATTATTATTATTATTTTTTATTATCGCAAATCATAAACTTTCCTTCGCTGCTGGCATGCATCACTTTGCTTCCTCATAGAGGCATTTTTTTCAGTTTTCAATGTTAATTTATTTAAAATGTGCCAAAATGACGAGAAATCACATTTAGAAAAAAAATTTCCGGATGTACGTTCGTGCGATCACTATGCAAAGTTGAATCTTCTGTAACTCTTGATAACTGGTTGAGCTGCAGCGATGCAATTAACGCAGTCAAGTGAAGCACGATAAGCCTTTTGTTAAATGTAGTTTTTATATAAATTTGTACAGTAACTCAGATTTCGTCATTTAAAATTCTTCGAAAAATCGTTGTAATTGCTCAAACTTCTGCAAATTTTGAGATTTCGTGCTAATTTTTTTATTTTTTTTGTTCATAAATAGATTATCGTGAAAGGATGAATTTTGCGAAAATCGATAGTCGATGGAGGGGTTCAGATTTCATAAAATGTTAAATTTTTTGAAATTTTTTACCAAAATAAATAAAATGTTAAATTTTTTGAAAAATTCCTGCTTGAATTTTCCCAAATTTTGAGATATCACGATAAATTTTTTTACATCATTCAAATCAGCCTTCAATAATGCTATAGCATTTTTTAAATTCTCCATTATAATTATAGCATCAATGAAGGATATTTGAATTTAGCGAAAACCGATGGAAGAGTTCAGGTTTTGTGAAATTTCGAATTTTTCAAAAAGTCTGTAATCGCTTCGACTCTCCAAATTTTGAGATATCGTGCTAAATTTTTTTTGTACATCATTCTCAATGCCATTAAAATTTCGAAGAAAACGTTGTAAGTAGTTAAGCCTGGATATGGTCAGACAAACGACCTCGCACATAATTAATCACTGTGCATAGAAGCTCGCTCGTTTGGAGGATCGATATCTTTTATGAAAAAAAAAAACCCATATGATCCTCCTTTCAACAGCCAAATCATTTTTCCATTCGAGACCCTCGATAAGAATGGCTCCAGGAGGTTCGCGAATGGAGCACACAACTATAGGGCTTCGTTTGTTCTTGGCAACGTCTGACCTATCTAACTTTTTCTACTGAAAGCGTACGTGCCCCACTCTCACGCTCGTTCTCCGAGTTCTCGCCAGGGGAAGACTCGTGGAGAGGCTTTTTTTTTTTTTTTTTTTGCTGTGTAAGCTTTGTGCCACGTAATTGCCATAAGAAAAAATAAAAAGAATTTTTCGCGCAATAAATCATAGAGTTATAAATATTTTTTTTTATTCTCACATAAGAAATAAAAGAATTAATGAACTTTCATGACGAGAATTGATCGATGTGGAAAATATTTTCGTGAGTGTTCGTGTTCATACAAGCTTTGATGGAAAACAAATCCATCGTTATTATATACAGTTGGCCACTTTTTTAACTTTATGATTATAACAATTATTGAATCGATTGATGCATATCACGATCATCGGATAAGCCTACATTTTTTTTAGTGTTTCTTGGCCATCGAGATGCATGAACCTCATTAGCAAACAATACCTGTAACGATAGACATGATGGCTGAAAAAAAAATGTTTATCGTCATCCTCGCTTTTGATAAAAATTTACCAACATGAATATTTCTACCTTAAGCTGAGTTTCGTGCAATAATTTTGAAATTTTTTCAAAAATTTCTGTAATCGCTTTGGCATGCTTAAATTTTTGGATATTTCGATGAAATTTTGTACCATTGATTGGGTACCATTCGAATAAACGAAATTCGTAAAAAAAAAATACGTCTGCATTGAATCAAACTTTTCGCAGATATTAGTAATAATGACACTGGAGATTAGATCAAACTGTCAGACAAGGGAGAAGGGAAAAAACTGCGCAAAATTGAAATTATTACAATGATCAAAAAACTTTCTTAATGCAGATATTGTGATTTCTTCATGATATTGTGATACAACTGGCATTTTTTTTTACAATGTGCCAATGATAAATACATAGAATCCTTCAATTTATGAACGAGTTGGTTATCAAATAAATGATTTAAAAGTTTTTAAAATTAAGTACTCAACAAGTTGACATGTATATTTGTTTATTTATTAATTTATTTATTTGCAAGTAGTACTTATGTTAGATATATTTGCAAGTCTAGATATTTTCCCTAAAATCGACACAAGACCTCCAAAAATATTTCTACCTCTGACGAAGTTCTGCAGCTCCTGAGGAATGGAATAGAAAATTCTCACTTTTCTTATATATATATATCCTCCTCCTCTCTCTCTCTCTCCCTTTCTCTCACTCCTACTCTGTCTAGTCACATATAAAGATTTATCGTGGCTGCTGAAGCGTGATCTAGGAATTCGTATTCCAACGTATCCAGCGTATGGGCAGCCCTGTGCAAAAGCATCACGAGAGCTTTTTTCAGAAAAATACGAGGGAGAGAGAGAGAGAGAGAGAGAGAGAAATAAAGATCGAAAGAACGCGCCTAAAAAGGAAAAAGGAAAAATAATTCTGTAGCGAGAAAGAGATGGGTCCAGAACCATGATGGAATATACGATGAAAAAGAATTTCAAAGCTTTTGTGTGTGTGTGTGTGTGTATGTGTGTGTCATGCTCGGACGCCTCGGCGAGCAATCCGTTTAAGAGAAACCTTTCGATTCTCTCGAAATCTCATGCCAATATATAGTCATAAGGGTTTGAGGCTTATGGGCACGTGGGAGAGGGGGTAGGGGGCTGAAAATCGGATGAAAAGCAGTCACACAGAATTCTCTCACACGAGCTAACACACACCGGATGCCAGTGGCACTGAGCGTCCGCTCATCTCTCCCCCCCGAACGTCATCCCCTTGCACTTTTTTCTTTTTTCTTCCTCCCTACCCCCCATCGCAGCTTGCAGCCCCTCACGTCTCTGAGACTCAATGGGAGTGCCCATGCATTTTTATTTGACTAGCTCCCTGCATTCGCTCGATATCGATGAAAACGTCGAGACTGTCGGTCTGATCCAGCACTGTCCTGTTCTACTCGTTTTTTTTTTTTGCGACCACTGAGATTCGTGATCCCTTCGAAGAGGCATCGGTGCTGAATATTTTCGCTTTATTATTATGATATATTTTTTTTTTTTTATTATTATTTTATCGCCGTGCATAGAGAGGAAGCTCGAAAGGAGGTCAAAAGTAATGGAAAAAATTGTACGAAAGTTTTAGTAAAACAGCGTTTGATTTTATTATTTTTACGAGTATATTATTAAATATATAAATAAAATTGAATTGATTGAAGGCAGAGAGGAAAAATTGACGTGAAAAAGAAAAAACGATTATGGTGGTAGGTTTTTTTTCAGACAAATTTTTTTTTTTGTTTTTAGACGCATTGCCTATTTTTTTAAATTGGTTTTAAAAATTATAATTAACTGATACATCATTAAGCTTATGCAAATATCAAGCTTATTATACTTGAAATATGTATTTTAATTTTAAAATCGCCATTTATGAATTTAAAGTCAACAAGGTGGACTTAATTTTTGAAAAAAATTTCGAACTTTTTTCAATATTTCTTTCATATATTGAGACTTCATAAAAGTCTTACGAAATATCTTCGAGATACTCGTAACATAAGACTGAATGAAACTTGTAAAAAAAAAACTAAAAAATTATTCGAGTATTTAAGTTACTCTATACGGTTCACTGTAGTAAAGTGAACCTAATTCTGCCAAGTTTCAAATTTTGCAAGAGCTTTAGTACATTTTTTCTTTCATACTCAATTTTTATTGTCGTACTTCTTATTTACATTTCAATTTTATCTCTTATTTCTTTCGTCTCGATATGTGAATCGTATAGCTATATGGGAAAAACTCATAAATCACCAGCCTCACGAAATACTTTCAACGTACTGTATGTAAATATATTTATTAACCTTCCCCCTCACCGCTATCACGTCGCAGTGATTACTCTGTCTATGCATGTATTTCGAGGATTTTATTTATTCATCACGCAAGGCTTTTACCAGGTTCCACTTCGTACTAGCCACGATTCTCTTTCACTCTACTTATCTTTGGTTTTCACTCGTTCTTCGACTTTGACATTCTCTCTCACAGCGAATTCTCTCTCTCTCTCTCTCTCTCTCTCTCTCTCTCTCTCTCTCTCTCTCTCTCTCTCTCTCTCTCTCTCTCTCTCTCTCTCTCTCTCTCTCTCTCCCTGGAATAGGAGAAGAAAATTGGGAGCATTTGAGGGGGCACTGTCCCAGAATGCTCAATAAATAAAGCATCAATCCATCAATCATTCAATCAATCTATTTATAAGAGTGACAGAACGAAAGCAGAAGACTCGGAGCAACAGTGTGAAAATGGCATAGTGAGAGCGACGGATCGAGAGCTACCGGTTGATTGGTCGATTTATTCAGATCTATTGAGTTATTGATTGAAAGTGATAGAACGAAAGTGACGGAGCACGAGAGCCGAGAGATTGAGAACGAGAAAATGACAGCCGGAGATTGGTAGCGGGAGATTGACAGCGGAAATTAGGAATGGAAGATCAGAAGTGAAATATTTAGAGCGGAAATTGAGAGTGGAAGATTAGGAAAGGAAGATTGTCAGTGGTAGATTGGGAGCGAAAATTGAGAGCAGCAGATTAGGAGCGGAATATACTAGAACTGGAGATTGAGAGTGGTAGACTGAAAGGGAAAATTAAGTTGGAAGTGGTAATTGACAGCGGGGGAATGCGAGCAGGAGATTGAGAGAGTGAATTAGGAACGAGAGATTCGGAGTTAATGATTGGGAGCAGAAGATTGGCAGAGGGAGATTGAGAGCGGTAGATTGGGAGCGGAAATTGAGAGTGACAGATTAGAAGCGGATGATTGAGGGCTGGAGATTGAGAGTGGTAGGTTAGAAGTGGAAATTGGGAGCAGGGAAATATATGAGCAGAAGATTAAGAGAGGAAATTAGGAACGGGAGAGTGGGAGTAGGATATTGGGAGTGGGAAATTGGGAGCGGAAGATTGGGAATGGTAGATTGGGAGCAGAAATTGAGAGGGGAGAGGAGTGTAAGATTGGGAAGGGAGTACTGGCAGCAGAAGATTGGGAGAGAGAGAGAGAGAGAATGAGTGAGATTTGGAGCGACAGGTTAAGAGTAACAGAGTAAGTGAGAACGAGATATTAAGGACGGCGAAGTGAGAGCGAGAGACCCAGAGAGTGTGAGAAATCAAGAAATATCAAGAGAGCCAGAGAGCCAGAGAGCAAAAGATCCAGAGTGTAAAAGTGAGCAAGAGTCACCGAGCAACGAAGTTGAAGAGCGAGATATGCAGGAGAAACTCTCATTTCTTTCACGCCGCATCGTGCGATGCACTGGAAAGCTCAAACTTTCGTGACTCTGTCACGAGGGCAAGAGCAGCCCTCGGTGTCTGACAGACCGATTCGATAAGGATGGTAGTGGCTTGGAGAGTGTCAGTGAGAATATACGGGATGAGCTGCTTTCTGTGGCGCGAAAAAGACTTATACTTATATACACAAAGTACAGAAGTCGTCTTTTACTACAGACACCGAGATGCGAGTGTATATATATATATATATATATATATATATATATATATATATATTAGCGTCATGCCCGGATCAGAAGACTTCTCGATCCTTTCCCTAAAGCACAGGAGTTGGAATGATATATATATATATATATATATATATAAGTATATTTCATAGTACGTATTAAAGCTTTCCGTGAGATCCTCCTTGACAAAACTATATGAAAGAGGTTGCAAAGATCTTATTTCCCAAGTCGGAATTACATCCACGTAGTGACTATTACATTGGAAATAAATATAAATCATAATTCTGGTAAACAACGAATAGAACGAAAATATCGTAGTCACAGAATCCCGAATGGAGTTTAAATTTATAATTTCAAAGTCAAACATTATGCAAGCACAAAATAAACAAAAAAGCAAAAAATAAAAATTAATCATAAAACATTACAATTAATGTTTATAACAACCCTATCATACCGAAATAAGTGTACTTTGAGAAATCCAGGAATTGATGAACAATTTACCTCGATGAGGGAGCAAAATCGATAACTAAGATGGCGATCAACTTCTAAAAAAGACTCTGAAATCTCAGTCTTTTGAGCTTAATAGATAATGAGAAGAAAAAAAAAAAACGAGTAAAAATGTTTTTGCTACAATTGAGTGAATCATGCAGTGTGGAAAATTATCGAAAATTTTGTATAAGTATTGAAGAGTTGAAAATAATTGAATGTTGAACAACTTTTATAATTATTAACATGGTGGTCAATAAATTTTGCTATTCGGATACTCAACACATGATTCCTCGTTCACCTTCATTAATTATACGGTAATTACACCACTAACTAATTTATAACCCTGATATGGTTTAATTAATATTACGGAATGGATATGTCATTTTTCCAAAAAATGTCCAACTATGACGACAAATTTTGGAGGTTAAACTCGTCATCGTACATTCTTGTCTAACATAACCGTAGATTTTTTTTTTTCCACCTACATCTACCGGGCATTTCGGTGTGAATTTGATGCCCTGGTAGAAATTGACAAGCCTCAGTGAATTTTTTTCATAGCTGGTTGGCTATACATATCTCCATGGACTGCCAATCCCATTAAGCACTCGAAGTATCGTACAAGCATCGGATACTTGCTAAAGTACTTTCGATAAATTTGCTTTTGACTCGTAAAACACGATGTCCAAATTTTATAGTTAAAAAAATTACGAGTTTTGATATTGACGATCAAATTTTTGTCACGGACATTACATTATGAAATGTTGTTCGGAGCTCGAGCAGACCGAGTAGATAAAGGCCTTATTGCTAGGCGTTTAAAAAGTTTTATCACGAATCGTCTTCGGTCTTTTCTCTCTCTCTCTCTCTCTCTCTCTCCCCCCCTCTCTCTCTCTCTATTGCTCTCTGGCATCTTTGCAAGTAGCATCACAGTAGTAACTTGGAAAAGAGACTGGACAGCAAACTCGAGAATTCGATCGGAGTTGAAAAAGGAACGGGTGTATATAATTCGTGGTTCGAGGC
The DNA here is from genome assembly GCA_963564615.1 of Rhorus exstirpatorius. Taxonomy (NCBI): domain Eukaryota; kingdom Metazoa; phylum Arthropoda; class Insecta; order Hymenoptera; family Ichneumonidae; genus Rhorus; species Rhorus exstirpatorius. The sequence goes on along the minus strand of OY751322.1, from coordinate 12,887,575 downwards.
ATAAGGTTGGCATGGAGGGGCTGTCAGAGGATTCAGCACGAAAGAAGACTGCATTGGCTTCCACATATATGCTGTACGACTACAATTGTGTACATAGCATCGAAAAAAAGTATATACATGTATACATGGGGCATTCCGAGTCAGTTCGAGTTTTTTAAATCCTCAATATTTTTCAGTCATCTCATTTGAAAACAAAAAAAAAATTAATAATTTTCTACCCTCGAAATATAAGGATTATATCATTCGATTATATCATTCGATAAGTATCATTCGATTTTTCGATTTAATGATTTTTAAAGCTTTCACTCGTAATATCTCGTAATACTATTGGTCGTGATTTGATTTTTCATTTTTTTAAGCAAAAATCCCAATTTTTTTTTCCGAGAAGGCCATTTTTCATTTCAATTTTTCAAATAATTTGATAGAAAATAATAAAAAAATTTAGCCGTCAATGAAAATTAAATAATTTTTTTTTTGTGTAGAATTCATGGCTGTTTTATTTTCGAAAACTAACTAAAAATTAGAATAAATTAATTTCCAAAATCAATTAATTGATGTGGAATAGATGATTGAATAATAATGAAGTTTATGATATCACAATTATTCGATGTTCTGTAAACTAACATTTTATGTATTTAATTAATTTACATAGAAAGCATTCGTCAGTTAAAGAGCAACGTTTTACTTTGACGTATCCATTTGCTTCATGAATGATAAGTCATCGAGCAAAACGTTATTCCTTGTTTGATGATTTTTTTTGTTCTTTGCAAACCGATTGAATATATAAAATATTAGTTCAAAGAACATCGGTTAATCGTGATGAACATTTTTATTGTTCAATTAACATTTACCGTATATGAACATAAAAGTAATTAATTTCCTAAATTTTGTGAAACTTTTCAATCAATTTACCAATAATCCTCATTGTTTCGTGTCCCTTACAAAACCTGTGAGTACGAAAATAATTTCAATTTTTAGCCATATCGCTTCGTACGTGGTCTTTGATTTACCAACAAAAAAAAAAATTATCAAAATTTTTCAAGATCGTCCGATGAAATTTTGTCGAATTAAAAAATTTTTGAATTTTAAAATTCAAGATTGTCACAGAATTTTACATATTTTCATTTTCTTACCACGCACCAGTAGAAAAATTAAAAAAAAAAAAATGTGACGACGATCAATTCATAATGTTCGTTGTTCCGAGTATAAGAAGATGATATGAATTGTAAATTCTGAAGAGTCCATTCTTCATAATTTTTAATTTGGACAAAAAATTATTTTAACAGATAACATTTTGAAATTTATACACGTGAGCATATGTGAACAAAAATATAAGTCATGGTAAATTAAAAAAAAAAAAAATCAACAATATCGAAGACACCAAGGATATTGAGCTTCAACAACAATAATGTTTGAAAACTTATTAATAACAATTTAAAAAAACACATATCGTTAACTAAATATTCAGAAAAATTGTTATTCTCTTTCATGAATTGTAATATCCAATCTTTTTTATCACACACAATTTTTTTCCCATTCCCTCAATTGTTCGTGTATAAATAATTTTAAAAAATTTAGTCTCTCGGTGAAAAATAATATTGGCCTAATTTTTTCCCATCCTGCAATGACATTATTCGATTTTTACTCATTTTTAACAATTTTTTTACAATTTTCGTTGAATAACCCATGCGCTTTATAAATTATGGAAAGCAAACATTTTCGAGATTTTCAAAAAAATATATGAAACCGGTGATTCAATGATCTTCAAATTTTGCAAGGGTAATCTGTGGGCTATGTGTAGCAACGTATGCAAAATTCGCGTCATTTTCTCCTTTTTTCAACTTTCTGTGATGATACATCCTTAAATTGTACTTGGAATTTTGAAAATTTCAAACTCCAAAGTATTTGGCTAAAAAAAAACAAAAAAAAATTAATTTCCTTTTAGCCCCTCGAGGCAATTATACCTGGAAATTATGGACCGATTAAATTATATAAAAAATTATGCCGGGAAGAGGCTGATTGATTTGAAATGGAAGTCCCCGTTTACTCGTACGTTGCAAAGGAAAAAAAAAACGCACTGTGGACTTGCTTGGGGGGGCATAGCGTGTGCACTTGTCAAACTACCCCAACGAAGAAACGATGAAACCCAACCCTCTGAACCGATCCCTCGAGCGAAACCCACTGTAGTTTCGTGGCTCTAGTTTATTTAATTTTCTTCTTCGACGAGCTCCGGTCATTCTTGGATGCGCTCCCTCTGCTTCTAAGGAAAAAACTTCTTTATCGAGTTTTCCCAACATTCCATCTCTCTCTTTCTCTCTGTCTCTTACACACACGCACACACACACACACACACACACACACACGCGTACTTTTCTATTTCTTACTTTCTCGTCCTAGGACGACCAACGTCAATTTTATTTGACCAAATTTTTTTTGTGGTTAAAGTAGAGAAGAACATTGGCTGGCTCATCCAATGATTTTTCAATTCTCAAGGATCTTAAGCCTGAAATATATGTGAAATAACGATTTTATAATCGAGAATGCAACGAAATAATTTTATTTCCTTTCAAGTTAATTTTATCGGAGGATTAAAAAAAAAAATTTTCTCTACAATTTATTTAATCCTTTGATTTATAAGAAAGTTTCGATCCATAGAGAGTTGTCCTATCGAAATGTGTACTGTAATTCACGCGGACGATGTTTTTTTTTTCTTTCCCTAATTAAAATGAAAAAAAAAAAAGAAAAATTATGAATGACTGCACGTGCAAATATTTTTTTTTTGTTGTAAAATTTGGCATATTTGGCTGAAGAAAAAAAGTTGCAAATTGAAACTTCCGCGTTGCTACCCCTCGTTATTTTCAAAATTTTATAGCGATTTTTTTTCGTTTTCCTCATAAAGCTTCCTCTATATAAGCGAGTGAGTTTTCCCCAATTTTGGCTTTCGAGTATCGGCGTAAATCGCCGGTAACGGAGAGGTTAAAAAAGCTTAGGATCTTAAATGGCTTATCTACTACTGACTACCGCACCGATTTGATTTGAGTGTCAGTTTCGAGTGGAGTATTCCGCGAATTGTTTTGCGGCTAAATTTCGACTTTGTGGAATCTTATTGACCTACTTTCGGTTGTGATGGCTTGTATAACACGTGAGGCATGAGCGGGGATGCCCCGATAGGAAGAAGTTATTCGTATTTTGGTTGGCGATGCCGCTGGAAAGCGTCCCGTCACAATATACATAATCTGCATGTATGAAAATATTGCTCTAGCATCATCATGACGTGCAAATGTGTCGCAGCGAGAGGAAACGAGGGTTGAGGAGAAATGGGAGAGAGGCAAGTGAGATTGGAGAGGCGAAGAAAATTGCACAGTCGGTCCGGGCGGTTCTTTCGTGTGGGACGGTTAGACGCGTACGATATAGGATCAGCATAGTCATACGTTATAGCAGCTCTCGAACATGAGGGGCGCGAGTGTAAGCGGGAGGGTTAACGTGACGCTGGGGGGTGACTAATTTTACACGATTAGCGAAACCGGTCGTTAGAGTTAACAAAATAGATTAGTCAACGTGTACTCGCTCCTCTGAATGATGGAGGGGCTGGGGGGGAGTATGAGTGTGGACCCACCCTCGGTATGTTCCAAGGGAGGAAATGCAAGGGTGGTTCGGGTGGTATAGCGTCGACTAGCTATGCATGTATTTTGTAGTCGATCGATCGCACCCTCTTTCAACCACTTTACTAACTTTTTCTATTTTGCACCCTCTTTTTCTCTCTTTCTCTCTTTCTCTCTTTCGTGCACATTCTTTTTCCCTCTGCCCCTTATTTTTGCACCTCCTTTTTCTTCGTTCACTCACTCTTGCACTGCGTCACGATTCCTTTTGCTTTCTCTCTCTTCTTCATCTTCTTCATCTTTTTTTTTTTAATATTTTTTGCAAGGGGTTGTATATGAACATTCTGCGACTTGTACTCCGAAGGTGCAGCCTCACCTGATCCTCGACCTGTCACATACGACCTACCGTTAATTATAATTTGTCTCTTTTCTGCTATATCGTCTCTCCTTGCGGTATACCTGATCCATGCTCTATCTCTCTCGTTCCTCATACCGGAAGTATCTGGAATATTGCCATGTGCCACTTCTCTCGACGTTGGACGAGGTGGACGGAGAATAAGGGAAAGGGGAGAGATACGAAGCTCACGAATAATCGAGTGACGATTAATCGAATTGCAATCAGGGAGGTCCTTTGATTCGGTTCATGTTTAAACTCCGAAAAGAATATCGATTTGGCCATCAGGGGATTAGTCATTTTTAGTCGAATCATTTTATTTATTTGATGTATATGTCAATCAGGCTCTAGCTTCAAATTATTGCAAAGGCTATTTAAAATTTTTTTGATTTTTTTTTTTTTTTTTTTTAATAAATAGATTCGATGGTTCAGATTTTATGAAATTTTCCGTTTTTTTTTTAAATGGGCTCATTCGCTCAAACTTGCGCAAATTTTGATATATCGTGCTGAATTTTTTCACATAGATGGATTATCATTGATCGATCAAAGCATTCAGATCTTATGAAATTATTAATTTTCGAAAAAAATGTCCGTTACAGCTTTGAACTTCTCCATATTTCGAGACATCGCGTGTGAAATTGTTTTTCATCATTCAAATCATCCTTCAGTAATAACTATCGTATTATTGAATTCGTCGGCCGAGCTTTACGGAATTGCAGATTTTATGAAACTTTGAATTGCAGGAGGACCTGAATTTGGCAAGAATCGATGGTGGGGTTCATATTTTTTGGAAACTTTCAATTTTTCGAAAAGTATATGCTTTCTACATTCCTCAAATTTTGAGATATCCAGCTAAATATTTCTACACAAACAGAATCATGCATAATTGAATAACAAAGTTGCAAATTCATACTTGCACATTGCTTCCTCATGATTTTCAAAATTGTACAAAACTTTTTTTATCTTACTCATGAATGGTGAAGCCAAAATTTAAAAACTCATTTGCTTCATGAGAGAGACAAAAAAATTTTGTACAATTTCAAAAATTACAAGAAAGCAATGTGCAAGTTTCAATTTTTTGTTTTTTTATTATTTCAAACATCCTCGAGTATAATGAAAGATCCATATTTTTGTGTTTCAGATTGACAGTCTTGACTGAAACTTCTCGAAAATACTCGCGCAAGAACAACGAGACATAGGATAATGAAACGATACCCATCAACGATGAAATTAACGCGAGCTTCATCGTGACACTCGTGAGGCTCGAAAGAAACGTCGAAACCAAACTTTGTGACTGAAAATTCGTCGGGAAAAAAAAAACGTCAAAAGTTGATACGACAAGTCAACCGCAAAGAGATTAAAACGAAAAAACGTAAAATAACAAACATTGAACACCGAACGAGCCTCCGTTGCTCTTCTGGCTCATACCGCGTCGGTTCTTTTCGTTTCGGGGTCATTATACAAACGAGAATCTCACGAGCTTGCGAGTTGAAATAAAAATATAACGACCGCGGAGGCTCCGGAGATATCGAATCTCGGCGTACGAGCGAAGGAAAAGTTACCCGGATCGTTTTTCGGTGTCCCGAGGATTCGGAGTCAAGAGAGCCAGCGAGCCCACAAACGTCCCGTTAAATCCAAAAGACGAATCTTTGACTTATCGCGTGGTTGGGATGATGCGTGGAAGAAAGACACACCGTCACATATATGTATAGCATCGCTGAGAACAACGAAACTACCCCTAGGATATCCTGGGGAAAAAAACGATCGTGAAAGGATTTATAGACGTTCTTCAACCCCGAACTATCCCACGGCGGAGAGATGAGAGAAAAGCTCAAGTATCGGAAGCTCGAAGGGGCGTGACCTTAAAAGACAAGGGCGAAGAAGAAGAAGAAGAAGAAGAAGAAACGAGAGACGGAGAGAGTTCGAAGGAAAATATTATGAAAAAAAATGGCAAACGACGCTTGATTGCGTTGATCATTTAAAAAAAATTCCTGAAGTTAATTCATGATTGAAGAATAAAACGAAAAAAAAAAAACGAAAAACGTGATCGCGATGATGGATCACGTTCACGTTAAGACGAGATCGAGCTCGAAGAGCAACAGCAGCAATCCGTCGAAAATGGGATGCGAGAAGGCGTCGAGACGCCTGCGAGCTACCCTCGTCAAGGCGTCGCGTCTCGGTGTGACGACGAGCGAGGTCGCGGGTTTGACATCGGCAAAGAGGCTGATACCGCAACGGGATCACGGTTGGAGAATCGCCGTATTTTTACTACTTATGTTCGGTGGTGGTGTCATCGTTGCCCTTGTCTGCATGGCGAGAAAGGGCTGCTCAAGGATCGAGGACATTGTAAGTATTATTCCATTGGAGCATTGTAAGAGCAAACGGGGGAACATTCTCGTCCGACGAAAATTCGTAATAGCAGAGAAAATTTACTAATTCAATCTGAAATTCCTACGAATTTTCATTTATTTATTATTATAATTGTTTGGCAAAGCATCCAGCCTAGGCAAACTCGCGGCATTATTTCGTAAACTTTTCGTACGACAATCGAATCAGTGAATTCCGTACTTTATTATTTCTTAATTTCAGCACTAAGGGCTGGATCATGAGATAGGTATGAGACCTGGCTTGTCGAATTTAGTTGCGTGCCAAGCAAGAGACTGAATATTGTATCTCGTGTTCTCATTCAACGGAAACAGACCCCGTTGTCTCACGGTGAGTGCAAATTAAGCGAGAATGGGGAAAAGAGAGAAAGCGAGATACAGGAGACAAAGCAAAATCCTTTACCGAAGAGTCAGTCTCATCTGTCTCCCTCTCTCTCTCTTTCTCTGTCTCTCCGTCTCCTTAAATTGTCCCTCAAGATTCGATTAAACTCTCTCACCTTTGCCAACTCTAGTGAGACCAGAGCGCAGCTGAGAGTCGAGAGATTGTATAGCAGAGTCCCTGGTTATGTTGAAGCTGATAGGAGAGTACCCAGTCTTTCATCGTAAAGTTGTGTGCATATATATGTATATATATATATAAATATAAAGTTGTGCAAGAACATTGACAGAAACAGAACCCTTATTTCCCGCTTGTCCTCGGAGAAGAGCCCAAGTGCACCACTAAGTATATAGCGGTGAACCAGCCCGTCAACGAAGCGAATTCGTATTAAGCCGCATGCAGCAGCAGAGTCTGCTCCCGGCTCCCGGACGAATTGTTCTCCCGTTCGGATACAGCGCACACAGAGCTCACACGTAACGTTTTGATCAAGGGCCGCTTACCGCACCGTGATTATTATGCTTGAGGCGAGCAACAAAGATCCCGGGGATCGCGTCGTCAGCGTCATAGGGGTAGCCGGGATAGTAGCAGACACAGAGTCAGTAGTTGGTGGCGAGCACGTACCACTAAGGATATTATAACTCGACCCAGTCGAACCCGATTTCTCGTGATGGTCAAGTTGATAGCTCTGGTGTTAGCAGCCCTGGCAACATTGACGTTTGGGCCATCGAGGGGTTTGCTGCCGGCCCTCGTAGCAGCCACGAAACGGACCGCTCCTTGGGATATGCTGTACTGCTCGAGCACGGGAGGCTGAGGAATGACGCGGGAGTATACCGTAGGAGGCTTGGTCGCCGCACCGCACACAACCGGCAACGATGGTGCACGGCGGAGCGTTGAGAGCTTAGAGGAGATTTGGCGAATGGAGGAACGGGTGATGGTAATAGAGTTGAATGGTGTGAGAAGGCACGAAGGACAGATGCTGCAGCATCACCGAGATACAAAGGGTGGTGCAAGAGAGAGAGAGAGAGAGAGAGAGAGAGAGAGAGAAACGCCCGAAGCGGGCTTGTGGCTTGCGGGTGGTTACGGACCGGGTCGAGCTAACGGGAAGTGGGTTCGCCGCACGAGCCAATGCAGGGAGAAGCAGAGATAGAGGGATGAAGAGAGAGCTGCTGCATCGGCGAGACTCCTGGACCCGAGAAGAGGCACTCCTGGCTTCCAGCACCTCGCTAACATGTATGAGTATCTATATATACATACACATTCCCGCTGCGAAACTATTCGACGTTCTCGTAGCTACTATCGAAGGACTTTAGCCTGGAGGAGCTGCGCGAATGATGGGATCGAGGGAGGGTTGAATAGACGATAAAGGGTTGGGATGAGGGATCTGCTTGAGAGGTTCTAAATTCTATATCTCTCTCTCTCTCTCGATCACTCGAAACATGAAACTCGAGGGCATGGATAATCGTGAATGTACGTACTCGCTCGGTACTGGATCCTTTTCCATTGAATGACCATGAACGATACTACGGGCCATGTACAGCTGTGGTCATTGAAGATTTTCTGCTTGCTTGAACAGCAAAGTCACCAAGTGCGTCCTTCAAATTTAGAATAGTCTTCGCGATTCAGCGGGTCAATCGTGAAAGAACTGCAAATATAGATGACCTGCTGGCGCAGCAGCTTAACGGAATATTATACGATTCTCCACCTTATACAGATAATTCCAGCCCATCAATGATCGCTGAAAGATCGTGGTATAGCGGAGTGGAAACCACAGGGGACACCGGGACAGTTCATCATGGATTTGGGAAAGTCACGACGGATGCTGCGATCGAATTGCACATAGCATCCGTATCACAGAGGTCATCCGGAGATGTAAAATCAAAAACGAAGAGAACGAAGCTTGCTAAACAGTGGGATGCGACCGTTGCGCTGTTAAAATTCCGTCAGCCTGAGAACTGTAATGTACCAGTTGTACTTCTGCTCGGCTCATGCGAATACACGCAGGCTTCAACAGGAGGTGCAGTAGGCGAGGAGAAAAGAGAGCCGAGGGCTCCGGGTCACGACAGACGCATAAATTTTATCCCAAGTAAACGGACTACCTGCTACTGCAGTACCCAGAGCAACCGTACGCTCGTCCGTACGCTCTTTGCATCGTCGACTAGCCTATACGGAGACCACTCGAGCCGGCATCGCGAGGAAGGTGCTGTGTGGTGACCCAGCAAGTTTTTCAAGGGTCAACGAATGGCTCTGAAGCTCCAGCGTGCACCGGGGGTGCTTCTACCGCTCCTGGAGAGCCCATTCAACCGTACGCGGCGTTTCGTTATTCCGCCTTCGTTCACTCATATAACCCCGTATGTGGTAGCCACATCCGGTAACAAGCAAGGCATATACGAACTGACGGTTCACCGTGTACGCTAGCCACGATACTGCGAATGATTATTTATATCTATAGTCGCGATGTTCCGGTATTATAACGGTACGTATACCCGAACTGGTTGCCGCAATGAGCACGGTATTACGGAGCCCTCGCAACCGGCCAGAAGAGTACGGCTTGGCGCGGAGGGCAGCATGGACGTAGGTGGATGAGGGACGAATGGAATGGCAGATGTTATGGCTTGTAACTACGTTGAGGTGAAGAGCCAAGCATGAGGTAGCCTGGGGGAAAGAGAGAAACTCAAATTCAACGAGGAGAGGAGGCATGCATTCGCGGACAGGTTCACAGGCCAGCATAATTTCGGAATTAACGGGACAGCTGCAGAGGATACGACTGTCAGCCGTCAGTACATATGATTCTCAACGTTGGCTCATTTACCAGTCTCTGTGTGTGTGTGTTTGTGTGTGTGTGTGTGCGCCTCTTCTGGATCTGTACACCTCTCGCAGCCTTACTATCGCAATAAAACATCTTCGACCTACATTTACCACTATCTCTTCTCTTCCGTGAAATTGATTGCGATGGTCGTATCCGTAAAAACTTGCGTCGATCGTCGATCAAGACAGCGATCTCCACTGTCAGGTACTTATATCCTCAAACATGTCTAGGTCAACCCGAGAGATGTAAAGTTACTTATAAAAGAATAAATGAAAAATGTTGTTGAGGCAGGCAAAGTTTACAGAAGACTGCCGATGAGGCACGACTAATTAATTATAGTCGGTACGCTGAGTTAAGTGTAGTGGAACCGAAACTTTAACGAATAAGTTTCCTTTGGATCGAGAGCTCATACAGTTGGGTGACTTTAAGTGAGATTCCTTGAGATTGCTTGATTGTTGGGAGCTTCTTTACATTAATCGGTTTCCACAGAGGTACTGGAAAATTTGCCGCGGAGTATAAATCGTAGGACGATTTGACTATTTATAAATTATTAAGTTTCGAAGCTCGTTATTCGACGTTGGTACTCTGGTATAGGTGGCTGCTTCTATGAAATAAGGTGCGATTTGCATGGCTATGAGCATTCCAAGCATTCTCTCTATCATCGCTGTGAAGTACTTGAACAGAATTCCGGCATCAGCCCGAGAGATCGTGGTTGCGAGGTATGGTTGAGAATGGAGCTGACGCTACCCCGTCGGCATGGGATCGAATCGATTAGGTAACGGAAGTAGAGCGATAAACACGATTCCGTGGGTCACGATCCGTTTCACGGCTATACACTTAACGGAAGCAGTGAAGGAAGCGTGACTACGGAAGTATAGCGTTCCACGCCGGATTTTTAGACAATGGACCGCGCATGATCTATCATACTCTCTATTCTTCCTCTATCCGTCCCTTTTTTCTCCCACAGTGCCTCGAGCTCTTTGATTCGCTAGATAAGAATATTTCGGGCCAATATTAAAAGCGCCAAATATTTCCTCGTCCGTTGCAGTTCACAGTTTTCAAAGCCAAGAAGAAAAAATATATCACATTTGCGCCTCATCATAGTCAAATTTTCGAACTCAATTACCGAGCATTCGAAAAGTTCATCAGCAACGATTTGGGCTTTCGTGCAATCGAATGTCAATCCGAGGTTATAAATAATCGTTTCATTCTGAACCTGTCATTGATCCGCGAGAGCGATGAACGAAGCCAGTAGTCTCATTAAAACTTGGTTCACACAGCCCCGATACAGTCCGACCTCCCAATAAGAAACCAAAATCGCCCAAGGGGAAGAGTTTTTCCTAGAATTCGGATACCCCCACCAGGCGCGCGCTCCGCACTCACTACCTCTGTCTGTCTCTCTCACTCTTTTCCCCATGCGATCCTCTCGATAAGAAACTCTCGAAAGAGTTCCAATTTGTTTACATCGTCCATGCAAAAACGCACACACACACACACACTCACGCACGCACGCACACATTAATTTACACTACAATGTTAACTCTATTTTGCCCGAATAATCTCTCCCAGGCTGGTTTCTTCACCAGAGGTTCGCGCACAAAATTTTCGAGCTCGGAGCTCGAGTCGTAGTGGGGAAAGTGCTTGAGCGCGAAACTGGGGAAGGTTTCTTATTGCCGGGTTTCTTATCGGGAGGTCGGACTGTAGATATGTGATGCGTCAGAGGTCAATGTAATTTTGTAAAACGACGTCGTCACGTTGGCTCATCTCTCTGTTGGACGGGCTACCGATAGTTAAATCTAGCATCGAGAAATCCAGATGGACCGAGTGGAAAATCACGAGTGACGCAGTACACACCGATGACGATATCAACGATTATGATTGTGCTTGAATTTCAAGTCCCGTTTCCACGCGAGATATATATTACTCCGGTGCTTGGATACGAGAGCTATGATCCAATGCTGACAGAAGGATCGTGCGAGGGAGAATCGATGGAGAGAGCTGGAACACACCAGGCTCTCGGATCTGGGATATACCAGGGAGATCGGTCACGTGCCGCCATACAACCCCGACTCCTCGTTGCTGCTAACCATCTGCAGCGATTTAGGGCTCGACGTATGTGTATCAGCAAATTTCTGTTCACGTATCTCATGTCCCGATATAATGGCAATAATCCCGGCAATCTCGACCAATTGCTCTTCGGGACTGTTCTCATGTCGGATAATCAATTCCGTTGTGGATGAGAATTCAGGATAAACCGCATAAATTCTCTGCCCACGTTTTATTATATTTACTGGCTTATCCCGACTGAATTCGATTCAATAGCGCGATCACTGAGGGGTCTCTTAAGGATACATGCCATTGCAGTTTTCTGTCGATGAACCAAAGGAAGTTATATTTCTGCGATATCGAGGTGATGTCTCGTGGGGATGGTAAGTTCTGTGATCAATTCAAAAATGGGCAAAGTATTGTAAAATGTGACAGACCGGATGCTTCGAGATTTGATCAATGTTTGTCTCTATTCGTGGTTGACATTCGATAATATCTATCAGTTTGACATTTTCACATTCATAATTTGCATGTCTCAGTGAAAATAGATAGCCTCCAATCGAAGAATAACCAATTTTGAGCACCCTCGTGTTTAGAAACAATACTTTGTTAAGCTAGGAAGATGTTAATGAACTATCATCAAGCTGCGAAATTTCAAAAGCAAACACGACTGTCCCGCTTTGGATAGATTCTCGCCATTCGCAACCAAAAAAATTGGTCTAACTTAAATCTAAAAAAAAGTCGCTAGAGCAATGAAAACTCCTGAAAACCTAGAACGTTTTGTTCCAACGCCGGACATGATGGATGAAAAAAAATTTGTGCATCCTGTAATAATTGGAACATTACATACATATAAGCAACCTATAACATGGGAAATACATGTGATATGATAATAGTGAAACTTAAATCTACAATATATATTTGTATATATATATTATCAACGCATGTTAAGTATAATTTAACAAAATGCACGGAAGCACAGTATAAAAAATAAAATAAAAACATAGGAAATGCATAGAAAAAAGTGATCGTGATAATGTACTAGCTAGATAATGTGCTAGCTAGATAATCTTTGTGATATCTGAAATAAAAAATGTTAAAAACAGAATACGAATGATACAAAAAATGTGAATCTTGCTATCAATCGAAATATATCTTAAAGTAGCAAGCGCGTAATGAAATTATTTAATGGTATGATTACCAGGCGCTTTTGGGCACAATTTTTACAAACGCGAATTCAGCCGTCAGCAAATTCATGCTTTTACAATAAAACATTGTCGAAGCATGAATTTCCCAGGTTCCACCGCGTGGAGGTGGCCGATTTAGAACCCGCTTTGTAAAATTTTAAAAACCATCGAGCATAATAAAATGAAGAACCATGATCAATTAAATTAATTATCGTCAGAATGAACGATAATTAATTCATTGCTATCAATTAATTTTTTATGATTATTATTAAAACATAATTTTATCGTAAATTAAAATAGTACAAATTCAAAATTTCCTTCTCATTGTCGCACCTCTCTCGTTTACTTACAAATTTATGAAAGCTCCACGAATTTTAGTAAAAAAAAAATCTATAAATCCACAAATTCTGGAAAAGCTAGACCAAATTTTGGTCATCTCCGATTAAATTCGCTGCCAAGCATGAGCGTCCGTTTGTTCAATCTGTGTTCGCAAATTTGGAAATATTTTTAAATGCGAAAAATTCAAAAGTAGTTAGTATATGCCATCGAACAGGTTTTCGATAATAGTGATGAAAAAATATTCGCTCCATTGGGATTCCGCCCCGTAGGAAGTTTCTGTCGCTCTTGCGTTTGACAAAGTAGTCACGGAGTAGACGGAGATTAGGCTTTTAGCGGGGTCAATGACCTATCGTCGTTTCTGTAAATTCTTGGGAATGTCCGAAAAAATTTCCTCGACAAAGGTGAATATGAAAAATCGAGCCCGCTCCAAATTGTAACGTGGATGATCTCCGTCTCTGGGACTACAAGCGGGAAGAGCGGTATGTGACCGATGATTTGAAATGCGACGACCTTTCCTAAGATTTAGCTCCTCACCCAACGCGAATTACAGGCACATATAACGCTTAGCGAAGCATTCTGCAAACAAGATGCTGACGTAAAGATCATTCACCATGGTATACATTCGTAAACTCCTAATGTTCCTACGGATACGCCGTTATCGGGATAAAGGATCGTGCACCATGTTTCGTGATAATATTGAGTATCTTGCATGAGGGAGTATCGGATTTTCGTCCGGCAAAAACGTTCGGAGCAGCAACTGTGGGCAGTGGAGTAGGATGCTCCGTTCTACATGGCTGCGCAGCCATGTAAAGGAACATGTGTAGGACAAGAAACATGCCAGGGTAGTATTCGAGATGCCTGTTAAAGTGGTGCAAGAGAGCCGCGACGACGAGGTGGAATTGCAAGAGGAGAGATGAGAAGGGGTTCGTTTGGCCAAGACGTGAGATAGAATACGAAGAGAGTGGAAGAACACCTAGCCGGATCGAAGCAGTTGGAGGTGGTTGGAAGTGGCTTGAAGCCTTCTCACCGTATCTCTCTGTCTCACGTTTTAACCGGTTGAAGGATAGAGGACTCGCGAAGCGACACCGGTAACATCGCAGCAGAGTATGTGTAGCGTGGGCGACGGAGCGTAATCCGATATAGCTACCAGCAGGCAAGCTGCTGCAGGGAAAGAGACGGGGAGAGATAGACTCTGGTATCGCAGCCCTCTCCTATCGTAATTCCAAGCATCCTCATCCCTGCTGCCTCTCTCCGATGTTCCTGCGATCTTCCACCGGCTTTTCGCCACCCTTGCCTTCCATCGGAGCCTTTATATCGTAACACGAATCCCCCGCCCCCCAAACTCCCAACCTGACCGGAAAAGCTCCCATCCTGTATACCGTCAGCGCTTCAATATTCCTGTATAAGTGTTACTCGTCGTGTGCTCGCTGGCACATAACTATTGAGGTGGAAGACTGCGGAATAATATATCTTACAGTAAATTCATTCGTTAGTTCTCTTCGAACTCAATTGCCGTATCCATTACCCAGTGACATGGAAACATTCTTATCATTATATTTTCTACGTAATTAAGGTTTTCATAATCAGCTCTTCACGATAATCGCTGAATGTAAATAAAAGACCAGTTATCAATTATTCCCTATCTTCGTTATTCTTGTAAGTCTTCGTTCGACATCCGCTCGTGATAATTCACTCGCAATTTTTACACACCATAACCATTTTCTGTTATATCTTCCTTGATCCCTCTTCTGTGAGCCTCGGGGGGCAAGCCATCCAATCCCCGCGAGGCTCTTCGTTCGTTTGCATAACGACCTTTCTCGGCGTGCAAGCTCATTCGGTACGGGTTTCGCTAGCGCAAAGGATTAAAACATTTTTTTTTCCCTCGCTTAACGCTAGCGCCATACTTGACTTCGGCTGATTCTCATTGTATAGCTGAAGCGTTTTCAATGTACGAGTTTGTTCAAGTATTCGCGGTCATCAGTTTAGTTCACGCGAGAAAATTCCCTCAAGCAGGTGGATTATTATTGGCATGTGTTGGTGCCAACGCAATATTTTATTTCCAATTTAACATTGTACACCTCGAGAGTTTCTTCTTTCATTGGCTTGTGGGGAATCTCTCGTTTTATCTCCATGGTACTCTACCATTTTGCAGTTTAACCTATACTCAAATACACCTCCACGCATGAAGGTGTATTTGAGTTCGTACGGGCACATGGATCATTGGCATTTGCGAGCTTTCGAGAGAATTTCAGTGATGCACTTCGGGCTAAAGACCAGAGCGAGAGTGCCAGGATGCCTCGGTGTTTCTCCACACACGCACAAAGCATACTCAAATTTCTAGTGTGTACGTGAAATACGCTCGTCTCTCCTTCGTGGAGAGTTCGGTTGATGCGCTCGAGCTTGATTCGCCAGCTTGGAGCCGGATTTTCGGACCGGTTAATGCAGGCACACGGATTTAACTGGATGGTTTAACGGGACACGATATATATTTACAGCGATCGTTAGCAAACAAAAGGCGCAGCCCACATGATCGGACGCTTCGAGTGATGTGAGTTAAAACTTTCTGTTTGTCAGGAGTCGATATACCCGTGCAGAAATTTCGGTCGGGATCCAGGTGGATTCTGAGAAGGATCCCTATTTTCTGATAGGGATCCAGCTGGTCATCGGATCAGATCCCATGACTGAATGTAACGTTTGCACATTGGAATCCGACAGGGACCCCTGACTGGATTCCAATTATGGTATCCAGTCAAAACCCGATCAAAATGTGGTTTAATCTGGCATATATACAAAATCCCGAATAAATATTTATCTTCCGCAATTCAGGTTATAGGCAATTGTTTATTATTATCTGAGCCATAGAAAAAATTTAAACAAAAAAAAATGTCGACACCGGGGTTTGAACCTACGACGTCTCACTAGCCTTCGTTTGCGTATTGGACCCGAAATGAATGACAAAAAAAATTATATTTTATGAACATTAATGTTTTTGACATTTTTTATTGATTGTTGTTGTTCCGAGGATGATTCCGGTCGTTGAAAATTTATTTGCTAACCCGGAAAATGATTTAAGGACAACCTACCTACCTATCTGCCTACCTAATGAACTAACGCTCTAACTACGACGCTGTCGAATGCTTGTACATTTACTTTATAAATATCTTCTATACACTATATACATGAGGCTGAAGCTAGCAGCGGTAGCGAGAAGCCAAAATTCAGAAAAGAATACGCATGACGGGAAAAATCTGAAAAAATTAAGGAGTATTGTCTATCGATCCTGGAACACGATCGCGTTTCAACTTTTGAGTGGACTGACTCCTTCGTTGATTTGTTTGTTAATTAACAATGGCTGCTGATAATTAAAATCGCACACATGACGGGAAAAATCTGGAAAAATTCAAGAGTATTGTCTATCGATCCTGAAACACGATGGCGTTTCAACTTTTTAGTGGATGGACTCCCTTGTTTATTTGTTTGTTAATTAACAATTACTGCTGATAATTAAAATCGCACGCATGACAAGAAAAATCTGAAAAAATTAAGGAGTATTGTCATTCGATCCTGAAATACGATGGCGTTTCAACTTTTGAGTGGACGAACTCCGTTGTTTATTTGTTTGTTAATTAACAATAACGGCTGATAATTAAAATCACACGCATGACGGGCGAAACCTGAAAAAATTCAGGGGTATTGTCTATCGATCGTGACTAAAAGTATATATTGCGCTTGAAACTATCCTTACAATTAATAATGAATTAAATTCCGCGCACAAAACTACTTTCCGTTCAGCAATATCCTTTACAACTTTTGAATCATCGAAGGTTCTTTTTATTTGAAGTACAATCTCCATGGTCTCAAATTTTTCCTTCCAAAAAGTTCGCCACAGACGTTAAGTGGCTGTTATAATTTAAAAAGTCCAATGAGCGGTGGCTTCCACTTAAGCTGCAAAGCACCCTTTTCGCGATGATGTCTTTTTTTTTATCAAAACTTCAGTTTAAGGGGATGGGAGCATGAAAAATCAAAATTTGTTTTTTTTTATGAAAAATGCACAAAAGTGGCTCAAAAATGTAATTTTCGCCACACTGCTAAGTGGTTAAGGTGGTGGAGGTTCTCGATCATGAAATGACACGTAATGACAATTAATATATAGTAATAATAATGGCATTTACACCACCACCACCACCACCACCACCACCACCACCACCACCACCACACGACCACACGACAACACGACAACACGACCACACGACCACACGACCACACGAACACACCACCACCACCACCGCCACCGCCACCGCCACCACCGCCGCCGCCACCACCACCACCACCACCACCACCACCACCACCACCACCACCACCACCACCACCGCCACCGCCACCGCCACCGCCACCGCCACCGCCGCCGCCACCACCACCACCACCACCACCACCACTACTCATTATTATTATTATTATTATTATTATGCCAATCGAATAATGTGTCAACAAGCTTTATTCGGAATATGACTGGGCATTTCGCAAATTAAAATTCTTCGATCATCCCATTAAATCATCGGAGGATACTCGTCTTGAGGAGCTCTCAACGAATCCTGATTCAGAACAAACGTGAGATTGGGATTCAATCGGTACACCCTGAAAGTAAGTGGCGCCATAACTTACAAATTTTGCCACATCCACCAATCCGATTACGAGACGGATACCATATAGATTCCTATGGGGATACCGGTTTTGGGGAGCCCATGGACAATTCCGATCGGGATATGGTCGGACTTAGGGTATCCCTAAAAAATTTCTGCACGGGTATGTATGTAGTAAGAAGGATATAGTTATCGTGTGACTGTGGGAATGGATCAACCCCGTAGCTCTCTCTCTCTCTCTCTCTCTCTCTCTCTCTCTCTCTCTCTCTCTCTCTCTCTCTCTCTCTCTCTTTATCCCTCGCCGTTCGGCTTTTACGATAAAGTACATTACGGAAACTCACAGTCTGCCAACTCACCCTGCTCCTCTTTCCGCCATGCCCCGCGGGAACCGGAAGGAATGCGGCAGAAATGACGATAGTGTGGATAAAGCGGACCTTGACCTGCACCTGGCTCTCTATCTCTCCGTTTCGCATAACGTTACGTTTTTATAGTTAATAAGTAGAATCAATTACTGGATTTACGTATCGGATTCAAGAACCTTCTAAGATGGAAAACCATCTTATAATCAGGCAGGAAACGTAATAGAACATTTTTTTTTTAAATAAGATGACGATACATATTTTACTGATATGAATCGAATAAGCTGGATGAGCTTACGAAAGTAAGAACACGATTAACTGTTGAGAACGTGAGCTCAAGTTGCTCACGGAATGGAGACGTGTACCAAACTATTCTGGGACTCGTTACTCTGCTATATTTCAATTGGGGGCGAAGCAGATCATCTGGCTGAGTGAAAGAATAGTTGTGACTTTGCTCAACGTTCTGAATCTTGTGAAGCCTTTGCGGTAGAGTTTCTTGCGCGCGAAAGAAGCTCGGTAAAAAGTTATCTAGAGTGGTCCTTTGTCTGTTTGCAATCTGGGACAAGAATCGAGAAACTTTGTTTCTCGAATATTGAGGGTTGAATCGTCTTTGACTTGTGGAACGAATTGATCGTCGATCTCAACCCCTTATGCGTTCGAAAAGTAATTCGTCCAAATGAAAGAACCGATCAAACAGGTTTTGCGAAAGTCGAGTAAGACAATGTGCATAAATTGGATTCAATTTGTACGAAAATTGAATCCAGGTTGGCGAAAGTTGGCGTACAAGTTAGTGAAGAAGGTTAGCTACATTTGGACTCAAGGTTTTCTCAACTTTCACTTGACTGATCGACAAATTGTGCTGATAATTTTGTCGACAGAATTATAATTTATTACGATAGAGCTGTTTTCAAGACAGCAATATTAAAAACTTGGAAATTTTTCATCTTCTTTACTGCCAAAACTAATTTTTTTTTTTTACCTGAACGAAAAAGGGTCTCCTCTTTTCCAGTTAATTTTCTGATGGAAAAAATTTTGAAAACCTTCGATGGAGATCAGTATCACGATATGGAAAAATCAGCTGGAACACACTTTGTTGGCAAAATTGTTGTTTGATCGAATCCAACATGGGGTCACCGTTGGTTTCGCTCTACGTATTATTCGATAAATATAGTATCGACATAAACACAGTTTCTGCGAACTCTGTATGCACAAGCTTCGTGGTATCGTATGAAGCAAGCCCCTTATTCGTACCGCAGTTCATCAAGCAACTCGATTGTACAAATATAGGTGTTTGTTGGGATTTCGTGTTTGACGCAATGCGCGCAGAGTGCTCACACACGCTCTGTTTGCGTGGACTCCAAGCCACCTACGTAATCAATATTTACCGATTGGAGCGAACCTTTATTTCCTTCATCAAGTCGAGCAATCGTAAAGGTGAATTTTCATCGGGGGAAAAAAAAACATTAAAGTAAGCTATATGGAAAACAAAAGTTTCCAAGCCCATAATATAAAAGGGGATTGTGAAGAAGACTACTTTTCAGGAGAAAAACGTTGGAAGCGATTGCTGCAAGTAATGCTATTGACTTTAAAAGGTACAGAGATCTTTTTTTTTATTTGTATTATTACACGAGATCAAAACTTAATTTGGAAAAGTGCACTTGCAAAGAGGCTTTTTGCGATATTTTTGGATTGAGTTAGGTTCTTAGGCCTAGCTAAATCACAGGAATATACTGTGTTTAACTGGCGACGGGGACATGACGTACTCATCGCCCGGGAAGTCAAGCTACGATCCAGCTTGGCGATCCAGTAAGAAAGCTGTCCTAAGCTACTGTATTAGTTTACGTGTCCAAAGTTGCATTGAACCGCGGAGCAGTGCTATATATGAACGGTTCTACCAGCAGCTGGTAGAACCAGAAAAAACACTTAATTAAACATTGATAGGCCCTGAAACTGGAAACTCGGTTACCCAGGCAAGAAAGCGGTCGCGAAGAGGGATAGTAGGCTCAGGACGAGACTCTGAATAGCCCAATCAGGCCAAGCCCGGACTGAGCCACAGTGCACAAAGACAATAGGAGAAAGAACGACCTAGAGACCTCTCAAAGCCCTGTACTGGGTTTTTTTTAGCGAACAGCAGGCTGGGGCAGTGCTTAGGACTGGTCTATGACTGAGGGATGCAGAGGGGTATGAAATGAAAGATAGATCAAGGTCTGTGTCCATTATTGGATTATTGGATTGTTGGATCACTGGAAGCTTCCGTTTCCGTAGTGTCCAAGCCATAAGGGATACTTGCCAAAGAGTTGCCTCAATTCTGCTCACACAATATATCCATTTTCAGATCCGGTATTTTCCTGCTTGAGTTTATTTCTAACGGAATCTTGCAAGGGACAGAAACTGCCATAGCCCAATCAGCTCTTATTAGATCCAATCTCACATGAGTGAGATTGGACCTAATAAAAGTGAGTGAAAGCGACGCTTTCCAGAGATTCGTAGCCTCATTACATATTTCTTTCTAAATATTTCCCTCGGTAATTTCACGCACCTTTGAGCACCAACAGATTGGCAAATTGCAAAGCAGACTGCGACCGAAACCAGCGATTCCAGAGAAAGAGAAGGAAGCGAAGCTGAAGCGACGAGAGATGTGTCAACGTAGGCAAAGTTTCTCTCTCTCTCTCTCTCTCACACACTCTCTCGTGTGTCAATCTTAGTAAGCACGTAATCACGAGGGAAAATGGAAATAGGGCGAAAGGGAATAGCTGGGAACGATACAGGGGAAACAGGGACAAGAGGAATTTGAGGGCGATTGATGAGGGGCGCGCGTCATGTATCAGTGACAGGCGCGTATGTCTCGTGAGTCGAATAATGCAACCAGGAGTCGACGCATTTCCAGAAATTGCGGGAACAGAGATGCGGAGAAAATTGTTCGACTGACAGATTTTGTAGCAGCGAATCGTATCAATTGTGCACAAAACGATTTACGAGGGTTTTCAAATCTGATCCTGTCGCCACAGTGATTTGAACTTTGATGGCTGCATTTTTTTGTATCGTCCAATTTGAGTCATAAATTTTGTGCTGACAAAATTTTAAACTGCATTGAATTTTACTGATGTAGCTCGGTTACCTTCGACCGAGAGCATTGCAATATTTATCGAATCGATTTATTTATTTATCGAATTCTTCGATAAATTCATCGTTCCCAATAACGAAATTCAAATTGATGAATTCTAATCTTGAATATTAAAAATTAATTTTAACGTAGGAGCAATATCTAAAAATCGATTACGAGAGAAAAATGTTTTTCAAATACCAAGCGACTTCATGGTCTTTACGTATCTCGTAATACTCTGGAAGATAGATTTCGCGAGAGCATAATAACGAACAGACCAACGGAAAGAGAGAGAGAGAGAGAGAGAGAGAGAGAGAGAGAGAGAGAGAGAGAGAGAGAGAGAGAGAGAGAAAGAGAGAGAGAGAGAGAGAGAGAGAGACAGTGGGGAAAAAATTAGAGAAAAGAAAAAGAAATTCCATCGCCCTTAGTTTCCGTTTCTCTCCACAGTGTCCTACTTCCTACGGTCTTTATTCCCCTTGTACTTTCTCGAGCTCAACGTCCCACGACGATTCTCTACGATCCTTACCCTCGCTCTCTCCCCACGAGAGACTCGAGTCAAGATGCATATTTGAATTTTCACGAGATACAGCGAAGAAAAATAGGTAAGCCCAAATTCAAGAGGTAATGGAAGAAACTGAGAGCACAGAAGCTTTTGAAAAATCACGAAATTCTCTTTCCCAGCCCCCCCCCCCCCCCCACCGCGATCTCGCAAATCCGCCGTGTACCTAAAATGTTTCTCCAAAGGTAGATTCGACAAGTGCTTCTCCGCTTTGAAGCTTTGTGGGGCGTTGGTTATGAAAATACAGACCAAAGTGCAAAAAAAAAACAAAAAAAAATCTTATGAATAGTAATAAAAAAAGGTGGTGTGACGGTGAATGCAAGTTAAAAAATAAAAGAACAAATAAAAAAGATTTTTAGACATTGAAAAAACCCAATTGATTTTTCTGTACACGGTCTTTTCTCACGTTTGTTTCCTCATATAGCGGAATAAATCGAAATTTCGGAGAGCGGAAATTTAAAGCCAAAATGAATACGATGACTCAAGTAGACATTCTTTTATAACAGAAATTAATGGAAAAGAAATTAAATAAAAAAAAGAATTTATGTTCGCATGGTGATTCTCTTATCGAATCGAAAGATTTTTACGAAAAAGATATTGCTTATCAGCAGAAAAGAGCTCCGATAAGCGAGGACGAATCTGATAATTTCTTCGCTTGCGGGACCCACTCATATACTCTCCCATTGCCCTGACTCGCTTGCGAGAGAGCTCTCGAGCCAATTTGCCCTCTGGCGTCGGACGGGGGAACTGATCCGGCGTGGTGAACGTCAGCCCGCTTAACGCTACTTTTGGGGGAGAAGGCCTAGCAATTGTCACGTGACACTCTGACAATTTTTCCTCGAGCTCGAGTGCCCGGCTATACTTTTTCTTTGCACGCATTATCGGATTGTCAAACGTAACCTCTTGTATCGCGTATCTCACGTTGAAAGTCGATAGTGTAATATAAATATGAATACAAATCAGCGTGAATTGCACAATACGTGACTCAATGAATCGTATGAAAAGAAGGAAAGTGATGAGAAAAATAATTTTTTTTTCTTTTTTTTTATCGTTCAAGCCTCAACGAGCGAAGGGAAAAGTGTTGTTTTTTGTTCTTTCGAATAAAATTTTTTCGACTGTTCTGAACTTTTCAAGTACACTCTGGCACAAGTAACTAAAATTATTTTACGTACAATTTAAGCATTTCCTGCGAGGAAACAAATGCATTTTCAAGCATAATATTTGCTGTTGGAGCGTAATAAGCTCGAACAGAAATGATAACACGACATTGAATGATGAAACAAAACCCAAACAGTGAATAGAATTGAAAAAAAAAAAAAACTGTGTTGAATGGGATAATGCTAAAGGCTTTTGAGAGAAGAATTTCAATGAACTGTCTGACGTGTAGCTCCGTTGATGACGAAATTCTTTCACTCTTTTTCGATCTTTTTTTCTCTCTCCTCAACCATTTTTCACCTTTGACTCATTTTCCTATTTCTCACGTAATTTCCTTCCTTGACCTCGAGCTTCCTTGTTTGTCTATATATACAGCCTCATCTCGCTCTTTCAACGGGACTTGTACCCATTTTTACGCGTACACACACAATATATGTAGACTCTTCAACAGAGCAGCATCCGTTACAGAATGCTCGGAAGATATTTTTTTTTTTTTACGAGCAGAGGTAAACCACGGTATCCCCGGCGCGTTGAGCCCGAGCTTTCTATCTCTCGCTTCTGTGTGAGCTTTTACGTGAGCTGCGCGTACCGCTCAGTAAGCCGGAAGCGAAATTTCCGGATTATACTTTTTTTTTTTTCCGCCTACAAGCCGCGTGTTCATGTACAGAATTCACCGAGAGAAGTCACTCAATCCTCGCAGTAAAATGCCCAACGATATGTATACGTATTTTTATGCAGATTTATAGCTTCTGTATCGCGCATCGAGTTTGAGAGCTTCTTTGATCCCGGATTCGTGGCAACGTTTTCATTTGTAATTTTTTTTTTTTTTTTTTTTCTCATCGGCATCATTATTGTATCCTTTGTAACGGCTCTCGGTTTAATTGTTCGCTTTGACATGCGTATCAACGGTTTTTGTTTCACGAAAACACGAGTAAAATATCCCCGGAAAAAATGAACGTACAGCGCGAACGAGAATAAAAGAGTTGTACATTTTTGTTCGGTTAAGCCAGACTAATTTATCTTTCCGAAATTTTTCGTGCTAATGTGATTTACCGAATTTTTAACGAGTGTACCAATAAAGTTTTGTACAATTTGAAAAAATAATATAAATAATAATACGGGAAAAAAAATGAATCCACAAAAAAACCCAGAAACATCATTTTTATGTCCATGTTTTTGTTGTTGTTGTTGTTTTTTTAAAAAAGTTGTTTTCGAAAATGAATACCGTGCTAAATATATGTTTTACGATATTTTTGATATTTTTTTTTAGGCTAAAGTATGGATTTTGAAAAATTAAATAGTCAATTAAATCGTAGACATTTATTGACGTTGCGAAAAACTGAGCCGGTGTCCACCATGTACAATATTTATTTTAGCGAATTTATATTAAAATATTTGTGATATGAAATATGATGTTGAAACTTTCTTGCATATTTGCTTAACGTTTTTTTTCATTTTAAGGATATGCTTGAATTACAAATGGACAATTTACCTCAGTGAAAATTAAAATAAATGAAAAATTATTCGATTTTCCCGAGAAACCGACCGTTTTGCCCCACCTTTCCCACCATACATATATCACGTTGCGATAGCTTCTCACGTGTCCCCAAGGCTCATGCGAATCTGCCTCGACGGATCTTTCTGTTTTTTTCTCTCGTTCTTTCTCCCCGCACTCTCGAATTTCTTTCCCAAATAGTATACGCGTATAGTACGTGTCCCGGAAATTTGGTTCCCGTCAATGTTCATGCATTTTTATGCATGAGCATCGCTACAGAAGGTAGAAGACACGCTTGTTGAGCTTTTCGATGGAAAAGAAATATTCTTTCTCCGTATATCGGTTTGTTTCACGTCACCATTCCAGCATATCACGTATTATCTGTTTTTCGAGCTATCTCTCTCTCTCTCTCTTTCTCTCTCTCTCTCATTTTCATGCAATACTGTGTCTTCAGTAGTATAAACACGGATCCAAAAAGTCCTTTAACAAAAAAAAAAAAAAATACATCTATATGTGTATTCAAATAAACAGAAATATACATGAAGATTCATGTAATACCAAACAATAGTGCATTGTTTACCAAGGAGGTAAAGGCCTCGCACGATATTTTATACAACGCTACAATGGCATCCGAGCTTTTAAGGATGTATCGGGCGTACCTTGCCAACCAAAAGTGACTTTCTTCGACAATATTGCATACTTCATGATAAGATAAAAATTGGAAAAAATTTAACCACATAAAGACGATAAGAAGATTACTTTTTAATAATAATAATGCCCAAAAGTTATGAATAAATTGTTTAAACAAAACATTGTTTAACAAATTTTTAGGGAATGTTTTTTTGCCATGTAAAATGAATTCGTTGATTTTTTTGACTACACATGAATTTTTTAAAAAATTTCTTATCATTTTGAAATTTCGGTTTTCGGAAATTTGTAAAGGTTGTATTTACGAAACTATTCGTTCAATGCCCTGCACTGAAAATAAAAATTGTAAATTCAATTCGAAAACGATTGAATCAACTCATTTCTAGAGTAACATATGGCGAACCACATTTTCGAGTTGATTCAACTCATATATAGCGCCGTTTTAACCACAATATGTAGCACGATAAACCCGATTAGTGGTTGTCTCAACTCGCGATGTGGCTTATTCAACCTGATATTTATTTGATGTGACTCATTAGTATGGTTGGAACAGCTACATTTTTAGTTGACTGAACTCGATCTGATGGTACAGTTAACTCGATTTGTGGCTCTTTCAATCAAAAATAAAGTCCATGTACGCAGAAATATAGTTCAAGCCACTAAATATTCGGTAGAACGAGCTCGATTTGTGGTTGTCTCAACTCGCGATGTGGCTTATTCAACCTGATATTTATTTGATGTGACTTATCAACATGGTTAAAACAGCGACATTTTTGGTTGATTGAACTCGATCCGATGGTATATTTAACTCGATTTGTGGCTCCTTCAACCAAAAATAAACTCCACGTACGCAGAAATATAGTTGAGGCCACTAAATATTCGGTAGAACGAACTCGATATATGTTTGTCTTAACTCGCGATGTGGCTCATTCAACCGGATGTGCATTTCGCGTTTCTTAAATTTCGAGCTTCAAAATTAATTTAAAAAAAATTATAATGCATTTATCGCGATAACAGTATAACATAAATAATATTATAACAAGAAAAAAAAGTTCGACGTTGATATTCAATCATTACAGAATTTTTGTCTAAGACGGGATTCGAACCACCTACCTACAAGTTTCCTACCTAATGCCTGCTTACTAACCCGGGACGCTACCTATTGCGCTATCGACTACCATTGAATTTCGTTTCATCAATTTTCCCATATACGCTGCATGCTGGCTCACACTTACAAAATTAAATGCGTCATTGCCATTACCATTTGACGATTTTGATTAGTAATAGAATTCGTTTTCACACAACTTTGCTAGTTTTATATTTATATTTTGTATTTATATTTTGAGTTTCGATTGAACTTTTAATCGAGTTGTTCTAACTCATTTTTTTCAACTCGATTTTTCGAGTTGAATTTACCATTCTTTTTTTTCAGTGTGGAAACTTCTTAATTGTAATATAAAACGTTTTTATGAAAACATATCTCAAAATTCACGATTTTTCCTTTATTTTTCAAAATTAAAAAATTTTCGAAAACCGAAATTTCAAAATGATAAGAAATTTTTTAAAAAATTCACGTATAATCAAAAAAATCAATGAATTCATTTGACGTGTCAAAAAAAAACTTTCCCTAAAAATTTGTTAAGCAATGTTTTGTTTAAACAAGTTATTGATAACTTTTTGGCAGTATTATTGTTCAAAATTAATCTTCTTATCGTCTTTATTGTGGTTGAATTTTTTCCGATTTTAATCTTATCATAAAGTATGCAATATTTTCGACGAAATCACATTTGGTTGGGAAGGTACGTCCGATACATCCTTAAGGCTTGTAGACGATGAATAAAAAGTATTACTTTTAGGTCTTATAAAAAAAGTATACTTTCAAGTCCTATTGTACATTCAAGTCCTGGGACTTAAAAGTACTACTTTACTCCTCGTTTACAGGCTCCGAAAGCGAGGAAAACATGGCAGTGTTGTATAATAGTACATTTCGTACGAGTATCGAACATTATTTTTCCTCATGAGAGCCGAGAAATCGCAACGCAGTTGCGATTTCGAGGTTGGAATGAGGAAAACTAATTTGTTGACGACAAGTACGCTTGAAATTTTTATTCAATCGTTTTTTTTTTTCAAAACATTTTTTTTTTCAATGTCATCGTTTTGATATTTCAAAAATGACCATTGAAAAGATAATGGTAGAGAAATCATTCGGTATTCCTGCAACCTTTGTTCTTCGATTTCTTCAATGAGCCAGCCATAAAACAAAAGACATATACAATTGTGATAGATGCAGCGACCCAAACCGCAAGCTGTACTGAATCTCGCTGGCAGAGTTACGGAATTACCGAGAGCATTCAATGCACACCCTCTGTTATGGCTAGGTTGGATCATACGTTAGTCCATTTAATCTCGCGTAGCTCGTAGCTCAACGAAATGGTTGATTCTTACTACCGAATGTGAAATCGCGGCAGGGTTATATACTCGCTGGCGGACATAACAAAAACGTACTTGTGTAAAGTGCCCAACGCCATGCGTACAATATGTTTCGTAAACAAACAACGGGAACGCCGGAGATTCGTGGATCGAGATTCCTGTACTTGCTCGAATCTCCCTGCAATTTTCCCGGTACCGTTATCCATATATACAATGTCGAGTAAGCCCGAGGGCTTAAGCCAACGACCGCGAGGAGGATTCCCCTTAGCGTTTTAGCTCGTTTCACGACGCAATGCGATATCAATTTGGGCAATTAAACGCTTACCCATCTGGCGTATAGGGGGCTGAAGCGCGCGTTATCCGTTATATCCTCCCCGCACCACGCACACCCTGGATCTTGCCGCGAGTTCGTCCCCTTCACCCGAAAATCCTGGACCCGAAAACCCGGAGCCCCTCTGCCGGCTGAAACACAGTGTGTACGTATTTGCGTGATCGAGCCCTCCAGCCCATGGAGTCTCTGTTTGTGGAAAGTGGCGCAAAGCTTGTCGCGGTGAGTTGGCCTCATCAATGGGAGCACACATAAAGGACAAGATCTAAGGGATCCCGGATTACAGCGTAGTCATGTACGTATAACACGAACACCCGAAACAACTTGAACCAACCCAAACAACAACGAACATATGCTGATAATACAGCCCTGATCTTCATGAACTGCATCGATAATTGCTGTGCAATCGCGCGTCGGATGGAATGTCACACGGCATATGAGCAACATACCGACGCAGATAGCTCCATCACAAGCCGAATAATTCCGACCAGCCCGAACAGCTTGAAAAATGTTGAAATTAAACTTTAGCATCACTTGCCTGTCGCCTGAATAACGTCCAATCTTTTCCGGATTTCACTTGCAAACCACGAACTGATAGGAGCCAACACATGCTCGAGTCCACGATCGTTCGAACGTTTACGGTGCGACTAGCAGGGGGCGGTCTAAGCGAGGAAAGGAAATTTTATGACCACCACAAAGTGGCTGCAGTGAAACGACCTCCCAAGGAGAAGGATATCTGTGGGGGTAATATTGAGATTTCGTGATTCCCATATTTGTAGCAATTATACTAGAAATTATCACATCGTCATGAGTTTTACATGTCTCGCGTTTTCAACTTTTCCCTCGCGTCTATTGCAGCCCTCTCGTTGTCCTTGAAAAGAGCTCACGGAGAAAGCGCAATGGCAGAAATTATGTGGTTGAGCTGGACAAGGCCCTGGAGTACACAAGAAGTTTGTATAGATATGGCAGATGGAGTGGAGCTTTATGGTTTTTTTTTTTTTTTACCGAAACAGCCCAGATCCCGAACGACGTATATTCTCTACTTTTAACATCGCGTGTAAAGTCGTCATTAAATTCACATAGTTAGGACGAAGCACTCTTGCTCTTCCCCATCTATACTCTGCTTCCTCCGTTTTCTCTTCGCTTCTCGCTGTTGCACTCGTGTTTCGCTCTCCCGGACCTTAAAGTGCCTGGAGCTTTTCCTCCTTCACCTAGGTTGGAAATCTTTGTATACATCGATGTAACGACCGGCAAACCCAGAACTTGTGTGCTCTGACGGACGAGAAATGATCTATCATTTTTACGAAACAACGATCTACAAGTGAAGATCCAACCACGATTAATTCTGCAAACCGGGCTCAAGATGTTTCAGAAGCTTCTGTGGTAAATTTTATCCCTCGAACGATTAAAGAATTTATAAAACGGGAATACCGTCTCGTTGAGAATTATTGTTATATGATGTAGCTCTCTTTCTCCTCCTCGTCTATTCAGTAATTTCACCTCCAGTCAAATCACACGTTCATGGCTATTGGCAGCAAGCATCGGACTCATTAGCGAGTTGTCCAAAAATTTTAGGACAGGACAAATAACTACATCGATGAAAATATCGGTAGCTAATTCAATTAATTTTCATATAGGGCTTAAATTCAATCTTGGATATTCTCGGACCTCAAGGGTAAAGTAATTTTCACTTCTGCCTATAGTAACACGTTCAGATATGAGGATGTGTGCAGGATTGCGGAATGCAAGTATAACAAACCACAAGCCCTCAAATTATATTGTTATGAGATGATTGACCGACATATTTTTATGATGACCATAAAAATGAAAAATAAAGCCCAGAAACTATATAATGAATTGGTTATGAATCCTCCAATACGAAGACAACGACGAGTTCGTGTGAATTTTTGAAAAACTTGTCTGGATCAAAAGCGTTCACGGGAGCAGCCATAGAGTTCTCCCAACAGTCCCCAAGCAATGAATGCATGCGCAATGAAGCCTTCGATATCACCTCCTACCGAGAATCTTGGAAAACCCCCATCACCACGATCCTATCCTCTTAATGACTTTTCGTATAATTCGCAAATTAATGGCTAGTTATCTCGAGCACTCATCTCATTACTCGGCCCCTTAAAGGCCATCCACAGAGGGCCTTTACACAGAAGTGACAGGCTCATCATCAGCCGGAGTGCCTCATTATATGCTCTGTAGGGGGAAGAACTCATTGAATGTCGTTTGCTGTCCGGAGCATTCCCAATGAATGAGGGAATCATACACGTAGCAGAGAGTGAAAGCAATGGTATCAGAGTCGAGTACGGGGGAAAATGAGAAAGCACCGTAAAACTATGTCTCCGTGTGGTCAATTTTTTTTTTTTTTTTTTTTTTTTTTTAATTCCCTAGCTCAGCTACTGCAGCCTTTTTCCATGAGTTCCGGACTAGGATGTTTTTTCGTATTTTTTTGTTGTTTTTACTGCGAGAATTTCTCAAACGAGTGAATGAGGGACCATGCGAGGAGTGCAAGTGAATAAGCGGAAATACGTCGCGCCAAAGCTCCGGTCGATTCGCAACCGCGAATGTGTGTCCACCGTTTCGGCATTTATGCGGGATAAAGGAGGGCCAGGGTGAGAGGGGCGGCGAGGTCACAGGCGTTTATGGAACCGCGAGGGAGAAAGAGAGCCGAGTGGAAGGTGGGCAAAGTTCGAACAGACTGGCCCGCGGAGTGTGATCACAGCAAAGTGATATAGCACCTCGAAGGGTCGATGGGGTGCAGTCAGAGAGAGTATTGGGGCTGAGGGAGAATATATATATAGAGAGAGAGAGGGGTTATAGACGCGCCATCCGATCTGCTATCAGAGAGCTTGCCGTGTATACGGGGGTTCTCGCGGAGGCGCCTCCAATCATTTCCCAATTAGCAGCTGATTGCGTACAGCTGGCGCCGAAAGTTTCGGACGAAATTCCCTCGCTGAGGGGACCTTGCCGCGTATATAGAGCTCCATAATATCGGTTCTGTACACGGATATAGCTGGAGTATGGGTCACGGAGTGTAAGGGATGAGGGAGAGAGAGAGAGAGAGAGAAGATGTCACGTCCCACCGCGAAATTGCCGTACGGAAATTGCATTCGCGATAACCGCAAAGCGATTTGTGTCGTACGTATATATATACGGATGAATATTAATAATGCGCAACGAGGAAAAAAAGTCGATTGCTTTTGTAAATTTGACGAGAACGAAGTTGATAAACCAAGTAAGTTAGATTGATTCGTCGTTAACACTGGCAAATTGGCACGAAATTCCCTCCGAGTATTATTGTTTATTTGTGATACGATTGGAAAAGTGTAACACAACATTCGTTTGAAAAGAAAACAAATTTCTAAACTTCATGTCACGGTTTTGCTTCCTCAAGGAAGCTTCGTTCTAATGAAAAAAAAAAAAAAATTCGCAATTTTCATGCCAGAGATATTGAGAACTGATTTTTTTTTTGGCCAACATCAATCATCGGATCCGAAAGCTATCCCACACCTCAAAGGTTACACGACCTTTCTACAACTCCATGGAAAACGAAAAATATTCAACAAAGACGTAATCTTTATCGGTGTGAACTCGAAATTATTGCTCATCGATAATCTATACGAGGCTTCCCAAAAATAAGTAAACCTTAAAAAAGGTTACAGCCGTTTGCGAAAAAAGTTTACCCGAATTACACTGAACGACCGATGCAAATTTATATACGCCTCAAAGTCGTATAACTGGGATACATTTTCATTCCGTTAAATCACCAAAGTTTACCATGGGATCAACTTATACCAAAAGTTTTCGAGAGTTTAAATACATGTCGTCGCCCAGCCGCGAAACTGTCAGCTGATAATCTTTATCTCTCCATCCGACCCACCACTCATGGCTTCTAATTACTTAAGCAATCCTCGCGACTCGTTAATTGCCGTCCCTCTCCGCGATTACAGGGTGTATATACACGCCGGAAGCAACCATAGCGAGAAAGCACTCTCACCTTCCCCCGGGTTATAGGGCGACTAATAATCACCGTGAAGTGAATAGATCAAGTCGACACAATGGCCTGATCAATGCTAGAACTAATTCCCAAGTCAAACGTTGGAGCTCTGCTCTCGGTGTTATGCCCGCAGGCCAGAAGTTCGAAACCCAAGCTCTATGCGCATATATATATATATATATATATACTTAGGAGAGAGAGAGCATCCAATTTCAATGAGGGGGGGGGGGGGGGGGGGGGGGGCATGATTGGATCTCAAACATGAAATAGGAAAAATAAGATTTGTTGAACCGAATGAAATGCAATCGTATTGAACAAAGTCCTTGAGAATTTAGTTAAACAGTCGAGGGTTATTGATGACTAAACATTTTTAACTAAACTTGATCATAACAAAATCCTATGGATTAAATTTTTTTAAACGTAATTCGAGTCTTTCCTGTAACGAAAACGTATTTTCTCATTGAATCAAGTTTGAAATTCGCGCGCTCTCATGTACACGAGCCTCATTGGCGAGTGAGATCACGTGATCGCTCGTATCGGCCGTTGTCGGTGATCATCGGCGACCGCCGAACGCGCCAAGCCATTCATAACGCTGGAAACGCAGTGAGAGGGCGTGGTCTTACATGCGCTTTTTGTTCGAGGACTACGCACATGTTATTAAACTGGTAAAATGTTTACGGAAATGGAAAACCAACTACAGTATCATTGTGAACATACTCGAAGTGCTCGAAAATTATTTTTCCTAAATGCATGAAATAACTGAATTTCGTTCAAATTAACGTATACATCTGTGATATGGGGAAAAAATCACAGTTCAAACGATGAACTCTGTGCGATGAGTGAAGTTATTTGAAAAAAAAAATTTCATTATTTACTAGAAGAATTTAAAATTTGATAGTCCTCGAACGTATTGAAATACTCTGTGGACGATAAGTCTGCGAGAAAATACATCAATCGTGGGGGGAAGGAAAAAAAATTGATTCATTGATTCTGGAGTTATGACTCCGTATGTTCGTAAGGATATCCTACGAGACGGAACAATAAAATGACTCTCAATCTCAGAAAAGTAATGTTCCGAAAATATAGCGAGTCGTGCTTAGCGCTGTAAAGATGCCACATGCTCGGAGTTCATTTATGTCCGATATACTTTGGATCGTAGAAGATTTACCTTACATTCGAATCAGCGCTGTGCTTCCGCTGGTCGTTTAAATGATTAAACGAACCATGAAAGCTCCTAAAACTGAGCCTGTTCTTCTGCAAGAGAAAGACAGAAAAAAAAGGTCAGCTTCAATAGCCGCGATAAGTGCAACGAACTCTGACCTCGTCAAGGGGCGAGAGGGTGCAGTGAGATGAAAGAAAAATTCGAAAGAATAATAGAGAAATGGTTGATTCAATGGGTCCAGCAAAGTGGACTATAGTCTGGAGTATACATATGTACATATATATATCTGGGGGGAAGGTGAGTCTGCGTTTCGACTTCTCGTTAACGGTATATTGTGGGACTGAATTAGCGAACCATATGTCCAAGTATGTGTGTGTGTGTGTGTGTGTGTGTGTGTTTTCACTCTTCCTCCCGATCCCCAAACCTTTTCTTCATTCAACGAACAATGAACAGTACATTTTCGCTCCTCTCTCTAGCTGGGGGCCGTTTACGTTCCAAAAGTCCGAACAAAATAGAAAAAAGTGGAACTAAAGGGGGTTGAAAAAGAACGTAACGGTCCAGCCGGAAAAAAAGAGGCGATAAAAAAACAAATATGTGCGAGGCAATTGCACTCTGCTCTCTCTCTCTCTCTCTCTCTATCCTTTCCTATCTTTATCCACTGCAATGTATTCTTGTAACGCTACACGAATACATATACAGTACACCCTCTGTACAGTCATTTAAATAAGAGGTATTCCATCTCAAATCAATGAATTACAAATGTTCATAATTTCCGTAATCCACTCATCACTTTTTACCTTGGGTACACAAGTCAACAGAGTGTTTTCGTTTGTTTTTTACATTTATTACCCTTCGTATTCTTGAGATTTTTTTTTTCATTTTTTTTTTATGAGATTATTATTCTTTTTGACGGTCAAAGTATTTGAAGGGGAGCTCACACCTCGTGGTCCTAAGTAATCCGTAATTATGATGATTTTATTTTACAAAAATTGTTCGGACGATCATTTTCGTATTTGTCAGGCAAATGTATTAAACTTTTTCTCCGCTACTCATACAATTGCGACTGAAAATATTGAAAATTCAGAAAAGTAAGCACACCATACACGTTCCAACCGCACACTTTCCAACTTTTTATGTTCCAACTGTATACGTTCCAGTTTTCTACGTTCCAACCGTACACTTTCCAAGTGTACACGTTCCGACTGAACACACGCTAATCTTCTTCTGATGCACACGATTAAGAAGCAAAGTTTCACCGTGTGCATCGGAAATAAGTCGTGTATTTAGCTGGAAAATTTTCAATCGGAACACGTTCCATTGGAATATGAAAAATTGGAACGTGTTCAACTGGAACATGAAAAATTGGAACGTTTTCAGCGCATTTAGTTGCAACATAGTCCGTTTACCAAACTAATATTTTTTTGTAGAATTTGGGTGTCTCCGGTCAGAGGATGCAGAGTTGGAACGTCCTTGATTATGCAATGAGAGAACTTCTTTATATAACGCAGCACGAGAGATTTTTTCTCTGTCCAGTTAGTAATTTATGAGTAGTTTAATATACAGTTAATTATGTGTACAGTTGGGTCTGTGTGCGGCAATCTTTAGAAACGGGCTACTGCTATTCAGAGAAAAACAGTTTTAATTGCTCATGTTTAGTCACCAAGTGTATAAAACGAAGTATTTTTTAACTTTCAGCTATTCGGTTATTCCAGGAAAATACGGAAAGCTCCACTCTTTTGCAAAAAGCTTTTCCTCGACTTCCGGCAAACCCTTCTCGTCTCCTTTGTGTCCAAAAAAGTAATAAACTTTCCCGATTGCTTATTAACGACAAAAAATACGTGAATATAAAATTGAGATAACGTATTTTTTTGGAAAGTCCAATTTTATTCTTCTACTATGGAATGAAAATGATCATGGTAAATATTACCCATGTAATTTTTCAGCCTTACGGTATAAATTTTTTTATCAAAAATTTAGATATCCATTCGGCTTATAATTCATGAAAAATTCCATTGAAATTTTCCTGATTACTTCGGCAAACGGTAAAAAAAAGAAATTATCAATCAAAAACGAAAAACGACGGATCTCGACCTCTTTCCTCTTTCGTACATACCTTTACATATTCTATAGTTATATGAACTTGTATACTTGCGTGTATATATATGTAATTTTATTCTGCCGAATATTTCGGTCGTCCAGCAGCAATTTTAAGCATTTAACGAGTTGCTCCTCTCGCCCCTCGCTTACGGCGTTGGTGGCTTTTGATTCTGTGTTACAGAATCTGGCGACCTAGCCAAACGGAGTTTCATTGTCCCGTGAGGGCGAACAACGACGACGACGACGACGATGAGAAAATT
Organism: Rhorus exstirpatorius; assembly: GCA_963564615.1. Taxonomy (NCBI): domain Eukaryota; kingdom Metazoa; phylum Arthropoda; class Insecta; order Hymenoptera; family Ichneumonidae; genus Rhorus; species Rhorus exstirpatorius. The sequence goes on along the minus strand of OY751322.1, from coordinate 12,852,199 downwards.
CCCGTTTCTGGCCAGAAGCGGAAATTTTCTCGATCCCGGTTACCACCAGGATCGTGAAGCGACACACGAAGCTGGGGCTTGGGGAAGAAGAGAATTCACGAGTAAAATCGATAAGAGACTCGTCAACCGCAGTGAGAAATACACCTACCATCGTTTTTCCAAGAATTTCACGTTTTTCTTACACCAGCACACACGTAAAAAAAAAAAAAAATCAAAATCAAAATCAGCGAGTCAGATGAAATCGCGTCGGAGAACGTGAAAACAGGACTTGAACAAAATCTTGAAAAAAATTAACAATTTTAAAATCGATCGACGAAATTTTGAGACATGAAAAAATGACGTACCTTGAAATGGTCAAGTGTGTGTGGGTGCGCGTGCGCTCGTGACACAAGTGACTCTTGCTGAGACGATTTTATTTATCGTCTCGTCGTGGCACAAAAAAAAAACACTCAAAGATGTTGAATGGACACGAGCAAAATGTGGGATTGAAAAAAAAAAGAGCTATGTACTATGTATAATAATAAACAATATCGAACAATATAATGTCGCGAATGTCCAAGGGAGAAGTATATATTTTCTGTAAAGTAGGATTATCCAGAACTATAATTATAGTCATGAGTGAAAAATGAAAACTTGATATATGACACGTGACGAGGAAAAAAAAAACATTATGTATGTGTGTGTGTGTGTGTGTGTTAAGGATTCCTCGATGATGGATTTCTCTTCTGCCAAGCTCTTTTCTTTTTTCAAAGCAACGAAACAATTGAAAAAAAAAATGGCATGCAATCAACAAAAAAATTAAACACTTTGAACATTTTTGAATTCGAAATTTTTGAATTTGTTTTCAAATGAAAAAAGAAGTTCTATTCAATTTAAAAAAAAAAAAAATCATTATTACAAAGCGTCGATTTTAATTTTGCAAAAAAGCTTCGTTAAATTTCAATTGCATTAATTATCAAAACTTTACGATCTTTTTTTCTAAATGCATGGATACCATGCACGATTCACTTATTAATATCATAAAGAGTGAAAAAGACGATGAGAAGGGATGGGAAAAATTAATTTAAGTCACGAAATTAAAGGGGTTTGTACATAAGCTGACGACGAATATCATTTCAAGGATCCTCTCTCTCCCTCTCTGTGGCAGCTTTCTCCCAAATCCTGTATATTGTACTACCAGCATCCAAGCGAGCTGCACAGTCCTCTTCTCATCCTTATTATCTATTTTCATCCAGCATTATATATATATATATCGAAGCTTCGACTGCTTTGAAATGAGGATCATCGTCGTAGACTATATTAGATCTTTTTAACCCCCTACAATACCAGTCAGAGAACAGACGAGAATATAATAATACGAAAGGAGATTTTTTTTTTTCACGATTATAGTTATTTTATTTTATTTTTAATTCTTTTTCTCCAGCTTTCAAGTGAAAATGAATTTGCGAGAAAATAACCGGATAAGCCTTTGCTCACTCGCGCCTTTCCGGTAAAAATAGTGAGAGAGAGAGAGAGAGAGAGAGAGAAAAGAAAACAAACAAAAACAAAAAAGCTCTTCGTCATATCACCGCCATGCCACGTCCTTCTTCACCCTCTAATTTTTTAATTAATTCTCTCTCATGGTTGCGCCTATGTAAACGGCTTAAAAACACTTCACACAATATACATATATGTATACATTAGAGGGTGTTCCGAAAAAATATATATATATTTTTTTTGATATCCCACCGTCAAATACGATGGAAAATAATGTCTTGTTATTTCTTGCGAAAGATGGGCGCAGGAAAAAAATTCTAAAAGGTAGCTCGATGACAAAAAAAAACACGAAAATCATGAGACACCCGTTAGACTCGAGTGCTTCCGGCGTTTTTCGAGAAGCACTGTCGAATTATATGAAAATTTTGTCATAGGTAAGAGCTATATTAATTTTTTTCTAAGAAAAAAATTAAGTGTCCGCAATGGTAATAATCGTCAAATGATAAAGTTTAATGGCGGCCCTTCTAACATTAGGAAATTCTTTTAAAAATTTCATAAATCGGCCTGCACCATGACGAGGCACAAGAATCCCTTATTTCTTGAAATAAGTGGATTTGCTCGGTCCCGACTGCTTGAAATTGAATTTTTTTTTTTTTTTTTACAATAACAAAAAAATAATTTGGCTTCCAGCCTTGACAGTTTTTATTTTCGTAACTTGACAGGGCTTCTGGAAAAAGCAGCACTCTGACATTCGAGTCTAACGGGTGTCTCACGATGTTGTTGTTTTTTTTTTTGCCATTGAGCTACCTTTTAGAATTTTCCCCAGCGTTCTCTTTTCGCGAGAAGTAATGGGACACTATGTTCCATTGTATTTTTCACGTATATATATATGTATACAGTCACGGATAAATAGATCGAGTAGGTCGCATTGGTGATGAATTTCGTGACTAACTAATTAGCAGCTGTGACCCCCTTTTCCATTCAACGAGAAGAGGCAGAGAGAGAGAGAGAGAGAGAGAGAGAGGTGAACTCGATGATTGATTAATTGAGGCAAAATAGTGACAAGATTAAACAAAAATTAATTCGCAAGCTCAATGTTTATTTCATCGAAGTAGCCAACGAGGGAGAAAAAAATTTTCCAAATACTCGTGTGCGAATGAAAAATCAATGCAAAAATCTGTGAACGAACGAATGAACTGACAATGAATCTTATATTCATTTAGTACCTTAAGACTGTCACTACATAATTTAAGATTCGAAATGAATACATCCAATTAAAAAAAAAAAAAAAATTGACGAGAGACTCTCGGGTTAAAAATAGACAAAAAAAATCATTTCTACGTAGATATCGCTGCAAGAAGGGAGCTTTGTCATTAGTGAGAAAAAAAAGTCACAATTTCGCTTGACGCGTGTGGGCTTTTTTTTATCAAGGAAAAAAATGGATCGAAAAAAAAAAAAATAATGAAATACGTCCATTTTTTATTTGTAAATAAATAGTCAACAAAAATAGAACGAAGTTTACCAGGGGGAAAAAAAAAAACAAAAACGATACACAAAAAATCGTCAATTTTTCGTTGGAAAAAAAAACATTTCTTACGCGAGAATCGCGCAGGAGCTTTCGAGCTTTAAGCGCGATGTTTCGAGACACGATGATGTATAATTGCGGGTTACGAGTGTAACACAGGGTAGAAAATGTGGGACCATCGCAAGGTGGTTGGAAAAAAAAATAATTGGAACGAAAAGACTCGATTTTTTTTGTGTCAGCGAAAAAAAACAACTATGAATGGAATGAAGAAAGAAGGATGAAGAGTTTTCGAGCGAGAAGTACAGACGAGAAAGCGAGATAAAAAAAACCTAAAAATATAATAATTAAAAAATTATATATATATATCAGTACACACACACACACACACACACACATATATATATCTATATATAACCTTTTTAATAATTAAGAACATTTCATACCCATCGTAAGAATAATCATTTCAGCTTATGACATTTGAAATTTAAAAAAAAAAGTATAAAAGATTTTTTTTTAAATTCTCTATTTTTTTATTAAAATTCTCTTTTTTTTTTTAAATTCTATAAAAAATTTTTTTTTAAATTAAAAAAATTTTTTTTTTAAATCTCGTTGAGTTAAAAAAAAATTTGATGACTCTCATATAAGAGTTCATTATTTTTCAATACTTTTTTTTTTTTCTTTTCAAATAAATGAATTTATTTAATTTCCATGCAATTGTTCGTCGGTAAATATTTTTATATTTGAAAAAAAAAAAAAAAAAATTGTATAGCCATATCGTTAGGACAATTATCGCAACTTGTACGTTCGAATGAGTTTGACAGGAATACATTTGAAATCCATTTTTTTTCCAAATTTGATCATCTTGGCCGGAAAGAAAAAAAAATTTGAAAAACTCTCTGCTCCGAGTCCGCGACATTCTAAGACGAGACAAAAAACGAAAATTGACATTTTTTTTTTTTTCTTTATAAATTCATACCGATCAGGTGGATGGACAAGACGGAATAGTTGGACAGTGAAATAACGGAACGAAAAGCCTCGCGTATATATACATCCGAGTTTGTTTCATGAATATTTCAGCGCTCGGTGTTGGCAATAAATAGCGTGCCATCGTGAAATTATATTCCCGAGGTAAAATTCACCCTCCGACCACCTTAACGTCCATTTCTCGCGACTCGTCGGCCCTACGGCTCCGCATGTCTGTGCCTGTACAGACGAGAGAAACTACCCTCCCGGTGCGGTCGTATTCCACGCTGCTGCGTCTATCCAATTCCTGGCCTATGGTGCTACGAAACTCGCGCGAACTATGGCCGAGCCAGGAATACTAATTGACTCGAAACCGAGCCCAGAACCAAACGCCAGGCAGAAACACCGAAGGGACATGGCCATGCGTTCGGCTTGCCACTAAATTTCGTCTCTCTTCACTCCTCTCGCTTTCGTCGTCCTTCATCGCTATACACACTAATACGCACATCGCGGAACAAAGCCTCATCCCATAAAAACCTAAATTTATGAGACATTCCAGTTGAAATTCGAAAAAAAAAAACTCCATTTAATGGAATTTAAGGACCTTAAGGAGCTGCGAAAAATTCCGAAAAAATTCTACAAGATGTATGGCTTTGGGCTAAATAATTTTTGTATTTATTATTCTTTGCTGGCGATGCAGGGTTTTCGGGAAAAAATTAATTCGTTGCGATCAACGTGATTGCTAAAGCTTTCAAGGGCGAAAGGCGCCACTCTAACGGCCGAAAAAAAGACCTAACTTTGACGATTTATTTTGGGAGTATAAAAAAAAATAGGATTTATTTTCAGAGAGTTTATTTAACACATATTGAAGCGTGAAAAAAAAATAAATTTTATTATCATTTTGATGAAAAATGGCGGCGACGGAGCCAATCTTTGAAATCGTCTTTTTTAAAAACTCCTTCACGGGAGGACGGATTTCTCACAAAGTATAAGATCTGGACAAAAAACCAAAAATTTTTATAATCTATGTACTATTGCCTATGGGACTGCCTGAGGGTTTTTTTAAATCAAATTTTGTAGAAATGGTGCACTTTTGAAAAAATGAATCGATTTTTCGCCAAAAAAAAGCAGCCAATTGTTTATAAAAAAAAGTTTTATAAACAAATGTATAAAAAAATCTCCGAGGCACTGTGGCAAAAATGAGAATTGAACCATTAAAAATTTTTTTTTCACTATAGGACCAACTGGATATTATTTTTATAACCCTAAAATATTGTTTAAGCAAAAATAAATCGATTTTCCCAAAATCCTAGAGTGGTGTTACCCCTTAAGGCACTTTCAGGGTACAAAGCGATATCCGACGATTCAACAAAAATTCAGCAAGATGCATTACTTCGCAGTGAATAACTTTTGTATCAACTGTTTCGCCATACCATCCAGAGTTTTGAAAATAATTAATACGACGTAATTAGAGGGACCCCTGAAACTTCTTAAGCACCCTCAAGTTCCTCAAGGCTTGGTGAAAAAATCAAAAAAAAAAAATTCATCAAGCTGGATCTTCGGATGTTATGTTCAACTTTTGTACACGAAATTTTTCTGTATGATGCAGCGTTTTGAAAACAATTGATCCATCGTAATTGACGTTATCAAAAAAAGATGAAAAAAAAAATGGATTGTACTGGAATGGCTCATACTTATAAAAAACATTTCTGAAAAAAATAATCGTTTCAGGGGTGTTGAATGATACTCGTGAACACTCGACGAAAATTTCAGAATGAGATTGCATGGGAAAAGTGTCAATAATGACCACGAGGGATGAAATTTAGCGACGAGTGAAAAAAAAGTGCAAAAAAAAAAAAGTAGAAGGGTGTGTGAGAACAGGAGGACGAGTTACAGCGCCACCTGTTACTCTGTACTGCTTGGACACAGGAGTGATAAGTTTCTCCACCACGTTCTTCGTAATTGACCATCTTTTGTTCCCGTGACAGGAAATAAAAAAAACTAAAGTAGACAAAGAGTGTGAGAAATTGATGGAGATGGAGAGAGAGAGAGAGAGAGGCAAAGTGTGCGTGAGAGAGAGAGAGAGAGAGAGAGAGAGAGAGAGAGAGAGGAAAAGACAGCTGTGTAACAATCGCTAACACAAACTTATGAATAAATTATCAGGTGAGAATAATGACGCAAAGAGTATATTATTTACTTCCCTTACATATATATATATATATATACCCTGTATTTCTTGAGATTTTTTCTTCGAGCCCATAAAAACATTTTTAATGCAACAAATTGAATGAATTAAAAAAAAATTTAATTAATAAATATTACATCCTCGTGTCGTTTCTGTCCTTTTTTTATATAAGAATTTTTTTCAGGGCTCTGTCAACGTCAACCCTTAGCCGTTATCATCGATAACCCTAATATGGTTTATTTAATTTTGTCGTAAAAATGAATAATTAACATTGCGAATTTTTTCTTAGAACGAACATTTTTTTTTACATAACACGAAATTTCCCTGAATATATGATTATAAATCATTGTGAAAATTCACGATTTTATTGCTCATCAGTCTCGAGGGCCGATGATTTCGACAACGATGCAGAAATATTCACGAGGGTGCTACCGCTCGTGGGACTCGAAAAAACGAACAAACGATGTACTTGAGAAGTACATAACATAAAAAAAAAAAAAATAAACCACAAATAATTGCACGAAAAAATTATTCAAACGAATTATCCCAGCTGATAAAAAATGTAACTACCCTTGATCTACTCCCATCCAATAATAATGTACTCCGGTTAAAAAAATATTGTGCCTTAGTCCTAATTTAACCCAATTTAAAAAATCATCCCTCTTGTTTCTCTCAAACTACAAGGCTTTCTTCATACGCTCCTCTCTGGCTTTATACAAAATTTTACGAACCATACAACGAGAACTCGGGATGAAAACTCTTTTGCCCTCTAACGGATAATCACAGCTAGAGTACGTAATAAAAAATAAAAAAAAATAACAATAAAAACTACTGTCTGGTGCGGATTTACGAGACTTATGCGCTCGAAATTCGCAACCCCTGTTTTCCTAAATAAATAAATAAATAAATAAATAAATAAATAAATAAGGAGCATTTCATCGCGAGTCAAGCATCCTCCGAGACTCGAAGCATTTTTTTTTTTATTCGATCTATAATTTTTCTGAACTCTCCGAAAGTTCACAGTATGTGCTCAATTTTTTTTTTATTTTTTATTTAAATAAATTTGTTAAAATCATTCGAATACGAATTAAAAGGTATTTCGAAAAAAATCATGTCTCCGAAACACGACAGATAAAAAGGGACAGGGAAAAAATATTATATTCAACCCCTTGGGTGAACTATGAATAAAAAAAAAAATTTTTTATTCGAATAAAAAATGTTGAAAGTTCGAGGCTATTGTATTTGGTACGGAATGGCCAATATTTTTCCAAGACCCGGAAGGGTTCGAGATGGCCAATGAGATCTCGAATGGGCAAATCCACGCCTGGGAGATTTTCTTTCGGATGCAAGAAAGGTGGAGGCACCGAGGGATGAAGCACGGAAAACGAATACTATACACCGGATGGGTATGCGCGTTGCTCGTGCAACTTTATGGCTTTTTAACGACATGGCCGTTAAATTTATGGGCACCAAGTTTTTATTCTCTCCGTTCATCTCTTTCTCTCTACTCAGGCTTTATTCTCTTTTGCGTCTCCATATCCGAGAATCAAGAGACGTGGCAGCGTCTTGACGCCGGGCAATTCGAAGGAGAGAAGAAAAAAAAGTTAAATACCCTGTACGTGTGCTCTTGATGCTAGTTTGGTTTCAACCTAAAGCCACCTTTCACCTTAAGAAGAAGAATAAAAATATACAATGCCTTGAGTAGATCGTAATGAAATGGACCACTGACCTCTGAATCAAAAGAGTCATCGGCACAAAAGCAAAGTACACCAAAGTTGGAAGATAAATCATAATTTAGATTCACGCGACGAAGTTTGAGCTCGACATGAATCTTACAAGTACCAAGTAATCATAAATACGAAACTCAAGTATAAACTCACGTTCGAGCGTGATTCTGGCTTGACGTTCGAGTTGAATAACTTGGCAACGCGGGTGCTAAGACCGAAGCGCCAGTTCAAAGTCAAACGCGAATCCATACATGGAAGACATGCGAATTGCGTTTATACTTGGACTTTAGACTTCGATCTAACACTAAATGAAAGCTCAATTTCGAAATGAAAGCTTGAATTCGAAAGAGTGAAACTCTAGTTTGAAGATACATCGAACTTGACTCGAAGGTGAATCGCTTAATTTGAAATTAATCAAACCCAAGTCGTAAGCCGAGTCTAAGTTTAAGTCTCTGGTGTAATTCAAGCTTAGAACTCAAGTTTAAACGGTCTTCGTGGATGCTGTATTCCGGATTTTTATTTAAGCTGATAATTGGATTAAAGCTTGCACTCCCTTTTATCAACGGTGCAAATCTGAGTACTAGCCAGAGAAAGAAGAAATTAAAAAAAAAAGGTGAAACTTAAGTAGTTATTTCAGATCTTCAATGAAGCTTAAGCTCGAAATCGAATCTTGAGTCTCAATTTTCGTTACAGTTAGGATGGAACTCAAAAAATTATACCAGTAAGTTTGGGCTATAGAGCTAATATCTCAAAGTACAGTATTGTAACATAAGTTGAGTTAAATTGACAACTGAGACACAACTTCGACGTTAAGGCTTTAATTCTAAACGAATCAAGCCCAAGTTGTAAGTTGAGTCTAAGTTTAAGTCTCTGGTGGAGAACTCAAGTTTAGAACTCAAGTTTAAACGTGTCTTCGCGAGTGCTGTATTCCGGATTTTTATTTAAGCTGATAATTGGATTAAAGCTTGCACTCCCTTTTATGAACGGTGCAAATCTAAGTACTAGCCCGAGAAAGAAATAAAATTTGTTTTTAAGCTGAAGAAATTTTAAAAAAGGTCAAACTTAAGTAGTTATTTCAGATCTTTAATGAAGCTTAAGCTCGAAATCGAATCTTGTCTTAATTTTCGTTACAGTTAGGATGGAACTCAAAAAATTATACCAGTAAGTTTGGGCTATAGAGCTAATATCTCAAAGTACAGTATTGTAACATAAGTTGAGTTAAATTGACAACTGAGACACAACTTCGACGTTAAGGCTTTAATTCTAAACGAATCAAGCCCAAGTCGTAAGTTGCGTCTAAGTTTAAGTCTCAAGTGAAGTTCAAGCTTGCAAGCTAAGTTTAGACTCATCTATGTGTAATGCAGATTTTGAATTAAACTGATGTTTAGATTTAAACTTGAACTCCCCTTTCCCATCGGTACAGATCTGAATACTAACCCGAAAAATAAATGAATTTCGTTTGCGAGCTGAAACAAGTGAAAGCACTCATGAGCCCGAGTAATGATTCAAATCCACTATGAAGCCAAAATTTGTAATCAAACTTTCGGTCTGAATTTGTGCATACCTACAATGAGGCTGGAACTGAATCCCATACGAGTTCGAACTTGAGCGAATGCCTCCAAGTACAATGTTGTGACTTATAGGTTCAATTATTCGAAAATTACGACTCAAATTCAACTTCGAGGTTAAATTTCAAACGAATCAAACCCAAAATTTGACGCTGAGTCTGAATTTGAGTTTCAGCTAACGTTAGAACTTTATTTCATGCTTAAGATCGGATTTCAGTCGAAGTTAAGTTGAAGCTCAAACTTGATTTAAAAAATCAAGACTGTCCGTAAGATGCAACTAAACGCAAAACTTCAATTTAAATTGAAGTTAATCGAAGTTTGAGCTTTACTTCGATATCAAATTTTACTTTAAGCTCAAGCCCGTACTAAAGTTTTCCCTTCCTATAGCTCGAAGCAACGTCCCAAAAAAAAAATCAAGTTCGTACTTCGACTCAAAATTAAGTTTAAACTTTCTTCCAGCTTCGGATACGTATTATCCTAAAATTCTAGCTTGATCCCATGCATTCTCAATTACATTATACGCTTGAGTGGCTTAAGTTGAACGTTTTCCATAAAGTTAATGATTCTTTAAACCGAATTTAAGATTGTGCTCGTGTCTCGCGATTGTGGTTTGAAATATATATATATATTTTTTTTTCGCACTAATCTTTCATTATTTTATCGGCTAATCGGCTTTGTTGATGTTTGAAAAATGAGAAAATTTTTATTATGAGTCACGTCCTTTGACTTTACGTCATTGACGGCGTCATATACATACAAAGTGAGCTTCCGTCTTCTTTTTTTTTTTACGGCCTAATGTTATTTTTTCCTTTCAGAATCTATGCAATGTGCTATTCTCTCTCTCTCTCTCTCTCTTTCTCTCTCTGTTTAGGGTCTTTTTGCAGGCGTGGTCGGAAAACGACCTCGCGAAAACGAAGACGGAGAAAAATGAAAGGAAGCTTCTTTGAGCCTCCCCTCGCCCATCTCCCAACCCTCTGGGTGGCGCACACGAAGAGCTTTTATGGTGAGATACGAGACGCATCTCACCCTCTGTAGGCTTCGTTCTTTACTTGCATCCTATCTTTTCCACTCGCACCCGAACCCCCTGGAAGTCTTGGTAAAACGTCTGCCTGCAAGTGGCTTTACGTCTTTCTCACGGATATTCAGCGTTCTCGCGAGTGGGGAAAACGAGAATAAAAAGGTTTGAAAGGTGAAACGGGTGAGGGAAATTTTTTTTTTTATCTCAAGCATTCGCTAACGTCAATAATATAAATTTTCGACACTTGTCGTCTAAGCTTTCATTCATTGTGTCTTAAATTATTTTACACCAGTCTGGGTATTTTTTTTCACAATTATTCATATAAAAGGATAATTTTTTTGCACTTTTTAAAATTGATCGAACGCCGAGCCGGAAATTGAAATTGTAAAAAATAAAAATTCGAAAAAATTATGCTCAAGTCGGGTCTTCATTTTATTTTATTTTATTTCATTTTAATTTTTTTTTAAATACGAACTCTGTAATAATCTGCTTGTATATATGAAGTTATATTTCATTCTCCGATTCGCGTGTATAGTTAGATGCAATTCATTTTTCATTCATCAGGAGCTCAATAATACACGCAAAATGGTATTCGCTTATCGAGCGTAATGGCTCATTGTACATTTAGGGGGTCCCTCGTCGAGAGCCACATGCAAGGCACAACTAAGCTTTTCATGGCTATCGAAATAATTGATGGCTCCACGCGATCAACAATTATATTTATGGAAATTCGCCGGATGCTCTGGCAATAAATATCGAATGGGACGATATCACAATCCTTCTCCTCCGTTTCGTGACGATAATGACACAATCAAAGATTCATATTTTAATCCACAAAGTCCGACAACGAGCATTGGCGTCATTCAATTTTTGCACTCTTGTTAAATTTTTAAGTGGGGAAAAAATTATCAAAAAAACTATTTTGAATTATTTTAAAAAATTCGATATTATATAAAATTATATAAAAATTAATTTTAAAAAAATCGTGGAAAGTTTTTTTTTAATTGGCCAACTATCATGATTGACATTAGGGGTAGTTTCTCGTTTCTGAGGAACTGAGTTAAATTGAGACCGAAGTACGCGACTCTGCACGAGCTTCCAGCAAATAATTTATGTGTCTTTGAAACTGAGCGAAGTAATGTATGGAAACCCAGAGCCAAACTGAACTGGAAGAAATTTGGAGCCAGATGTAGCCAAAAATAATTCATCGTATTCCTGCAATCTTCATCAATGATTCATAAAACCTTTAATCTTTGTGAACTCGAAGATCGCCTCAATGCATTGCACTAATTAATTCAACTCTAATTTTCTCATTTTGTTACGATAACCTCGGCAAAATTGCTATACATAATTCTTCATACGAATATTACGTTAACCCCTTTTGCTTTAAGATTTATTTTTCCATCGTCAGACACAAAATTCTCGCATAGCTTATGCGTTTACTCAAAGAAATAAAAAAAATGATAATTACATTGTATTATTCAATTATCAATTTGTTAATGAAATTACGTTATTGAATCATGAATTTCAAGATTAAATTACTTAATTATTAATTGAATAATTGAATATTAATTATTCGGTCAATATTGAGATGGGTGACCGGTCAGAGATGCACTGGCTTGTACCGAGTTTCCGTTGGTCAAACAATTGGAGTTAGGTAAAGTTTCGCTAACTGTATAATTACCTGACTTTCCTTCTTTCCCTGTGCCCACGTGCAAATCCGATGCTTTGGTGCTTGTCGAAAAATTTGGGTAACGATCTGGGGGGTCTCAAGAAATTAAATATGGAAACTGGAAGGGGCAAAGGGTTAGGGGATGAAATATGTAAAAAGTGAAAGGAGCTTTTCGATTCAAAAAACTAAATTAAAAAAATATATAAACGTTATCTCTCTCTCTCTCTCTCTCTCTCTCTCTCTCTCTCTTGTGCTTCACGGTAATTATATAAAATAAAAAATTGGATTGTGTCAACATTTTACTGAACCCTTTGCAATAATTACGCTCAATTCTTTGTCAATAATAAACAATGTATGTTCATTGAAATCTCGGAACAATTTTACGAATAGTCGTTACATCGTACATCTCAAGGAATACGAACATCGATGTACAGGGACCTAATAATTGATTCTGAAGAAGGAAAAAAAATATTTGTCTCATATTATAACATTGATTAGTATGCAGAATAATGATAAGATTCGTAAGGCATATCTCGATAATTGAGAGAGATTGGTGGAGGGTTAGGAGAAATGGAGAATAAAGGTAAATGGATTTTCCCGAGCTTTCGAGCTCTCAAATTCCAATGCTATGCTTGACTTCGCTATGCTTGACTTCGAAGTATAGCAATTTCTCTCCGTCTCTCCCTCTCTCTCTCTCTCTCTCTCTCTCTCTCTCTCTCTCTCTCTCTCCTTTCAGCTCGAGACTCAATCTCGTTTGGTTAAAAATTGAAGTACCAATTTAGACTCGCGAGGGGTAACGTGAACCGGATTTTCCGGAAGACCGAGTCAATCTTGTCGTCAGCCAAGATCGTGTCACGCCCGACGAGATATTTTTTCGATAACAAAACGAAAATGAGAACACATGTTTATTTCGCACGGTTGGAAATTCGAGTGGTGGAAAAATTATTGTCCGAAATCGTTCGAGATTGCATTTTGATAATTGTTTTTTTTTATCACGCTAATAATGTTTTTTTTTATTATTTTTTTTTTTTTATTCGTACGTGAAACTTTCCCCATACTTACGTATGGGCCACGATGGAATTTCATAATATATTAAAAAAAACTTTTCAGGTGTATATCGAAACGTTTCGATTTTATTTACCGTCCGCGAGGGGAAAGAAAAAACGATAACTATGAAGATTTTTTTGTTTAAGGTTCGTGTGCTGGACCGGGATCTAGATGGGTTTTACTGTTTTTGGGAAGGGGAGAGATTTGCCTCAGGGATAGCCTTATAGAAGTCGCGTTTCCGTGACGTGGCTATATTTTTCATCATAGGCGGGATCTTTATGAGGATAGGTAGAATAGGTTGGGTAAGGTACGTTTTGAATATTTTGATTCACAGAAAATCTCACTATTCAAAGCTTCATTCTGGTCCCGATAGGATTTTCGCCTAGCAGAGGATTTTAACCGAGCTGAAGGCTCGAAGAAAACTTTTTTCAAACTGCGAGGACAGATTACTTGAACACCGTTGCATGGATCGATTTGAAATTTTTACAGTAGCTTCACAATTACATTCTCTATGGGAGTACGTAGCCGTTTTTTTCAAATTTAATGTAAACGTTTTTTTTTTATAAACAATTGACTGCTTATTTTTTGGCGAAAAATCGATTCATTTTTTTGAAAAGTCCGTCATTTCTACAAAATTTGATTTAAAAAAACCCCCTATAGGCAATAGTACATAGATTATAAAAATTTTTGGTTTTTTGCTCCAGGTCTTATACTTTACGAGAAATCTGTCCTCCCGTGAGGGAGTTTTTAAAAAAAGCGATTTCTCTCACCGCCATTTTGCATCAAAATGATAACAAAATTTTTTTTTTTCATACTTCAATATGTGTTAAATAAACCATCTGAAAAGAAATCGTATTTCTTTCTCCATACTCCCAAAATAAATCGTCAAAGTTAGGCCTTTTATCGGCCGTTAGAGTGGTGTGACATTTTAATAAAAACGATAACACAATGAATTTAGTGCTATGAATAAAAGCTTTCGTTGTTGATTATGAAATTTCTAAAAAAAAAAATCGTCCTCGCTTGTATCACACCGGAAATGAGTTAAATTCGTATGGGATGGCGATGTAAGCTTCAACGAATCGTCGAACATCAATCGACGAAAATCGAAAAAACGTGAGTGAAAACACTTGAAACACTCGGCGGATTTTCTTCATTTCTCTTCGCTCCACACATACCCGATCCCTTTCGCCCTCTTACAACCCCTGCATATCCAGTTCTCATCCTTCGTATATATATATATATATATCCATTTACTTGTCTTTTCTCTCCCTCTCTCTCCCTCTCTCTCTCTCTCTCTCTCTCTCTCTCTCTCTCTCTCTCTCTCTCTCTCTCTCTCTCTCTCTCTCTCTATGTGTATCTCTCGTGGGAATTGGGGATTTGCGGTTTATCCGTCGTGAGTGCCAGACACAAAAAAAAAAAAGAAAACAGAAAAAAATACAAATGAACGGATCCTGCGCATCAAGGAGCGTTGAGTGGGACACGAAAATCCCGAGATCTCTCAGTTTCTCTGTCTGTATCTCTCTCTCTCTCTCTCTCCTTCTCTTCATCCCTTATTTCTGTTCGTGTGTATTTTCTACCCTCTCATCCACTGAATGCACCCTCTTACAAAGCCTCGGCTCTCAGTGTTCCATCCGTAACACCGAGGCCCATCAGAATAGTCTATGTAAGAGCTAAACATATATACACATGTACCCTTTGTATCAAATCAACGTTGGCTACGATTTTTTTTTTCTAAATCTCAAGTCTCAAGAAGACTGAAATTTTTTTCTCAAAGTATGCTCAAGGATAAGGATGCATTCGTCTCGATCTGAGCCTACGAATTTTTTTTTTCGTTTTTCACTCGATACCTTCCCTTTGGATTCCTTATCGAGTTTCCTCGTAGAAATAATTAATAAATTTGTAAAGCACCTTCGATATTGATCAGGTTTTCCCCAGTTTCCCCGTGCCCTCGTGCAAATGCGATACAGTGTAAGAAGTTCGGTAGGAGGTCATTTTTCCAAGAAATAGGGGTCCCAACTCGAGTTTTTTCATAGAAACGCCTGAGCATTTTTAAAATCGGCAAAAATATAAGTCAGTTGCTTCGCAGTTTCCTTGTGCCCTCGTGAAAATATAACAAAGTATAGGGGGATTAGGTAAGACGTAATTTTTGGGAGTGGCAGGAGTCCATACTCGAGCTTACTCGTATCAACAGCTAAGAACTGTTTAAAGCACCTTCATTATCGGCCAGGTTTCCCGTAGGTTTCCCTGTGCCCTTGTGTAATTGCAATACAGTACAGGGGGTTAGATGAGAGGTAATTTTTCCGAGAAGTAAAGGCCTCTTGCTCGAGTTTATTCCTAGGAACACGTAAGCATTCCAGAAAGCGTCGTCTGTATAGCGGCCAGCATTTATGCAGTTTCCCTGTGCCCTCCTTAAAACGCGATAAAGTACAGGAGGTTGGATAAATTGGCTGCAGGCAAACCTCTACGAGAGATACTATAGGAACGATATGGAATTGAAATCGCGTTGTCTTCCTTTTACCAATCAAAGAATTATTAATTAAATTCAATATATTTCAATGCATACAATACTTTTTTAACAAATTCTTATGACAATATTTTATTTAAAAATTCCATACGAACAAAAAATAAAAATTTCTTCTACTTTTTTTTTCATTGATCAATTCCTGGAATGCATATTTGACTATTTTTTTTATTTCTGCATATAATTAAAAAAAAACTTCAACTTTTTAAAAATGAAATAACTCTTTATAATTTAAAAAAAAAATCATCATCGATCAGACCGGGTTCCATGCAAAAGGATCAGAGGCAGAGGTTTGCCCATTCGAATGAAATGTCCGATTTACAGAACGACCCATTTTCTACAGCATCCCTTTCGCATATTCTCTTCTATACTATCGTACTTTTCCGTAGCCTCTGTACCTTCCTCTCGTCACCCTTTTCTATTCGGCTCTCAGCCTCTGCGCATTGCTATCTTTTCTCGTACGTACGAGAAATAGGAAGTGCTACGAGAGTGTTGTGATAGAGAGAGAGAGAGAGAGAGAGAGAGAGAGGGAGAAAGAGCTCAGGGAACTCTGGTAGTCGGCAGCCGATAAATTTCAAACAAATGAAAAGAAAACAGCGCCTGTGGCTCGAAGATATCCGACACGGGGCAAAAGGAAACAGCAGCAAAATGGACCTGTGCAAAAGTTTAAATACCCTGCCGTGCGAGTGAGAAGAATGGACCATACATAAATAAGTATACACGACACTCGATCTTTCCCTCTCCCGACTGACGAAATTTATTCACGACAGCCCATACCACAGGAGGTATTTACACTCGGGATTTGAGTTGGAAAACTCGAAAAGGCACACTTTCTCGCATTCAAAAATCGAACAAACGCTTATCTCCTTATTGCATGCACATCTATTTACCTCGGTTTATTCGTGATGAATATTAAACCGTGTTTTTCACGTTTTTCGCGTTAAAGTTTTTTTTTTTTACATTTCCCACCTAAAATTGATACAGTCATGATCAGCGGGAAATTTGCGTACCAAAGGTCGTAAAACATATTTGAAGAACAAAGTTGATTTTTTTCCCCCGATTTTCGATCGTTTGAGAAATCTCGAAAATTCCAAACGGTCATAACTCGACTACCGTTTTACCGATTTGGCTCGATGGGGGGTGTTTTGCAAACGCCAAGGGTAGACTCAGGGACAATGATCTATGGTGCATTCCAGAATTTTAACTTTTGATAAGCCTGTGCGAGCTCTGAAAAAAGTACCGAAAAAATCTCATGTCGAAATAGATGTGCCGAGTTCAATGGACGTTTTTTTGAAAATTTTAGTGGACACAGTTTATTGTTTATGGCTCTACACGTATTGCTGACTTGTGATCTTGATAACGTTTTGTTGGATGAAGAAGATTCAGGTCGGACGATACATTTTGTTTTTGTACAATTGATCAGGAAATGATTTTAAAATTGTTTGTATGTAAATAATTGAAAAAAAAGTTTGTATCTCTCCAGGGAAAAAAAAAATAATATTCGAATTTTTTCTAACCTGCAAAAATGAGATGTTTCCATTTTCTTGAGATTTTCAAGAAAACATATCCGTGAAATCAGTCAAAATTTACGTTATTCTCGCTATTTTTCAACTTTGTTTGAAACAGCCTTGATATTCGTCAGCATGTATTTTGAAACAAATTAAAAATATATTTAATATACAATGGATTATGAATTCATAAAAAATTTTACCTTAAACAGTTTCTCTTTTTATTGTATAATCGTATTTATTATCAAATTTTTTCGAGTGTGGATTCAGCCACATCAATACTCGCCTCGATTTCGAATCATCAATTTTTATGTACGCTAATAATTCGTTATCGGAAATTCAAGCATAACACTTCGTTTCTTGTGCGTCTTTTTTTTTTAGTATGGCACGTTATTACGAGTAGCAACAGTAAAACGGAGATTGGAATTCCAGGATAGTATGAAAATAATGGATTTATTGGTCACGATTACCTTTCACCATAATAGTAGTTCCATATATACAATGGGTACAATCGTATGAGAATAAATGGACTAAAATGCGACTGCACTTTGTATACTTTTTCTCATATAATAAAAAAAAACAAACAAGTACAAAAAAAAATGTGTGCTACCTTTTTCAATACCACATGAAATTAAAAAAAAAATTGTTTGTAGACTCAGGGAGTATTTTTTATCATTAAAAATTCCAATACTATTTTTTTTGTCTGTTTCATGGAAATTTAAAGAAACGTAAAAATATTTAACGATACTGATAAAAAATTTAGCTAAGAAATTTTTTATTTCAATCTTACCTGAATCAACCAACTGGATTGAGAAACTCAAGGCATTTACTCAATTACCAAACTCGAGTTAAAGCCATTTTGGTGAACCTAATTTTCTTTTAGAACGACTCAAATCCTTCATTCTCAAGAATATGTGGACGGAAAAAATTTTTTTTTGAATTTTCAAAATACGGCAGCGAGAAATATCCAAACGGCAAAAATTACGTATGTTTATTCGTTTGAGTGAAATAAATTTGAAAATATTCTCTTTAATTTCAGCACAAAAACTTTCTGACCAGCGTAAACGATAAATTCAGGAAAAATACTTTTTCATTGCTAGCTCGTACTTTCTTTTTTTTTTTCGTCGTCCAAGCTCTTCGTATTACGAAGAATTATGACATTGTTTTCCTTTTTTTTTTTGGTTCCATTACGATAAAAAATAAAAATAAAAAAGCATGTAAATGCTGCTTCCAAGAACGTTTACGCACGTTCTCTGTCACGACGTTACTCGTAACAATGAAGGGTCAACGCCTGCTGCGGTAGCTTCATGGATATGCGCAGGTTGTAAAACACATAAATCCTGATAGGTACGCATATGGAGGAGTGTGCTTAGCGATACGTTTTCAAGATTATCCCTTGGATTACTCGACATAAAAGAATTTTACGATTTCGAAGTATGTATGCTTGCGAGGGTCGAGAGGCACGACTCACATGTATAAGCACACATGTAAGCACCGTAACGAGCACAACAGACGTGCCCGAGCACAACGAAAAACGGAGTAAAGGTAAACGGCATGGCAAAACGGCTATTTCGCTTGTCCCAAGAGGCAACACCCCGCATCATGAGTCACGCAAGCCACAAAAATGCACGTTCTGACTTTGAGTTTGGTCCTGCCGAAGGTTTTTGTCCTCCCCAGAATTACACGAGAATCGTCGCACGCTTATATGAGTTGGAACGAGAATCGCTACGATCGTTGGAGAATCGACAGTACCGTGACTTGTGCCACACTGCAAATCCAAGTGTGTAGTTTTTACACACTTATGTGTGTAATTTCTTGTAGTCACTTTTTACACACTTTAAGTGTGTTATTTTGTAGAATTACACACGTGAAAGTGAGTAAAAAGTGACTAAAAGAAATTACACACATAAGTGTGTAAAAACTACACACTTGGATTTGCAGTGCAGTTATTGAGTGTTGACTTATTTATGAATTAAATTAACTGAATTAATTAAAATTAACTGACTCACAACTTGATGCTCGACAATAATTGAGATAATACTGAATAAAAAATGAGTTACTGTTGAGTCCCTATTGCTGAATTAATTTAGAGTTATCATCGAGTTTTTATTAAACTATTGTTTCATTATAATTGTATAATCATTATGGTTTCGATCAATAAGCATTGAGTAACTACTCAATTTCTGTTCAGTTTTCATTGAATATCTATCAGATTGCCCTTGAGTTACGATTAATTAGCTGTTGTTTCACTCTTGAATTACCGTAAGGTAACTATTTATTGATGACTCAATGACCATTGAGTCAACATTGAATGCCGCATGACTTCTTATCCAATGACCACTGAGATACTCATTAAATGATAATTGAGTTACCATTGAACTATACTGTTGACTCACTATTGCATGATTATTGGATTCGATCGATCGGCTATAGCGTTATCATTTTATAACCATTATAATTCCATTCAACAAGCACCGTGTAACTATTGAATTATCCTTGAGTTACTGTGGACTTATTGTTGAGTTTTCATTGGCTATTATACAAAGATCATTTTATGACTATTGAATTACAATAAAGCCTCTGTTAAACGACTTCTGAGTCAAAATAGAACAAACTATTGAAATGGCATTGAACGACGAATTATGGACATGTATACTTCGTCCGTAAGGTCATGTCTGTACACACAGGATGGAATGAACAGTGGCTGGAGTAGTCACAGCATCCACAACATTTGATCATTGTCTATGCACATACCCGAACAATGTAGAAAGAGGGCCAGCAACAGCAGGAGGCAGTCGTCTCTCTCTCTCTCGCGTATATGGAGTGGAGCCAACTCTTCGGTCCTCGGAATGGCAGAAAGGGCACACGCCGTGCACGAAGAGTTATGGGTCTGGTGCCTGGCGGCTGGATCAGAGGATCACTTACCCACACGAACGTTCTGCAAGCCCTCTCTCTCTCTCTCTCTCTCTCTCTCTCTCTCTCTCTCTCTCTCTTCTCTCCTTCTGCATTCCGATTTACCAAACTGGTGGCGCGATTTCCAATGGATTCTTCTTCCCCTTGGGTTTCTCTGATAGTGGCCCAAAGCCTAATATCCTCGATCCGTATCGCGAAAAAAACGGTTGGACACGCGAGGAAAATAGGAACGGTATGTCTCTCGAGTCAAAGTCTCTCTCTCTCTTCCTCTCTCTCTTGATAGCTTTTTCGATCAGAATCGATTCGAGTGACAATGATTCCCGATAGAGCGAGAGACTGTTGAACGAAAATATAATTTGGAAACGAAAAATGCGATCCGTTATGCAATCGAAGAACGGAAATCCTCAAAAGCATATTAAAAAAAAATCCAAAATCGAAGGAATTTGATGAAAAACAATTTTTTTCTTCTTTTTCTTCGTTGTCAATTTTTTTTTTTAACTATTATTGTTTGTTTTTTCAACGAAATGTTTGATGAAAAAAAAAATTATCATTTAACGGCAACAGTGAGGGAGGAATCAAATGAGAGCCGATGATAAATTGGTATGCGAGAGATCATATTTTATGCAAGACCGAGTGCACAAAGGTTCTCTCACTTTTCTCGTATCTTTTAATCTTGTACAAGATCCCTCACCTCGTGGTACGATGGGCCAGCTCTTCTCTTCGCTTCAAAGCGCATAGCCGTAGCAGAGGTATACGATGTAATGAGAGTCTCTTTGACGTTAAAGGAGATTCGAGGGGGGAAGGGGAATGCTTGATAAGAAGAGATAAGAATTATGAACAGACGAGAGAAAATAGTAGCATCTTGAGGAGTGTACGTTCCTTCGTCTTTGACCTCATCTCGTTTCTTTCCTCGAGGCAAGAGTCTCGCCGTTGTACGGGGAGAAAAAAAAAACCATTTTTAATTTCACAAAAAGGAGCAAGGATCAAATTGAAAAGGGACTTCAGAATTTCATGAATTTCAATGAAAAAAAAATTTTACCAATCTATTTTATTTTTGTATCATTCGTCCCAAGATTATTATTTTTATTGTTATTTTATTTATTTATTATAATAAATTTTTATTTATTTATTAACATTTCAGTCAAAAATCATTTAAAGACCCCTTAAACTTTGACGACTTGTTCCCATTCTTTCGTAAAACCTGAAAGCGTATTATTATTATCAGAATTATTGTTATTACTATTCGTTAAAATTGCAGTACGTAAATTAAAAAAAAAATTAAAACAACGAACGGAAAAAAGGGCCTCGAGAAATTCTCGCGAACAGGTGAAAAAGCTTTTCCATCGAACGAGAGTTAGAATCTCGAAGGTATCTCTCAATTGGTATCTTGAGATATTGTTCGGGATGGAAAAACCATCACACGACGAGATTCCAATCGTGCAATTTGTCGGGACGTCTCGAGGGCTGTCCAATTTTATCAAAGACGCCTACGTGATTAGCCTCAGCTTGAATTTTCCATCTCATTTCATGCGAATTTGTTTTAAAATTTTCAAAATGCAGAACAATCTAGTTTAAAAAAAAATATATATTTTACGAACCATGGCATTCTGTCAGTTACCAATGCATATTGAAATTTAAAAAAAAAATTGAGAAACTAATTTGTTTTTTTTTTTTCAAAATGTCAACGTACGCGTGGCATTGATGAAAATAAAATTGTCATAAATCCATAAATCTCAGCTCGTTTGCGAGTCATCCTTTTTTTTTTTTTAGTGCAGAGGCGAAAGATGAAAATTCTGACCCAGTGCAATGGGATCTAACGGAAAGCTTATCTTTCCGTTGGATCCTCTCGTTTAGTTCATCTGCATTTGTAATTACCTTTCTCATTAAATTTTGTCCGTCTTGTTTGGTTTCTCGTCGATAATCTCGACGTAAATTTACCAAGCATATTTGAATTTTTCGATTTTTTTTTTTCAGAACAAATTAAAGGGGTATGAGCGATTATTGGACCGACACAATGATCAATATATCATAACGAAGTATCAGAGCAGGCAGCGACCAGTACAGAATACTCGTGAAAGCGGACCAAGTACTTTGGCCCTGTGTCGCGTATATCGTTCAACGAGAACGATCGCGCACACACACACACACTGGGTGAAAGAGCATAGTGCTCGGGCTCCGCAACCACATGACAAATTGATGGCTGGGACGAGTGAGCTAGGGGATCCTCTTTGAATTATCGACGATACTCCAGCGTTCCTGAGGTATATATATATTTACTGTTAGATGGTACAGTTAAGCATAGAGAATGAGGGATGCTTAAAGGGGTGTACGAGGTACAAGGTAAGGGAAGGATTATTAGTTCGATTGATCGTCAGTGTATTGACACTGATAACGAGTACGTGACGAGCTTTGTCAATAAAAATTAGAAAATTCCAACAAAGTTGTTTCTCTGTCCTCAAGGCTTGCTCTCTTGCGCTCTTGCCTTGCTCACGGTTCGAGCAAGGAGAAAATACTTTCTGTCAATCCTAGCCTATGATTTACAATCTCAATCGCTACCGACCTATCTCAATGAGCTCGCCGAATTCGAGCCTCCTTCCTCGCGCCCTTCTAGAACCCTAAATCCGCCAACGTTCTCTATTCCTCGTCATCGAACAGCTCTCTATCAGAAAACGTTTTTAATATCTGCGTTCTATCTTTGGCATTCTCTACCGGTTGACCTGAAATCTTGCTCGCGCGAGGCTTTCAAGATACGTCTTTTCACATATCTATTCGAGCACGACTGCGATTCCGCGTAATAAACTGTCAACCGAACTTTACTTCTAATCTGAATTTTGTAATGTTCTTACTCTGCGGTGAATTTCTATGCTCTTTCTATCGACTATGTATCTCCTTATCATCACTCTTATTTTAATGCTTACGCTACTTATTACTCTTACTTTAATCTCAGTTTTAATTATTATTAGTTTTACTTATTCTTTCTTTACTCTGTAAAATTGCCCAATGGGTCTCCAGGGCATAAATAAAAACCAATCAATCAATCAATCAATCAATCTTTCTCTTTCTCTCCCTCTTTGAGATTGCCAAGTAGTTTCAGTCCGTAATGATCAGACGCAACAGCTCAAGTTCAATAACTTTGAAAAAAAAAAAAATTAAGAGAAATATCCCAAAATTTACGAAAGTCAGAGCAATAATATTTGAATAATTATTGAAAAAAAAATTTTTTTTAAATAAAATAAAATAAAAATAAAAATCTCATTAAATCTGATCTCTTTTTATTAATTTACTTCGAGTTCAATATCGAACACTGCTAAGGTGTCGTTCAACTTGTGTACCAAATTTGAGGAGGATATCTCAAAAATAAATAATTAATAATTAGTAAATTTAATTATCATTATCATTATACTTATTATTGTGAGTATTTAATATTTCATTATTGTCACCGAATCATTTACTCAATTTATTGAGTAAGAAAATATCGTGCAAAGTGTAAGCAGGCAGAGGAGAGAGCTGCAAGTAGTCAGACCACGATATGGTCAGACAGGGCCGAGACGAATCAAATTTGCGAAATACTACGAAAAAAAAATGACGCAAACAATCCCATTCACCATTCATGAGGAGTCTTACGTCCCCGTGTGCTCGTCAGAGCTTTCGCATAGCGAGACGAGTGTCAACCAAATAAAAATTAATAGTCCCCATCACATTAGTGATCTCACTGAACATAAAAAGTTTTCTCGACCAATCAACCCAGTCCTTGAGACATTAATATTTCATCCCGAAGCCCTCGTGCCACACACGATGTATTTCCCTCGAGGGGAAAACCATCGTTGACTCAATTTGTTTCAAGAACGAACTTGACTCGGTGAAAATAACTTTAAAAACAATTAAGTTACTTTTTTTTTTACGCCACACGATTTAAAGTGATATGCATACTGAGGATGCTTTACACTCACTTTTCGATTCGAGGGTAAAAATCATTGGAAATTGTTGCGGATCCGGATGAGTTGTAAATTAACAAAAAATCAACGATATCGATAAATTATCAACAGCAAGCTTAAAAAAAAATGTTTACTAAATATACAGAAAAATTATTATTCTTCTTCGTATATCTGATCTTTTTTATTGAACAAAATTTTTTCCCCGGATTTCCCTCAATTGTTTAAACAATGTTAATGATTGAAAGAATTGAGTTTCTCCGTGAAAAAAAAAAATATATTATTTTAATTTCTTCTATGATGCAATGAGATCGTTCTGTATTGTCGAATTTTTAACAATTTTTATAATTATCATTAAATAAACGTGCATAATTAATTATCCGAATAAAACATTTTCGAGATTTTCAAGAAAATGTATCTATATAAGACCAGTCAGCCCTCGAAATTTTTCAAATTTAATTACAGGCTTATTTTGACGTTAAAATTTTGCAAATGTAATTCAAATATAATGTACAACCTTATTTATCTTTCTCCTTTCACTATTTCTTTCTTTTCCTGTGGATATATTTACATGTTCGTAGACGAAGTGATATAGCTCTCGTAATCCATCGACTCCATTATTATTCTATGCGCATACGTGAGTGATCTAGCCTCGTTATGAGTGACACACGTTTTTCCATGAAACGCGGAAAATTTTTTCTCCCCTCGTGAGCAAACGTCACGACGGATATATATGTCGCATTCCACGTCAACTCAGCCACCCCGTTTTTGTTATTGTCTCGAAAAAATTATTCAGTATGGGCATTTAAAAGGACAATATATCCATGACATTTTACCAAAATTTCATCCCCCCACTATTGTTGGTTCTCGAGATAATGATTGATGAAGTCTCAATTTTGTAAAAATCATAACTTCGTAACTACTGATCGGATTTAAACGATTAAAAAAAGAATCTTTTTAATTTTTTTTCCCCTTTTTGAAAAAAAATATGTCATCATCGGATAAAAGCTCATTAGACAGTTTTCGCGGTAAATTAACAAAAAACAATTTTTTCCTCGTCACTGATGCGTTGTTCCATTTTGAAAAAATTTTGCGGAGTTGTGTATCGCCTTCCTCTATCAGAAAAAAAAATACTGAGTAGAATTCCGATTGGCCCTTTCGTGAAAAAACAAAAAAAATCGAAAAATTTCCCCGAAAACTGTGTAATGAACTTTTCTCCAATGACGGCATATTTTTTTTCAAAAAGGGCAAAAAAAATAAAAAAGATTATTTTTTTAGTCGTTAAAATCCGATGAGCCGTTACGAAGTTATGATTTTTTACAAAATTGAGACTTCATCAATCATTATCTCGAGAACCAACAATAGTGGGGGGACGAAATTTTGGTAAAATTTCATGTATATATTGTACTTTAAAATGCCCATACTGAATAATTTTTTCGAGACCAAAAAAAAAACGGGGTGGCTGAGTTGACGTGGCTGCGTTGACGTGTCGTATTCCACGTTAACTCATCAGCCACCCCGTTTTTTTTTTCTCGAAAAAATTATTCAGTATAGGCATTTCAAAGTACAATATATCCATGACATTTTACGAAAATTTCATCCCCCCACTATTGTTGGTTCTCGATATAATGATTAATAAATTCTCAATTTTGTAAAAATCATAACTTCGTAACGGCGGATCGGATTTTCACGATTAAAAAACGAATCTTTTTTATTTTTTTTTGCCCTTTTTGAAAAAAATATGCCGTCATTGGAGAAAAGTTCATTAGACGGTTTTCGGGGAAATTTTTCAATTTTTTTTTTTTTCCACGAAAGGGCCAATCGGAATTCTACTTAGTATTTTTTTTTCTGATAGAGAGAGGCAATACACAACTCCGCAAGATTTTTTCAAAATGGAACAAGGCATCAGTGAAGAGGGAAAAATTGTTTTTTGTTAATTTACTCCGAAAAATGTCTAATGAGCTTTTATCCGATGATGACATATTTTTTTTCGAAAAGAGCAAAAAAAATAAAAAAGATTCTTTTTTTAATCGTTTAAATCCGATCAGTAGTTACGATGTTATGATTTTTACAAAATTGAGACTTCATCAATCATTATCTCGAGAACCAACAATAGTGGGGGGATGAAATTTTGGTGAAATGTCATGGATATATTGTCCTTTTAAATGCCCATACTGAATAATTTTTTCGAGACAATAAAAAAAACGGGGTGGCTGAGTTGACGTGGAATGTCCCATATATATATAGTCAAGTGAACGATTATGATGATAGCAGGCATCGGGTGTATACATGACATTAAATTATAGACTCAAGTTCTACGTATTCGTGTTCAAATATAGAAAAAAAAAAGTTTCGTGAGCTTAAAATCAAAAAGGCTCGAATGACACGATTTAACAAGTAAATTCGTGATTTAAAATTATTATCTCTTTTTTTTTATGTATCGTAATTTTATGCCTGTACGCAGGCTTACGTTCTATTTCATTATCATTTATTTATTTATTTTTATTATTATTCTATATTTTACGCCCACCTGCGGACTTGCGTCCTTTTGATTCTCAGGAGTCGATTCACACATACAAGGTGCTATGAATTCTCGTGTTGTACACGAAGTTAGTTACGTAAACTACCCTCTTACGTCTGACGCATGTCTCACTCGGGTTCAACAGTTCGTACATAAAGTTCATTGGAGTAAAACGTAGAAATAGTCCATTGCAAAGTCTGTCTCTTAATTAATTATTCCAACAATAAGACTGGAAGTTTTCGGAATTTAGATGCAAGAAAAGAGTCAAAAAGATAAAAAGATGTGTCATGAGCTATGAAAAATGGCGTGTTGTGAATTGCGAAACGTATATTGCAGTGGGACGGGGGACCGCTAAGCCTGCTCAGCGGCTGACAGATTTTTTGAGCCTATACGATGTCGATGCAACTGAATTCACGGTAAAATTTATCGGCCAGGTTTTTCTCCACTTTCCCTGTGCCCACGTGAAAATTGGCTACCTCTCAAGGGAAGAAATGTAAATACGCGACAAAGCGAAGAGGACATGAAAACGTACGACGAAAATATTTGTTTAAAATAATAAAACAATAAGCGCAATAATAATAGTAAGATACATTAAAATGTCATTACAAGTGGAGTTTTGCTTTTGACGATTTGTCAATACGACGGTTTTTTCGCGTATGATTTTATGCAAAAAAATTTCATTATCTGCGTTTGACAATGGACAACCTCGTCGTGTGTTTATTGTCTATTATATGCTGGGAAAATGATTCGACGGGGTCATCTCGTTTGTTGAACAATGCGTGAGAGCCAACGGTGTGTTACGGGAGCGTTTGACCATGCTTGGAACCGCATCTAGCAGGCATCGATGCACCAGACAGCCAGAGCATGCTCTCTGTGTATGGAGACTCGTCTGACTCGATACGGTTAACATCCACTCGACATTTCGTACACCTGTGACTGGCCACGTCGTACGTATATTGCTCCCAAGCGAGAGCATCGCCACTTTACCCCCATTAAGAGAGAGAGAGAGAGAGAGAGAGAGAGAGAGAGAGAGAGAGAGAGAGAGAGAGAGAGAGAGAATCTAAAGGCGCGTTCACAATGGGACATAAAATACACGTGACATTCTCGGACCTAATGTACGTACACCCTCATCTCACCCTCTGGGAATTGATCTATGATTTTTTAATATTACTATCCATTCACCCCCGGAAGATGGTATAAATTATTTTTTGTAACGCATGCACGATTTCTGCGTTTTTTGTACCTATTAAGCGGGCGTAAAGTGACCCTTTTTTGACCGGCTCGAAAAAGCGGGCAATAATGAATTCATTATTGCCCGGTTTTTGAATAAGCGGGCTATAATGAAAATAAGCGGGCTATAATGAAAAAAGCGGGCTATTTCCCCGCTATTTGCCCGCTTTCTGAAATTCGTAAAAACGACCGTGTGCGTACATATACAATATATGATATTGTATTTCCCTGTTGAAAAAATCTATAAAACCTTATAAAACCCCATAAAAAATCCCAGAGAACCCCACAAAAAACCCATAACCCCAAAAACACAGAAATCTATACATGCATTACAAAAAATATGGTGTGCACCAAGGGCTCAGTGGACTTTTTTACCTCGTGTGTTTGCAGTACTCGTCTTCGGCTCGCACACGCACTCGTCTTCGGCTCGCAGACGCACTCGTCTTCGGCTCGCTCCTGCACTCGCCTTCGGCTCGTGCGAGCTCACCCTTGACTCGTGCTAGCTCACCTTCGACTCGTGTTAGCTCGCCTTCGACTTGTACTGCAAATTCCACACTCGGTCTAAAAAAGCCCACTTTACGCCCTAGGTGCACAATATACTATTGTGTATACGCCCCTGTTATTGTTATTGTTTTTGTTTCTCTTTTTGTGCGCTAAATTTTGGGACGAAAATTGAAACTATTCTCGAACTTGGAATGAACAAAAATTTCAAATTTATAATTAATTTCATAATTATAATTAATTAATTAATTATAAATATATATTTATAATTATATAATTTATATAAATTATAAATTAATAAATTATTAATAAATTAATAAATTATAATTAATTTCATAATTTTATCAAGACCAATCGATTAATTAGTTTTAATCATTGCCTCACTTCCATATTCATAAATGTATTTTTCAACAAAAAAAAAAAAAGGGTGAAAAAAAAACGAAGCAATTACAAGTGACAAAATATGCATCATTTTTCGGTGACAAAATTCAGAGGGACATTGAACCATGGAAGGGGTTGAAAATTACACGATATATGGCTGAAACGAGCCACCGGGGGTTGTCTGTATAAAAAATTAAAAAAAAAAAATTACAATGGTCGAGTGAATAATCGAGGTTAACAGTGCTGCCCGAGAAAAAACAAGAACCAGGATGCTCCGTGTGTGTATGTGCACGTGAATATTTGTTCAAGCGCGAGAGGATGGGAGTATCAAAAAATAAAAATGTATAGCGAAGGGGAAAAGGGATTAAAGCTCGGCCATTCGAGCTCGCCGATGGATAATTATTTATAATTACGTTACACAAAAATGCATGTCATATTTACGATAATACGGGAAATTCTGCGTCATAAACAAACTCTCGGTGGAACGAACAATTCCACAGAGCCATCATGGGTTAAAAAAAAAAAAGCTTTAGGAAACCAAACGAAATAAACTTTACTGGCCGAGAGCCAATATAATGAGAAAAAAAAAAAACAATGAAATTCTTTATACAAATAACAACGCAACGTCGCGTTATTCAAAGACAATTTTTCTCAATTGTTCGACGAAAATTAATTGCGTGATTATAATTTTTCGCAAAAAATCCATAAAAAATAAAAAATTCGCAAAAAAATCCATAATGACCAAAGTATGCGATTGAACTCTTCGTCGGTGATGAAACGAGACTATAATTGTAAACGAGAATGGATCGATCCGCTCTTGGAATAATTTTGAGTGCTTTTTAATAATAATTATTATTATTATTGTTGTTGTTATTGTTTTTTTTTTTTTCATTGCATTGTCATTTTCGTTGTTGCAGTTGTCGTTGTCATTGTTATTGTCATCGTTTTCCTAGTTTTTGTGTTTGTTATTGTTGTTGCTAGTAACAATATGTACATATATTTGTTAGAGATGGAAATTTTCGTCAATATTAATCCGTACGTTTTTTGGCTTTCCATCGCGTCGATTCATGCTAGCTTGACATAAATCGACGTCGCCGAGAAAAAAAAAAAAACTAACCTACAAAAAAAAAGTACGAATTTGTTCCCCCGAATTCAGCTCTCCTATACATGTATGAACAGAGCGTCCTCTCGCATCACCAGACCCAAGTGTGAGTGTATACGCGTGATGGGCGCATGGCATAAACCCATCGGGAATGAAATTCGGGGAATGCGAAGTGGTTTTTTTTTTTATTATTCCCCGCACCGACTATATGACAAAGGGCGATGAGAAAAAAGTGCCTATGGCATTCGTGTCTTTGGCTTTGTACAATTACATCGTGCTTTTCACACCGATCCGAGCTGGGGGTATCCTTCACAAAAAGAGCAACCCTCCGGCAAAAATTTTATCCGTCTCGTCGACGGCCATAAATTATTTTAATTATTATTATAATTGTTATTGTCATTGGTGTTGCTGTTGCTGTTTCAAATCTCGTGCAAAATGTTTTATCATCCCCCCCCCCCCCCCCCCCCCCGGGGTCTTTTGCTCGCTCAAACTTGAGAGCAGAACATTCTACGAGACACGCTGCATTGAGGACGAATTTATTTTTTTTTTTTTTCTCAAGAAAACAAAGCTTCCCCCCATGACAAACGCAAATTTTTTTGGATCTGTGTTATTTTTTTGTGAATTTAATGAATAATCTGATGGCACAAATGATTTTATTTATTTATCATATTCTCACGTTGAGACGGTCACGAATATAAAATATATTTTATTAAATAATATTTTTATTTTCAATTGAATTGATATGGAAATTTGCAAATGATATTTATAACTGTCATTCGCATGGAGCATAAACGTACTCTGTTTTTCAGTGTGACGCTTTTATGCGCTCAATTTCATTGAGCCGTAACTGACTCGATATGCATACACCTTTGGGCGAGAATAAAAAAAAAAGAAAAAAAAAAAATTGAAATTTAATTTTTCTTTGCCCGTTATGGTTAACATCGAGGCTGAAACTCTCACGTTACGCCTCGCCTGGCTCGCCCTCGCTCTTTATACACCCGTCCATTTGCCATATTCAATTTCAATGCAGCGCTGCATAGCGCACGAATGGACTTTTATTATTTACACGTCAAACGTTTCTCGCAAACTGGCTCGAGCTTTCATCGCATAATGCGCGAAGCTCCACCGAGAAGCCAGTGCGGATAATATTTTGCGTCTGCTCTGAAAGTTACGAAAAATTCTCTCACGCATATATACACACACGCGTATGTATTTTCATGTGTCCCGTATTGATATATTTGACAGGATGTACCAACAATGGTAAATGCGTATGATATGTATCCCCCCCTCCAAGCCATTTGTTAAGTCCGAACTGGAATTTCCTGCTAATGGCCATTATGAATAAACGAAAAGTATCCCTTTTGTTTACCATATCATATATATTTTACGGCTCAACAGTTTTCATCCTACCTCGTATAATACTATTACCCATATTTTACATCAGTTCGAATAAAATGTCTCTCTCTCTCTCTCTCTCTCTCTCTCTCTCTCTCTCTCTCTCCCTCTCTCTTTCATTCGTTTCCGCTTTCTAATAGAAGAAGAGCCGTTTCTATGAAGGCTTCCATTTTTTTATTTTCTAATTTTTCATGCCAGAGTACGTTAAACATTCCAAAAAGTCGAAAAAAAAAACATATTTAGATGTCCCCGTATACGTGAATGTACGTATACCATGAGTTTAAAACAAATTAAATTAAATTACGATATCACGAGAACGATGTGATCATAATCATATTTGTCAAGAAGATTGAGCACCAAACCCTATTTATTTGCTGAAATTTTTGTCGAAATTTCTAGAAATTATTATAATTCTCTTTAACTAACGGGGGGGAAAAAAAAAACAGCGCGTTTGCGATAATTTTCGTAAATTTTCACGAGACTGTGCTTGGGTTATATGCTCGGTCACCCGGCGCCACTTGCGAGAACGATCTCGCGGGCCTGCGCGACGCAGCGGCAGTTCGCGGAACTATTTGTCGCCGATAACTCAGATACGTATCAGGATGATCGGGCACTCCGCTTGGGATAAACCTGATGGATGGGAATTTTTTGTAGACAAGCGGCAGGATTGAAATCTAAGAAGAATCAAGCGTATCGGTGATACCAAATAACATATTGAATTTGAATAGCAATAATGCCAAAAAGTTATGAATAAATTGGCTCAAATAATACTTGTCTCCCGTAAAATCATCTCGAAACGTTATCATTTTTGTCGTATAAAATGAAAAATGAATTAATTTTTCAGATTCCTTTATCTCTTTTTCCAAATTTACACTTTTGGGATTTTTTTTTTATTTCTTCAATTTTGGAAAATATAAGAAATTCAAAATCTCCGAAAGATTTTTTTTATCCCTGTCAATATCGCTGCACTGATAAATTTTCTGGACCTTTTTTCCAATTAATTTCTCATTTGGGCACAAGAATTTTGTGGCTGGGCACTTTTGTATCGGATGACCAAAAAAAAAAAACTGTTCGGTTACTTTATCACAGGTCATAGAGGCCCAGGATTCAACAGAACATTCGTACTATATGTATAAATGGTGTAAATATATATATATATATTAAACGGGACAAACAAAGACGTCCGAAAACTGATTACGTTCTGGAGACTCGCCAAGCCGGAAGTTGTTGGTCTTTGATTGTCGTACCGACTCCGAAAACCAACTCCTGAAAGCCACAGAGTCCGTCAGTGATGGGGAAAGGGACCACTCTCAAGAGGAACACACGAAAGAGAATGACAGAGAGGAAGAGAGAGAGAGAGAGAGAGAGAGACTAAAGTGAGTTCGGTTGAGCAAATATACGAGGGAATTTCGTGAATCCCTCGTGTGCACATAGAGACAAACGTTCCGATATCAGGGATCCAGAGAAAATCTAAAGTTGCCATTGCAAGCTCAAGGATATGCCGTCGAGATCATGTGCCGGGTGGGGGGGGGGGGGGGGGGTTGCTCAGTGAACTAGGTCTTGGATTGCCAAGCTGCAATCCGGGGTTCCACCCCAACATCAATGGGATGAGTTTAATTTGGGTTGGATTTCGGTTGGGGTTGACTGAAGTAATCGAATGGAAAATAAAAAAAGTGATATCATTATACTTCAGTAGAAATCGATTGGGACACGGAGGAGTCATCAGTGAACGTTAGATATTCTACCGAAAAGTGTATGAAGGGGTCGTTTGTGGTTAGAAAAGAGTGGTATACAAAACGGTGCGTGTGCAGGGGGGAGGGGGGGGGGGGGGTCGAATCGCCGCACCCTGTTCCGGAAATGAATATTTTACCATTAACTTTATCCCTACTGTATACACAGTTAACGTTGGGTAGAGTTCCATTGTAGTAATTGCGAACACTTCCGAGCAACGGGTGCCAAACCGCAGCTAGCTACAATCAATTATACGAACGCCGGTAAGGGGCAAAGAGCGGTATGGGGTTGAAATTGACCGGATGTCCAGATTTGAGAGAGCGAGAAGGTAAAATGTTGTCACGTACATTTACACGGGGAATTTCGTTCAAAATTCATCGGTATCGGATCTTTACAACTTTTTTTTTTCTTCGTCTGATCTGTAATTTATTGAACTATTCGAAGGCTTTTTAAAACACCCCCAAAGCAATCAATTTCTCTCTCTCTCTCTCTCTCTGTGAGAAGGGAATATTTACTTTAAAAAATCGAATAAAACCGATGAATCTTATGTAAATTCCATGAAAATAAATCCGAATCATAAAATTGAAAAGTTCGAATCTAAAAAGTGTAATGAAAAGGATTATTTACTGCCTGAGCAAAATTTCACTCATATATCACCTAGAATCCCAGCTTTTCGTATATCCAAAGAGCTAAGGAAGAGGAGGACCAATGAGTGGAGACTTCAATGCTCTTCGGCCATGGAGTAAGTCAAATTGCATAGTCAGAGAAGCAAATCGAAGCCATAATATTGCCTGATAAAAACTGAACGAAATCTCAGAAAATGAAAAATAAAAAAATTCATCCCTGTCCGGGGTAAGCCAATATGTAAGCTTTCCTTAACTTTTAGGCACGAACTTTTATTTAAATTTTTTTTTCTTTACATTAATTTACTTTTAATTTGCAAAACAATGATTTTTTTTTGCTTGTTCGATCATTTCTTTCATAATAGTTATTGAGGAAAAAATATTCTAAAAAATTTGAGCTATTGTTTCTTCCCACCTAACAGTGATTATGCCAGTAGTATAGCGGTAATGTATTCTCTGTATACTTGTGTATTTTTGTATATAAGTATATATATATATGGTACTACGTATTATCCTTTAGTAAGCCTATACTTTTTGAGCATTAACTGCAGCCTGTGCTTAATGTTATATGTTTATACAATTTACAAGTCAAAGTATTGGTCACATGTGGAGAGGGCGAATGCGAGAGCGGACTGTTGCACTCAATAAATTGCCAACGTTAAAACTAATGTCACTCATCTCGTCCAAAAAAACGATGACATATATAAATGTAAGCGAATTCGAGCTTTGAAAATAATTTAAAAAAATAAAAACCAAAATTCCCTCTCAAATGCTTTTTTAAACATTTTTAATTCGATATTTTTTAAATATAATAGTAATTAAAATTGGAATATGGAAATAAAAAAAAAATTTTTAATAGATTTGAGAGGGAATTTTGGTTTTTATTTTTGAAAATTAATTTAAAAATTTGAATTCGTTTTCAAAAAGTCAGCGATTTTTCGTTTTTACAGTGAATCCGAGTTGAACCAGAAATACCCTTCATAA
The DNA here is from genome assembly GCA_963564615.1 of Rhorus exstirpatorius. Lineage (NCBI taxonomy): Eukaryota > Metazoa > Arthropoda > Insecta > Hymenoptera > Ichneumonidae > Rhorus > Rhorus exstirpatorius. The sequence goes on along the minus strand of OY751322.1, from coordinate 12,817,676 downwards.
ATATCGATAGCATCAACCTGTACACCAGGCATGTTTGAAAATGCTCTTTGAGCTCACACGCAGAACCGAGCACAACTTCCACGCCAATAAAGCTAAAAATCCGGATATGGGGCATTCCATGCCACTTCGGCAACTCAAAAATCATCATATCCGAAAAAAACTTTGACAAAAATTAATTTTTAAATCGAGGTCATCGTTTCATTTGTCAAAATCGTTGGGCTTGAGATGCAATATTTGAGAAAATTATCTTTTTTTTTTTTTCAATTAAAAATTCTTATCATTATCGCTATGAGATAAAAATCTGAAGAAAAAATCAATTATGCGTTACCAGAAATATTAAGATTTTACGATAACGGTATCAAAAAGTTATTAAGAAAATGATTCAGCCATATTTCTTTTTTTTTAATAAATTTTTATAAAATTTATCAATTATTTATTGCACACTGAAATTACTGATTTTTCATGCGTCAATTGAAGAAAAATAGAAAATTTTACCTAAAAATTTCTGAAATTAATTTTCCTTCAGCCTCCCTCGAATTGTTTTGTCTCGAAGATACAACTTTATTGTTGTTAAAAGTGTACTTTGAGTCGAACAGCTTTGATCAGATCTCCGTCGACCGTTCATCTCAGCAGAGAGTAATTATAATAATCAATTTAAAATGTCCTAAGCAGCTAAATATCTCGATGTTGAAAAATTTGTGTCAAAAAGTATTTGAGAAAATTACTGATGACACATTTCGTTTCGAAGAATGCAATAAAAAAAATTAGCAAGAAAATCGAAAGACCGATTGGTCAATGGTCGATTAGGGGTAGCACGTCGATTACATTTTTTTTTTTAACAAGCTGACAACAGTGCATGTGGGATTGTATCGAATTGACGCGATATGTATGGATTTGGGTACATCCATACAAACACTCTGGCGAACAAGTCTCTCACGACCGAGCAGCACTTTTTTTTTTCATTTTAATTCACCTGTCGAAAACGTATTTGTCTGAAAAAAATTTCGATAGAGCCAACCCCCGGATCGACTAAAAAAATATTTTTAAAAACCTGTGGAAAAGTTCAGCTTACTATTTCAATGGGAAAGGACGCCTCTAAGGACAAACTTTTTTTCCCCCATTTGCATTCATTATCATAACTCTGTACATCTAGGCAGCTCCGAAAAATCCATAATATCGTCAACATCACGGAAAAAAAAATGCGATTAAATTAATTTGTAGTTAAACAAAACAAAAATAAACTGCACACAACTCTCCAGCTCAATTTGTCAAAATAAAAAATTCAGAAAACAATTTAAATCTCGCGGTATTCTTTGCTTCCCATTTTTTTTTTTCCCGTTATCATTAATTATTTTAATTTTATCGTAACATCAATTTCGTTAATAAAAAAGATTTTTCGAAAATCTCCGAAAAACAGTAAACGAGAAAAGGAAATATAAATAGCGAGAGGGACAAAGATATCGATATACAGGTGGGGGGATGTGGTCGCGAGCTAGAAAAACAATTCTATAAAATGATCATAAAAGGGAAAGTGGGAATACGTATAGCGTATTCGAGCTTTTCCTCATTTCGATCTCAAGGAATATAATATACGTGATGTAAGGGACTCGAGAATCCTTCTATCCTGGCATCAAAACGGTCTTTTCTCTCGTCCCAGTTCACACAGCATGCACAGCAACATAATAGATCGAGTATCCACTGGAATTCTCATTTTTCCGGTTGATCTCGCGGAAAATCATAGAACCGCATGAATGTACCCATAAAGCAATATAAAAGTCCACCGTACACACATTTATAAGGGGGCGTATGTATTACAAGAGCGATGGCAGAGGATGAAAGAAAGGAGAAAAGATTTCTGATCGTTTTCTCGAAGTAGTAAGGGTCAGTGAGTGGTCAGACGCGAATAAACGTCCCTCCTCTGTGTATATTATATGTCATCACTTTTTCATTCAGGACCTTAGGGGATACTTTTGATACTCATTTCCTTCCGCATCGAGAGCACTTTATTGACAAAGTCATCGTAGAATGGGCAGAAAAAAATCTTTTTTTTTTTATCTGCACATGGATTTTTTTTCCAACGTACATGATCATTTTTACGACGTCATTTATATATATATATATATATATTGTAAGAGAACGCTACGAGGTTTTGAGGAAATAATGATTATATTTAAAAAGTTTATAGCTGCAAATTAATTAAATTCATGCTTTAAGAAAAATTGACTTTGAATTATATTCATCGATTTCTGCTTCACTTTTCAACGAGTTTCAATTCTATAAGGGTTCTATAAGGGATCGTGTAGGTACAGCGGTAAATTATAAAAGTAAATTTGGAACATGAGATAGATAATTTGAGCAGTTATTCGGTTTCATAGTCATGGTAAAATTAACGATGAAACGTTTTACGTTAGACAGTCCCGGGTCTTTAATATTTTAAAATTGTCATTAAATTTAGCACGAATCACGACGTAACAGTATTATGCTCGCGATAACGTTTTCTCGATATCGAGCTCTTCGAGCGAATATTCTATGTCACAGTTGATACAATGACCTATGAACTTTTAATTAATTCAATTTAATTTCATACAGGTGATCGTTTCGATACGATCGGGTTCTTAATTTAACAGCTAGGATCTCGAAAACTCGTGAAAATCGTCGGAAAACTGAAAACAGTAAATTATCGACGAAAAAATGTAAACTTTACGACAAACATCATTCCTCTAATTTTCCACTTGAAGCAACAAAATTTTGTTTCGTTAAGTAAGGTTTTTATCCATCCAGGGTATAATTGTCAGATTTTTTGAAATTAAGGTATACAATAATTATCACAATGATTTCTATATTAGGTCTCTTCGATTTTTCGAAAAAATGTACATTTATATTTTTAATTTTTTATATCACCTGACCTTCAGACCCTAGATAGAGGTACCCAGAACTACTTGTCGAAATTTGAAAGCTTTCAGGTTGATAGTTTAGGAATGCCATTTGTTTAAAAATTAACGTTCCCTCGATTTCACCGTCAGAGTCGATGATACAGAGCTCTCAGATGCTTTCAAGATCATGTGAAAGGCAATGAGGGACTCCTATGACATCGGTATTGTAGAAAACATTGAAACTTTCAGAAAATTCCAGAGCAAGTGCATCAAACTCGTGAATTATCCAAATCGGAAGCCATTTGGTAGATTTTTTTTTTCAATTGGACACCGAATTCAACAGTTAGCACCCCGAATACCCATAAAAATTGTCGGCAAACTTAAAACTGCGCAAGAAGTCACGCGCATAGGCCTGATGGTGGCGCCAGTGAAATATTTGCGAACTATCTGCGCATGAGCATGTAAATTTTCGAACAAACGCCATTCCTCCAATTTTCCACATACAGCAACGAAAAAATGCTCATGAGTTGGGATTTTTACTCGTCCAGGGCCTAATTACCAAATTTTTCGTAATTAATCTGTAGGATAATCGTCGCATCGACTTTTACTTTAGAACTCGTCGTTTTTTGTGACAAATGTACATTTCCACATCTTCTGACCACCGGGCTTAACATAAAGGTCCCGGAAAACTAGTTTAGGAACGACCATTCGTTGAAAAATTACCACGAACTCTGTTTTACCATCAGAGTCGATAAAACCTGGAGCTCACTTGCTCTTATGATAAAATAATGGTTTTCTTCGTCATCCCTCTCCTTTAGCCCTATATTCTTGCTTCACTGTACATCTCGCATAGAAATCACTGACTATGGTCTCCGGTAACGATCGATAGTCGAAGAGTGCCAGGCACAATGGGCGATGGAATTTTCATGAAACCAAATTTTTCTGACTGAACGTTTTATCGGATCGACAGGAGCTTTTTTTTTTGCGTTGCAGCGAGAGCTCTCCTTCATCCACCTCCACATTTAACTGACAACTCGTAAAATCTCTTCGATGAATTATAATTTCACCATGAAGAAGATTCGCGAATTTTCTTTTATTTTCCTCGGTCTCGCTTTCTCTCTACGAGTCACTGCTTTTGTACCTTTTCTATCATACTATGCCTCTCCCATCTGCCATCCTCATGTTTTCACGTACATGCAGCTTTATCTGTCCCGTACACTTTAAATGGTAACAGGATTTTTTTACTTTTCCATTCTCTCTCTCTCTCTCTCTCTTTTTTTTTACTCTTGGGAGTGAGCTAAAATTAACTTTTTTCTCAACGATTTTTTCGCCACTATGATTATTATCTCTATTACTGCGATATTAATTTCTCATACATGGTTTTTCTTTACTTATCTATACGAACACTGTAATGCATATCTCGTAGCTTCGGTAACGAACTACAATATTTGTTCAATTTTGGGCAATAAATACTGCTATCAGCCAATCAATCAATCTCTCTCTCTCTCTCTCTCTCTCTCTATCTCTAGAGCTAGTATTAATCTCATTTATTATACAAGTCTGGTATTAGTATCTTTCTTATTATTAAGGATTAGTTGTACATCTAGTGGCTATTACGAGATGATTGCGAATATCTGAAGTAATTATCATGCTATACTAGATTAATTAGGTTAAGATTCTTATTTGTACTTAGCTTTATGATAATTTGCCCCTTAGCTTGCTAGGGTATAATAAATCTATCAATCAATCTCTCTCTCTCTCTCTTTCTCTCTTTGCTCCAGCCTAGAAAGGTGCGAGTATAGAAAGTGGGAAAAAAAGCTCACAGTAAAGAGTGAGAAAGCAAAGAGAAAAATCTCTCGTCGTATCCTCTCGATCTCTACGAAACGTTCATCTTCGTCTCTCAGCTAAAGAATACTCGCGGATGGTTTGAGAAGATCCTCTCGGAGAAATCTTTCCCTCTCGGGACGAATTTCAGCGTGTACAAAGACCATTCTCGTTCCTCTCTAGCCTCACGAAAACCCCTGTTAAAAGCAATCCATACTTGATTCAACCTTCTCCCTCGTCGATCAACCAAACATACACGCAAACCCTTCTCGTCCCGCGCATCATTGCCACTTACCCCCGTCCTAGACATATCCTCGATCTCAGTTTTCTTTTTTTTTTTTGTTCTAGTTTAACAACAGCCAGTATAAATTGCTACAGAGGACACGAAAAACAAAACAAAACGTTTAAAAAAATCAAATTTTCATCGTTTCATCCACTTTTCCCTGCATCCCTCGGACTTTCCTTATTCCCAAAATCACTTTGGTAAAATCTTTCTCGATTATCCCGAGCTTCGTGTGATCGAGCGAGCGATCCAATTGCGAATTTTTTCTGGATTTAAAATACTCGCACCCATCCCGGAAGTGGCTGGTATCAGACAAGGGGTAAAAAAACGTCGAAAGTACAGTTAGACGAATTCAAGAGGTGAACAGGTTTATCGGACGTAATATTGGGGTCCCCGTGCAGAAATTTTTTAGGGATACCCTAAGTCCGACCATATCCCGATCGGGATTGTCCATGGACTCCCCAAAACCGGTATCCCCATAGGAATCTATATGGTATCCGTCTCGTAATCGGATTGGTGGATGTGGCAAAATTTGTAAGTTATGGCGCCACTTTCTTTCAGGGTGTACCGATTGAATCCCAATCTCACGTTTGTTCTGAATCAGGATTTGTTGAGAGCTCCTCAAGACGAGTATCCTCCGATGATTTAATGGGATGATCGAAGAATTTTAATTTGCGAAATGCCCAGTCATATTCCGAATAAAGCTTGTTGACACATTATTCGATTAGCATAATAATAATAATAATAATATGTAGTGGTGGTGGTGGTGGTGGTGGTGGTGGCGGTGGCGGTGGCGGTGGTGGTGAATGCCGTTATTATTACTATACATTAATTATCATTACGTCGTTTTTCATGATCAAGAACCTCCACCACCTTAACCACTTAGCAGTGTGGCGAAAATGACATTTTTGAGCCACTTTTGTGCATTTTTCATAAAAAAAACGAATTTTGATTTTTGTGTTCGTGTGTTCGTGTGTTCGTTCGTTCGTTCGTTCGTTCGTTCGTTCGTTCGTTCGTTCGTTCGTTCGTTCGTTCGTTCGTTCGTTCGTTCGTTCGTTCGTTCGTTCGTTCGTTCGTTCGTTCGTTCGTTCGTTCGTTCGTTCGTTCGTTCGTTCGTTCGTTCGTTCGTTCGTTCGTTCGTTCGTTCGTTCGTGTGGTTGTGGTGGTGGTGGTGGTGGTGGTGGTGGCGGTGGCGGTGGCGGTGGCGGTGGCGGTGGTGGTGGTGGTGGTGGTGGTGGTGGTGGTGGTGGTGAGGAGAATAAGAGAATAAGCCTTGAATCGAGTCTCAATTGTGGTGGGAAAAAAAATGACAGCGATTTTAGTGAACCCCCAAAAAATCCATGGTAAGAAATAAGTGCAATATTCCGTTTTTTCACCTTTTCGTATCGAACTTTGGGGTGTCAGGAAAATCTTCACAGTAATTCTCAATGAGGAGAAAATTTCCGATCACCTCAAAGCTAAACATATGGTGAAAGACAGAAGACAATTGATTTTAAATATTTTTCCAACTTTTTTGAAAATTTTAAAATCGAGAAATTTAAAATGGCCATAACCCTGACGAAATTAATGCGGTGGCGCTCTTTAGGAGTGTTTCGATTCGCTTTTCGGTAGACTTAGAGAATATCGTTCGATTCATCCTTATATATTAAGTTTTAGTCACCCAAAAAGTTGTTTGAAATCTGAAGAATTTGAGTCCAAGGGGTATGTACGGAAAAATAGGCAAAAATCAATGATCCGACTTTAAAAATCTGAAAATAATCAAAAAATACTCCAATCCCGATGAACCGAGCTTCATTTTGAAGCATAAACGATTGGGGAGAGAACGAGCACTGAATCGACACCCAATCACAGCGGAAAAAAAATGACAGCGATTCTAGTGAACCCCCAAATAATTATCGATAAGAAAAAGTGCAATTTTTCGTTTTCCCACCATTTCGTATCGAATTATTGGATTTCAGGAAAAAATTCACAGTAATTCGTAATCAGGAGGAAATTTCCGATCACCTGCACCCTAAAAATATGATAATAGACGGAAGAAAGTATTTCTTCAATATTTATGCCCACTTTCTTGAAAATCTAACTATCACGAAATTTCAAAAGGCCATAAGTCTGCCGAAAATTATGCGGTTGGGCTCATCAGGGGTGTTTTGAATAGCTCTTGAGTCGACATAGAGAATGGCGTTGGATTTATCCAGATATATTGAGTTCCATTCCTCCAAAAAGTTCTTTGAAATTTGAAGAATTTTAGTCCAAGGGGTTTTGCATGTCCAAGGGTTTTGCATGTATGGCAAAATTGGGAAAAATCGATGAATGATCCGAATTTAAAAATCTGTAAAAATTCGGAAAAAAATCGTATCCCGATGAACCAAGCTTCATTTCAAAGATTTAACTATTGCAAAAAAAAAAAGCACGGTTTCATATTTCGTTCGTACGGTGGTGGTAGTAGTAGTAGTGGTGGTAGTGGTAGTGGTGGTGGTGGCGGTGGCGGTGGCGGTGGTGGTGGTGGTGGTGGTGGTGGTGGTGGTGGTGGTGTAAATGCTGTGTAAATGCAATTATTATTACTATATATTAATTGTCGTTACGTGTCATTTCATGATCGAGAACCTCCACCACCTTAACCACTTAGCAGTGTGGCGAAAATGACATTTTTGAGCCACTTTTGTGCATTTTTCATAAAAAAAACGAATTTTGATTTTTCATGCTCCCATCCCCTTAAACTGAAGTTTTGATAATAAAAACGACATCATCGCGAAAAGGGTGCTTTGTAGCTTAAGTGAAAGCCGCCGCTCGTTGGACTTTTTTAATTATAACAGCCACTTAACGTCTGTGGTGAACTTTTTGGAAGGAAAAATTTGAGACCATGGGGATTGCACTTCAAATAAAAAGAACCTTCGATGATTCAAAAGTTGTAAAGGATATTGCTGAACGGAAAGTAGTTTTGTGCGCGGAATTTAATTCATTATTAATTGTAAGGATAGTCTCAAGCGCAATATATACTTTTAGTCACGATTGATAGACAATACCCCTGAATTTTTTCAGGTTTCGCCCGTCATGCGTGTGATTTTAATTATCAGCCGTTATTGTTAATTAACAAACAAATAAACAACGGAGTTCGTCCACTCAAAAGTTGAAACGCCATCGTATTTCAGGATCGAATGACAATACTCCTTAATTTTTTCAGATTTTTCTTGTCATGCGTGCGATTTTAACTATCAGCAGTAATTGTTAATTAACAAACAAATAAACAAGGGAGTCCATCCACTCAAAAGTTGAAACGCCATCGTGTTTCAGGATCGATAGACAATACTCTTGAATTTTTCCAGATTTTTCCCGTCGTGTGTGCGATTTTAATTATCAGCAGCCATTGTTAATTAACAAACAAATCAACGAAGGAGTCAGTCCACTCAAAAGTTGAAACGCGATCGTGTTCCAGGATCGATAGACAATACTCCTTAATTTTTTCAGATTTTTCCCGTCATGCGTATTCTTTTCTGAATTTTGGCTTCTCGCTACCGCTGCTAGCTTCAGTATAGTGTATAGAAGATATTTATAAAGTAAATGTACAAGCATTCGACAGCGTCGTGGTTAGAGCGTTAGTTCATTAGGTAGGCAGATAGGTAGGTAGGTAGGTTGTCCTTAAATCATTTTCCGGGTTAGCAAATAAATTTTCAACGACCGGAATCATCCTCGGAACAACAACAATCAATAAAAAAATGTCAAAAACATCAATGTTCATAAAATATAACTTTTTTTGTCATTCATTTCGGGTCCAATACGCAAACGAAGGCTAGTGAGACGTCGTAGGTTCAAACCCCGGTGTCGACGTTTTTTTTTTTGTTTAAATTTTTTCTATGGCTCAGATAATAATAAACAATTGCCTATAACCTAAATTGCGGAAGATAAATATTTATTCGGGATGTTATATATATGCCAGATTAAACCACATTTTGATCGGGTTTTGACTGGATACCATAATCGGAATCCAGTCAGGGGTCCCTGTCGGATTCCAATGTGCAAACGTTACATTCAGTCATGGGATCTGATCCGATGACCAGCTGGATCCCTATCAGAAAATAGGGATCCTTCTCAGAATCCACCTGGATCCCGACCGAAATTTCTGCACGGGTGGGAGCGAAAAAAAAGAAGAAATAAAGGAGCGAAGGAAAATGGAAACAGGAAGCGAGAAAAGAGTGATGAAAAATGAACGATAAGCCGAGAGAGGGAAGAGAGAGAGAGAGAGAGAGAGAGAGAGAGAGAAACGTGGAACAGAAGCCCACGCGGATTATGAGTTTGTACCGGATTTCTGGGGTTTTGCTTCAAGTCCCAACCTACCGGATGGAGTAGAGGACGAGACCGAGAGAGTGAGCGATGAGAAGACTTCAAGTACCTATATATGTATTGTCGTTTGGTTTCAACCATTCGATTTTAAAGCCAACGTACTTTATTCGAGTCATAACCTTTCTCTCTCTCTCTCTCTCTCTCTCTCTCTCTCTCTCTCTCTCTCTCTCTCTCTCTCTCTCTCTCTCTCTCTCTCTCTCTCTCTCTCTTTGAGCCAACGAAACTCTCGTTTTCTGTTACCAGCGCCTTGTATTTCACAGACGCGGCTTGGGCTCCTGGTTGGTACTCATGAGAGGTATATTGCACTTTCCTGGCTACAGTTTACACCGCAGCATTCTCTGATAATTGGATTGGAAATCGATCGATCGTGATTGCGTTATTGGAATCGACACGATGCGGTGCAACTGAAAAACCTTTTCCCGATCACTCTCCTCTCTCTCTCTCTCTTTCTCTCTTCTGTCTTTCGCTCTCTGTCCCATTCAATCGATCTTTTATTTATAGCGCATACAGCGTATACTCCTAACCTTTCCTTCGCAATATTCATGCATCGTCACTGTCGACACAGTTTCATCAAGAAAATTCTCCTCCTCGTCTTGTTACATCTTCAATTTCGCCAATTCTTGGATACACTATATGGCAATCAAAATTATCCTGAATGTCTCACGTCTTAATATCACAAAAAACAATAACGCATGCAGAATTTAATATTGTACAATTTATTTATAATAAATGATAAAAAAAATATCAAAGTTATATCAATATTTATATTAATATTGTTCATTAAAATGATTTTATTCACCAGTAAAAGATGTCCACAAACTCGCCCCATAATCCAAAAATGATCAAATGATCATGAAAAATGATAATACCTATCGTGATTCGAGTGTACATGAAACTTTCAGTTGTTTCATCGAAAAAAAAAGAGGCGATCGTTTGAGGAACGGAGGCCCGAAATTCAACGACGAATCGACAAATTTTTATACTTCTGTTTTTTTTTTTTTGTTTGTTCGTTTTGTTCCCGCATATATACATAATTCAGGATAATACCCACGCTCCAGGCCTATACTCGTCACCGAAGGTCTGGGGCTACCCTGGATGATACCGGGATTGCGAATATCCAGGGAGGTAGTAAAATCCACCTCTCGCAAAACAAATGCTACCGACATAAAATCCGGCATAAAAATGCCAACTACAAACTCAACCCTCCGTCGTACTCTCGTTTCACCTGTCTGTCGTATGTAATTTATTATATATACAATATACGTATGTATTTATTATTACATACATACATACATATATATATATATATATATATATATATATATATATATATGCAAATGTGTGTGTATCTATAGACTTCATTGAAGCGATCTGCGCTTCGCTCACCTCTCGCGCATTCATCCCGGACTACTCGTTATTCTGCCTACCTTGTATTATTATAACGCGATGATGCAAACGATACTAAAGTGTGCTTACTCATAAATAAAGCTTCGCGAGGATGGAAAACATTTCTTTCTACCGAGATTTGTGTGCCAAAGCCCTCAACATGATGCAAGTCAAGGGTTATAAAGTGACTTCAGTTGCCAGTCACTCAGCCCTGTTGGTCAGTTATTCTAGCCAAAAAAACAAATAGTCTCATAATGCAATCTTCTATACAAGTAATTTTACTTTTGGAAAAGGTTCAGGGGTGTCCCCTGAATGTAAATTCAAGTTAGCGTGACGCGAGGGGGTCCCAAACTTCGGTCGCCATCTTGGAAAACACGTTTTGTCAAATATCTCGTGAACCGTGCATCTTAAGATAGGAATGGTGAATATCTTTTTTGTAGATAATTAAATTTCCTACAACTTTTATTGGAAAATGTTTCCTGTATAGCGTATGGTTTTTTATTTATAGCGCGACAAACTTTACCAAACATCACTATATTTTTACTGTTACATCAACCGTTAACTATGCATTTAGCAATTACGATGTTTGGAAAAGTTTGCCGCGTTATAAATCAAAAAGCATGCTCTCTACAGGAAAAAGTTTCCAATAAAAGTTGTAGAAAATTTTCTTATCTACAAAAACGTTTTCACTGCTTTTGTCGTACGATGCACGGTTCACAAGATATTTGATAAAAAGTGTTTTCCAATATGGCAGCTGAAGCTCGATCCCCCGCGTCCTGGCCAAGTTGAATTTACACTCAGCGGACAGCCCTGAACCTTTTTCCAAAATTAAAATCAATTCTGTAGAAGATTGCAGAAAAAAATGGCTAGAATTACTGGACTATGCTTGGACAGATCGATTTTCGACAATAAAATAAAAAAGAAACAGAAAAAAAACCGATTTCTGGCTAGGGCCCATCAGTCGATGAGATTCGATGCACCCAAAATAACGCTTGCCGCGATGTTCAAAGAACATGAGATAATTACAATTGCATGGACCACTGTACCTTGTGAGTATAAAATTGTACTAGATCTTTGCAAAAATAGGAAAAATGAATTGAAGATTATAATTATTACTTAGAAATTTTCACTACGAAAAAAATTTCGAACATCTTTCGACTGTGCACATTCTAACCGCCTTAATTATTACTGCCCTTTTTATAAATACCCATCGGATCGTGAAGGTGATATAGTTCAGATGTCTGGCATTACGTGACCCGTGAAATTTTAACTCAAGTATACCTTGCCCGTTGGCTGATAGGTGGCTAAAGATCGATTAATCGTGTGAACAGAAAACAGAAGTATCAGGAGTATCTGAATTTTTTATATCATCTTGGCTGGCGCTTAATGATCGTGAATTCGAAATAAAAAATTTAAATTGCCAGACTAATTTGCAAGATTTTTAAAATAGAGGTATAATGAAAAATAGCATTATAAAAATAAGGGCTTGTCGAAAAGAATTTTAAAAAAAATCATTTTGCCCTCCATCTTCGAAAAACCGTAGTGTCTAGACTTGAGAAAAGTTTGCACGAAAGGAAAGCGCTGTAGAATAATTCTAAGGGGTGCCTCATGAGGGATTTTGATCAAGCGAGTAAGACCTCGTTTGGTCCAGTCGCCAAGGGAGGTTTAATTTTTCGATATCTCCGAATCACAAGTATCTTGGGTACTTTTTTTTCAGTATCTTGGACTCACCTGGAAACAAAAAGGTCGGATGACCTATCACCGTATCGTTCACGAATTACGAATTATAAAATTCTCAACATTTCAGTTTTGACGATCGAAAAAAAAAACACCATGAGTGATTTTCAAAAATTCATAACTTGAAAACGAGAAGCGACACGGAGATGGCTTATATGACCTTTTTGTATCAAAATGAGCTCAAGTTATCGATAAAAAATTGTCCGGGCAATAAAAGTTGAGTTAACCTTGTTATTTGTATTAAAAGAAAAACGTTAATTTCTGCCAAAATAAAAATTGGTGATGCTGAGTGCTCAGTTGAGTTTACTCAACCCCAATTGGTAACTCTACCAACTGTGCCCTAACGGTAATTCCGAAAACGTCAATGAAGTCGTAAGCATTCAATGCCTCTATTTTTCCTACTACTGGCTTACAGTTCGATAACGATAGCTTAATACGAGTCGATCTTAAGATCACAACCAACGTATGAATCTCAATTTTCTTAATTTTTTAAATATCACTTCAAAATGGTACTATATAGGCAAATATACTTCGAGGCAGCAATGTATCGATCAAGTTTTTACGCAGTTTCCCTGTGCCCCCGTGCAATTACAAAGTATATACATTACAAGATTTTAAGTTTCCCGAAATCGACATACCAAACATTATATGAAGGAATGGCTTTAAAAATATGTAAAACAAAAAAAAACTCAAAGATTTCTTTGTGAACCATGGGGTGATTGCAGTAAAAGAGTGCAGTAAATTTTTAGTATATATGTAAATATGTATGTTTGCAATTATATAAGTAAATATGTATGTTTGCAATTACCGATTGTATTAATCAATTCCATTTGATCAGTTCGTGACTCCTCTTCCTTTAACATTGACGATGCAAATTATTCAATTTCGGGCGTCGAGCATCAAAAAGCTCATCTCTCTGCAATAGCACCAATCGCAATTTCATATGCAAAACAATTCGAATCCCCAAAGTGATAAAATAGCGGTACGTTTAACACACACAAATAGAAATATATATATATATATGAGACATTCCACGTCAACTCAGCCACCCCGTTTTTTTTATTGTCTCGAAAAAATTATTCAGTATGGGCATTTCAAAGGACAATATATCCATGAAATTTTACCAAAATTTCATCCCCCCACTATTGTTGGTTCTCGAGATAATGATTAATAAATTCTCAATTTTGTGAAAATCATAACTTCGTAACGGCTGATGGGATTTTAACGACTAAAAAAAGAATCTTTTTTATTTTTTTCGCCCTTTTTGAAAAAAAATATGCCGTCATTAAAGAAAAGTTCATTAGACAGTTTTCGGGGAAATTTTTCGATTTTTTTTTTTTCCACGAAAGGGCCAATCGGAATTCTACTCAGTATTTTTTTTTCTGATAGAGGGAGGCAATACACAACTCCGCAGGATTTTTTCAAAATGGAACAAGGCATCAGTGAAGAGGGAAAAATTTTTTTTTGTTAATTTACCCCGAAAAATGTCTAATGAGCTTTTATCCGATGATGACATATTTTTTTTTCGAAAAGAGCAAAAAAAATCAAAAAGATTCTTTTTTTAATCGTTTAAATCCGATCAGTAGTTACGAAGTTATGATTTTTACAAAATTGAGACTTCATTAATCATTATCTCGAGAACCAACAATAGTGGGGGGATGAAATTTTGGTAAAATGTCATGGATATATTGTCCTTTGAAATGCCCATACTGAATAATCTTTTCGAGACAATAAAAAAAGCGGGGTGGCTGAGTTGACGTGGAATGCGACATATATATATATATATATATATATATATATATATATATATATATATATATATATATATATATATATATGTGTGTGTGTGTGTGTGTGTGTGTGTGTGTGTGTGTGTGTGTGTGTGTGTGTGTGTGTGTGTGTGTGTGTATACACATATCTCAGTGAATCCATGTTAATACCTGAATTGTCCACTGTCCGTTGTAATATGCCTGTTATTGTTGGGAATCACGTGTCCATAGAGAACTAATCAGGTATTATAATGTGAACGCAGATATTCGTTCATATCCGATGGATACACGAGTAAGGTGGATCCACCGTGAGAACATGATATTACAATTCCATGCTAATACGCGCCAATGGCGATTTTCGCTAACGTAATTATTCGTGTATGCAAGTGTCGAGATCAAATTTCATTATAATATTCCGATTGAATCTTGTAACTCAATCTCACGTACACAACGTTTTTGCATTTGGAAAAGATAAGTTGCAAATTTAAACGCACGTTGCTTCCTCGTAACGTTCCTCGTAATTTTCGAAATTTTACAAAGCTTTTTCAAAACAAAAAAGTTGCATAAATTTTTCGAAAAATTCATAACTTTCGACCATCGACTTTCGCTAAATTAAAATTTTCCTTCAATAATACTATAGTAATATTAATGAATTCAATAATAGCATATTATAAATAAAGATATTTCAAAATTTGGGGAGGTTAAGACATTTTTCAGAAAAATTGAAAATTTCATAAAATCGGAACGCTTCGTCCCAAAGGGAATTTTATGCTATTTTCCGATCAAAGATTCTCGATAATTAGCGCACATCTTCATAGCGAAATCGATAGGATAAATTACAACTACGATGTTATATTTATTTCACGTTTCTAAGTTCTTGATGTGTCTCGTACTTGGAAAGCCACCGAAATATCTTGCCGAATATAGAAAAGCGATTGAGAATCCAACAGTTGACTCCAATTTTCTGTATATATATACACGTCATGCATGCAAATAAATTAATGAATTTTGATTTAGACTCTGGAGTCCGGAGACTAATTTCATAAGTGCGAGACGAAAGTGTAATGAGGCCAGAGCATTGATATAAAAAATGCTGTAGCACTTTTTATGATCCAAAATCGCAAGCTTTCATTGCATCGTGTTATACATGAAAAGTTCAATATATGTTGGCCTTAACGGTGTGACTTCTACGTCATATGGCCTCAATACGCTTCGACCTCAGCGCTGTTATATCTTCACTTAGACATATTGGCTTCGACATCTACATGGCTATAGCATAGACCGTCTTAGCTAGACGTCTCGGCGCTTCGACGTCTTCGCTTCGATGTCTATACACCTCGAACTCAGTGCTTCGACCTCTGCGCTTCAACCTCTGTGCTTCAACCATTTAGTTTCGACCTTTACGAATCCATTTCTATGCTTCGACCTCTGCGCTTCAACCGCTATGAACTCTACGCTTTGAACTCTACGCTTTCGACCTCTTCCTGTTGACCGGTTGACCATAACACTTCGACCTCGAAACTTTGAACTCTACGCTTTGACGTTTGCCCTCTGACCGTTGCACATCGACTTCTGAGCTTCCACTTCTGTGCGATCTCTTCGAATCTTTCGGCTTCGACTTCTGAGCATCGACCTCTCTGCTTTGACCTCAGCACTTCGAACTCTACACTTCGACTACCATGCTTCAACCTCTACGCTTCAATCCCCCATCGCTTCATCTTCAAGCCTGAAACTTGCCTCGCAACCTTGACTTTGGTATACTCGGAAGCTGCTTGGTGACTGCTGTAACCGTACACGTCCTGACCTCTGCACACTGTCACCTCTACATACTTCGACTTCAGCAATCAAACCTCCATACGCCGCGAATTCTACATTTCACTAGCTATAAATTATCTCATAACGTGGAATAAAAATATTTTCAGGAAAAACTTGTCCCGAATTTGTTAAAGCGAGTAAAAGCTTCGATCGTGACTGGCCTCTCGACTTAATTCTTAAATACGAATTCTGGTCGGCTGCCGAGACTCGAGAAAATTATTCGCCAATTTTCATGCAACTCTCGCGTGTTTCTCACAGACGCTCGCGAGAGCCCGTAACGCGCGCAGAGCAAGAAGACGAGGAAATATGGAGGACGCGAGCGCGGCAAGGCAACGGGAAGGAAGAATGAAGTAAAACATTTATGCATTAGGTTGGGGAATGGGGAGCGAGGGGCATGCTTTCGGGCGAGTGTCTCCGAGGACTCTCTAACTGCGACTTTCGCGAGAGCATTATACAGACATAGCGGAATAAGGAGACGGTGGCAGTGGTACAAGCAGTTTCTAAACGTGCGTTACGAGCTCCGCGAGAGACACTGCAAGGCAACTCCGCTGAGCCGTAGATTATTCATAACCCGAAGAGAAACGCGGAGGGCACGTGTGGACCGAAGAAACTACCTCTTCTAGAACTAACACTGTGTTTTCGTATATGTATATAACGTATGCATTATGTACAAGGACTATACGCGTACGACCTGACGGTGGAGGTTCCTTAACGATTATGATCAAGTCTTGAATCCTGAGCAATGCTCTCTCACTCTCTCTTCTAGTGGGGATGAGTGAAGGGAAGCATCATGATCGGTATTAAAAAAAGAGGCAACGAAGATGTTGCAAGACCGGAGGAAAATCCGTGAAGACGACGCTCCTAGGATGGGAGCCGAAGAGTGGAAAAGTGGCAATATGGAGATGGGGCGCAAAATAGAAGAGAGAGATAGAGAGAGAGAGAGAGAGAGAGAGAGAGAAAGAGAGAGGGGGAAGGTTCGTTTGTGAGGGAACTAGACACCGTAGGCTCACACAATGTCACATGGCGCAGAGGGACAAAAAAAGATACATGCGCTTCGGTAGAGATGTTAACCCAAAGAGAAGCTTCGAGAAAAGAGGTCGCACCAGGCAAGAAAGTGATAATACAACGTACGAGGTCAGACGCGATATTTCGATATTCGAAAGACACTCTGAATGTGTGCGTGGCTATACGTGGGCTATCCAGAGGCGAAAGTTTATGCACCGTGGCACGGAAGATTCGACTCATCTCTTAAGATCAAATTTTCACCATCACAAGAGGAAATCCTCTCCACTTGCTCATAGCGAACGGGAAAATTGAATTCGAAGCATTCAACGGCTGTGATAAGATTAATATATAGTGCTGGAAGTAAAATTCACGTATGGGGACATCCGTATCAACTGGATCGTCCCGATATTTCGCACAGTCATAGAAACAGCTTAGAAAATTTTATTCAAAGTTATTCAGAGCTTAGTGAAAATCGTCAAATTATTTCAGATTTTTAAATCTAAAATCAAACTCAATTACCAACAGTCTTAATTTTTTGGACAGTTCCATTCCTAAACTATGAAATCGAATGACTTGAAATTAGAGAAAGTTAAGCCTAGAGAACTCTAACGAGAGCCTGATATGATTAGAAAATGTAAAAATTCAATATAAAAATGTACATTTTCAGCTGAAATCGGTGAGGCCCAGAACAGAAATTGATGTGATAATTAGTGCATAGCTTAATTCCGAAAAAAAAAAAATATATATATATAAATTAGACCAACGAGCTATTTTTTTGTTACTATACGTATAAAATTACAGGAATATCATTCGTCGAATAATTTACGTGACATCATGGACAATTTGCTGTCCGGATAGTTTACAAGTATTCCACTGGCACCACTGAGACTTTTCGTGCCCAGTTTTTAGTTTTCAAATGATTTTTACGAGTTTTAGAGATGCCAACTTTTAAACTATAAGCCCACTACCGATAACCACCTAGGAAATCGCTTCCGGATCGCTTGTTTCGCGAGTTTAATGCTTTACAAATTTCAATATTTCTTACTATACCGATGCCATCAGAATTCCTCATCGCCTTTCACGATTTTTTAAGCAGGAACAACACGTACAAAACGATTCTGATCGTGTATTACAAAGATCCTTGAATAACCGTATCATATTCATATTACAATTTTATTCATCATTTATCATTGACTCGTATTACCTCACATCGTATCACTTGACTGCGAAATAAATTTCAGTATGTTATTTTTAAATTTCGCGGTGAATTCCAGCCCCGACGGTGATGCTTGGTACTATTTTGTAAATCGACATAGATGTACCTAGTACAAAGCGTCCACGTCAGAGGGCGAGCGACCATAAAATTAAAAACTAAAATGCTCAAATCAATTCGCAAGTCCTTCAAACCATCTTGGTTTTTTTTTTAATAATAGCATTTTTTACCTTCAATCAGTAGACGCAGATGATGAAAATTGTGCTTCTCAGCGCAGGGTAGGTCTGGGTTGAACGAAACGTCAAGCCCAACTCCGGAATTATAATCCGCGCTGTGGGATAAGGTCGAAATAGTAATAAGGCACGAAAGAGGTAAGGTGGTATATGGGCTCGATGCATATTTCATTTTTAATTCCGGAAATGGTCCCGCTGGGCTGTTGTTTCGTTTTTTGCCGGCATGGCAGGGGGAACTCCCGGAGCTCGTGATTGGTGCGAGAGCAAGAGTGAGTGACTGAACAAAAAGGTCGAGGGAGAAAGACGGGAACGAGACGTTTTCCGGAGGTGGTGCTCTCTCTCTCTATTTCTCTCTCTCAAACCGGATCACCTGGGAATTTTGCCTGCCTCTCCCGTTTTACTTCACCCTATGATTTTCAAATATAATACCCCGTATATGTATATTACGTGTATGGGGTGTTTCGGATGAAGCGAGTATTCTTTGGAGTTCAATTTTTCCCAAAAAAGGAACGAAGTAACTTTTGCCAAATAATTATTTTAAAACTCTTCCGAAAGGGGATTACTCGACGCACTTTTTTCGTCTTAATTTTTTCCTCAGACGCCACTATATATGCCTTCGCATTTGCACGTGGGTACAGGGAAAATGCGGAAAATACGTGCCTAGTTGACCAGTCCCTCCTGGAAATCACAAGTCTCCGACTGTCTTACCTGAGCAATTCAAAGCCTCAGACAGGACACGGTTGACCCATCCGAGTTATGGACCCAAACATTACTGCTTAAAATGGAAACTCGACAGTGCTGCCTCTGCGAATCCTTATATATAGATCAAAGAAATCGAGAAAAAAAATTTTATTTTAATTTTCAATTTTTTAAGACTGGCCCTTGAGGCACAATTTTTTGGGGTCAAAGTTGGCATATTCGAAAAAAAAAGTATGTTTTGGCCTGAAAAATCGTGGGGCTTCCGCTTTGAGAATCATGTACATGTGCAAAATAATGAAGTTAAAAAGCGACTGCTGACTGCGCATCCCGTAGAACGGAGAATTACGAAAATGCAAGCGCTCTCTCAAGTGTGTTTCGCTTTCTTGTTAAATATTTCTCGAATATATAACGCGAATCCACACTCTCTCCCGAGCTTATTCTCTCGTGCTCCAAGACGAAGAGACCTTCGTATAAGAAATGAAAAATAAAATTACGAAGTTTCGCGATAAACTAGTAATCCTCTCTTGTCAATGTCTTAGAAATTATTTGAACTTCCCATCGAAAAGTAAAACTCATTCTGAATCGAAGTAGATCCAGATGAGTTTTAAACCAAAAAAATCAACGACTTTAAAGGCACCGAGGATATTATAGTTTGAACAACAATAATGTCGAAAATTTATTAATGAGAAATTAAATATTTCAAAAATTACTTTTCGTTTTCATAAATTGTAATATCTCATCTTTTTTTTTTATTAATCGAAACTTTTCTATGATTATTTATACGTAAATAATTTTTAAAAACTTAAATTTCTCCGTGAAAAAAAAATATTGTTTCAATTTTTTTCCGCGCTTCAATGAGATTGTTCAATTTTGAATAATTTTTTAGCAATCTTTATTATTTTCGTTAAATAACCCGTGTGCTTGATAAATTATGAAAAGGAAACACAAATTATTGCCTAGAACTTGAACATACGTTTCGAGCATAAATAATTGACATGTGAGGAAATTTATTTCAAAATTTCAACATACATGTCTTTGGAAAATCTTAAAGTAGTATCCTGTACAAATTCTCGCACCCCAAAATCCTTTGTGAATCCCGTGAACCCAAACCGACCCGAACAAACTTTCATAAAATAGGACGGACATACGTTTTTTTATTTCATGATCAGATGCAATGTACTCGATATTTATTCGAGAGAATAGAAATAAAAAATTCCGATTGTTAGTTTTGATAGAGATTACAAATCGTTCCTCCGTGAACTGACCCGCCGGGTTCGAGACGGTCCCGAGGTCAGCAACTGTCTTTTTAGTAAAAAAAAAAATAGGTTTGCCGTTTCTTACAGAAAGACTTTAATTGGGTTTTTCGAGGTTGCCTCAGATCGATCGTAATTTGTTATTTCCCATTGGTTATGGAGGACCTGGTAATAACGTGATCCTTCATCATCGGCTATGATAGATTGGGCCACTATAGATAGGACGAGGACCTTGAGAGGCAAAAGGTCTCTCTTATGGGGACACAAAGGAAACTGGTTAGGGTTTCAATGACTCAATCGTGTATTTCGTCGTTCGTGTGACTCTACTCTCCTATCTTTGTTTGTTATTGCTCGTCCGTTCGTTACTCGATGTCGACTCTACGGTGGAAGTTCCGCGTCGAAAGTACAAAGTCTTTTTTGTTATGCTCTTACCTTATTGCTGGGCCCCTTCCGGGTGTCTTGTGCGTGTGTACACAAATTTCACACGCAGAAAGGCTCAATTGGAGAGGCTATTTGGAGTATGATTTCGTTCGATGAATAATATTCGAACGATCGGAGAAAATTGTCAGCTTAATGAATTTTATAACGTTTTTATCAGCGTCCTGAGAATGGACAGGCCATTCACCGAAATTTAAGTGACTCCATAAAGGCTTTTTTATTTGAAAGGACTCTAACCTTGACCATGATTCTTACGATGATATATGAGAAGCCTATCGCTCGTGCCGGATTCTCTTTGCAATTGCACCTTCCGCCTTATTCCCACACTCAGCCACAGTGCTTATCCAAGATTTCCGGCTCCCTACCTAGAGGATGATTTGACCGAGACGATATCACTTGATTTGCAATCCAACTTCCATGCGTAATACTGGGGCTTCGTGCAAATCAGGTCCCCTAGCACTTGTAATCTTTATTGATAAACGTTGCAGAGTTGGTTAATCGATTTGTCTTTGGGAAGACAAACCAATGACGTTTATACTTGAATCCCATCCCCTTACACCTTAGCCATTTTAATTTTTATATTCCTTTTTCACTGGTCGAGACCCCCCCTTATAGCGCTGTCCATAGCGACTTATTTCCCATACACTGCCGCATTTACACGAGGGCACGGGGAAAGTGAGGAAAATCTGACTGATACGGTTGTACATTGTTCGGAATTTCGGTGGCATCATCACCGGAATCTCGAAAAGACTCTCGCTCAGCATTCAGCGCGCAAGTCACGGCCAAACGGTCACCCATCCTAGTATCAAAAGTGGCCAATATTGCTTAAGATCAATGAGTCCTTTCACCCGAAAAATAGATTGATGAAGAAAAATCGTTATTTCTGGATCAGACGACTTAAAACTCCGTATGGTATGCCACAGTCTGGAGCAGCTATTTCTGGCTTTATGTACAAGCGGACGTTAGAAATTCTCTTGTTTTTTCCCCTCTCGCGAAGAAAAGAAAACAAAAAAAACAGTTCATCGCACTCATTGAATCTCGCTAATTCTAGCCAAGGACGAGGTGAGCTTTTTTTTTTTCCTAAGAGTTTCCAGATGCCATGAAAAAGAAGACTCCTTAAAAATAATTTGATAAAGAAAAAAAAAAAACTTGCGAATGGGTAATAATTTTTCCCTCTTCCCTGAGCTATCATTTATGAGAGTGCGCGTATAGGAAAAAAAAAAATATTACAAAAAAATCCAAAAGAAAAACGAAATATTTTATTCTGGAATTTTTTTATTTTTTTTCCCCCACGGATAAACTTTTTTCAGATAATATATCTGCATGCAAATTTTCGGGTCTTTAATGAAGGGATATGTTGTAATTTTGACGACTGGTGACATCTCTCGACTGTTTGACAAAAAAACTCAAAACTCGCTCGATTGAATATCGACACTTGTAATTTGTCCCTGAAATTAAAAAATAAAAAAACCTCAGGATGTATACAAAATATTTTAAAATTCTATCACCATCTCGATTTCCTTGAAATTTCGTTATTTTTTATTGCTCAGAAAATGAGAAATGAATAAATATTCTTATGAGCTACCTGCTGAAGGTAGGCCAGGGATTTTTCGATCATGCTCTGTGTTATCGACAAATTTAATCTCAATTCAACCACACGCGCGCACTGCATCCATCATTAACAACGTTCAGTGAAAAAAAAAGTTGTTGATCGACGGTTGATTGAGTTAAAAAATTCAGTCTGTTACAAATTTAGTTTCCCCTTTTTGTCGTATTATTTTCGTTGAAAATTTTACCCAGATTGATTCAATTGATTCGTTTAATTTTCAGCATTTATTTTACACTATTCGTCGATCCAAATTGAGTATCTATAATTTCATTGAATAACAATCTATTAATAATTGAATAATGTTTCAACTCAATTTTATTTAATTCAATCAACTGACTAGTTTTATTAATTAATTCAGTATTATATTATAAAATTGAATGTCAGCAGACAAAATATCAAATAAAGGAAATTGCAACCTGCACCGTATTTTCTTATAATTCATTTTTCATATGAAAAAAAAAAAACAGACATTATAAATGTCTATTATAGATATAAGTAAGATACATCAAAGATTTCTTTCAGATGTACAAGATGTATCTTTGAAATATTTAAAAAATCCTCTGGAGAAGAGAGAATAAAATATAAAACAGGCCCGGGTATTATACCCCCGGGACAAGCCTCTCGCTTGCGAGAATCGACTCTCGGTCAGCCATCTAACGGCGGCCGAGGGGTACTACACTCTAGCGTGCATCTAGCTAAAGATTGAGCGAGCCGGGGCCATATGTAAAGCTTGTTCGTGTAGAGCAAGAGATTGTGGAAACTACAAACTGCGATTTGGAAAAATGTTTTTAGACATACGGATCAATGACTCAAGCATATATTCGATATTAATTAAGCGTCTATTTAATGTGTACTCTCAGTATACACGAAAAAAAATATTTTTACGTACACGCAAAGTATAAATGATATAATATATTTATAATATTATAATATTAATAATTATTAATATTTTTAATATATCCGATTACATAAATATTAATATATTTTCAGGCACACCAAAAAATGTATTTAAAATATATTTTATCGGTATATCTCCCATATAATTTCTTTCCATGGATATTCCCATTGATTCATCATACAGGAAGCTTTGTTTTCACGAAAAAAAAAAAAAATTCGTAATACTTAAAGTGTGGAAAAAATTTGGAAAAAAAATGTTTACCCAAAATCTGTGTGTGCGTGCGTGCGTGTAGGTGTTGTGTATTTGTATCGAGAGCAAAGTGTACTTTGAAAATAACCGTCGACGAGGGAAGAAGAGAGAAACTTGTGGCTTTCGACGTGAGAACTTTGTCTTCGTCGTCGTCGTCGTCATCGTCGTCGTCTTCGTCGTCTTCGTCGTCGTCGTCAAGTCGTCGTCTAATAATAATTCGGGATTTCTCCTCGATGCTGGCCCATGAAACACACCAAGCCAACCGAGAGACCAGTATCTTTGTCGGAATAGAGTTCATCTCGCGGGCAGTGTGGTCGTTGTAACAGGCAAAAAAGTGCATGGTACACCCCAAAAGAATCGAGATTATAAACGAGTTAATAAAAAGAAATTTACGCAGCTCGTATAAATATCAAAACGTTACATAAATTAATTCCACTCGCGTATCGGACGATTTTGGAAAACGAAAAAAAAAATGTTCATATATTTATATCGCGATCGTGAACGAAAATTTTTAGGCTACAACGGAAAATATGAAAAAAGGAAATGAGAAAATAAAAAAAAATATAAAAATCAATAAGTCCGATATAAAAAATAAAAATTAAAGTAAAATTTCATTTCATTTCTATATTTTTGGGATGCTGAACAGTACTTGAGATACATTAGAAGTGGTTGGAGTCTTATCAACGTGGCCCAGAGTCGTGAGATAAATTGTCGTGAAGCTAAAACTCGATTTAGCATAAATAAGTATACGTCAAATCGGAGACCACATTTTTCTATTTCACTCACCGAAAAATGTTTATAATTGTTTTTTTTAGAAAATTTTTGTAGCTGTTTTTAAATCGAGTCATTGAGTCGAAATAAAAAAATACTCAAAATCAGCCAATCTTCATTTTCTTCACAAAAAAAAAACGCTGTGATATTCAATGAAAGTGTTGTTTTCCAAATTATTTCGAAAATTCTAGATGCCATTTTCGGATCGAATTAAGTCGTGATTATTTTTCATTTTAACTTGTTTGTTATTTTAAACTTAAATCCGAATAATTATGTAGAATTTATAATTAGCACCATTATGAATAACATTTTATTAATTTATCAAAGTAGTAACTGGGTACATTTTTGCAGAAAAACAAAGTAAATAAAATAAGAATTGTAACGAGTTGAAGCCATTTTACCTTTGAATCGAAATCCTGCCCAAACGACGCAACGTAGAGCAAAAATTTGTATGAAAAATCTTGTAGAGAATTAATTTTCCTATAGAAAGATTCTTCAAAGGTATATGGTTCAAAGGTCAATGGTTTAAGCGTGAGCAGGCCTCAAAGTCGCGCAACGAGGAAGTCAGTTTCTTGAGAAATCCCCGAATGCTCCGATGAGTTTTAAAATTCAATATCGGTACATTAGCATCGAATAAATAAATTCAAAAAAAAAAAAGTTTCGTTCAACTACATGGCTCAAGCATTTTTTTTTTCGTCAACTCATTTTAATTAAGTGCGCGAACTTCTGCTCTGAAAGCTGACGTTTTTAAATAAAAAAAATAAAAAAGCACCGTTTCACTTGACGTATAATTACAAGTTATTCCAGCTGATTGCTTCATCCTCTGACTGTGATCCCAGCTGTTAATTTTGAAATTTTTTTATCGAAAAGTTGACGCAAAAAGAAGAGACTCGTATTTTTTCGATCAAGCAAAAAAAAAATATTTTCGGCAGTAAAAAATATGGAATTTTTTTTCTATAAATTTCTTAAAAACTCCCTCGACAATTTAGAATTTTAGCTTGGTAAGATTTTTTCTAGAAGGTGGTTTCAAAAATTTTAATGACACCTAAATAGGTAAAACCTTCATTATCCGCTGCTATCTATATCATTTCATCATTAAATTAGGTATAATTAATTTGTTATACTCGTTCGAGTGTAACAAAAAAAGTCGACCTCCGAGAAAAAAAGAAACTTACCAAGCTGCTTTTGGTCGCAAAAAGATCTAAATTTCTTAAAGAATTGAAAAAATAAAACTAAAGCTCGATTCTTCTTCTCGAGTTTGAAACTCAAAAACTTTCCACTCACTTTTATAATGCCAAAACTCTATATTCTTTTTTTTAACATTTACTTTTTTATCGGTCAACTTGTCGATAAAAAAACGTTTGAAAATTATCGTTGAAACTCATGATCGAAAAATGAAAAGAAAAAAAAAAAAAAAAAATTCGCGCAGCATGTACAATCGAGGTGGTATGGAAACCCCGTTCGTTCTCGTGGTGCAAGCCATCGGTATTAAAATCGCGAGACTGAGATGTTGAATT
This sequence comes from Rhorus exstirpatorius, assembly GCA_963564615.1. Classification (NCBI taxonomy): domain Eukaryota; kingdom Metazoa; phylum Arthropoda; class Insecta; order Hymenoptera; family Ichneumonidae; genus Rhorus; species Rhorus exstirpatorius. Next base: position 12,791,766 of record OY751322.1, on the reverse strand, counting down.
CTCGTAAAATTCGGTCTTTTAAAAGTGCGAAATCTATAAATAAAGAACCGAACTATGTGGCAAACATATACGTGCGCGAATAAAGCAAAAGAGTTGGCGCGAGAGTGAGGGAGTGAAGAAAAGAAAAAAGAAAAATTGGCATTTTTGCATGAGGGGTGGGGGGGGGGATGAGTGGAGTGAGAAAAAGAGGGATAAAAAGTTTTCGGAAAGAGAAAACGCGCCGTAAAGGTCCAGGAGGAAGAGTGTGTGAGAGAGAGAGAGAGAGAGAGAGAGAGAGAGAAAGGCCTGAAAGAAGAGGAAGAGAAGAATAATGGTCGAACGTACGGTATGCAGCAGCGAGGAAGAGACCAACACGACCAGAAGCGTCAGTTGCACCGTCGTGCCTCTAGCTCGTCGTAATGACGATTTCGGCTCGCCGAAAATCGTTGAAAGATTGGAAAATAATCGTAAATTTGACGAATCCGAAGTGTTGAAGGTGATCGAGTCGACGAGACACGAAACGACGCGTGACAGTGGGATCAGCGGTTTTGCCACGATTACGGGCCGATTTTCTCTGTTCAAGTGGTTCAAGCGTGGTTCGCGCGATACGACAACATCCTGGGATCATCGACTGGGTGATAAATCACCAAGGAAATATCATCAAGATTGCTCAGATCTCGAGGACAACGAGCTAACGAGCGAGTTGTCGAGCAACGAGAGCGTCGAGACGCTTTACGGCACCGCGACCGTAAGGAGTTTCGATTTTCAAAGTGGCAATCCCGCCGGTGACACCGACGCGTATGGCAGTCACGCGAGACGCCATTTTGACAATACGACGAGAAGCGTGGGACCGTTCGGCATTGGTGCATCGAAAATCGTCACGAAACCCGATCCATTGTCTCACGACGTAACCAAGACACTTCCGGCCAATGTGTCGTCGAAGAGACGCGACATTACGGCGCGATATTCCCTACAATCGTGCAACGATTCGTCGGCTGGTTTTGGCTCGTGCGGAAATTTCAGCGATCAGCGTGATTGCCCGATCGAAAGATCAAGACAGCTCGGTGAGCGTAGAGCCGTAGCGAGGAGGGTTCACGTCAGGGGTAAAAGAAGAGCACCGAAACCACCGTTGGACGCGACGAGAACGAAAAACAACGAGGATGAGACGATAAAAATTCCGAGGAACAAGGTACGAAGTAAGAGGAGACAGGCGCCAAAGCCACCGAGTTCGAATTGCTCGGTGTCGGGAGTTACGGCAAATTTTACGACTCGAAGGGAGGCCGAAAGTGCGAGTTTCTCGGCAAAAGAGGGCTTCGCGCGGGTGAGCTTATCGGCGAAAGAAGAGATCGAAAGCGCTGAATTGACGGCTAGAGAGGAAGCCGGAAGTGCCGATTCAAGGGCGAAAAGGAGAGCCGTAAGTGCAATTTTATCGACGAAAGAGGAAACCGTACGGCTGAGCCAATTGGTGAAAGACCAGACCGGATGTACCAATTTAGTGGCGAGAGAAGAAGCCGAAAATGCTGATTTAAAGGTAAAAAGGAAAGCCGAAAGTGCGGCTTTGAGAGTGAAAGAGGAAATCTTACGGGTAAATCCAGCAGCGAAAGAAGCCTTTGGGAGCGCTTCAGGATCGAGAGAAGAAGCCGGAAGTGCCGATTTAAGGGCGAAAGGAAGAGCCGTAAGTGCGATTTTCGAAAGTGCTGATTCAGCAGTGAAAAAAGAAGCCAAAAGTGACGATTCAAGGGCTAAAGGAAAAGCCATAAGTGAAATTATAACGGCGAAAGGTAAAACTGAAAGTGCCAATTCAACGACGAAACGAGTGACCGAATGTTCGATTCTATCGGTGAAAAAAGAAACCGTGAGTGCTGAATTAAGTGCGGTAGGTAAAATCGACAGTGCCGAAAAATCTGAGAAATTTCCAAGTGCCAAAGGAATGAACGTTGCTGAGACTAATATCGTTGGTAAAGTATCGAAAAAATTTGTCAAACAGAACGAACGGATTTCGACGTTCGAAATATCCGATTCGAAACAAAGTTTTGGGAAAAAAACGTCCACAAACTTTAACGATCTTAACAAATCTGAGATACCAGGGACACTGGCTAATGCCCAAAATTTTACTGCTTCGAATACGACGGATCATGAGAACGTTATCGTTGAACAAGGAAACATTGGAAATTCCTCATTTTCACGAACTTTAAAAAAAAATGACGATTCGACGAGTTTAACTTTCGTAAACGACGCTGCAATATTTCACGGGGCCGTAACGAGTGATCAAGACGTCGCAGGCATCATAAGCAACGACAGTCTCGTTCTTCAAGGTGGTGTTTTGCACTCGAGGAGAGACAAAAACACGCCGACGAGCACAGGACCGAGCTCCGCGACAACTGACGCCGAAACGACCGTCACAAGGTCAAAGGGACGAATATCCGTCACAACGGGTTCTCAAACGTCCGCCTCGGCTATGCCACGTCCTTGGTACAAGAGAAGCGTCTTTGAGCACTCGCGTGACTCCGGAACGTCCGCGAGACGCGGCGATATCTTACGAAATACAAGGCAAACCGATACGCGCGATGAAGACATCGTCGAGCCGAAAATTTCGGCGACCTCGTCGACGAAATATCGTCAGATCGACAAGAATCAAGATGGCGGAACTCTCTCGAGGCTGAATTTTTTTCACAAGAGTGAAAAATTCATCGACGAACGTAAAATGGAGAACAAACGGAAATCCGGGATTACGATGCTCGCGAATATCAGCGAGCTTGACAAAGAGGCAGCGGCCATTGTACAGGAGGAACAGGCGAGAACTCGAGCGGCCTCCATGTTTTTACAGGCATCACGATCGAGAGATGAAACGATGATTAATGACGATACGGAAAGAGACGTGGTGCAGGAAATGGTGACGTCCGCAATGGAAAATTCCCCGAGACGCGGTACCCGTGCACTCATATCGAAATTCAATGCGATCGGTAATATGACAAGAGTCACCGTGAACACGAGTTTTTTCGCAAAAAATTCATACTCTCGCGACGAAAAATTCGAAAGAAGCGTTGTCGCGAAAAAATCGGCAAAGAATGATTCCTCCGCGTGTGGAAATTTTTCGAAAACTGAAAATACACGCAGCGACAAAGATTTGTCGAAATACTTTTTGCCAGCTCGAAGAACCGTTGCGGACAAAAAAATCGACGAATTCGGCGAGCCTTCGAGTAGAATAAATCCGATAATTTCGGCAAACTTTGCAACCGAGGAGCCGGACATTCGTCAGGATAGCACGAATGTGAAGAAAATCGATTCGATGATTCGGGAAAATTCGTTTGAGAAAATCGAGAAAAATTTGGATTTTGACGGTCGGAAAAAAATTTCGAGAAGCAGCGTCGATGCGGTCAAATTGCTTGAATGCGAACTGCCGGAGACGACGAGGAAAATAAACGTCGAGGACGATGTAGCTGGAAAAAATGACAAGATGATCGATCGAAAAAATGGACGTGCGCAGAGAGAATTTTCCAATATATTTCGGGAGATCGCTGAAAGATCGTCAACGAGAGAATCGAGTGGAAAAAATTCGAATGAAATGGAAAAAAAATCGGAAGCATCGGGCTCCATTCGCGTCAGTAGAGTTCTCGATATTCTCGTGGAGGCGTCGAAAAATGATCGTAAAAAAGCGAATTGTTCGAGTACAAACGTCGTGGATGAATTTAACGGGAATTCGAATGAAAAAAATGATAAAACGAGAATTTCATCGACTCGCGATATTATCGAAAATCCATTGAAAACGGATTTGCGGGAAATGCTAAAAGAGATGAAGCACTCGTTGCCGAAACGTCCGAAACCGAAGAAATCGTTTGATCATGAAAATAATTTGAATTGCGAGACGAGAGAATCAATAGCGAAGAATGACAGGAGAAAGGAGGAATTTTTTTTTTCGAAAAATGAAAAATCACCGCTCCTTAGTCCATTGACGATGGCTTGTCCGCCATCGATAAGAATCGGTGGTGACAATGATGTGACAAAACAATTTCGCGTCAATGTCGAGCGTGACAATGAACGACCGAGAGTTTCCTCGGCTGCTCAGACATCCGGTAATTTGAGAAAGATAACCGGTCAAAACGAGCGTTCGAATGATAAATCATCGAAATGGCGAAACGAGGATGTCATTTATCGTACAAGCGGCAATGCTGTCGCGGCTACGGTTAGCACTTCCGGTCTTACGAAAAATACGTTTCAACTCATGAGACCGCGTGAATTTGCCCGTATCGAGGCTGTGAAAACGATGAAAAATTCCACGGTCGAGAATACATACGCGAATGTCATTGAAAGATCGCTGTATGCGAATACAACGGTGCCAGTGACGAATGAAAATCGTCCGAGAGCTTCGGTTAACGTGGGAACGAGAAGAGATTTTTTTGAGGAAAAAAAATTACGCGATCATAATGGAGAAACGATGGAAATCGGTAAGGACATTTTTTTTTTTTAAATCTCAAGTTCATTGTACCATGCTTTCTCTCTCTCTCACTCTTTCTATTTTTTCTCTTACTTGATTCAGACTCGGGAGAGAAAATTCTATTTATAAGATGCCTGAATCACTCGCAAAACCCGTGAATATGCAGCAACGAATGCAAGCGTTTGGCGTTGTCAATTTAGTAAACAAAGAGACGATTTTTTAACTTTCTTTCTACCGGAAAAAATTGAATATATATTCTAAATGATAATATACGAAAAATTGCAAGTTTTCTTAACCATCCTCTTTCATTTTTTTCGATTGTCTTGAGCAGAAAGTGTGCGTTTGCACGCTTTTTTTCGGCAGTCGTTGGAGCTTTAATTCGCCAAATTTGATTCATAAGTAGGTCAATCAAAACTCAAGACGCTATAAAGAAGATGCTCTGCGAAGTTGTAGAAATGAAAAAAAAAAAAAAAAAAAAAAAGGTTTAGCACGCAAATGGAGCCCGTGCGGAAAGCCTGCGGAGAACCGAAGAGAAACCGGTTCGACGGTAAAATCATTTTGCTGTCCTCATCAGAAGCTTTGTCTTCCTGAATTTAAAAATAAATTTTCATGTCACCAGGTTCAAAATGTCCTAAAACGCCGATAAAAATGATTTAGACGGAGTGACCGGATGTGTGTATGTGTGCTCGTGTGTATTGAATTTTGTCAGAAACGATTGAGGGGTTCAGAATTTAGAAAATTTTATAAAAAATTTTTTACGCGCTATAACTTTCGTAAATTTGAGGCTATCGAGCCGAAAATTTTAACACGAATAGTGTAAGGATTTAGGGTAACTGGTATTGAATTTGACTCGGATTCCTTAAGGGGCTGAGATTCTAAAAAAATTTTGGAGTTTCCCAAAAATACATGCAGTACTCGTAAGTTCCATAAATATGAGTCTATTGAGCCGAAATTTTTTAAGTTTAGATAATATGGATGATTGATATTGAACTTAGCTGGAATTAATCGAGGAGTTCAGATTTTAGAAACTTGTGAAATTTTCTAAAAAGGTCTGCATGCCCTCGAACTTTTGTAAATTCGAGGCTGTCGAGCCGAAACTTTCGACACAAATAGTCCAGGAGACCAGAGAATGATTGGTATTAAATTTTCCTACGATTGCTTGAGGGATTCAGAATTTAAAAGATTTAGGAATTTTTGAAAAATGTTTGTACCCGCTATAACTTTCGTACATTTGAGGCTATCGAGCCGAAATTTTTTAAACAAATAATTCAGATGAATTTAGCTGGAATTACTCGAGAAGTTTAGATTTTATAAACTTGTGAAATTTTCTAAAAATTTATTTTGAATTTTTATTATTATTTTTGTGCACACTCTAATTTTCGCAAATTTGAGACTTCAAATCGGGCAAATTAGATAAATTATAAAAATCGGTCAAATTATATATTTTCACACGTTTTCCTCGTTATTTTATATCTCCCGCGAGGCTTCCATTCTGAGGAAGCCAAAATTAAAAAAAAAAAAAACCCCCCTACTTCCTCATAGAGGAAGGGCTTTGCGAGTGAGATAAAATAATGACGAAGCAATGGGCAAATTTCGATTTTTTTTTCTTCGTTGCATCGAGCTAAAATGAAAAAGGTTATGGGGAACTTTTTTTATTGCACATAACGGGCTACGAGAAAAAAAAATATTTGACAACGATCCGTTGGGAAGATTATGATGTTATAATTACTTTATAGGGATCGAACATTGATGGTCATTGTTTTTCGTTTTATTTTTTTATTTTTTTTTCCTGTACTTCATTTTTCCCAATATCAATGTTGATGTTTATCCGTTACTTTGGATTCGTCTCTCGTAATTTTTTATCTTTCCTTTAATGGGAGCTTTTATTTATTAAAATTTTTATTTTTCACAATCGAATTATCGGCAATCAATTTCGTGATATTTTTATTAAGACAAATCAAGAGAATTCTCTCTCGCTAATCTCACTCCGTGAGGAAGATAATTTATTTTTTTGTCTCTTTTTTTTTTCAAATGAAAAGCTCCAGAACCAAAGGTGGCTGAACCCCAAAATATGAATACCCTGGCGGTTAATCGTTTGCTGAGAAAATTGGAGGCTGCTATTGCTTCGGGGCATCATCAGCAGGCGGCTGGACTTGCGAAAGAGCTCGCAAGACTCAAAATTCATTGCTCGGTTGTGCGACAGAGAACCAAGGCGAAAGACGTCGTAAACGTCGACATGTACATCGAGGACAAGCTGGCTCATCAAGGGCCTATACCACTTAGGGTAATGTAAATTTTTAAAAAAATTTATATCACGATCGCTCAAATCGAAATACAATATTTTCTTTCAAAATTTCATAACTTTTTATTATATTTGCCTTTTTGCGTTAATTAATTTTATACTAACGATTAATTAATCAGTCAATCGTGTATCGTAAAAATTATTTCTTTCCGCATTATGAGTTATGAAAATACTCATTAATGATTTCGCAAAAAAAAAAAAAAAAATAATAATTATCAGAATTATTAATTGGGATAGAACATTTTTTTCAAATTATAATTTTACTAAAATAATAATGATGATTGCTAGCTCACACGGAGCATGACGGTTGCACAGCTAAAGGCAAAAGTCTTTGCCGAATTCGAGATACCGACCAACGTGCAGCGTTGGATAGTTGGTAAAAATTTGGCCGATGACGATTCAACGAAACTCGAGGAATTACAAGCTGTGGAAGGATCACCGGTTTTTCTATATCTCGTTGCGCCAGGTGATGCGAAAATTGAATGGAAATTTTTTTTCAATTTCAACAAAACAATAAGAATATGATGAATATCGATAAGCTAATTATTCGTTCATTAATTAATTAATAATTATCAATGATGAATAATGGAAAAAAAAATCTTCATGGAAAAATACATTTAACGAAAATTTATTTAATGTTAATTTCAATCTATTCGTTGCGACTGGCAATTATTAATTACAAACAAAAAAAGATCATCCAAGGATTCAAAAATTGTATGAGCAGAGATTTTTTTTTTAATCGTTCAACGATGGCATGCTCATTTGTTTATTTATTTTTTTGAGAAACTATTCAAATTCCAGAATCAAAAGTTGACGAAACACCATTGCGAGAAGAAAACCTGCCAGTGACGGTGAAAGAGCCACCGAACGATCCTGAGCCGGAGCCAATTGACGAAATAACGAAATTAGTCGAACTCGACGAGCCAGAAAAACTGCCAGTAGAATCTCAGGTATCTCATTATCGTTTTTTTTTTTCGTTAAATTGTTTTTCATTATTTTGCCGAATTTTTACTTTCAAAATTTTTTCAATTTTTTTCTATTGCTATTTCGGACGTTTTTTTTTATTTATTCTGCCGTTACGTTATTTTTTTTACTTTCTTATTACGTATTTTTTATTATTTTTTAAATTTAGTTATTGTTTTTTTTTTAACATCGATTGCAATTTCATATTGTTGAACCGTTAATTTTCCAAAGACCATTAAGGAGGAGGAGGAGGAGGAGGAGGAGGAGGAGGACGAGGACGAGGAGGAATGTATTTCCGAGGAAGTGAGAATGGAACGATACGAGGCACTGATATCATTGGAGAATTGCGACGTTATACCGAATTCCGAGCCCATCGAGTGTCCGATTTGTTTCGTCACTTACGGACCTCAAGAGGGCGTAATTCTGAGGGATTGTTTGCACATGTTTTGCCGGTAAATTTATCTTTGTATGAAAACAATTCGGGGGGGAAAAAAACCACACAATTATTCATCGTCAATTTTGGTTTCTAAAAAATTTTCATTCGTCAAAGGCCCTGTATAGCGAATACGATACGTTATTGCGATGAAGCCGAGGTTGGATGTCCATTCAGAGACACGGAATATACGTGTGAATCAACGCTTCAAGAACGCGAAATCAAAGCCGTGAGTTTGAATATCAATAAAAACAAAAACAACAATGACGAACATAACCATAATAACAACAATAAAAACACAATAACCATAAAAACAGCAACAACCACCAAGACAACAAACGCGATAAAAATAACGAAAAATACAACAGCAATAATATAAGAAACAACAACCACAACAACAACAAATACCATAAAATTTTAAACAAAGACAACAACAGCAACAACCACCATAACAACAGCAAACTACAAAAACAATAACTACAGAAGCAATAATAATGTAAGCAACAACAACAGCTACCCTAACAAGAGCCACAAAAACAAAAAACACGAAAACAAATAAAACAACGATGACAACAACAATGACAACAACTGCACCAAAAACAAACATAATAATAAATGAAACAACGTCAACAACAACAACGACAACAAACGTAATGACAATTAAACCGACGTGAACAACAGCCACAGAAACAAAAAAAACAACAACAATTATAACGACAACAACATCGACAACGACAACAACAGCAACAAAAACCGAAAACACGATAACGATAGCAAAAATAACAACAAAAGCAATAAAAATAAAAACAGCAGCTACAACTACAACAACGAAAACAACAAAAAAAATACGATGACAATTATAACAACAAAAACAGCAACAACCATAATAATAATAAACACAACAAAATAACAGGAACGATGATAATATTAACAACCACAACAGCAACAACATAAAACACGGTAACAATAAAAACAACAGCAGTAAAAACCACCATAACGACAAACATAGCACAAATAACCATAGCAAAAACAACAGCAGCAGCAGCAACAACAATAACGACGATGTCAACGACGACGACAACAGAAACAATAACAATAAGAACAACAACATTAATATTAACAACAGCAACAACAGTAAAATCAAGAACAACAATTATAACAATAACACTCGCAACAGCGGATATCAGAATGAATCCAACGCCATTCTCTAAGCCTACTCAAGGGCTTTTAATCGATCGGATCGGAAATTTTCCGCTGATCACGAATCACGTCGATTTTTTCCCTGAAATCCAAAAATTCGATATGAAAAGGCAAAAAACGAAAAATTGCACTTTTTCATTTTCTGAAATTTTGAGGGTTCACTAAAATCGTTGTAACGTTCCTTCTCGAAGGAGATATGATTTCATTCAGTGATTGTATCTCTTCGTAATCGTTCAAGCTTCAAAATGCCGCTTGATTCATCGAGCTGGGTTGATTTTTCGATTTTTTACAGATTTTTAAAGTTGGACCATCGATTTTTGCCAATTTTTCCATACATACCCCTTGGACGAAAAATCGTCAATTTTCAAAGTGCTTTTTTTGGTATAAAGAATGCAGATATCAGGATGAATCCAACGCCATTCTCTAAGTCTACTCAAGGGCTTTTAAAAACACTCCTGATAAGCCAAAACTTGTTGATCCGGAGATGAGTTATGGGCATTTGAAATTTCGTGATTTTTAGATTTCCGAAAAAGCGGGCAAAAAATTAAAAAAAAAAATTTTTCGTCTTTCACCATATTTTTAGACTCTAGGCGATCGGAAATTTTCTGCTGATCACGAATCGCATCGAATTTTTCCCTGAAATCCAAAAATTCTATATGAAAAGGCAAAAAAACGAAAAATTGCACTTTTTCATTTTCTGAAATTTTGAGGGTTCACTAAAATCGTTGTAACGTTCCTTCTCGTAGGAGATATGATTTTATTCAGTACTTGTATCTCTTCGTAATCGTTCAAGCTTCAAAATGCCACTTGGTTCATCGAGCTGGGTTGATTTTTCGATTTTTTACAGATTTTTAAAGTTGGACCATAGATTTTTGCCAATTTTTCCATACCCCTTGGACGAAAAATCGTCAATTTTCAAAGTGCTTTTTTTGGTATAAAGAATGCAGATATCAGGATGAATCCAACGCCATTCTCTAAGTCTACTTAAGGGCTTTTAAAAACACACCCAATAAGCCAAACCCCGTCGATCGGGAGATGAATTATGGGCATTTGAAATTTCGTGATTTTTAGATTTCCAAAAAAGTGGGCTAAAAATTGAAAAAAAAAAAAATTTCGTCTTTCATCATGTTTTTAGGCTCTAGGCGATCGAAAATTTTCTGCTGATCACGAATCACATCGAGTTTTTCCCTGAAATCCAAAAATTCCATATGAAAAGGCAAAAAACCGAAAAATTTCACTTTTTCATTTTCTGAAATTTTGAGGGTTGACTAAAATCGTTGTAACGTTCCTTCTCGAAGGAGATATGACTCTATTCAGTGCTTGTATCTCTTCGTAATCGTTCAAGCTTTAAAATGCCGCTTGGTTCATCGAGCTGGGTTGATTTTTCGATTTTTTACAGATTTTTAAAGTTGGACCATCAATTTTTGCCTATTTTTCCATACATATCCCTACTGACTCAAAATCGCCGATATTTAAAGTACTCTTTTGGGTACAAAAAATTGAGATCTAGAAATCTTTATAAACCATGTAAATTTTAATGAAATTTTATCCAATGTAAATTGTTATTTTTTTAATTTTCGAAAAAAAAAACACGTTTTTGACAATTTGAAATAGAATTTTTGAGTTTTAAGCAAAATGCCGAGCGGATTCGTGTTCAGCGGGAAAAAATACATCTATATAGAGCCCCAAAGCGAATTTAAAAAATCGAAGATTTTTTTTGAATTTTCGCAAAAAGTAAGTTGGTCCACTAAAATCGCTGTATTTTATATTCCCGATGGTCTTTGGACCTGCACTACATGCTTATTCTTTTCGTAATCGTTCAAGCTTCAAAATGCCGCTTGGTTCATCGAGCTGTGTTGATTTTTCGATTTTTTACAGATTTTTAAATTTGGACCATCGATTTTTGCTAATTTTTCCATACATACCCCTTGGACGAAAATTCGCCAATTTTCAAAGCGCTTTTTTGGGTATAAAAAATGCAGATATCAGGATGAATCCAACGCCATTCTCTAAGTCTACTCAAGGGCTTTCAAAAACACTCCCGATAAGCCAAAACTCGTCGATCGAGAGATGAGTTATGGGCATTTGAAATTTTGTGATTTTTAGATTTCCAAAAAAGTGGGCTAAAAATTGAAAAAAAAAAATTTTCGTCTTTCACCATGTTTTTAGGCTCTAGGCGATCGGAAATTTTCTGCTGATCACGAATCACATCGAGTTTTTCCCTCAAATCCAAAAATTCGATATGAAAAGGCAAAAAAACGAAAAATTGCAGTTTGTCATTTTCTGAAATTTTGAGGGTTCACTAAAATCGTTGCGACGTTCCTTCTCGAAGGAGATATGACTCTATTCAGTGCTTGTATCTCTTCGTAATCGTTCAAACTTCAAAATGCCGCTTGGTTCATCGAGCTGCGCTGATTTTTCGATTATTTTACAGATTTTTAAAGTTGGACCATTGATTTTTGCTAATTTTTCCATACATACCCTTGGACGAAAATTCGTCAATTTTCAAAATGCTCAACAGTTATTATTATTATTGTTTTTGTTGTTGTTATTGTTGATATGAATTTTTTTTTTTTTTTAATATCACGCGAAACAATAATTTCATTCACTGAAAATTCGATTAATTGTCTATTATAAACGGTCGCTTTCGGGATAATAAATAATTGTAAAAAATGATGAATCGTTGGGTTCAAACGAGCCTCGTCGAAAAATGAAATATTCGAAAATTCACGAAATTAATTTCTGCAGCTGGTCGAACCGGAAGTTTATCAGCAGCATCTGGCAAAATCCATAGCACAAGCGGAGAACAACGCCGGTAACAATGCATTTCATTGCAAAACACCTGACTGCCCCGGCTGGTGCATATACGACGACAATGTGAACAATTTTTTGTGCCCCGTGTGCGGCGTCAATAATTGCCTCACGTGTCAGGTAAACTATTTTTTTACTTTCAACTAAAGTTATAAATAAATAATTCAGTGAAATTCAATGCTTAGGATAATGAAAAAGTTGTAACAGGCAAAAAGGGGAAAAAAGTCTGAAAAATCTAATACGATATGATCCGAAAAATTAACCAGTATATTTCATTCGAAAAGAAACAAAAAATTATGTGTTGAAAAGAAAAAAAAAATGAACCGATTCATCAATAACTTTTCGGTATTGTTGTTGAAAAAAAAAAAAAAAATCTCAGCAACTTTAATAGCATTGATTTTTTGTGATTTTTATTCCACTGCAAAGTCCTCAAAAATATTAACGAATCTCAACTTTGTCTGGGAATTAATTTTTACCAATTAATCCGACTTGATTTTTCATAAATTTTTTTTTGTTTGTCATTCAATGATTCTTTTTCAAGCATTAATTTCGTAATTTTTTGTTTCAGGTTGTCCATACGGGAAAGAATTGTCGCCAGTATCAGGAAGAATTGAGGCTCTCGAAGGAAACTGATCAGGAATCCAAGAGAACCGCGGCTATGCTCGAGGAAATGGTCGATCGGGGCGAGGCACTTTCTTGTCCAACTTGCGCTGTTGTGCTAATGAAAAAATGGGGATGCGACTGGCTTCGCTGTTCCATGTGCAAAACGGAGATATGTTGGGTGACGCGAGGTCCACGCTGGGGTCCAGGAGTGAGTACCAATAAATGTTGCGAAAATTTTCAATTTTTAGATTATTCCATCCCGATTTTCGATCGCGACGATAGCTCATTACGTCATTTCAATCGATTCGGAATTACTTTTCTTTAGTTTTGTGGAAAATCTCTTCTTCAAGATTGTTAATAACTATCATGGCGATAAGATTACTTGCAAAAGAGTAATTTGGGAAAAAAAAAATCGTAAATTATTCAGCTTGTTTTGAAATTAAAGCTTCGCGAGTTCGCCACGAGAGGGAAAAATTTCAAGTTCGATATGAAGTGGATAAAACAATCTCTCCCACCTTGGCGGAGTTAATGCGATCAAAGAATCCCAAAAATGACTGGACTAAATGTTCTGTATTAATTTAAAAAAAAAAAAAAATCCCCCCGATGGACAGACCCTGGAACAGAAATATTTCAGGATTGCAAAAAAAAAAAATTAATGAAAATATCTCATGTTTGCGTGTGATTAGGGAAAGGGAGACACATCCGGAGGATGTCGATGCGGTGAGAAAGGTGTCAAGTGCCATCCACGCTGCAACTATTGTCACTGATGTCAACGCTGAACAAGGGGACAAAATATTGGAAAGAAAAAACAAAAACTACGAAACACACGACGAGTGTCTGATGTTTTTTCTTTTTTTTTTGTTTGTTCTTCTTTAATTTTTTTACGACAAATAATGTTTCAGATTCGTAAAAAGCATCAAATAAATTATACCTACGGCAGCGACGAATTCCTCTTGTTCCTTCTTGATTTAACCCTCGCTCTTCGATTTCTCAGTTTCAACGGTTTCTTCCGAATTATCATCCGGCACTTTGCCGATTTGTTCCAATCTCGCGACGAGCGTGCTCTGATGCTGATTCAATTGACGATTGAGATTAATACCACCGGCTGTCCTTAGCGTATTAACGAGACCCGATCGTGCCTCGGTTATACTCATATTTCCATATTTCAGAAAATCATTGACGTTGAGCAATTTACCCTCGAGTATTCCGGCTGATAAGGCGACAAAATGAACGAGAAAGTAAATTGCGCTGAAGAATTTTGGAGATTCGGAGATTTAAAAAAAAAAAATTTGGGTATAATTTCTTTAAAAAAAAAAACGACATTTCATTGCATCTTCCTTTGTTTCTCACTCTTTCTAGAACAATTGGTGGCCACAAAATTTAAAAAACAGCAAAAAAATTCCCTAAATTTTCCATATGACTTCCGGTTGAGGAAAAAAAAAAACCACAAGTTTACCCAGCTGAGATCCGAATGGAATAGGAGCTTATGAGGTTAATCGAAAAATGCGTTTTTTTTTCTTTCTTTCTTTTAATACTCGGAAGAACCGATTTTGGGAAAATGTTTGAATTCGATTAATGTTCTTGTGATTTCGGGCTAACTATAATTGAATCGCCCAGTAGCGATCGAATTTATAGTTCATCTGTACGAAATTATGGGCCTATGAGAGAAGAATTTTGGGAATTTATTTGTATTTCTTCAATTCCCGACCGTTGGCCAGCCTACAAGGATCGGATCTCTACGATGCCCTAGATGCGCGTGCTAATTTCGAAATTTTTAAGAAGAACAATCACTTTTTACCGAGGATTTTGATGTTGATTTTTGGAATATTAAAATTTTTCCCTTGACCCAATGAAATATTCCCTGATCAATTTTCTCGCTTCCCTGACAAATTAAAAAATTCCCTTAACTTTACAGATTTTTCCGGTTTATCCGGACCATGGTCAGCCTGAATAAATTATGATTACGCGAATAGAGGGATCATTGACATAAACATAAAGGTGGAAAATCGTCATACTTTTTAAATTCGATAACTTCTCATCGAGCATCCAATTAGGAGTATGAATGAAATTTTTTTTTTTCAATCATTAGGGTGCATAATGTAGAGTAAGTAAATATAATGAGGATGTATTTTTTTATTTTTCGTTAAAAATGACAGACAGGCAATTTAATTTCACGGATTTTGATATATATATAGATATAGCGCAACATGTGTGACGTCATAATGTTATATTTTTCAATTTGTTATATTAACGGAAATTTTGATTCAAATAAAAAAAATAAAAAATACGTACTAAATATTTTTTTCCCAAACTATCAGATTTTGAAATAAAAAAATTTCATTTATACTCCCAATTCCTGGACACGCTGTGAGCGAAATATTGACACAAAATAGAGATATATATGCGTGTATTTATCTGCTCACCCATTAAAACGACCTCGGGCGTTTTCTTAAGAATTTTACGAAGTTCATTGACAGTTGCCTCAGCGCCAAACACCAAAAGTCCAGGTGCACAGAAAAGTGGTAAAATGGCCTCGTAACGGGTGCCCTTTACGGCGAGGCTCGTTGTACTGCGACCGTAATATTTCAATGACATACCGTGCTTGTGAAGTGCAACGGCAAGATCGAATCTTGCGTCGGATTTCATGGAATTTTGATGAAGAAACGCAACCATTTTAGCAGCCTCGAATCTCTGAAGACACTCGTGAGCTATTATCCTCTGATAGGGATGAGCCTCTTGTTCGTTTTGCAAACGAGGCTTGGCACGATTGCAAGCTTCCCAGATTGGTTTCAATGGCTCGGTGCGCGGATAATAAGGCGTTACGAATTCCGTGACAAGTGCACGCTCGTAAAACAACTTTCGCGGTTTTTGAATATTTATCTTGCCGCGAAAACGTTTTTGCTGATTGACGAGTTGCCTCGGCACGACGAAACCGCCGATAGCTGTAAATTATGAGAACAAAGATTCGAATTACGAAAAATTCTCGTGATACGGTTTGATCACTCTGCGATGAGAAAATCATTATCTCGAATCGCGTGGGCTTCAAGTACAATTTTTAACGACCGCGTGTGATAGTTCCTGACTAAAAAAAGCTTCGCAAAATGGCGGCTCTGATATCACAAAATGGCGTCCCACCTCGAAGGAACACGGTGGCTTCGATGGATGCATCGGGGAATTAGAATCGCACTTATCGCAATTATTCAACACTTGAATGTTGCAGTTGGAAATTGCCAATCACCCTTTTTTTTTTTTTTACTTGCAGCAATCCGAATAAATTGAACTTTCGAGGTTAAGTGAAAAAATAATCCGGCTAATTGTATTGCGGAAGGTTAATCGGTCCTCAAATTTTTAATATCGTTGCTACAAAATAAATATGAATCACGACTTTTTTTGTTTAAATAAATTTTCAAATCAGTCTAGAGCGCAGAAATTACCTTAACCATTGAGCCCAAAAGGTGGGGCATTTTTGTACAAGCCAATTTTAATTGTTCGAATAGATCGAGAAATATCCACCGCTTCGTAGTCAGCCCCCCCGGACTAAAAAGTAATTATTTCAGATTTTGTAGCGGCCGGTTCAAAGATAGAATATGAATTTTCATACATTTTTTATAATACGTTGAGTCAGTGGAAAACGAGCAGGACAAAAATGACCCATCTTTTGTGTACGAGGGTACCAAAAAAAAAAACGTTTTGGGTTCAAGGGTTGAATCTCTCAGTATAACAAAAAAACTTGAACCTGAAAACTCTTGTTCGTGTTGTTTGTTTGTTTGTTTGTTTGTTTGAAATTATGCGACAAATTTTGGGTTCAGGGTATGAAATGAAACATTGCTTCTCGTAATTTGTGCAAAAAGGTTTCATTTATTTTATATTTCTCTTTTTGGGATAGGTACATGATCGGGTCGATATAAGGTCTGATTAGGGACACAAGTACAAAATTATATATATACAAAATTTCTTCAACGCGCATAATCGATTTTTTTTTTAAATCTTTTTTTCATCCCTGCTTCGTCGCAGATACAAGGCACTTTGGAATAAATCAATACGTGTATAGATTATCGTCTCTCTTCCTCTCTACGCACAAACACGCATTTATATATATATATGCGCGTATGTGTGTGTGTAAACTTTATATTTTTTTTTTTTCTTTCGCGTTATTAATATTAACGTATATTCGAAATCGGTAATCGTCTTCCGTAGGGGTTTCTAAATTTTTATTTCTTTACTCATGCGCAAACCGCTCCTCTAATTTCGAAGTCTCCGCTCGTTTGCGTCTCGTTCGTTTTTAATTTTCAATTCTTTCTTTTTCTCCTGCTGTCGCTACAATCATCGCGTACGATCAATCATACGTTCATCATGCAATGTAATTGATCGTACCGCTGCAATAATTGCTAGTTTCGTGTCTGCTGTCGGCGTTGTCACCGAAATTAAGGGATTTACGATTTTTACCGAGTCTGAGCATCGATCTTATGCCGCCTTTTTTACGCGAACGCTTGTATCTCTCGTCGAGGGCGGAATTCAGAGAGGCCTGCTTGACATCGCCGCGACTCGTTGTGAAACCCTCGCGTTCGTCTTTCGCGAAATTACGCGACGACGCGGCGCTCAGGTCCGTCGTCTCGTCATCGACGAGCCAATGTTTTCTCGGCGATGAAAATTTTTCATTGCGACGCGTCATATCGCGATGTTCCTTGTCTTTATGATCGTTGATCCTCCTGTCGTTGGATTTTCTCTCATTTTCATAAGACGAGAATTGCTCATCGGCGGCAACGACGACGCTGCGCACGAAATTCTTATCCCCCGAATCGTTGTTACCGTCGAACGGCTTGTCGGACGTATCCTCGCTCTTATCGCCGAAATTTCGTTCCTCCGGGCTCTTTTCGCGTCGATCATCGCGCAATTTCTTGTTTCTCTTGTACGTATCGGTGTTCTTGGCGTCCAGCGAAGCGGCGTGTCTCTTCTCCGACATGCTCTGGCGTCCCAGCGCGTCGCGTGAAAATTTTTTAGCGCAAGAATTCACATCGTCCAATGACAATTGACTGTCGTAGGTCGGATCATCGCTGGAATACTTCAGCGACTCGCGATCATCCGACCTCTTTCTCGCAGCGTCCGCCTCGTTGGTCTCCTCCGACCGCAAATCCGTGCCGTCGCACGCCAGTAGCATCATCGCTTTCGCATTGTTCACGGAATTCAGCCAAGTTTTGTTCGTAGCGAGACAGTAACTCTCGTTGCGCAAGCTATTCTTATTGTACTGCTCGGTCAGTCGATCTATAACGGGATTCCAGGCGGACGAGGCGTTGGATGAAAAAAATTTCGTACCGTCGCGCGACTCGCCGCTTCGCGAATTAATGCAATTCTTTTCGCCGACGCGCGCCTCATCGTACATCGGCGAATCGACGCCGTTGCGAGGGCCATCGATCGGATCGCGCTTGCGCGGCGACGGCGGAGCCGAATCGTGAAAATTTTTATCAGCTCCCGAGCAAGACGCGACCCTGCGAGCGATCGTCAGAGTTATAACGCCGGTTATCGAGCTATTAGTATTGAGCATAGCTCTTCTCAGGGTCTCCATCGCGGTGGAATTCGATAGACCCAGCAACGAGACGCCGTTGACGTTGAGCAATTGATCGTTGGTGCGCAAACGTCCGTCGCGAGACGCAGCGCCGCCGTTCAATACGCTTTTTATAAAAATACCAAGATCCATGTTCGTATTCTCATCGGCATGGCTTGTTTTTCCTTTTACGCTAACGCCAAGACCGGCTTTTTCGCTGTCGCGAACGGGAATATCGAGGGTAAGGATAATGCGATTTTTACGCGGCGAGGCCAGAGCGGGCTCGTCGCCGTTGGCCACTCCCGTTATCCTGCATGGCAGCGTTTTTTCCCAAAAATTTTCCGGACTCTTGGACGACGAGGAAACGGGCTCCCAGGATTTTTCGGGACTCTTGCAGGCGGCAGCTGCCTCGCCGATACGGATATTCGATGACGAGGCCTCGTCGTTCCAGGTCCCAGCCGCGTCGGGTGTACTCTCGCGTAAACCGGAAATTTGCGGCTGATTGTTTTCCGTACCGCTGACGTCCTCCTGACGCGACACGATCATGCGAACTTTGCCGCCCGACGGTATGCCGCGCAGATGCGACACAACCTCGGACTGGCTTTTACCGGTCATCTCGATGCTATTCACGTCCAGCAAACGATCGCCGGGCCTCAATCTACCGTCCTCGACTGCCGCGCCCTTCGGCAATATGTTCTTGATGTATATCGGACAATGACCGCCCGCCGGATTGTCGCGTGTGGTAACGGAAAAACCAAGACCGTTCGTTCCCTTTGTCAATTCGATCTCGATCATGCGACCGATCTTGCGGGTGTTGGAGCTCTGCAGTATATTGTTGCATTGCAATTTTCTCGAACTCTCGTCGTGCTCCGATTTTTCCGGCGAACGTTCCTCATCGCTATTGTTATTGTTGACGCTTGTCGCATGGCCATTGTTGTTGCCGCCGCCGCTGTTGTTGTTATTTTTCAGTGCCTGGCGTAGCTGCGTCTGTTTATCGTTCTTCATGACGGATATGCGCAGACAAGAATCGCTCATGCAGCTCGCGAATATGCTCTGAACCTTCGAGAATGGTATTCGCAACAAATTGTGCCCGTTTATCTTGATTATCCTGTCGTGAAGATCTATCTGACCGTCTTTGGCGATTCTGCCGTTGGGCTCGATACCCTCGACTCTCAGGCCCTGATCGTTGCCCGCCAAATCGTAACAAGGCACCACGTGAAGTCCCAAAGCAGCTCCCGCCTCGTTTTTTATCACAATTTCTCGTATCTCCGTTGCGTCGGTCCCCGCGACGCGTCGCTGCTGCTCGCCGCATCTCGGTATACCGAATTCGTGGCTCGCTTTGGAGTCTTGACCCAGCGGCTCGCGTCTTCGCGACTCACGAGGCAACGAAAGGGCCGAATACGCGGCGAGATGAGGATCTCTCGTCGAGAGAGCGTGCATCGACAGCCTTTTGACGCTCTCGCGTTTTATATTGCCGCCGCTTATTCGACCTCGAGCGTCGGGCGCGTAACGACGCTCGCGCGCCTCGTTGCGAAAGTATTCGGGGCTGTTGGTGCCGACGGAGCTCGCGCCGTCGCCGCCGGCGTGATTAACGTCGCCGACGAAATGCGCGACTATCTGTTCGCGATCGTCGGCTACGTCGCACAGCCTGTCGTCCGGATCCAAAAGGCCGCCGCCGCCCGTCAACGACGACAGACTGTTTATCAAGGGGGAATCCAATTTTCCCGTCGCTTTGCGATAACGCAGTATCGACTCTCGCATGAGATCCCTCACGAGGAGCGTACCGTCGCCGCACGGCACCACCACCCTCACATTGTCAAAGCACACCGTTACCTTCATTCTCGAAGATTTGGCATATTTTTTTTTTTTTTTTTTTTTTCGCGGAAAATCGCTTCGTTCTTTTTTTCCTCTCCTCTCCTCTCCTCTCCGAGCTCTATCCCGTTATTTGTGGGAAAAAATATGTCATTTCGTCGGTTCAAGCCGAGGCAAAAATCTTTTTTTGTTACTTTACCTATTATTGAAACCACCTTGATACTAAAATTTTATTACTCATTCTTAAGTAAAAAAAAAAAACGATTCTCGATCGTTTGGGTTGGGTTGGGTTCGAACCGATACTGGAGTGTTGCGAAGCAATTTTTGTTTCGTTTCAAGCGATCGCAAGAATCGAAGGTGTTTTTTTTTTTAATTTTAAAATATTGTTCTTGGACTTTGCAGTGAAAAATCACAATTTTTTCCCAGCAATTTTCTTGCCTGAAACGTAATTTGTCGGGCTGCGAAGAAGTTAAATTTTCTTTTTGTTCGCCGCGACGATAATGTTTTTTTTCCCTCCAAGTTTTAATCTTCCTGAGGAAAAAATTCGTCCTTTTCCAATGATTATCCCAGGCAAATCGTAATTCAGGCAAGTGCGATGGAAATTTATCAAGTTTTTTTTTTTTGTTGCACAAAAAGTTGTCGTTTCGATTCTTGCTGGTTTTTTTTGTTCAAAAATCCTGATTCGCGCGTCCGAGCTGAATTACGAAATTTACTTTTGTCCTATCCTTCGAGTTGTTCTTCGATTTTTGTAAAAAAAAAAATAAAAATAAAAATTAGGTCGCTTCGCTCTCAATTTTCTTGGCAAATTTTCCGGGAAAAAAAAATTAAATGCGAAAATGAATTTGTCACTGCTCGATGTGAGTCTCTCGCGACGATCTTGATTTCCCACGTGCGCATCCGATGATCATCGTAAATTTTCTTTCAATGTTTTCAAAACTCAAAGCAGCTGTCACTTCGTTTTGTTTGGTTCTTTTTTTTTCCGCACGTGAATCCGCGAACTGTCGTCGTGACTCGCGACGAAAACCGTTATTTTTTTTTTTAAATGCAAAATACAAAACACTTTTTTTTCCTTCAACTCTACGCTATATTAATTCCGAGGTCTCGATTTTTTTATTTTTCATAAAAAAAAATCGTAGTTTCAGTTTTATATCGACGAAAAACTTAATAAAAAATTTCGAGGCACGTATTTCGTGAA
The DNA here is from genome assembly GCA_963564615.1 of Rhorus exstirpatorius. Taxonomy (NCBI): domain Eukaryota; kingdom Metazoa; phylum Arthropoda; class Insecta; order Hymenoptera; family Ichneumonidae; genus Rhorus; species Rhorus exstirpatorius. Next base: position 12,770,491 of record OY751322.1, on the reverse strand, counting down.
CTTAGAGGGGGGGGGGGGGGGGGAGTCGTTTTTTTTTCTTCTCCGTACTGTCGTTTCTTTTTTTTCTTTTTCGATGCTTCGTCACGTACGCGCTACACTCATATCGTATATATATATATATGTATAGTTTTTGTGTAATTAATTGTTCCGCGCTCACTCGGACGTATTAATCGCGAAATGAATCACAAACGCTGTTATAGGCACATGCGGCAAAAAGTTGGATGTGTGTATGTTCGAGCGTCCGTCTATGGGCACACGCGAGAAGAGAAAAGAAAAAAAATCGAGACACCTGGCGAGAATTTCCGCTCGACAATAACGAAAACGTCTGTGTATCGAAAATAGAAAAAAAAAACAACTTAGATCTCTTTTTGATTAATTTCTTTTTTTTTTTATAAATTCTACCCAAGAACGAACAGGTCGAAGATTTACGTTAGAGTTTAATGAGTCCAACACACACACACAGGCGACACGCACCCACGCGCTATTCGGAGTCATACGATGAATGTGATTTTTCTTTTTTTTTTTTTGTTCCATCAATCACGTTACGATGGATGAACGAGCGATAAGGCGAACGACGCCCCCCACGGCCTCACGGTGAAAAAAAAAAATTCTTTATTATCGTCACATCAAATATTTGAGAGATAGACGCACAACGCCATTACGACGTTTTGCTCGTTTACATGTGTGCGCGTGTGCTTGCGAAGGAGCGTTTTGTTTTCCGTGTGAGGCTGGATTCACACGAAGAGGACCTTTAAGAGAGTGCACTTGTGCCGGGCAATGACAGTCGAAGAATTCCGTTGTAAGCGCCAACGGAAAATCAAAACTGATGTTGGATTGGATGACGCAAGCGTTCACCTTGGAACGTGCAGTTCGTGTGAATCATAACCTAAGGCTGAATTTCCATGAGAAGAGTCAAACTGCGGATTTATAGTCGGAGGGGTGGCTTCCCAATGGTTGCGGATATAGGATCCTAGCTCGTTCAACCAATGGCAAATTTAAGCCGATCGGTACATTCGACAGTATAGGAATGGAAAGGAAAGCTGGTGGAAATGCAGCCTTAAAGGGGGGTTTCGTGAACGAGAAGAACGAGGAATAGAACAGACAGGAAGCACCATTTGAAGGTCGGCGGGGCGAGTGGCCAAAAATCGAAGCTCCGAGAAGTCGGTAGGGGGTACTTTTTGTTTTCTTGCAAAATTTTTTTCGCGCTAAAATCAAGAACATGAAATTCGACTAACAATTCTACAGTTTATCGTTCTTGGCTTGCTTAACCGTAATGTTAACTTTCCAGGGGATAATTTTCAATGAAAAAATTGGTCTCTCTCGCACTCGTGTTCGCCGCTATGTTTACGATTTCACGAATTTCTAACCCCAAAAACTGCATGATTCTTTGTTACGCCGAGTGCTCACGGGAAATAACGACAGAGGAACTTTGAGCGAGATAAGGATTATGAGTAATTTCACTCACCCTTGTTCAAAAGAAGAGTCATGTTGAACGCGTGTGATTAATCGGAATGATTATATCGACACGCCGTAAACGAAAGAAAAACACTCGTACGCACCATGAATATATTTACAGTCAATATGAGAGATGAACAGAATCATTTCACGTTCCGCCGTTCCGCGACACCGGCCCTAGCGGGCGCGGAAGCTACGAACTTATTGTCCGGTATACCGGCGGGTACTGAGAATACCTATATGAAGTTGGCCCGGCATTTTCGAATTTTCTTTTCTTTCCGGCATTTTCGAATTTTCTTTATAAATGCTCCGTTGTTAGAATGCATTACTGTTCCTCTTTGAAATTTATTTCTGTACATTCTATACGAAAATTCCAAATTTTTACTCTCACTGCACTTAATTGGATAAAAATATATTTTATTTGAGAATTTTACTCATGCAAATGTGTCCTGCGTTTCCTTGAAAGCAGCCGGCCTAACGGCGCATACTACCGTCGTTATGGCATTGCCTCCCAGAGATGTATGTAGAGTTTTCGCAACACCATTCGGCTTTGATCTCTCGAAACCGACGAGATCCACCAAATTCGACTCCGAAATTTGAACCGCCCCATCGGAATCTGACTCGCGACTCTCGATCGTCCTGTTTTAGTTGAAACAAATATGCCTTGTAATTCGTAAATTCGTGTTTTTATAAATTCGTCGACGCGAATGTGCTATTTGTTACGTGATTTTCAGCTCAAAGTTGAATTTCAGACCTCGATTATTGAAACTCCTGGTTAAATTAAATTTAAAAAAAAAAAACACAAAAATATTGGGATTCAAGCGCGAAAAAAGTTAGAGCCAGAGCGCAAATGGGCAACCACGATACAAATTTTTCTCCTCATTGAAGCTGGATATCGATAGATAAAACGACTCACCGAAATAGAAAGGTTTCCCATGTTTTTTGAGCTTAGGGTCGAGAGAAGTAATACAGCAGTTGTTCCAGACGCCCCATTTCATTGAAAGAATGTCTCCCTTTCACGTTTTGATAACGGTCTGACTATTATTGCGACTATGATGCTATCCATTTTGTCTTAAATATCACGCTTTATCGTTGCTAAGTATACTTTCATAGTTTTGAGCATTTGTGAAAGAAAAACGCGAGTAATGGAACTTTTTTACGCCCCGTTTATCGGATCCGTTGGCGTCTGTCTCTCCGAGATTTTCTTGAACTCAAAATAGTGAAAACTAAACACTGAACTACTAAACATCAGAACCAGGGGGATCACAGTAGGGTTGCCGTTATGTATGGGTTGAGTTATGAAGAGTACAATTATACAGAACGCTGTATAAATGTATACATTAAAGCTACAAAGTTAGAACAAACATTATCTACTAGTAAGAGACACGCTTAAAATTAAATTACTTGAGCAGCTGTCTGTAAACTCGAAATATTAGAATAAAAGAGCACATTGTTGAATGATCTTATTATTCTCATATAATTAGTTTTCCGGGTCTCACCACGTGGAGGTCACTGCTCATCGAGACCCGGAGTATGGAGCAAGTATACTATATAGGTGGCACTCTGTTAAATACAACAAAAAGTGTTTCACTACCGCAAGTGCATAAAAAAAATTATTTAAAAAAAGCTTGTGCTGATACAAAGCAATTGAGCAGAATAATTAAATCTATGAGCAAGTGAACAAGCAAGCAATTAACAAAACCGAAAAGTTAAAACAACACTAGGATATTAAGTTAACTAAGTAGACCAGGAAACTACAAACCAGGATAAAAACAAGGATATCAGGTTATCAAAAGAAAATGGTCAGAACAGAAAATTAGCAAAAAAAAATACAGCAAGAAGAAACTAATGCACGCGGAAAAACGATACTTGCTTTATACTCCGTTTTTTTAACGTCTTAAATAGGAAGAAAAAAAAACAAAAGCAGTGATCAAAACTGAAACAGATAAAGTACAAGTTAAGCAATAAATTTTATAGATACATCCAACGTAGATCTGTAACAGAAGAAGAAAAAAAAAAAAAACAAAAAGCTGAAACAGAAAAAACACAAAAATTCACACACGAAAATGAATATGGTCCCCCCGCGCCGTAATTTTACTTTTTAAAAGCGATTTTCAATTTATAACATTGGCACCGCAAGTTTTGCGCTACGACATTCTTGTGCAGTTTTAATTACAACACAATTTTTTTGGGGTGGCTCTACATATTTTCTCGTAACAACGACTCGACATTTATTTTGTTAAAAAGTAAAAATTAATAAATAATAGAATTATCCCTGGATAACTCCATCCTATATACGACATTAAAAATATCAGCAAAATCAAAAAGGGTATCACACGGTTGTGACTTTGGGTCGTGCGTAGTGACTTTCATGGATGGGACAGTTACCAAACCTTCTCGTGGCCATCTACCCTTGAAGCGATATTCATGCGATCCTTCGAGAGTAAATGTAACCACACTGGTCCCTCGATGATCCCACGACGATCTGTAAGGATATGTTACTCAAAGATTTTCATGAATCGAAAAGAATTAAGTCAACACTAAATCCGGAAATTGGCTTACCACGATTACTCCGGTTGACTCCGAAATCGTGGAGCAAACCTTCGTACTCGAGACAAGACTTGACAAAAAAAATCTTTGAGCAACATGAGCAATTCGCACATGTCCGGACGGAAGGTCAACGGTTGCGTTTGTGTATATCAATCGATCTCTTGATGAGATAAAAATTGATTGATAATGAAAGATGTACTATAATCATTTCGGCTGCGAGTTGAACTCTGGGTGGTATCTTGAGCCACACAGACTCAGCTGGAGCTTCAATAAGTATTTCCATCGAGAAATTATTAGTACATGCCTTAAAACTTTACGCGGAAACGAGCAAAGGAATGAACAAACTCTGAAAAAGAATTAAACATTCTTTGTCGTCTCCTGTCCTTCCTGCTTACATACTAGCAATCACTCTCGGAATCGAAAGTTAACGTTACTTAAACGACTATACGCGGAATGGCCCTGCCTGATTTTCATCCAAATCCCCCGAGCAAGTAAAAGCAAAGGAAAAAACGCGACATCGCGATCCCTACACCCAGAGGCTCCGGCCTCATCTACGAAACACTCCACGGTTCTCAATCATTCCGCTCGGCGCAAAAATAAATCCTAACACTAGGGCATTTAAGCCGGTCACTATTTCATTGACCAGCGCCACGTCCGGACGTGTCCGACACCGAAGCTTGGTAATTGTGCCCTCTTGCTCAAGGAGGGCACCCACTCATACTTTTCATCAACTCGCTTCGTGGCTCTGTGACAATCTCAGAAGCTACCCTGCGACTGCCACAGAGGACGATGCAAGTTGACCACTTATCAACTACTGAAGTTCTTGAAGGCCGTGTGTCTTGATGATACGTGCTGAAATGCCTGAAACGGGTTAGTCAGAATTTCTAAGCGATCTAGAGACTCGAAAACCCGGAGCTATCTATCAAGGATTGTACGAGCAACTAACGAGTGCTCATCAACAAAAGTAAACGCGAGCATGCTGACTCGTGCCATACCCACATCTCGAAGATAAATAATTGTTTCAATTCTTTTAAGAATAATGATTCAATATGGTGTCCGTGAAGTTAGTAGATGTTTTTCCAACAGATAAAAAAAATGGAGGTCTATGCGCATGCATCCGAGCTCTATATAGTTCCTGATACTTTTTAACAATAGTTCTGGCGATTTTACAAAAAAAAAATACAAGTAAAAAAATGATCTGCTAACATCGCGTAGCAGATCATTTAGTTAAAACCTGATGGATTCAATGTATTGTAACGAAATGACAACGCGGATTCGCGTAATTTCTTTCGTAGAAGGACGTCATCGAGACCTCAATTTATTCTGATTCAAATTGTATACTAACTCAATAGTAAAAGCTACTGGGAGTGCCGAAAAGACCTCAATTTTGGCCATAACGAATTGTTACTCATTCGCACGATTTCTTATCTACCAACAGTTCATCGAGACTTCCTTTTAGCAAACTTTCATTCGCCTAATTCCCCTCATAGAAAGGCGTCATCGAGACGTCAATTCATTATAATCAAAATTGTATAACTACTCAATAATAAAAGTTACTGGGAGTGCCGAAACGACCTCAATTTCGTCATAAAGAATTGTTACTCATCCGCACGATTTCTTATCTACCAACAGGTCATCGAGACTTCCTTTTAGCAAACTTTCATTCGCCTAATTCCCCTCGTAGAAGGACGTCATCGAGACGTCAATTTATTCTGATTCAAATTGTATACTAACTCAATAGTAAAAGCTACTGGGAGTGCCGAAAAGACCTCAATTTTGGCCATAACGGATTGTTACTCATTCGCACGATTTCTTATCTACCAACAGTTCATCGAGACTTCCTTTTAGCAAACTTTCATTCGCCTAATTCCCCTCATAGAAAGGCGTCATCGAGACGTCAATTCATTATAATCAAAATTGTATAACTACTCAATAATAAAAGTTACTGGGAGTGCCGAAACGACCTCAATTTTGGCCATAACGAATTGTTACTCATTCGCACGATTTCATATTTACCAACAGGTCATCGAGACCTTCCTTTTGACAAACTTATTCGCGTAAATTCCTTCATAAATATCAATCTTAACGAATTGTGAATCTTAACGACCGTAGGACAAAAAACATAGCTACTCCCTACTGCAGAAATGACTGGGAGCCAGAACTCTTTTGTAATTAATGCAAGAGTATCAGAACTATAACCTGAGACTTGAAACGCGCCCAGAACTCACGTTGGTATATCAGCAGATCACAATCGTAGATGATCCTATGTTTTTAATGAAATCCGAAATAAATCCATGAATAAAAATTATTGTCGATTTTTAACGGTAGAACTATTGTTGTGAACAACAGAAAACTATGAAGCTCGTTAAAATACATTGAATTTATGAGTTTTCAACTAAATGATCTAATGCGGAAAGTTAGCCAATCATTTTTTTATTCGAATTTTTTGGGTAAAATCGCTAGAACTATCACTAAAAAGTGTCAGGAACTCTAGAACTCGGCTGCATGCGAATAGAACTCCATTTTTTTTTTATCTGCTGGAAATTGATCTTCTAATTTTACGGAGACGTATCAATGCTGCTGATATGATTCATTTCATCAAGCAGGCTGTTTCTCCGAGAGGAGTGAGGCTCCCCTCGGAGTTTCTTGGCGAAGTGAAGCTTTGTCAAGAATTGAAATCCTAAAAAATCGCGAATTTCATGCTCCGGAAACATGAGCAAAATGAGAAGGGGCGTGAGCATCATACTGTTGACTCGACCAATATTTTAATAACTCATGCATTTTAAGAAATAATCATTAATAATGATAAAAAAAAGTTAATGTTTCATGGCCAAACGATGATTTGAATTTCCCTAATTCTGTAGATAACAAAGAACAAAAATTTAATTTACGTTTCTTTCAAAAGTAGAATATGATTACCAAAGTGGAGTCATATTGAACAGGCTTTATGAGCAGATTATATATTGCGCAAATTGCCAAGTGCCTGTGCGATTCTCCAGAGTGGAGTCGCTCGCTAGAAGAGCTGAAAATGACCCTCGGCGTTGGTGACCATGTCGAAGTGAGATTTTTAGCAGTTTTTTTATATTGAAAAATCCAATAAGATGATTTAGAAACGGTCATTTCGCTTGGACAAAGCCACCGTGCCACGCGACAGTTCTTCTCGGTTTTGTGGAGCTAACATTTTCATTAAAAAAAAAAACTCACGAGTCGGAAAAAAGCATCAATCAAAGCATCATGGCATTTTAAATTTACAAATAAAATTGACCGAGAAGAACATTCCCTGATTCTAAACATGATCATGTAAGTATATCGTTTGGGCCACTCGTGAGTCGATTTTTAATATCCAGCATATTCGTCTACATACTACAAGTCGACTCGCGGTCACTACGCAACGACCTAGGGGAATGAAAAATACAACCGCAAGCTCCGGTGTCGCTTCGGACCTTTCATCCTACAACATGATCGGAGCCCGGAGGGATATTAAAACTAACGATACCAAAAAGAAACCGGCTTTCCGAGAACGACGAGTCACTGTTATAGGAACACCCCTCGTCCACTTGAATTTCACCCTTTGGCAAAGATCCTCTTCGCATTGGAGCCATCCCTAGATTTCGTAAAAAAAAAATAATAAAAAATTCGAGCAAATCATCGACGCGAAGTAGAAAAAGGCAGTGATGAGAAGCAAAAAACGACAAAAGGGTCAAAAGTAGACAGTAGAAAAAGCAACTAAAACATCAATATCATATTCATTTCTTTCTTGAGGCACTCACACTGTAATATTGGGACAAGAGTGCCTATTGATATCGTCTTCTTGTTTGCCGGGTCGTCTGTCCGGAGTTACTGCTCCGATTATAGGATGTAAAATTCGTCCACTTTTTTTATAATTAGACAACTTCGAACGATTTTTCGTTTACCCACTTTTTTTTCGACGATCACACGGTGGAATATTTGTTTAAATTTTTTATATTTCCACTCCTTGGAACAGTTTTTCATTTACTTTTTTTCGTAGATTACACGATGGCATATTTATTTAAATTTTTATACTTCCACAAAAAAGTAAACAATAAAGCGTTCTAATTAGAACGCTTTTTCGCTTACTTTTTTTCGACACTTACACTATGTAACATTTATTTACATTTTTTATATTTCCACTCCTTGGAACGCTTTTTCATTTACTTTTTTTTTCATCGATTAGACGATGTAATATTTACACACATTTTTTACATTTCCACTCCTTGGAAGGCTACTTCATTTACTTTTTTTTGTCGGTGACACTATGTAATATTTATACACATAATTTATATTTCCACTCCTTGGAACGCTTTTTCATTTACTTTTTTTTTCGTCGATTACACTATGTAATATTTATACACATTTTTTACATTTCCACTCCTTGGAACGCTAATTTATTTACTTTTTTTTTGTCGATGACTATTTTAAGAAAAAAGAAAGACTCATAAGAAAGACTTTTAAGAAGAAAGACTCATGCATTTTAAGAAATAATCGTTCATAATGATGAAAAAAAAAAATAAAAGTTTCATGGCCTAACCATGATTTGAATTTCCCTAATTCTGTCGATAACAAAGAACAAAACTTTAATTTACGTTTCTTTCAAGTAGAATATGATTACCAATGTGGAGTCATATTAAACAGGCTTTATGAGCAGAATATTTATTGCGCAAATTGCCAAGTGCCTGTGCGATTCTCCAGAGTGGAGTCGCTCGCTAGAAGAGCTGAAAATGACCCTCAGCGCTGGTGACCAAGTCAAAGTGAGATTTTTAGCAGTTTTTTTCAAGGTTGAAAAATCAAATAAGATGATTCAAAAACGTGTAAGTATTTCGTTTGGGCCACTCGTGAGTCGATTTTTAATATCCAGCACATTCGTCTCGATACTACAAGTCGACTCGCGGTCACTGCGCAACAACTTAGGGGAATATAAAATATAACCGCAAGCTCTGGTGTCGCTTCGGACCTTTCATCCTACGACATGATCAGAGCCCGGAGGGATATCAAAACTAACGATACCAAAGAGAACCCGGCTGTCAGAGAACGACGAGTCAAAGTCTTATAGGATCACCCCTCGTCCATTTGACTTTCACCCTTTGGCAAAGTCTCTTCGCATTGGAGCCATGCCTAGATTCTGTAAAATAACATAAAATAATAAAAAATTATAGATACATCACATTCTATAAATTCCTGAATAAAAGTATATCCATTTCATTTCAAGTTACTTACTTGAGCTCATCGCATTGAAACTGTTTTTTCCTTCTTCGACGGTGACCAGCAATCATAGATAAATGGCCTGTAAAACGAACAACAATATTTGCAATTGTATTCGGGCAGTCATTTAAATTTCTAAATTTTTTTGAATTGTTAAATACCACGTTACCTTGAAATGTGAAGTTGACAGCGAAAAATAAATATCGCTGATCGGACCCTTAATTCTTATAGACCCAACCACGTCTTATCATCCGGCCTATGACGCTTTTCAAAATTTGACCATGCCTCACGTCATGAAATTTTTTTTTTTGAATGTGAGGCATTACAAATTAATCAGTAGACTGGAAGGAAACGAATTTGAAATTTTCTGTGAACAGAAAACAAACATTAAAACTGCCACGAAAAAAGCCCTGAAACAAAAAAGAAGTTGAACAAAGTCTCATTAGTTGAAAAAAAAAATCTGAAACAGAAAAAATACAAGCGACAATTTTAAAACAAAAATCCCTCGAAGACCTGTAAGCACAAGAAACAGAGCATCCTACCCCTAATCCGATCCAGATAAAACGAGTGGATGGCAAAGTTCCCGTAAGAGTTTATTATTTTACGCGATTTATTTTAGCTAAACATTGGCACCGCAAGTTTTGCGGCACGACATTTGAATATGTTTGGTTTAGAGCCCGATTTTTAGGGGTGGCTCTAGCGATTGTCTCGCAACAATGACTCGACACTTACTTTGTAAAATAATTCTAAAAAATTGGGATAGAGTTATCCCGGAATAGCTCTATCATTAATATTATATAAAGAATCTCAGCAAAATAAAAAAGGGTGTCACACGATTGTGACTTTGGGATATGCATAGTGCCTTTCATGGGTGGGACAGTTACCAACCTTCTCGTGGCCATCTACCCTCGAACCGATATACATGCGATCGTTCGAGAGTAAATGTAACCACACTGGTCCCTCGATGATCCCACGACGATCTGTAAGGATATGTTACTCAAAGATTTTCATGAATCGAAAAGAAGTAAATCAAAATTAAATCCGGAAATTGGCTTACCACGATTACTCCGGTTGACTCCGAAATCGTGGAGCAAACCTTCGTACTCGAGACAAGACTTGGCAAAAAAAATCTTTGAGCAACATGAGCAATTCGCACATGTCCGGACGGAAGGTCAACGGTTGCGTTTGTGTATATCAATCGATCTCTTGATGAGATAAAAATTGATTGATAGAAAAAGATGTACTATAATTATTTCGGCTGCGAGTTGAACTCTGGGTGGTATCTTGAGCCACACAGACTCAGCTGGAGCTTCAATAAGTATTTCCATCGAGAAATCATTAGTTCATGCCTTAATATTTTATGCGGAAACAAGCAAAGGAATGAACGAGTTCTGAAAAAGAATTGAGCACTCTTTGCCGTCTCCTGTCCTTCCTGCTTACATTCTAGCAATCACACTCGGAATCGAACGTTAACGTTACTTAAACAACTATACGCGGAATGGCCCTGCCTGATTTTCATCTGAATCCCCCGAGCAAGTAAAAGCAAAGGAAAAAACGCGACATCGCGATCCTTACACCCAGAGGCTCCGGCCTCATCTACGAAACACTCCACGGTTCTCAATCATTCCGCTCGGCGCAAAAATAAATCCTAACACTAGGGCATTTAAGCCGGTCACTATTTCATTGACCAGCGCCACGTCCGGACGTGTCCGACACCGAAGCTTGTACACACTTGGTAAAATCGGGCCCTCTTGCTCAAGGAGGGCGCGCACTCATACTTTTCATCAACTCGCTTCGTGGCTCTGTGACAATCGCAGAAGCTACCCCGAGACTGCCACAGAGGACGATGCGAGTTGACCACTTATCAACTACTGAAGTTCTTGAAGGCCGTGTGTCTTAATGATACGTGCTGAAATGCCTGAAACGGGTTAGTCAGAATTTTCTAAGCGATCTAGTGACTCGAAAACCCGGAGCTAGCTATCAATGATTCTACGAGCAACTAGCGAGTGCTCATTAACAAAAGTAAACGCGAGCATGCTTACTCGTGCCATACCAACATTTCTAAGATAAACAATTGTTTGAATTCTTTAAGAATAATTATTCAATGCCGCTGATATGATTCATTTCATCGAGCAGGCTATTTCTCCGAGAGGAGTGAGGCTCCTCTCGGAGCTTCTTGGCAAAGTGAAGCTATGCCAAGAATTTGAAAACTGAAAGACGCGAATTTCATGCTCCGGAAAGATGAGCAAAAGTGAGAAGGGGTGTGAGCAGCATACTGTTGACTCGACAAATATTATTTTAATGACACATGCATTTTAAGAAATAATCGTTCAAAATGACAAACAATAGTTAATGCTTCATGGCTACACGATGATTTGAATTTCCCTAATTCTGTCGAAATTATTGAACAAAAATTTAATTTCAGTTTGTTGAAAGTGAATGATCTCCAAAGTGAAGTCATATTGAAAATGCTTTACGAGTTTTTCGCAAGTAGCTAAATGCTTGTGCAATTCTCCAAAGTGGAACTGCTGGCTAGAAGAGCTGAAAATACCCTTGGCCTTGGTGACCAAGTCAGAGTGAAAATCTGTTTCTTTTTTCTTTAATATTAAATCAAAACTAGCATTAATAAGAAACGAACAAGACGCTCTGACAAGGTTATACCGTACCACGCGATAGCTCTTCTCGGATGTGAGAAACTAAAATATTTTGAATTAATTTGACTAATCACATCAATGTGATTATTTTTACGATTAAGCAATAGTATACCGAGAAGAACGTTCCCTGCATCTAAACACGAAAATTTAAAGATTCATTTGGGCTACTCGTGAGTCGATTTTTAATATCGAGCACTTGCGTCTCGATACTATAGAGGTCGACTCACGGGAACTATGCAACGCCCTGGGGAGAAAAAATTACAACCGTAAGCTCCGTGCCGCTTCGGACCTTTCGTCCTACGACATGATGGAGCCCGGAGGAATACAAATTCTAACGATACCGATGTAGAGAAACCCCATCCGTCTCAAATCGATGTTGGAAGATCCCAGAGTTGTCCTCATCTGATTGTCGAAACTGGTGGATTCGGGACTCTGCAAATAAAACATGACATTTTTCAAAATTATTTAATATTTGCTGCTCAGAGTAACCCTTATATAGTTGACATACTGGGCCACCATGACTCGAACTTATTGACTTTAACGTAAAATTCATTTTCAGCGCATTTGGAAATGGTACTTGCTATATTTATATATGCGAAATATCTATACTTTTCAAGACCTTCATTTGTGGACTAGCTCTTTTAAGTTTTGTATATTGAGAGTATAACTATACATTTTTAGATGAAAATATTAAAAATTATCAATGTTATGATGTTTTAAGCAAAATGTGAATTTCGAAAATTCAACAATTTGTTTCCAATGAAAATAATTAAAATATTAGTTTTTTATAATTGGAATACATTTTTCTATGTTTGAATTCAATCTCCGATTTTTTTCGAATTTGTGGACTCTGAAAAGTTGTAAATGGAGCATTCTCACAAAATAAAACCTAAATCTTTCAAATATACAGCGCTCCTCTCAAAATGGACTTCACACAGATCTGAATATTTCTTTACGTGACTATCGGAGAATTATTCGCAATTTTATCACAAAAACACATAACTTTTTTCGACTATGGAGGGTTCAGTTCATTGATCAAATTCATTGATTTTCTCAATTCACAACACGTAAATGACAAGTGCATGTACATATTGAAGAAAAAATTGATTATTCTCACCTTGGCTCTAGTAACCAGCTGATAATTCGCTAAACTTGAAGATATCGATGAGGGGGACTTCCTCCGAAAAACTTGATCACAAATATCCTCTGTAACAGAAAGATGCAATGTTAACAATAAAATTAACGATTGAGTCATCACCGATTGAAAAAGTCATTATATACTGCAGCATCTAATTTTTTCACGTCATAATTCTTTTAAACAGTTTCTTTCGACGTTTTAAGTTAATGCAGTAGAGAGTTTTGCTATTAAAGGCTACAAATACTAGATCAATTGTTTTAAAAGATACTACTCGTAAGTTTTTGTAAATATACATATTTTCAGAACTTATTTTATTAATAAAAAAACATATATAATATTTACCATAATACTTGGAATCAACTGGTGAAAGCAGCTCAGCAGAACGCTTCCTCAATCCTTCCAAGCCGTTCGTTCGCACTCTTCAATCAGCCTTAATAAAATTTGTCGATGTCCCAGATCCTTAAAATTTTTTAAACGGCATGGGGCATGACAAATTAGTAATGAGTACCGGAGAATACATCAAAGGCCTTATTCTGTGAACAGAAAAAAAAAATTAGAAACTGCCACGACAAAGATGTTATATGGCTTCTGAAACTTAAAAAAATACGTTGGAAAAGCGTTAATTGACGAGTAATTAATCGCTGAAACAGAAAAAATAAATAATTGCGTAAAGAAATCCTTCGAAGATCTGAAAGCATACAAAGCAGAACATCCTACCCCTATACAATCCACATATAACGAGTGGATACAAATTACTCGGATGATTTAACTTTTTATACGCGGTTTTTTTAGCTAACATTGGCGCCGCAAGTTTTGCGGCACGACATTGATACAATTTTCATTTTAAAACCGATTTTTTGAGGTTGGCTCTAGAGATTTTCTCGTATCAATGACTCGAAATGTATTTTTTTACAAGATGAAAAATAAGGAATAGAGTTATCCCGGGATAACTCCATCCTATAAATTGTATTAAGAATACCAGCAAAATGAAAAAGGGTGTCACACGGTTGTGACTTTGGGTCATGCGTAGTGACTAACGTGGATGGGACAGTTACCAACCTTCTCGTGGCCATATACCCTCGAAGCGATATACATGCGATCGTTCGAGAGTAAATGTAACCACACTAGTCCCTCGATGATCCAACGATGTGTTCTGTAAGGATATATTACCCGAAGATTTTCAATAATCTAAAGATTCATAAGAGAAATAATGGAAAGCCGATGAAAGGCCTTGCCTCGAGTACTCCGGTTGACTCCCAGTCCGGAGCAAACCTTTGTACTCGAAACATGAGAATCCATCTGGCAAACGAAAATCTTTGGTCAATATATTTCAGCACTTTGCACATTTCCGGACGGAAGGTCACGGTTGCATGTGATTATCAATCGATCTCTTGATGGGATAAAAATTGATTGATAATAAAAGATGTACTATAATCATTTCAGCTGCGAGTTGAACTCTGGGTGGTGTCTTGAGCCACACAGACTCAGCTGGAGCTTCAATAAGTATTTCCATCGAGAAATCATTAGTTCATGCCTTAAAACTTTACGCGGAAACGAGCAAAGGAATGAACGCATTCTGAAAAATAATGGAACACTCTTTGCCGTCTCCTGTCCTTCCTGCTTACTTTCTAACAATCACACTCGGAATGGAACGTTAGCGTTACTTAAACGACTATACGCGGAATGGCCCTACCTGATTTTCATCTGAATCCCCCGAGCAAGTAAAAGCAAAGGAAAAAACGCGACATCGCGATCCCTACACCCAGAGACTCCGGCCTCATCTACGAAACACTCCACGGTTCTCGATCATTCCGCTCGGCGCAAAAATAAATCCTAACACTAGGGCATTTAAGCCAGTCACTATTTCATTGACCAGCGCCACGTGTCCGGACGTGTCCGACACCGAAGCTTGGTAATTGTGCCCTCTTGCTCAAGGAGGGCACCCACTCATACTTATCATCAACTCGCTTTGTGGCTCTGTAACAATCTCAGAAGCTACCCTGAAACTGCCACAGAGGACGATGCGAGTTGACCACTTAACAACTACTGAAGTTCTTGAAGGCCGTGTGTCTTAAAGATAAGTGCTGAAATGCCTCAAACGGATTAGTCAGAGATTCTAAGCGATCTAGAGACTCGAAAACCCGCAGCTATCTATCAATGATTCTACGAGCAACTAGTGAGTGCTCATTAACAAAAATGAACGTGAGCATGCTGACTCGTGCAATATCCACATCTCGAAAAGAGATAAGCTTTTTCATTTTTTTTTTGAGAATATTTATGCATAGCTGCTGATATCATTCATTTGATCAGGCAGACTGTTTCTCCGAGATGAGTGAGGCTCTCCTCGGAGTTTCTGGGCATAGTGAAGCTTCATGCCAAGAATTCGTATAACATAGACGTGAATGCTATGCCCCGGAAAGATGAGCAAAAATGAGAAGGGATGTGAGCAGCATATACTCTTGACTCGACAAACATTTTAATAAAACATGCTTTTAAAGAAATGGTCGTTCATAATGACCAAAAAGAAGTTATTATTTCCGAGTCAAACGATGAATTGAACTTCCCTAATTATTTATTTCGATAACATTTAACAAAAATTCAATTTACGTTTCTTTCAAGTAGGATATGATCACCAATGTGGTCATATTGAACAGGCTTTATGAGCGGAAGATATATTTCGCAAATGGCCAAGTGCCTGTGCGATTCTCCAGAGTGGAATCGCTCGCTAGAAGAGCTGAAAATGACCCTCGGCGTTGCTGACCATGTCGAAGTGAGATTTTTAGCAGTTTTTTAATATTAAAAAATCCAATAAGATGATTAAGAAACGGTCATTTCGCTTCGACAAAGCCACCGTGCCACGCGACAGTTCTTCTCGGTTTTGTGGAACTAACATTTTCATTCAAAAAACAAAACTCACGAGTCGGAAAAAAGCATCAATCAAAGCATCATGGCATTTTAAATTTACAAAAAAAAAAAATGACCGAGAAGAACATTCCCTGATTCTAAACATGATCATGTAAGTATATCGTTTGGGCCACTCGTGAGTCGATTTTTAATATCCAGCATATTCGTCTCGATACTACAAGTCGACTCGCGGTCACTACGCAACGACCTAGGGGAATGAAAAATACAACCGCAAGCTCCGGTGTCGCTTCGGACCTTTCATCCTACAACATGATCGGAGCCCGGAGGGATATTAAAACTAACGATACCAAAACGAAACCGGCTGTCCGAGAACGACGAGTCAAAGTCTTATAGGTTCACCCCTCGTCCACTTGAATTTCACCCTTTGGCAAAGATCCTCTTCGCGTTGGAGCCATCCCTAGATTTGGTAAAAAAAATAAAATAATAAAACATTCGATCAAATCATCGACGCGAAGTAGAAAAATTCAGCGATGGGAAGCAAAAAACGACAAAAGGGTGAAAAGCAGACAGTAGAAAAAGCAACTAACATATCGCGGTCCTTGTAAGAGACGTCAAGCGTTCAGACGCGGTTTGGTCATCCGAGAAGCAACCAAGTAGCCATTGATATCTCGTTAAGACTCTTGCCAATATCATATTCTTTTCTTTCTTGAGGCACTCGCACTGTAATATTGTGACAAGAGTGCGTATTGATATCGTCTTCTTGTTCACCGGGTCGTCTGTCCGGAGTTACTGCTCCGATTACAGAATGTAATTTTCGTACACTTTTTTTATAATTAGACTCCTTCGAACGATTTTTCGGTTACTTTTTTTTCGTAGATTACACGATGGCATATTTATTTAAATTTTTATACTTCCACAAAAAAGTAAACAAGAAAGCGTTCTAACTAGAACGCTCTTTTGCTTACTTTTTTTTCGACACTTACACTATGTAATATTTATTTACATTTTTTATATTTCCACTCCTTGGAACGCTTTTTCATTTACTTTTTTCGACACTTACACTATGCAATATTTATTTACACTTTTTATACTTCCACTCCTTGGAACACTTTTTTATTTACTTTTTTTTGTCGATGACACGATGGCATATTTATTTAAATTTTTATACTTCCACAAAAAAATTAACAAGAAAGCGTCCTAATTAGAACGCTTTTTTGCTTACTTTTTTCGACACTTACACTATGTAATATTTATTTACATTTTTTATATTTCCACTCCTTGGAACGCTTTTTCATTTACTTTTTTTGTTCGTCGATTACACTGTGTAATATTTATACACATTTTTTACATTTACACTCCTTGGAACGCTATTTGATTTACTTTTTTTTGTTGATGACTATTTTAAGAAAAAAGAAAGACTCATCAGAAAGACTTTTAAGAAGAAAGACTCATGCATTTTAAGAAATAATCGGTCATAATGATAAAAAAAAAAAGTAAATATTTCATGGCCTAACCACGATTTGAATTTCCCTAATTCTGTCGATAACGAAGAACAAAACTTTAATTTACGTTTCTTTCAAGTAGAATATGATTACCAAAGTGGAGTCATATCAAACAGGCTTTATAAGCAGAATATATATTTCGCGAATTGCCAAGTGCCTGTGCGATTCTCCAGAGTGGAGTCGCTCGCTAGAAGAGCTGAAAATGACCCGCGGCGTTGGTGGACAAGTCAAAGGGAGATTTTTAGCAGTTTTTTTCAAGGTTGAAAAATCAAATAAGATGATTCAAAAACGTGTATGTATTTCGTTTGGGCCACTCGTGAGTCGATTTTTAATATCCAGCACATCCGTCTCGATACTACAAGTCGACTCGTGGTCACTACGCAACGACTTGGGGGAGTAAAAAATACAACCGCGAGCTCTGGTGTCGCTTCGGACCTTTCATCCTACGACATGATCAGAGCCCGGAGGGATACCAAAACAAACGATACCAAAAAGAAAATGGTTGTCCGAAATCGACGAGTTTTGTAGCATTGCCCCTCGTCCACTTGACTTTCATCCTTTGGTAATCTCTTCGCATCGGAGCCATCCCTCGATTCTGTAAACAGAATGAAATTACAAAAAAAATTATAGATACACCAAATTCTATAAATTCCTGAATTAAAGTATCTCCATTTTATTTCAAGTTAATTATATATACATGAATAACACTGGCGTTTCCGGCGCGAAGGGATTGTGACGTGGGAGCGCAGGGATTGTGAAAAAATGGAGGAAAAAGGTGATCAAAGGACGAAAAAGGGGCGAAAAGAAGAGGGAAGGTTAGGCGAGGGAGGGAAAAAGATAGTGAAGTAAAGGGTGCAAAAGGAATTGAGGAAGAAGGCAGCAGGAAATTTTTCTTTTTAAAGTGAGAAAAGGCAGTTAGGAAGAAGCGGGAGAAAGCAGCGTTGGGGGAATGGGTGACAGGCAGGCACGACGTGAGTCGGAAAGAAAGTCAGACGATAGAGACATCGAACGGAGTAAGGAGATAACGAGGAGAAGGCAGATAAGAAAGCGGTGGTAGAGAGAGAATTGAGAGGAACGGGAATGAACAAAGCAGAAGAGAATAGGCTGAGGGGTAGTAGGATACAAGAAGGGATTAAGTAACAGCGAAGCAAAAAGGGGAAAAAAAGGGGGAAGCAACCAGCAGGAGAGCAGGAAGGACGAAAAATGCAGAGAGGGTGATGAATGAAAGAAGCGCGAGCTTTAACATATTATTTTCAAAAGAATTAACTGATAATTTTTTTACCTCAATGCGCGCTGCAAATTGTCAATGCCTCGCTTTAATTTATTCTTGAATCTCCATCGTTCCTCAGTTGAAAACTCATTTGAAACGTATTCACTGTAAATAAATAATACGATATATTATCATTTGTTTAAGTGTTATGAAAAATCACAACGAGCGTCTCCAAGCCATGTAGTCACAGGAAAAAAATTCAGTACATACATTGTTTCCTGGAACACATGGGGTGAACTGAGATTTTTTACATTGTTCCTTCCTCGATGGTGATCCGCAGTTATCGATAAATGGCCTACAAAACGAATAATAATATTTGTAATTGTATTCAGCCAGTAATCTTGATTTATAAAGTTCTTTTTACTTTTTTCAATGCCACTTTACCGTAAAAGCTGAATACAGTGAAAAAAAATTTCGGTAATCAGACGAATCTTATAGGCCCAACCAAGTCTCATCATCGGGCTACATCGGGCTCTTCTCAAAATTTTTCAACACGCTCCATAAAGTTTTTTCTCAGAACACGAGGTAACACCAATTAAAGAATGCACGATAACTAAACGAATTGGGAATCTTCTGTGAACACAAAACATACATTAAAACTGCCACAAAAAAATCCCTGAAACAAGAAAAGTGGCACGAGGTTTTTTTTTATTAGATAAAGGAAAAAGCTGAAAAAGAAAAAAAAACAAGTGACGATCATAAAATAACAAATCCCTCGAAGACCTGCAAGCACAAGAAACTGAACATCCTACCCCTATTTCGATCCACATAAAACGAGTGGATGGCAAAGTTCCCGTAAAAGTTTATTATTTTACGCGATTTATTTTAGCTAAACATTGGCACCGCAAGTTTTGTGGCACGACATTTGAACATCTTTTGTTTAGAGCCCGATTTTTAGGGGTGGCTCTAGCGATTGTCTCGCAACAATGACTCGACACTTACTTTGCAATATAATTTTGAAAAATTGGGATAGAGTTATCCTGGAATAGCTCTATCATTAATATTATATAAAGAATCTCAGCAAAATAAAAAAGGGTGTCACACGATTGTGACTTTGGGATATGCATAGTGCCTTTCATGGATGGGACAGTTACCAACCTTCTCGTGACCATCTACCCTCGAAGCGATATTCATGCGATCCTCCGAGAGTAAATGTAACCACACTGGTCCCTCGATGATCCCACGACGTTCTGTAAGGATATGTTACTCAAAGATTTTCATGAATCGAAAAGAAGTAAATCAAAATTAAATCCGGAAATTGGCTTACCACGATTACTCCGGTTGACTCCGAAATCGTGGAGCAAACCTTCGTACTCGAGACAAGACTTGGCAAAAAAAATCTTTGAGCAACATTAGCAATTCGCACATGTCCGGACGGAAGGTCAACGGTTGCGTTTGGGTATATCAATCGGTCTCTTGATGAGATCAAAATTGATTGATAGAAAAAGATGTACTATAATCATTTCGGCTGCGAGTTGAACTCTGGGTGGTATCTTGAGCCACACAGACTCAGCTGGAGCTTCAATAAGTATTTCCATCGAGAAATCATTAGTTCATGCCTTAAAGATTTACGCGAAAACGAGCAAAGGAATGAACGCATTCTGAAGAACAATGGAACACTCTTTGTCGTCTCCTGTCCTTCCTGCTTACATTCTAGCAATCACTCTCGGAATCGAACGTTAACGTTACTTAAACGACTAAACGCGGAATGGCCCTGCCTGATTTTCATCTAAATCCCCCGAGCAAGTTGAAGCAAAGGAAAAAACACGACATCGCGATCCCTACACCCAGAGGCTCCGACCTCATCTACGAAACACTCCACGGTTCTCAATCATTCCGCTCGGCGCAAAAATAAATCCTAACACTAGGGCATTTAAGCCGGTCACTATTTCATTGACCAGCGCCACGTCCGGACGTGTCCGACACCAAAGCTTGTACACACTTGGTAAAATCGGGCCCTCTTGCTCAAGGAGGGCGCGCACTCATACTTTTCATCAACTCGCTTCGTGGCTCCGTGACAATCGCAGAAGCTACCCTGCGAGTGCCACAGAGGACGAGGCGAGTTGACCACTTAACAACTACTGAAGTTCTTGAAGGCCGTGTGATTCTAAATTATAAATGCTGAAACGCCTCAAGCAGATTAGTTGAAATTTCTAAGCGATCTAGTAACTCGAAACTCTGAGCTAGCTATCAATGACTTGACGAGCAACTTGCGAGTGCTCATTAACAAAAATAAACGCGAGAATGCTGACTCGTGCAATATCCACGTCTCGAAAAGAAATAAGCTTTTTCATTTTTTTTTTTTTTTAGAATATTTATCCATTGCTGCTGATAACATTCATTTTCATCAGGCAGGCTGTTTCTCCGAGAAGAATAAGACTCCCCTCGGAGCTTCTGGGCAAAGTGAAGCTTTGTCAAGAATTCGAATAATATAGACGCGAATGCTATGCCCCGGTAAGATGAGCAAAAATGAGAAGGGATATGAGCAGCATACTGTTGACTCGACAAATATTTTAATGAAACATGCATTTAAAAAAATAATCGTTCATAATTATAAAAAATATTTTATGGCCAAACGATGATTTGAACTTCCCTAATTCTGTCGATAACGTTCAACAAAAATTTAAATTACGCTTCTTTCAACCAGATGATCTCCAAATTGGAGCCATATCGAATACGCTTTATGAGCAGATATTATACTTCGCGAATTTCCAAGTGCCTGTGCTATTCTCCAGAGTGGAGTCGCTCGCTAGAAGAGCTGAATCCTCGGCGTTGGTGACCAAGTCTAAGTGAGCATCTGTTTCTGCTTTTTTTTATGTATTAAAAAAGAAAGGGCGAGTCAGTAACGAATACGTCACTTGGACAAGGCTACCGTACCACGCGATCGTTCTTCCCGGCTTTGAGAAACTAGTATATTTTTTGTTTATTATCTTCCAATCGCATTGACGTAATATTTTTTTAATTCAGAGGAAAATATACCGAGAAGAACGTTTCCTGCATCTAACCACGAAAATTTAAATATCAATTTGGGCCACTCGTGAGTCGATTTTTAATATCGAGCACTTGCGTCTCGATGCTAAAAGTCGACTCACGGGCACTATGCAATGCCCTTGGGAGAAAAAAAATTACAACCGTAAGCTCCGTGCCGCTTCGGACCTTTCATCCTACGACATGATGGAGCCCGGAGGAATGTAAAAGCTAACGATACCAAAGTTGAAAAAACCGCTCTGTCTCAAACTGATGGCAGGAAGTCCTAGAATTGGCCTTATCCCGTTTCCGAAACTGGTCGATTCAAAACTGTCTGAAAAAAAAAAAAAACAAGGATCACATCTTTATTCAATTATTAGATATTGTCACGCAGATTTGGAAGGCTGCACGCTTCTTTCATACTTGCAAATGAAAAATGTTATTGAACCATCCAAACGTGCGATCATAAAAATACTCACCTTGGTTGTGGCAACCATAGCTCGTGAACTCGCTCAACTTCGAGATAGCGGGGCGAGGTAAACTCTTGATGCGGAGTATTGGAATAAAAATTTCCTCTGCGACAAGAAGACACAATATTAACAATTAAATGGACTATAGAGTCCTTATTGTGCGATTATCAACTATCCTGCAGCATTTAAACGCCTTCAAGTTATAATTTTTTTCGATAATTTATTTTAAAACGTTTAATTTGTAAAAATAGAGTTTTGCTATGAAATTCTATGAGTTATCGACAAACAACATATTGAAAAAGTAACTTTTCGTAAGTTATTCATAAATGTTTACATTCTTTGCAAAAAGTATCTTATTGATAGTAAATAATAATATTATTGACCATAAAACTTGGTGGATTAGCTAATGAATACTAATACATAACGCTATAAGTACTTTTCCAATGTTTATGTGTAACAGGAGAAATTAATTGCTCATACTATTCACCCTGACACACTGAAATTGCCGGAAATACTTGTTTTGCCTTTCCTCCCTTTCTCGACGATGGTGATCGCGATCAATGACCTTTAAAACGAATATCAATTTTCACAATTATATTCAGGCATCTATATATGTTAGTCTGTGGAATTGCTCTCAAAATTTTAAAAGTGACGTTACCATAACTAATTGTACAGTGGCGACGGGAAAATGAATATTGGTAATCAGAGTGACAACCATCCTTCAAATTCCAGCCCCATATCATCCTTTGCCCTTCTCATTGACCTTGAAAAAGTTTCAGAATGCCCCAAGTCCTTCAATTATTTTGAAAACTTGAGGCATTACAAATTACTCAATAAGTTTGCTGTCGAAAGCGTGAATGTCTTTCTGCGAACAGAAAAAATAATATTAGAGGCTGCCACGACAAAGATGATAAAGAACATCGGAATCATAATAAAGCCATACAAGGAATACAAGGTGTAATAATAAAAAACTAGCTGAAACAGAAAAACAATCATTACGTAAAAAAATCTCTCGAAAACCTAAAAAGACAACAAAAAAGAACATCCTATCCCTGTAAAGTCCACATAAAACGAGTGGATGACAATTTTCCGAATGATTTTACTATTTATTCGCGATTATTTTTAGTTAACATTGGTGCCACAAGTTTTGTGACACGACATTTACACATTTTTTATTTTTACCGGATTTTTTGGGGTCGGCTCTAGAGATTTTCTCGCAACAATGATTCGACAATTACTTTGTAAAATAATAAAAATTGAGGAATAGAGCTATCTCGGAATAACTCCATTCGGTACATTATATAAAGAGAAAAGATCAGAAAAATCACAAAGGGTGTCACACGATTGTGACTTTGGGTCATGCATAGTGACTTCCGTGGATGTGTCTTTTACTATACCGTACCGTGGCCATATACCCTCGAAGCGATATGCATGCGATCGTTCGAGAGTTCATGCAACCACACTGGTCCCTCGATGATCCCACGACGATCTGTAAGGATATATTACCCAAAGATTTTCAATAATCTAAAGATTCATAAGAGAAATAATGGAAAGCCGAGGAAAGGCCTTGCCTCGAGTACTCCGGTTGACTCCCAGTCCGGAGCGAACCTTTGTACTCGAAACAAGAGAATCCATCTGGCAAACGAAAATCTTTGGTCAATATATATCAGCACTTTGCACATTTCCGGACGGAAGGTCACGGTTGCATGTGATTATCAATCGATCTCTTGATGAGATAAAAATTGATTGATAATAAAAGATGTACTATAATCATTTCAGCTGCGAGTTGAACTCTGGGTGGTGTCTTGAGCCACACAGACTCAGCTGGAGCTTCAATAAGTATTTCCATCGAGAAATCATTCGTACATGCCTTAAAACTTTACGCGGAAACGCGCAAAGGAATGAACGAGCTCTGAAAAAGAATTGAACATTCTTTGCCGTCTCCTGTCCTTCCTGCTTACATACTAGCAATCACTCTCGGAATCGAACGTTAACGTTACTTAAACGACTATACGCGGAATGGCCCTGCCTGATTTTCATCCAAATCCCCCGAGCAAGTAAAAGCAAAGGAAAAAACGCGACATCGCGATCCCTACACCCAGAGGCTCCGGCCTCATCTACAAAACACTCCACGGTTCTCAATCATTCCGCTCGGCGCAAAAATAAATCCTAACACTAGGGCATTTAAGCCGGTCACTATTTCATTGACCAGCGCCACGTCCGGACGTGTCCGACACCGAAGCTTGTACACACTTGGTAAAATCGGGCCCTCTTGCTGAAGGAGGGCGCGCACTCATACTTTTCATCAACTCGCTTCGTGGCTCTGTGACAATCGCAGAAGCTACCCTGCGACTGCCACACAGGACGAGGCGAGTTGACCACTTAACAACTACTGAAGTTCTCGACGGCCGTGTGGTTCTTAAAGATAAATGCTGAAATGCCTCAAGCGGATTAGTTGAAATTTCTAAACGATCTAGAGACTCGAAAACCCGAAACTAGCTATCAAAATGACTCTACGAGCAGCTCGAGTGCTCAGTGATTAAGAAAAATTATCGCGAGCATGCTGCCTCGTGCAATCCCCATATCTCGTTGATTATCATTAATTTCATAAATTTATTACAATCATAAATATGAAATTTTATAAATACTGGTCAGCAAACACGTGTAATCGCGAAACTGAAATAAATTATAAAAAGCTGCTCATATAATAGGATGCAGACTGTTTCTCCGAGAAGAGTGAGGCTCTCCTAGGAGCTCCTGGACAAAGAGAAGCTTTGCCAAGAATTTACATAACATTAAAACCGCAAATTTAATTGAAATATCAGCAAAAAACAACGAGAAAGGGTTGAAGCAGCCTACTGTAGACTCTGAAATTTTTCGGAGAACACATGCATTTTATAAAAAAGTTTCAATCGATAATTATAAACGACAAATTCTTAAACGGTGACTCGAAATTCCTTAACCCTGCCATTAACGCGAAACAAAATTGAATCGTATTTTTTTTTTTCAAGTCGAAGATGATCTCCAAAGTGAAGTTCGATCGTGAATTACAAAATTCCTGTGCGATCCTCCAGAGTGAAGTTGCATGCTGGAAGAGCTTAAAATCCCTTGGCATTGGTGAACGAGTCAAAGCGAAGACACTACTGAATTTCAAAAGTTACCATACATCTCGTTGATTAAATCGCTTTGACAAGACCACTGTGCCCCGCGAAAGCTCTTCTCGGAATCGATTCAACAGCAATTTTTTAGATAACATTGCTGAATATATATATTTGAAAAAAAAACTTGTTGAATTATTTAGCAAAGAGTGCTGATTACTTGAAAATAAAGGAAAATAATAATTTCAAGTAAAATAGTGGTATGCGTGCGCGTAAAGTCATAATAAATTATCAAAACCATATTTCTAAATATTTCTAAATTCTAAGTTTTGTCGAAAAATTTTCCAGCCATATTTTTTATCTACGGAGTTAAAACTTTTTACATACAGATAATTATTGCCGTTGGTGGGGATGTTCGGTATTGAAATTGACCAAAATTATCAAAGATATTCGTAAGTAAAGGAACTCTGGGTAAAAAAAAATGTATCCAACGTTAAATTTCCATTCAAATCAAATTCCAAAAATATAGAGCCCAAAAAACGGGAAAAAAGGTGTAACGATAAGATTTTTAAACTGCGCAATCATTTTTTCTCCACTCACAAAGCTTCATCTACGAGGAAACGAAATATAAGAATACCAATTTTTCTCATTACTTTGATGATTCTATTAATGAACTAAATAATCTTTCGTACATTTTTTGACTATTGTAAGAAATAATTAAACAGTTGCTAATGCTATAAAGAGAGTTGAAGCAACTAAAGACTCGTGAATGAAAGTGACAAGATTTTTTTTCCAGATATGAGTCGGCTTATTAAAAAAAAAGTCTGATATGGCGAGATTTGGCCAGAATTTCTCCATTCAGAATACTTTTTCTTCAACCAGAACGGCAAAAAAAATTACTGGGTTTTGGCCGGAAACCCCGCTATTATTTTCAAGTTTCTTGTAATCAACAAATGTCTGAAAAAAATCTTGCTCGCTTAAAACAAAATACGATCTGACCTAACTTGCAATTTGATGCATGAAAAATAAATGCACGAGCCCTCTTTATTGAAAGATCTTGCAAAAATTGGTACTTCATGGTTTCGAAAAATTAGTTTCTATGAAAAAGGAGGTTAGAAAAACAAACGGTAAATACTTCCTGATGAATAAAACTTTATGAAAGGGGAAAAAATATCCGATAAGTAATAAACGGAAACTTGCTAGAGTTGTATAATAAAAATATATCAATACACGAATTTATTAACGATTTTTTCATTAATTATTTCATGCGAGAAAATTTAATTTTTTCAATTTTCACCGATAATAATAACGAACAATATTATATGATAATAACTCAAGTCATCTTCGAAATAGTAGAAATATTAATATTTTCTTTAATCAAACGCACACGCATTGAACTATTTTAAGTTTTTTGATCATAATGTTTCGATATTTGCGAAAACGTTTCGAGAAATGAAATTTTTGTTTAAGAGAAAACTAAAGAGAAAAAAAAACGTCCGAGAAGAGCATGCCCTAGCCAGCTAAACATGAATAAATAATAAATATTGGGCCACTCGCGAGTCTAGTCGTCGTATCGAGCATTTTCATCCCGATACTCGGATCAGAATCGCGGTCACTATGCATGGACCGTTATGGGGCAATGAGAGAAAAAAAAAATACAACCGGAAGCTCCATACCGGATCAGACCTTTCGCCCTACGGTATGATTGGAGTCCGGAGGGATTTAAAAATTAACGATACCATATTCCATGTGTGAAAAAACGTTGCGATTCCTCGATGACTTTCCTCGAGCATGATTCCATTGCCATTCTCCACGATAATATTCCTCGATTATCGTTCCTGTTATTCGAGACGACATCCTGAAAAATATATTTGCATTTGATATATGGACAAAAATCTGACATAAAAGACTCATCATAAAAATCCAGTTGTTCAATTAACTTTTTTCTTAATTTAAATTAAGAGCCGAGTATAATTTTAATGAAAAATTATCGATTACAGTTGTACCGGATATTTTTAGTTTTGCATAAAAAATTAGAATAATTTTTTATGCAAAACTAAAATTAGATTAATTTTGTCATTGTAATGAACCGAGTTCGATTATTATCATTAGTAACTACATATATATGAGTGGCTAGCGAGTTACTTCGACTAATGGTATCCGAAAAACTGGACGATTGGTCATTCTGAAGTTTTTACAGAATTTCAGGGCTAGGAGTCCATTTACCGATTCATGCTATTCCGTTAAAGTCTTTTAAATCGTATAAAAACTACGGTATAAAGCGGTAATTGGCATGCGTTCGCGGATTTGCGCGTTAAAGTTGCTGATTTTAATAGCAAAATACTGTCGAGTTTGGAACGATCAATTTGCTTCAATACACACACACACACACACACAGATAGTGAACGCGTTCAAGTTGTTGAACCATCCGGTATTTAATCAATGATTGTTTACTTATATTTTATCGGTACGTCGATTCAACACCCGCAAATAAAAGGTTCAGTTTTCAACTTTCCGACTAGAAAAAGTTCAGATTAGTTGCTATTTTCGATATATTATGAATTTAGTTTTAAAAATCGGGACTTCCATTTATTCCGTCATTAACTGGGACAAATAATTTAGGACGTGTCCGAGTTGTTGATTGGTACTCCATAGCCTAAACAGGTTTCAGTTTTCTCCAATCCCCTTAAAAATTCAGCACAATGTATTGATTTTTTTCATTTATTCATCAAATAAATGTAAATAGAACTAAGTAAATGTGAAATGAAAGTATAACAATTTTTTCGGATTGATTCCCGACTGTTCATTAATTGGGACTCTGTCGAGTCATTATCTGATGGGCCAGCAAATCGGTGGTTTGTCAATAACTCGAACATTAAACACGAATCTTTAATTTGCATATTTATCCTGATTTTTCAACGCTTTTACAAAAAAAATCAATATTATTACATTCAGCATGAACGAAATTGTTGATATAAAACCAATGTTTTTGGTTATCATTCTCAGGTATAATTGAAAAATGTGAAAAGAACGGGGATCGTCCGTTAATGTTCTCTAACTGCGAGGCATTCACCTTAATTTATGAGTCAGCATTTCCCTATTTTCTCGAAATAGACTGCTATTTTATAAAAAAGAAAAGTGTCATCTTCCTCTCGCGACGATAAGGATTGAAATTTTGAATGAATAAAATAATAATTCTTCATTTATTCGTTTAATTGCAATTATAAAATGTATATTGTTATCCAATATTCATAAAAAAAAATCTAGGATAGATTTCGCGTCCGTCATATATATGTAGTACACAGCATTATTTCATGACAATAAGTGTGTCACACAATTTTTCATGTTGAACAAAAGTTGTCCATAAATTATGTTCAAGTCGCTCCAATTAATAAACAACTTGTTTTTTTTTTTTTCAATTTCTTGTATTTACATTTTTAGTTCAGGGAAATATTGCAATAATGAAAAATTTAAGGAAAAAATTTTCAGGTACATAAAAGTAATTCGAGTTGTCTTTCAGATTTTTTTTTGCTACTGTAGGGTGAAAAGCAAAATATTCGTGAGTTTAAGAGCGTGACACGACCAAAACTCTTTTTTCTCGGTATATACGGCGATGGCACGGAGTATACCGAGAAATGAGCCAAACGGTCGAGCTCGCTATCACTCCCCTTCTTCGTTTACCCCGGCCGTGTGCTGTACGCGGGGGATAAATACACAGTGCACGAAAAGGTAAAAAAAATATTATTTATTTCGAAAAAATCTTTTTTCTCGAAATATTTTGAAAACGTGGTCAAGTATCGAGATGGCTTATAATTTTTCGATGGGTATTTTTTGTTAGCCGCCGTCTAGCGAGGATGAAGATAGGCAAAAAAAGAAATAAAAAAAAAACATTAGCGAGGCGCGAGAGCGAGAGCTGGCCACAACCGAACGAATACAGAGAAATGAGCCAACGAGCAAGCGAACACTCCCCACCCCTACCTCCTTTGTTTACTTCTTTTGTATTCAGGCACTCTCATACCTATAGTTTTACATAAAGGATATAAACACAAGCCACAGAAATATTCTAAAAAATGTATGTTTCAAGCAAAATCTCTGTAGTTGATATAGTTTCTTTAAAAGTTCATCGCGTATAGAGATAATTAAGATTTTTCATTGTTTTTTTTTTCTAGCGCGTTTTGCCAAGGGTGAAGCAGAAATAAAAAAATCCGTGAGTTATTGTTGAGAGCCCGATATACCGTCCCCACGAATAGATGGTATTTTATTTATCGGTTTTCATATTTAAAAAATTTTCGTCTGCGAATATAATTTTCTTTTCGTTCGGTTTTTTTTTATAATACGTTCAATAAAAAAACGCCTCTCGTCAAGGCTAACTAGTCACGGTGTATAAGTGGGGTATATATATACACGAAAAAACAAAGTACAATATTTTTTATCAAAATATGGATGGTTCGTTAATTTTGGAAAAAAAAAAAAAATTCAATACATTTTTCATAAAAGAAAGTAATTTTGGCGAATTTTGAAAAAAATCGTAAGAGCAAACACGACCAACTGGCCACTGCGCTGTGTATAGTAATATATATGTATGAATCCTTTTTTTTCGGCAACAAGTATTGTACTCTGGTTGTTACCGAAAAAAATAATTCTTCGTTAATTTGAAAGAAAAAAAAATGGAAAAAACCTGACCACCGTGTATGTGGTATACCTATATACATGTATAATTTATTTACATTTCCGAAAAAAAAAGTTATTTTTTAATTTTGGAAAAAAAAAATTCAATCCTAATGAATCCACATTTTTTTTTAAATAGCGAAAAAAAAAACAAAAAATTTCACATCGCATACACTTGTTCTAAAAAAGTCGAACATCAACGAGCGTCGTGTTTTGTTTTGCTTGTTTTTTTTCTCCCATCGGGGACCCACTCAGTTCAACGGGCATTTGTGCGATAATAAAGCTATATTGTTTATAAATAAATGTCTCAGCGTACTCACCGAATCTTCGAGAACCTTTTCGACACATTTTTTCCCATCATGCGACGTTTCTTCATGCTTTTTTCGTTATTTTTTTTCTCGAAGAGCACAAGATGAAAAACGGACGCTCAAGGCCCGCGGCGGCGGCGGCGGCCATCTTGAGACGTATGCGCAAGCGCTCGAACTCTCGTGAACAAGCTCGAACGTGTCGCACTTTCGCCCAAGTTTTTCTCCTCTACCCACTACCACGCACTGGTATGCATAATGAAAAATTGTTCAATTGAAATTTGCACTTTTTTCCACGACAGGACGTTCAATCGGGCATTTTTTCCGTTTTTTTTTCGCCCGAGAAAATACACGAGCGCGTCGCGATCACGAAACGTTCACTTGTTTCGCCCCAGCTTTTCCCCACTGCCTCGTCATGTAACCGTCATATTTGCATATAACGGTTTTTTTTTCGAGATTTTTTTTTCTCGCGGAATTTTTCCACCCACACGAATTTCATGACTCTAACTTTTCGCGCGTAGTGTCTGTTTATTACTGCGTGTTTTTTTTTTTTTTTTTTTTTTTTTTATCCGCACAAATATTTTACGAGAAAAAAACGACACGATTACTTGAGAATTTTTATTATCGGATTTTTCGACCGGCTCACTCATGTTCACGCGATAATTACACTGCCTTGATTACAAAAAATCGTTTAATTATGATTCGCACAACACTTTTTTCAACGATAGAACGATTCTCGAGCATTTTACTCGAGAAAATAGTCGAACGCACACGACTCGAAGTACCCGCGTACACCATCGACCATCTTCCCTCACACACACTTCGAGAACGACTGATGTCCGTTACGATCGGCGTGCAGCTTACCGGGTTCCAGTGTAGTTCGCCATTTCGTCGTCCGTGTAAATTTCTCCACACATGCATGCATACGTATATATACGTTTGTTGTTTTGACCAACGACGACGATTTTTTGCTCGAAACAAATTTTTCCAACCATTCGATATCAATGAAAAATGAAAGTAATTAACAATGAGACGTTTTTTTCGTAAATCCCGTGGCTTATTATTTTCATTCTTTATTGTTAATGAGCGGTTGGATAAAGTTTTTTCCATAAAAAAGTCGTTGGTGTCGCGGTGAAAAAAAACTCAAATACGTGCATACATATGCAAAGACATTCGCCTAGTCGATTTTTCTCGCATACGCATGCGGTTTTTTTTCGCGTCCGTTTAATTATGGCGATAAATACACTTTCGTACAGTTCGAATACGCGATGCGAGTGATGGGGATGTCGCGCGAACGGCGTTGGCAAAACAAAAGCAACAAGTCCGTGGTCCGTGACTCTCAGCCTGCGCAGAGAGACGCTCAGGGCCGGTCCGCATGAATGCATGGCCTCTGCGCGAGTGGGAGTGAGAGCCGGGCAATTTCGACTTTTTGAATTTTTTTTTTGTTCCAAACATTGGTTTGTCGTCTGGAGGTGATTATTCGGTTAATGAGAACGTTTTTTAGTCAATCTGTTTCCTTCAAAAATCGAAATTAAAATTTAAACGTTTACTTGACTGGAATTTTTTAAATTTTAATCGTATTAACGACGGTCATATGACCGTAGAAAGTTGACCGCGAAATTTTCATGTAAATGCACCAGAATCATTTTGTGTCGATCGTGTGTTCATACCTCGAAAACACGTGTGTCCCTGTTGGTTCTAAGAATTTTTACATTAAAAAATTTCGCGCTGCCAATTATTGTTGTTACTGTTTTTATTGTTCGTCGAGTCAATGATCCAGGACTCGCTACAAAATTAGAAGAAAAAATACAGAGAAGTGCTCGCAATTTCTTACTTACTAGCATCTAAATCGAAATTTTCTTTATTTTATCTTCATAGAGGGTCCTTGTGTTTTTTTTTTGTAATGTCGCGTCATGAACGAGATAAAAATTGTTGATATCTCCGTAAATTGTCTATCAGCGATTGAAAAACACATATATATGAAATAATAATAACACGCGAATTTATTATACGTGACAAAAAAAAAAATGGAAAACGACGCCGATAATGCCCGGTTGCGCGATTCTAACCTCGAAAATTCAATAAAACCGGAAAATCTTTCGGAAAACGAAAAACCGTTAAATTTTCTCGATCGCGAGTCTGAAAGTTCGGAAAAATTGCCAGATCCGAATAGCGCAGGGAGTAGCGTTTATTTTGAAAATCAGGAAAATTTAAAATCTCGCGTCGCGATTTCCGAAGAGCCCATAGAGCTTAATTTTCATAATATCGAGTTAAATTATATCCTCGATGCTGCGACGAGAGAGACGAACGAGAGCGAAGAGTCGAAAATTTGTTTGAAAATGAAAAAAAACGATTCGCTCGAAAATTTGCCGATCGTCGACGATGAATTTATTGAAAACGAAGCAACCGTCGCCGTAACGATTATCTCGCAAGACGAAAGAACAATTGAAAATTCCGTAATTATGAAAAATATATCTGCGCTCCCCGCCGAGTCGATTTGCCCTCTGTCGGAATCAAAGAATTCGGAAAAAACGTCGTTATCCGATGTAATTGCTAGTCCCGCAAAGCTCGAAACCGAATCGACGCGTGCGAATATTGCGAAAGAAGCCAAGAACGAAAAACCAATAACGTCGCTGGATTTTCTGGCTCGAGCTTACGAAAATTCGGACTCGGATGGCGACGAACCGCGGTGCGTTTACGAAGAAAAGACAGTGGCGAGCGACGAGGAAAGACGAATGGAAGTGGAAATAACGAAGGAATACAGGAACAAGCCTGTCGTCGAGAGCTCGAACGAGGAGAGCGATGAGGATTCGAGCGAGGAGGAAGATAGCACGTCTTCGGAGGATTCGAGCGACGTTAGCGACGAGGGAAACGAAAATTGCAGGGAGAAGTATATATCTCAAGTCGCTCGACTTATTTTTATTTAATTTTTTTTTTTAATCCAGACGATAATGATTCGGTCGGGTCGGTTATTTCAGAAATGAAAGAAACAGAAATAAAGCGGCCCAGGAAAAGGAAACGAAGGGTGAATACGACGATTTGCCGCCTATCGAGGAATTGAAGATATCGGTGCCGGAAGTTCTGTGCGATCCGCTCGGCGAGGTGAGATGCAATTTTTACGCAAAGAATATTTTTTTTTTTCTTTAATATCACAAAAACGCTCGCAATTTTTATTCGCGATCTCAAAAAAATTCGAAATTCACGACCTCAAGGAACTTTCGGATATGAATTTTTCTCAAAATCGGATGTCAGGTTTTTCGCGAGCCATAAAATTTCATGAATTGAAAATTTTATCAACAATTTTAAAATTCATGAGCTTGGAAACTTGCTGGTATTATTTTTTTTATTAAGATTGAATGATTTTTCGGGTTTTTTTTTTGATCGGCTAGCGTTGACTTTGTAATCTTGAAAATATCAATATTTCACTTGAAATACGAAATTAACGAGCTCAGAAATTTTCCCTCGTATCTCATAATTTTGGATTTTCGGTCAGCCATAATAATTTGTAATTTCGAAATTCACGATCTCAAAAACATTCCTGAGATTATTTTTCATCAAAACGGGATATTTTTTTTGGGATTATTGGCTCAGCCGTGTTGATTCAGAAATTTGAAAATTTAACTTTAAAATCGAAATTAACGATCTCAAAAACTTTCGGGTATCCCTCAAAATCTAATAATTTCTAATAATAATAATAATAATAAAATAGCCGTTAATTGACCAGAAAAAAAAATTATGTTACATACTTTTCTGTAATCGCTGTCTCGATGAAATTTTTTTTTTTTTTTTCTTTTCCCGCTAATCTGATGCAAATACATCAAGGTTGGCTGGATGGTCGAGCAATTGGTCGTTGTTAAACCGAAATCTGGCAAGCCAACGCTTAATCTCGATACGATATTGTTCGTCGAGCGCGGACGCAGAGTGCTCGGCCGTATTTTCGATGTATTCGGTCAGGTCTCCGAGCCGCATTATTGCGTTCGTTTCAACAGTACCGATCACATCAAAGAATCCGACATTAAAGTCGGTATGATCGTCTACTTTTGTCCAAACACGGAATACACATCGGTCGTATTTCTACACGATTTGCTCAAGTACGTTTTGCATTTTAATTTAGCATCCACCCGAGACGAATACCAAAAAAAAAAAAAACCTTGATTTTTTCGCCTTTATGAAAGAGAGGAATAAAAAAAAAAAAAAAATTCCAGAATGAAAGCTACGGATGAAATTGGCGATGACGAGCATCCCGAATTTTCGGACGACGAGGAAGAACGAGCTTATTACGCGGCTAATAAGCAAAAACAGAAAATCGAAAAAATGAAAAATTCGGAAGTTCCGCAGAAGCGCCAAAGAACGGGTAACAATTTTTTTTTTCTTACCCCTCTCGCCTATCTAGCTCATTCCCACGGAATTCATTCGTTTTATTTTTATATTCTTTTGATTTGTGGAAAATTGGAAAAAAAATTTCACGAATTTTTCGGTGAGATATTCGCTTTTGAAGGTATAAAAAAAAAAAAGATACGAAAAAGTAGCACTAGCGCCACCGGTGGCAGCTTGGAAAAGCTTCAGAGAGCTTAATACGATTGAAACGATCAGGAAAATAATTTATCTCAATGATTTTATCGTTAAACAAGCAAAATGAAATATTTCATTTCAATGGTCTCCATAAAGAACGATCGGAAAGGGAAAAAAAATGCCGAGCTCAAAACAGTTTGGTTAGTAAATTTGAAGAAAAAAAAATGTCAAGCGCTCATTGGTCGGTCCGGCGGACGACGCGACGTCGGACGACCAATAGCGGCGTTGCTGACGCCATCGGCAGCCAATGGCTGGCGTTTTCGGGTATTCCGTTAGTTTCTTTTTTCGCCACCGCAAGCGCTGTCCGTCGAAGCTTGGACGAGAGCTAAATCACGCACAGCCAAGCATCAACGCGCATATTCGCTCCATTTTTTTTCATCCTAAATCATCGCTTGCCTCGTGCATTTTGTGCTCTCGACCAACTATCGTTGCGATTTAATGTTCCACAATAATTATTATCATCTCTCCGCGTTGTTTGTCGTTCCGGAAAAAAAATTGTTCTTTAATTTCCAAAAAAAAAAAAATGAACTTTTGCCCCAATTAAAAAAAAAACAAATCTATTTTCCGTTCCCCCCGATCCCCCCATCCC
This sequence comes from Rhorus exstirpatorius, assembly GCA_963564615.1. Lineage (NCBI taxonomy): Eukaryota > Metazoa > Arthropoda > Insecta > Hymenoptera > Ichneumonidae > Rhorus > Rhorus exstirpatorius. The sequence goes on along the minus strand of OY751322.1, from coordinate 12,735,168 downwards.
CGCAGATGGCCAAGATTCCAGCTGGAAATCGAATCATCCATGGAGTACAGGCAAAAAACAACAGCACACGAAAAAATCATTGAATACGCACAAAATGCCCGAATGGTCGCTCGATCGGCAACAAATTGTCGCGCCGCGTCCCTCGAATTTCTGGCAATATCAAAATCGTCACGGGCAACCGGCAAATTCGCACGGATTCTTTCGTCCGCCGTGGATTTCGTATCCACCGAGACACGAGCCTCGCATGAGTAATAATCGATTTTACCAAAGACCCGTTAATTCAACGAGATTCCCGAATCAAAGCTTTCCATGGCCCCCACAAACGCCCGGACAATCTGGTTTTCCATGGTCTTTGCCTCCGCCTCCGCCTCCCGGGACTTGAAAACCAAAACGAAACGAAAAATGAAAATTTCGTTTTCACTTTTTTATCGGGACCGAAAGTTTGTAATTTCTTGAAAATAAATCTCGTTGCTTTTTTTTTTTATTTTGCCAACGATTGCTCACAATTATTTTGTCGGAATTATCGTGGTTTTTTTTTTTTTTATGAAAAATGAATAAAAAAATTATTAAAATTATTAAAAATTACAATAATTCGTATCTTTTCGCGATTTCACCGATCAACGATTTTTTTATTTGTTTTTTTTATTAAATTATTTTTTATTTTCATGTTTGAAAAATATTTATTTACAATAATTTTGCGATAAAATTATTTTTTTTCTTTTAATTAAAAATGATGATTTAAACGCATAACAAATAGTAATAATAATTTGATGTATTATTATTATTATTATTATTATTATTATATAATTATCTTCGCTCCGGCAGCTCGAGAATCATTTTGTCGTTAAATTTTATTTTATTTTTTTTTTTTCAAGTCTTTGTTGCGAATTTTCGGACTCATTTTTTCAGAAATTCGTTCTCCCTGTAAGCCAACATTGCCGAATCGTCGAGACTCCTGTCGGCAATGGCAATGTCATTTTTTATCTCCTTTATTAATTCCTCTGTAAAAAAAAATGAAAAAAAAAATTACGTGACTTTACAAGTCGCACAAAATCACAATTCATAAATTTTTTTTTCATGAAAATATCAATATTGATTGAATTAATGAGCATAAATAATTGAAATTTCGCAATAATTCTTCGAAAAATGGATTTTTTTTTTTGTAAAAACTCACCAACCGATGGAAAATCTTTTTCCGGTCTTATGAAACCCGTGATAATTATCCGAAGCTCCTTGCCGTGTAGAGGGCCCGGAAATTTATGAAGTATGTGAGTTTCCTGAGTAATTAGTAAAAATATTTATTTTTTATTCTTTTTTTTTTTAATTTTGCTTCGCTGGGGGAATGAAAATAAAAATTCAAATTTAACTCTTCAAGGGGTGGTTTCTTTCTCAATTTTTGATTACTCAGAATTTTTTTACATCAAATTTTCCAAAAATTGATTCGTTGGATTTGCCCTTTTCCCTCATTCCACATTTCTCGTAAATTCCCAAATCCCCGTTCGCGATTATTGTTAGCTAAAAGGATTTTGGGGGGGGGGGGGGGGGGGGGAAATTGAACCAAAAACGACAAATTTCAAATTTCGCCTTACCACAGATTTTTTTTCATTTTTGTAAAATGGATTCCATCCTATGCTCATGACACCTTTGTAAATGTTTTTGTCGATCGACGCCCAACCGCAATAAATACCGGTTGAAAAATCTTTCGGCAATTTTTCGACGACATCTTCCCCAAAATTGGCTGTGCAAATTGTAAGAAAATAACAATAAAAAATAGAATAAAATTATTTTAAATTACATGCGATGGATATGAAAATTTTCTGTCAATCATTCAAATCAAAATTTCACAATTTTCAATCTCATTCTTCACAAAATCATTGAAATCTTCATTAATCAACGAAATTCCATTTTGATAAATCAATAAAAAAAATTCCGAATGAAATGAATAATAAATCGTGAAATTAATCATATCCCAATGACGAAGAAACAAATAAATTTCAATGAATAATGAAATTTTCATTCTCAACGAGATTCAATGAGAAATTAAAAATTTTATCCGGCAAAAAAAAAATTCAATCTAATCGAACCCATTGATAAATTGATCCTCAACAATAACAATACCAAAAGATTAACAATAATTGTTGTTAAGAAATTCCTCGAAAAAAAAAAAAAAAAAAAAATTATCATACATGAAATTTTTTCAAATATTTTGCACTTTTCGAATTATTTCTTCTCCTATTTTTGAGAATAAAAAATTCATGAAAATACGAAAGATTTCGAAACGCGTTTTTGATTTTTGCAAAACGAGAATTAAAAAACAGACGAGAAAATTCTAAAAAAAAATTTAATATGAAAAAAATCAACAAATTCATTCTAAAAAAACCGCCCCATATGGTTGATTTGTTACCCCTCTTGGAAAAAAAAAATTAATTAATAATTTTCACCCAAAAAAAGACAAAAAATCTGCAATTTTTTCAAAACAATTTTTTTTTTATTCAATCAACGTTTCTTCGGGATCCCCCGCGTCGATGATAACGAGTAAATTGAGTAAATGCAACTAAAATTCTCGATGACGTCAGGCAGAATAAAAAATTTCAAAAAAAAAAAGATCCGATAATCGTCGCTCGATTAAGCTGATAAAAAAAAAAATCCCAAATAATGACGTGATCGAGATATAAATATTCAAAAAGAAAAAAAAAATTTTTATACCTGTTGGTATTCCAAGAGATTGCGATCCTCGACCAAAGCCTTTGACTATTCGGCCAGCTATAAAATGAGGCAACGACGTAGCGTTGCTGCTTGACATTGTGCGCCAACGTTTCGTATCACCACGCAACTCTTAACGCAATGACAAATCCCCAGTTTGATGCATTTGAAAAAAAAAAAAGAAAAAAAATCGATAAATTCTTGCGATTTCGTGATTTATCTTATCTTCGGGTTGACCAATTGGAGGGGGGAGAAAGAAAAAAAAATCGAATGAGTTGATCATGCAATTATTACTGTTCTGGTAAAATCAGTGTCGAAAAAAATTAATACACTGTCGACGTAGAGTTCATTAATTAATAAAAAAAAAATTATCAACAAGTTTCTCCATTTAAAAAAAAAACATTTTAATACAATAATGGTATTTTTGTTTGTTTATTTTTTCGGTATTTAAATAGAATTTTTTTATCATAGATACCCGTGATTAAATTTGTATTTCAGGAATTTTATTACTTCTTTGTTTACGCTGGAGGTTTTTATGGATGTGGCAGTTTTTTTTTTTTTTTTTTTTTTTTTTTTTTCTTTACTCACGCTCAATTCAGTTGACTCGCGGTGTAGTATGCACATGTATAGGCTTTGAAAATCGTGACGAATTACGAGAAGATTCATTATACCCGGGAAATTTGAAATTTACGTAGAACGTTTTAGTGTCAATTGGAAAGATTAATGGATTATTCAGTTGTAAAATTTCGTATGCCACTTTGAAATTCAGTATAATGACTGTAATATATGTTGAAATGGGAATTGAAACTGAACAGGAATAAATATTATTCGAATTGAATATTCGATATTCATATTTAGTGATCACTATTAACATATCAATAGTGAATATTGAAATTTAATTGTCAATAATCATATTGTACGATAATTCTTCATAATAATTAGCTGGAAATGGAATTTAAAAGTCGCTATTCAAATTAAATAGTTACTATTCAAATTATTTAATTAATTAAGTTGATATTCAATAGACATTAAAATTTAATAGCTATAATAGAAATTGAACGGTCGTTATTTAAATTAAATAGTAATTATTAAAGTTTGAATGGTAACTATTCAAATTGGACAGTGACTATAGACATTCAAAAGTAATTGTTCAATAACCGGTAATGAAATTAAAAACTAACTATTAAAATCAAATAACCGCTATAAGAGTCATAATTTAAATTCGGTAATCACTATTAATAATAACTATTGATTTATTTAGTTACCATTTAAATGAAATAGTGATTATTGACATTGAAAGGTAATTCTTCAAGCATCGGTAGTTAAATTCAAAAATCGAATAACCATTAGAATAGCCATGATTTAAATTCGGCAATCGCTATTCAGAATTAACGGTCACAATTCAGACGCGATAGTCACCATTGATATTCAATAGTTATTATTAAGTTTCAACGGTCATTACTAAAATTGAATAGTGAAAAAATTCAAGATTTCATTTCAATCCAATATCCATTATTATTGGATTTCCATTCTAATCCAATATCCATTATAATAGTCACAATTAAAATTCGTTAATCACTATTCGCATTCGACGCGGTTACAATTCGAATGCAATTGTCACCGTTCATATTCAATAGTAATTATTGATATTCAATAGCGATTATATTAAAATTGAATAGTCACAATTGAAATTCAATAGTCAACGGTAAATATTCAAATTAAATAATTATCATTTATATTCGAGAGTTATTATATGAATTTAATAGTTACTATTCAGATGAAGCAGTAATGCAATTCAAATTCTGTAGCCAGTATTCGTATTGAACAGTCGAAATTTCAAATTTAGTCGACCATTGACGGACTATTCGCATTTAATAGTCACTATTCAAAAATTTAATAAGCGCTATTCACATTGAATAGTAATTATTAAAATTATATCAATTATTGAATCACAATAATCGCAATTCAAATAAAAATATCGACTATTCGAATTACTATATCGATCATTCGAAATTCAATCTGTTGAAACTAAATTTCAAAATTAAATACCCAATATACTTGAATCAAATAGTGACCATTAGAACTCAACGGTCACTATTCTTAATTGAGAATTACCTATTAAAGTTTAATAATCACTATTTGTGTAAAACAGTCTTAACTCAATAGTCACGACACAAATCTCATTCACAAATTGAAATATTAAAGGACAACGGGGAAAAAAAAAATCTTACTTGTTACACGACCAAGCAGTGTGTGTGTGTCCCTCTCAATTGACCTTTGCACTCTCAACAATTTACAAGTTTCGAGGATTTGAGATAAAAACACATGGAGTTATAATAAATTGACCGTTAACTATACTCTTGACCGAATTACTGAGATGAAAAATACGAGGGAGGCAATATCCTCGAACCCAACCTACAAACGATGTAAAGCATCGAACTGACAATCTCGCTCAGGGAAACGAAGTCAGACGTACACACATAGAAGTCCAGTTTATATGCTTGGCGTGAAGACAAGTAGCGACGGTCAGGCTGTGACGTTACTCCTGATCGAGTACACGTAGTCACGGAATAGTGGGGCGTCCGAAGAAAGAGAGAGAGAGAGAGAGAGAGCGAGAGAGAGCTATATAGCGTCTGTGTCTGTTTAGCACATTCTGTATAGGAGTAAAAGGGACCTCGAGGCATACTGATGAGACGCGCGAATAAATATATATGTATGATGGGTACAAAAATTGGATTTACGGGATAATTGAACCCAAAATTATTTATATGAATCCCAAGCTAGAGTCTGAAATTTAACGAAATAGCCGCGTGGTACGGCGACCAACCTCCTCCGGTGCACGTGTGGTAGTCGCTTCAACCCCAGCGGGTTAAATTTTTTTTTTCTCGACTTTCTATCATAAAGCCCGTGGCACAATGACAACATAACCCCCTTCGAGATTAAAACCGATAGTCGGATGCATTTGTCCAATGAGCTTGGTTGCTCACGCGGACTCTTTCTCGATTAGTTCCATTTTTCGACAACAGAGTGCACCACTCATACCTTTTTCTATTAGTTTTCTAAATTGGTAATCTAGCCACGAATTTATAAGCCACGTCTATTATTATTATCTTATCGACAATAATTGCTTTTCTTTGTGGATATAATGTTCCCGAAAAGTTCGAAAAATCACATCGAAATGTTCATACGGATCGAGATGGCATAACGTAAATTTCTTAAAGATTTTTAGGCGCGCTCTTATGAGCTAGGACGAATTATCGATTTTACGTGATTCAAATTTTATTTTTTAATTATTATTTTTTTAATGAGTAAAAATTACAAATAACATTGGGAAAAATACAGTCTCGCGTATAATATCCTCAGATGTCTGTTGAAAATATTCCCGGTACGATTTGATTTTGAGAAAGGACTAGATTTTTTTTTTTTATGACTAAAAAAGTGTTTTAAGCCATAAAATTGTGTTCTTGTACTATAATTTTTTTTTAATTTCCTTGCAGTTTTTCTTACTAATTGGACGCGTTTTTTTAGATTATATTTCGTGCGTAAATAAATACATTTGCGTTTTTTTCTTTTTTTTTTTGCTTCTATAATATTTAAAGTCGTAATTCGAGATCACATTTTTCTTTGCCGATCGTACCTCGATTTTCGTTAATCGAGAGCTAGCTAGGAAAAATGAAGTTCCTCATTGCGTCGCTAGGTGGCAAGGCCCTCGAGACGTTCTCGTCCGCGAACGAAGACTGGCCAGACTACAAGTCTGGTCATCCGTGGTTTGTCAGTCCAGTGTATTTCATTTATCTATAACTCTCTAAAAAAAAAATCGTATTTTAAGGTTTAATTATATTGAAATAGAAACGCCAGAGTCTGTTTAACAAATGACAGTTCATGGTTCAATCGAAAAAATAATTTTTTGATGATTGATGACGTTAACAACAAACAAACAAAAATCTAATCGTCTTTTGGGTATACAACGACACGCGCAAAGCCCGGACTCACCAATTTCATCTATTACAACGACAATAGCTTGAAGGGGAGATGAGCATTGTATTCATTCGTAAGACCGAACAATGCTCCCGGAATTCTCTGACCTCTGAGTGGCTCGAGTTCAGGATATCCCTGAACGTGTGCGCGGCTCCGAGATCGAATACGAAAAATCTCCGTAAAAATTTTCCATTCCTTATCCGGTATAACGAAATACGGTTGAGAGTGAGGAAAAAAAAATTCGCAAGCGCGCAAGAGCTGTCAGCGTATGAGAAGTGACATTTTTTTTTTTCGGCCTCAGTCTCACAGTTTTTCGTCCTTATCTTGAAAACCGCTTGGCCAACGACAAAAATACAAAAGAATCAAATGAAAGACAACAAAATTCCCGACCGAAAAGGTCGTGTGCAGTTTCATCATAAAAATGATAATTTAAATTCTACGAGCCTCACAATTATCGCGAGTGATACGAAAAGCATATATATAGATGACCAACAGTCGAGAGAGGCATATGCATTGTATCGACGTTGGACATACAATGGCTCGGGATGGGCCCTTGAGCAGCTTTAGAGAGGAGAGGGTTCAACGAGTTCAGCTACTGGATGAGCTGAAGGAATGTGAAAAAAAAAAAATACAAATTTTTATCGATAAAAAAAACATTATTTTTAGAATTGAAATAAATAAACAATATTCTTCGTTCAATAACGAAGGTTTTACGCACACGCTTTAAAGATCGAAGGGTAATTTGTCGAATGGTTATACTTTCACGCCGCATCTTTACTTTGAGCCACCAATTACGAGCCTTTATTGGATTTCGTAAACACTTTTAGGGACGATATCGTCCTTCTTATAATTTCAGTGTGACACGAGAAGGAAACGGGTGTATGGGTTTCCGAGAGAGGAGCAGAGGGAATGCCCGTTTGTAGTGACAAGGGCGTATGAGGGCGAAGGGGAATCGCGGTGGAAAGGTTCACGCGTGGACGTAGTAGAGGGATACGGGATTGACGTCATTCAATGACGTCAAACAGTAGCGTGCCGATGTGTTTAAAGCCGGCGACACAATGCGAGGAAATAAAGAAATATGAAATAAGAAAGAGAGCGATTTGATTGGTGTATCTTGTCTGAGGTGTGATGCAATTGACTGATTTTTATTCCTATTTATTATTTCCTCGCATTGTACCACCGGGCTTAAGGAGCCACCTCATCATTGAATCAACCCTCTGACCACACACGAGTCTTTCTGTGTGTCACGTTAAGAGTTTTTTTGGGGCGAATCGCGAAGAAAACCGTACAAACTTTTTCCCTTAACCTCCGTTTGACCTTGGGACTTTGGGAGAGATTGATGAAAATGGCGAGGTAAAGAAAAAAAAAAAAAAAAAAAAAAAAAAACAATACAAAAAGAGAGATTGAAGAAACGATTCACGTTGCCCGAGTGACCGATTGATGGTTCTAAACAAAGAGAGCCTCCAATAGGGTATACATATGTATTTGCACGAATCGAACACGGCCTATGAATAATTTTCATTCGTGCTTGCTGGTTGAAGAAGACCTTGGATTATTGGAGAATCAGGTTAAGGGAGAAAAGAATTAATATCGCACATTATACTCGACTGTTTTTTCGGATGAAAAAGTTTATCGCGAGTTATTGTGGAAACGTCGTCAGGGGAGTTTCTGAATTCACGAGAATTTTTTAATTTAACGGACTTTTTATAATCCAATAGAATATTCAAATTTAACGGTATTTTTTAGTCCAACGAAATATTCCAATTTAACGGTATTTTTTATTTATTTAACGGTCTTCTTAAATACAAGAGTAATACAACGACAGAGTGATTCGTGAAATGAAATATTTTAAATTATTATCTTTATTCTTCGGTCTTAACACGTGGATAAAAGCCTCTCGTGATAAAACGTATTATATATACACTCTTTTACGGTTTATATCAAGGTGATGCGAGGACGTCACTATATAAATTACAAAAGACCCACTGACGCGTTACACAGATGTGCGTAAAATCGATTTTCGATTGCTGTCTCGTTTCCAGGTCATAGTTACTAAGATAGATAAGAAGAAAAAAAATTACAATAATCAAACAAACAGAAAATTGTGAACCACGTGATCTTGATGTGTTTGGAGTGAAACATTCGCGTGTAGCCAGCGTGATGGCGCTAGGGTCTGGATCATTTCTCGATAGTCATGTGTATAAACATATATATATATATATATAATACGTAATTTTGTGTTGTACGTTTATGAATATATTGACACACGTTGATCCATCGAGGAACTTGATCTTATCCACCTTTATAGTATATCTCGGATTCCTTTAAATATGACGCAGGCTCGTGTAAACGTGTATACATATGTACGTACATAGATGATATATTTGTAGGTTATATATTGAACGTTTCCGTGTGTGACTCATCCGCGGAGACGAGTGAGCTAAAAATACAACATCGAGAAAATAGAGACATTTTGCCAGACGATTACGGTTCTTGAGATAGAGAAACTTGTCTTTCGGGCAGTCAACGCGTTTTATTTTTTATTTTATTCCAAGGAGCGTCATCCGCGACGTCGAACGATTTTCACGTTCCTACGAGGATGGTGAAACGAGCAGACTCAATGAGACGACATGATCTCCCGAATCCACATGGTCTCGGGGTATTGATGTATGAACGAAAGATTAATTTTTTCTCTATTAGAAAAAAGAGAGAGAGAGAGAGAGATCTTTGCGAAACTCGCTGAGGAGCAGGATATTGGAGAGCAGAGAGGTTAGAGGTTATTTAAGGGTGGCGCTGTCGTCGCAGGTACCCATCATGCCCAGCGTCAAGTCCATATAAGACTGCAATGGAGTGAGGCATGTCGGGTGATATTTTGAGCGGAATGAACGCGATTTAGAGGTTAACGATTTTATAGAAGTCGTTTAATAACAGAATTTTTTTGTTATTTCGATTATTTTTTGTCCGTATATTTGTTCTTTTGCGCTTCGATGATGCAGCTCGAAGAAGCCGATGATGTAAAGTTAAATTCGCTACGATTTAAAAATGGCGGAGTCAACGTGGTTTGCGATTAAAAAAAAACCCGTATAACGCGATCTAATTTGGAGGAAAATATGAATCTAAAGGCTTTCGAAGCCACTGCATCGGTCTTTAAAGTTAAAATTTCATAATTCAATATGGCGGAGACAACATTGGGTGACCCAAAGACAAGAAAAACCAAGAAATCATCTGATTCTCACGAAATTTGATATACAAGGGTTTTCGAGAACCCTGATTTCGAATCAAAAGTCAAAATTGAAAAAAAAAAACATTCAAAATTCATAATGGCAGGCCTACTTGGTCAAAAAACGAAAAAGAAAATGAGATTCGAACGAGAGTAAATCTCTTCCCTAGTAGATTGCCGAACTCAACAAGCAACTGAAAAAATAACGGTCAAAAGGACGGTTCTTTTCGGACAAAAAAGAAATTTGGAAAAACCTTCAAAAGAACCGTCTATTTTTATGAATCTGTAGACGGTCCTTCGTACGGTCGTTCCTACTGGTTTTTGGTTCTCAGTACGGTTTTTACCAGTTCGGTCCTTTTTATGGTTTTATTAAGGTTTTATTTTATGTAAACAAATTTATTACAACATTTCGTATGCTCCTTCTCTCCCTGGCAGTTGATTCCCTTTATTATTAAAATTCCCTTTATTATAAAAATTTCATTCTGCTGTGATTTGGACTGCCTCGATCCTGGCTCGCGTTGACACTACAAAATACAGTGTTTTTGTTTCGTTTATCCAGTACGGTTCGTTTTATGGTCATTTTGTCAGTTGCAAACCCGAAAAAATAGTATGGTTATTAGTACGGTTCTTTTGGTGGTTGCTCGTAGTTTTTTAGGTGCTCGCGAAATATTACGAACGGTTCTTTTTTAGGTTATTGGTCGGTGATTTTTTGTCCAAAAAGAACCATCGATAACCGGTCCTTTTTACGGTTTTTAGTGAGTCATACAATCTACCAGGGCTCTCATTTCCAGGGGCAACAAGGCCTCCTTGAATTTAATCCTCCTTTTTAATTCAATTTTCGCCCTCCTTCGAACCTCAAAATTTTTGCTTCTTTAATTTAAAAAACCATAAAATTTGACGTATCCTCATAATGACATACAATTGTATTCGATCGTATTTCTCATTTTGTGTAAAGCATCGTATGGGTCTTTATATATGCTTCAGTGATTCAGTCAAAGTGGGAACAATGAATTTGTAACTTTTTTTTTTTTCTAAACAGATCATCAAGTTAGTTCGTGATATTTTGACACGGAAATAATATTATCGGGCAGGTGCATATTTTCATTTGATATATATATCGTTCTATATTATATAAATATATCGCCGCCGCCGCCGCCGCCGCCGCCGCCGTCGCCGCCGCCGCCGCCGCCGCCGCCGCCGCCGCCGCCGTGTCAAGAATACACCTTGACCTATACCAACCCAAACCCAAACCCAAACCCAAACTTAATCAAACCCAAACCCAAACCCAAACTTAAACAAACCCAAACCCAAACCCCAAACCCAAACCCAAATCAAACATGACAATTTTTATCGTATCTACTGAGGAAAAATTTTATTTTTTATTTTGGATTTCTCTCAGCTATGTCCTGGCATTTGCCCAATGCCCCAGGGAAAACCAAAACTTAAAAACCTGGGAAGGACATTTCTATATACGGTTTACAATATATTTACAATTTATTGAAATGTTCTTAAATAATTCCATTAAATGTTTTTGTATTATCTAATTTGTTTAAATAACTATTTAAAGCACACATAAATTTAAGCACACATAAATTTTCCATTACCGCCGCTACCGTCTCCATTTCAGTTTTTAGAATTGCTTCCTTTCTTTCACTCTTCCTTTTCGTGATCGGTCGATCATTCTATATTTGTTTCAAGTTATAAAAATAGGGGAGAATTACAATCGAACTGTTATAAAAGAATTTTAATAATACTATGTATGGGGTAGTATATATTTTTTTTTTTTTGGTATCCCCAGTAGCCAACCAATTAGGTCATTGGTTGTTGTCAATTTTATATTAAAATCATTCCAAGAAATTTAAGAAAAATATAACTCACATAATAATTTATCATCCTGTATTTCGACGAATTAATTTTCCTCCTAAAATAAGCTCATTCAATGGCATCATCGGTACTTCGATAATTTTTATATGCTCGATATTTTGAATTTTCAGGTAAATGTTTTTATTCTCTGGAATAAATGATTAGATGCAATTTTTTTTTATGTTGTTAATTTTCATTTTTAATTCTATGACTGTAAAAAAATGTATTACCATATTCTTGGACTTCTCCTATAACCTCAATTTTTTGGCCTGGACTGATTTTAATTTTTTCTTTTATGTTTGAAATCACCACCTCGAGCTTGAATATCCCGTCGGTGATTGTCCCGGTATATTCACTCGATTTGATTTTATTAATCATGAAAAAATTTATTATAGTATAGACTGTGCGAGACATAAAGGTATTGATCAATCCGAGGAAGACGTACAATTAAATTACCCAATAGAATATTTAAATTCGTTAAAATTTCCTGGATTACCTGTTCACAAATTAATATTAAAGGTAGGGGCTATTATAATGCTTATTAGAAATTTGAGTATTAGTGATGGTCTCTGCAATGGCACTAGATTGAAAATTTTGGCACTATATAAATTTAACATACAAGCAATAATTATTACTGGACATCAGAAAGGTCAAACTGCCTTCATTCCCAGAGTCACGTTAGACACTGGAGAATATTCGTCCTTGCCGTTTAACCTATTTCGCAAACAATTTCCAATTACATTAGCATTTGCTATGACGATAAATAAATCACAAGGTCAGAGTTTTGAAAGTGTAGGAATATATTTTCGTAAACCATTATTTTCTCATGGCCAATTATATGTAGCTCTTTCACGATGCAAAAATCCAAAAAAATTGTTTATACAAATTGATTCCGAAGAATTCACAGATGTAAAGAATATTGTTTGGAAAGAAATTTTATAAAGAGTTTATATTCAGTCTATTCAAAATTCATGGTACACGATGATAGTGGATTAGTCTTAATGAAGGGAATACCACTTACAAAAAAAGTAACTCACTCTTTATTTATTTATTTTTAATCAATGTTTTTTTTTTTTTTATAACGACAGAAATAAAGGGGGGCGTCACAAATTTGACAAATTAGACTTAATTATAAGTAGGACAAATAACGGATTCACAGATGGTCGTTCCAATCTACGGAAAACTACGCTTTTACCTTTGTTTGCTACAGATTCCTGTCATCATTTCCTACCCGGAAAGATTCCGATTCCTGTCATCCTTTCCTACCCGGAAATACACGACCAGATGAAAGAAAATCAAAAAGAATCGGACGACATACATGCGGCGGCGGCGGCGGCGGCGGCGGCGATATATTTATATAATATAGAACGATAATACTATAAATATAAAATACTATAAAGATAATATAATTTTAAAGAATGGATTATTAAATGGAATTAAGAATACGGTACATTGTAAACCGTAGCTAGACTAATGTCCTTCCCAGAACACAAACACAGGTTACAAACACAGAATGGGGGTTGGCGCGCGAAGCGCGCAGGGGGGCGAAGCCCCCCTAGTATATATATATATATATATATATATATATATATATATATATATATATTTCTTTTAATTGACGTCTGAATAACTTATATATATACGAACCGAGGAAATTCCGAGCAAAGAGAGGATAGATAGTCGCGTGTGTCGAAGATATCGAGCCGCGGGAGCAGAGCACCGTTTATATACCTTTAACATCTTTCTCGCATACGTACATCGAGACTGACGTCAATTGCCAAACGGATAATACACTCAGCACGAAGATACCGGCTGATTTGACGGGCTGTGCTCATAATCGCGTATAATATATACGTACATCTCGAATGCGTTCGGATGAATCTTGTGCGCGTATAAAGCTCATCTCGTAGCGTTGATGAGTGACGCAGGGAGAGACAGAGAGATAGATAGAGAGAGAGAGAGAGAGAGAGAGAGAGAGAGAGAGAAAAGGAAAACCAGTAAATTACATGGACAAGCTCAGAATATCAGGACCGTAAAACAAATGGACCGGAAGTTTAATTGGAAATTAAAAAAAAAAAAGTTTACTCGCTCAAATCCACTTTTTATTTTGTCTTTGATATACACCGTTATCGTTATACTATATTCAGTACCAAACCGCCTGTTGAAAGCTAGAGACATATTTCTCGCGGTGAAACGAACGAAGAAAAAGAAAAAAAATTGACGAGTGTATCCCAAAAATGTTGACACAATATTTCGAGACTTGAGATATCTTACTTGCCTGCGACTGTCGTTGAGATTTAAAAAAAAATACAGGATCTTTGGGATTTTTTTCTTTCTCACGGCTAAGCATAAATTTGCGAATTTAAAGCATTTTTATTGTTGAGCAAAGTAGTGTAGAGTAACAGGCCAGTTAGAGTTGAGAAACAGACCAGTAATAGAACAATAATACAGTACAGTGGAGTAAAAGTACAGTAATAATAAAATCACAGTGAAGTAACAGTGTATTAACAGTACAGGAACAGCAGAGTAACACGCCAGTTACAGTTGAACAACAGCCAAGTAATAGCACAGTAATAATACAGTGATAACACAGTAATAGTACAGTAATTATACAGTAACAGTACAGTAACAGTGCATTAACAGTACAGGTACGGTAGAGTAACAGTTCAGTTACAGTTGAGTAACAACCCAGTAATAGCATAGCAATAGTACATTATAGTAACGGTGCAGTAATAATACAGTAACAGTACAGTAATAATACAGTAAAAGTAGAGTAAGAGCCCAGTATCAGCACATTGACAGGGCAACAACCGTACGGTAGAAGTTTAATAAAAGTAAAGTGGAGTAAAAGTACAGTAAGAGACCGTAACAGTACTTTGAAGTAACAGAGTACGCTAACAATACAATAACAGAATAGCAATAATAATGTAACGGTACAGTAACCGTTCACTAACAGCATATTAATAAATAGTAAGTAAAAGTATAGTACTGCACAGTAACAGCCGAGAACCGGTATAATATTAGTTCAGTAACGGTAAAGTAACAGTGCAGAAATCGTACAGTAACATTATAGTAACGGTACAGTAACAGCGCACTCAACACAATACAGTAACCGTGCAGTATCGTAAGAATACAGTATCCGTTTTTCACACAAAATATTCCCAGCGGAATTTTAAGCTATCTATTTTTATATCACGACGTCCGATAATTATTTTCTACCTGTTTTCTACAATTTTTATAATATTTCGAATTTTCGAAAAATTCTTATGAGAAAATATTTCATAAAGATTATAGAAAAAGAACGAAAATAAAAAAATATGGATTTATTTATTTTTTACATTATCAATATATATTTTAAACATATCTCAATCTTTTTACTGTATATATTTTTGATATGGGAGTAAAAAATCATATCCGAGTCGAAGAAGAATTATTTTACTCATTTCGTTGCTGAGGTTGAAATAATAAATAAAAAAAACAAACTTTTATCACGAAAAAAATAATGGATTTTCTTCATGATACATGTGACAAGTAAAAACTAGAAAAAAACACACATATAAACATAATTAAAAAAAAAATAACAATTTTTAAATTAAAAATCGAAATGTAAAGTTTCTATTTTCTTGAAAATCGCTATCATGTCCTTGTCGGTATGTAATACTCAAGTGAAACCGGAATTACGTCCAATTTGTCACAGCGTCTTTTCGTGATATATTTTTCCAATACATCTGCGACAGTTGCACAACAATAGTTACAATAGGTATACCGATATATCATCTCTGTATTTCCTTCGTGTGATACAAAGCATACCGCGTGTATGGTTTAATAATTCTCCGTACTTTTAAAGGAAAAAAAAAAAAAATCTCGTGACGCCAGCTCGGTAAAACCGCTTGAAAGAGCGAGACACCGCAGATAAGACAACGCTTGTCTTTGTGTAATTGTCAGACAATTAAACGTCACGCGGCCATTAAGTCAGACTTAGAGATACGACCTATATACACATACACATAATCTAGTCGATAATTTTATTTGTATATTTCTCATGATAATTCGACATTTAGTCACCGTCGAGCAATTATATTTATTTAATTTCAAATAAATATAATTGATGGAATAGATCAATGAGTACGTTCGTTGTGTAAAAATATGAGTCCAGGAGTAATTAATTCAAGTATCACTTGAGCCAAGGAGAAGT
This sequence comes from Rhorus exstirpatorius, assembly GCA_963564615.1. Lineage (NCBI taxonomy): Eukaryota > Metazoa > Arthropoda > Insecta > Hymenoptera > Ichneumonidae > Rhorus > Rhorus exstirpatorius. Next base: position 12,719,209 of record OY751322.1, on the reverse strand, counting down.
CGAATACAAGGCCACTTGTAATCGACTTTCACGTTCCTTGCAATCAGCCTAAACTCAACATGTACTCAACTTGCAATGAAATTTATCTTAAATTATATTTAAAATTTAATAAAATTGTACCAAACTTCCACCTTCCTTTCAAAATAGACCCTTTTAATCAACTTTTACACAAAACTAGTCCAGGACTTGTCAATTTATGTACCATTTGAGCGTGGGAGGAGGCAATTCAAGTACAATTGACTCCAAAAGTACTCAACTTGTAATTTCCAATTTTCACATTCCTTGAAATCAGGTTAAACTCAATTATTACTCAACTTGTAATTAAATTTTACTCCAATTGTACTCAACCTCTATCTTCCATGTAATCAACTTGTACTCAAATTTTACCAAAATCATTAAATTAAAATTATACTCAAATTGTACTGAATTTGTACTTGCCATCAAAATGAACTTACTTCGTACCCAACTTTTACTTTCCTTGAAATAAGCCTGCACTCAGCTGATAATTTTCTTTATTTAGTTTGTACTCAACGTATACTCAATTTGTAATCAACTTGGACTTGAGTTGAATTTCCCTTCGAATGAATCTATACGCAACTTTTAATTAAATTATACTTAAAGTGTACTTAATTCGTAGTGGACTTGCACTCAACTCGTTGGATCTTGTATTCAGCTGGTACTTGATTTCCATGAAATTTGCGTTTCAATCAGCAATTGAGAAGCGCGCCTATGTGTCTTTTTGCTTCATTGCCATAGTTTCTTAACTTTTCACGGAAATTTAATCGAGACCGAATTTCTGAATCAGCCTGTATAAGTATTAAATATACATGTATGTATATAATTGTTCGATCACAGACACGACAAAACGTCGTTCGTTCGAAAACGTTGACGTCAATTGTCGAAGATAACGCGCGCGTGGTTTGTGCCTCTACGCGCGGGTGTTACGTTGCGCGGTTTGAGGAGAGGGGGTGGGGGGATAAAAATTGTCGAGTGGGAAATAACGAAATAGGGGAAGAGGAATAGAGCGAGAGAAATAGTGGGAGAGGAGCGAAGCTGTGCTAGTCCGGATGCTATTAGAAGGCTATAGGGTAATGAAGATCACAGGGCAATAAGACTCATTATTACGAAAATAATTGCGCACTATATTTATTCGCAGACATGGGGAGGGAGGGGACGTAATAAATTTACAACTTGGAAATAAATTTCTAAGTCATTATTCAGACCAAAAAGCTGTACTTGAATATTTTACGCACTCGGAAAACTTTTTTTAATTAGTTTGCAGCCAACCCGTACTCAAATTGTACTTAAACCTTATCCATAATATACTCAACATGCGTTAGAATTACGTATTGTCGAAAATCTGTACTCAATTTTGCACTTTCAGTATACTCCGAACTTTAATCAATTTTCAATTTCAGTTTACTCAAACTACTCGACGTTTACTTTGTGTTTATTCGATCTGTACTCAACTTTTCACTCAAACTGTACTCAATTTTCACTCTAAGCGTGCACAACTTGTACTCGATCTGTACTCTAATTGTACTTGAACTTTACTCAGCCTGTGCTCAAAACGTATCCGAGCGGTACGATATTCGTACTCGAACCGCACTCGATGTGTTCTCAACTTTAATTCAAACTGTACTCGATCCGTACTCAGTTTGCAATTTGACTGTACTCAACTTGCACTTGAACTGTACTCAATTTGCGAAAATTATGCTCGACCTGCACTGAAACTGTACGCGAATTATATCGAAATTATGCTCGCAATCTTCTCCAATTGTACTCAAACTATACTCGACCTGTACACTCAAACTGTACTCGAATTTTACTTGAACTTTACTCAACTTGTGCTCAACTTTACTCGATGTGTACTCATCTGCAGAAAAATGTTTTCAGACTCCACTCAAGAAGTACTCAAATGGTTTCAGCATGTACTCAATCTGCACTCATCCCGTATTCGGCTCATACTCAACTTATACACGACATGCATGCAACATGGACTCAATTTTTAACCAATCTACCATCTCTATCTCAATCTGTAACCAATCCCCATCTCTACTTAATATCCTTACTCAATCTGTGCTTAATCTGTACTCAATCTGTACGCAATATGTAGTCAACCTGTACGCGATATGCAGTCAATATTCACTCAATCTATGATCAACTTGCATTCAATATTTAATCAATCTGTACTCAACTTGAACTCAATTATTAATCAATCTGTACTCAACGTGTGCTCAACTTGTACTCAATTTTCACTTCATTGGTACTTGATATGCACTCAACTTGTACTCAATATTTAATCAATCTATACTCATAGTGTACTCGGTATTTACTCAACATTTATTTAATTTGTACTCGACTTGTACTCATCAGCTTTGTATGGGACTTAAACTCAATTTTTACTCAATCTTATACTCAACTTTAGCCCGTACTCAACTTGCATTTCAAGCCTTTAATCGATCATCACTCGTAAAACTTTCTACGATCCATACGAATTATTCATCCTTATGTGACTCTCATTTGACGGATCTTTCGTGAGTAACGACGAGAGAGAGAGAGACGAGCTTAGGCGTCGTGAGTTGGCGTATAGTCGGAGTCAAGCAGGCGGTGGATGCAATATAGATATATATATATATATATATATATATATATATATATATACAGATAAATAAATACCGTCTCGGAGACGTTAGGTGGGAGTTTTACCAGCTAAAATCCACTTGGAAAGATATTGAGGGGAAGGCGGAGAAGCGTCGAGAGTGGTGGCGTCGTCGTCGTCGGCGTCCGTCGTGCCAGGGTTGAGGGTAGGAACATGGCCGACGATTTAGTCGGTATCGAACCGTCGTGATAGCGAGTTATCGTCATGACGACTGACGCAAAGATAATATACGAATTTTCGTGAAGTTGCGGGGTGCGAGAGAGTGAGATATATGTGTATATGGAAAATTTTCCTTTGGCTAAACCTTTTTTCACCGATGTCAACGACGCCACTGTACTCACCGGTTCTCCCATGACCACCTTCCGGTGAGCATCTCCACGGCGTGAATCGTGAAAAATAATAAAAATTTGACGAAATTTTTTCAACCTCTTGCGGGGATGTAAAGTCGAGACAGTTTTCCTTTGTTTTTTCTTTTTTTTTTCGTAATCTCGTGACTCGAAAAGATCGATATGTGTAGGACATTAAGGGATTATTAACTTCAAATTCGATCGATTTACAAAAAACTACCGAGACAGCATTTTTAATGTTGTGGGAAAATGTTTTTTTTTGTACATCGAGAACGAAAAAAGTAAAAAATTAAAATTCCATTTGTAGTACCGAGGAGCCTCGTCGAATTTGGGTTCTTGGAGAATTTAAAAAAAATTGCAATTATTTTGCTGGTGCGATTTTGTATTTTTTATTTTAATTTGACAATAGAATCGTAACGACAATTGAACGAAATATTACAATTCTTTTTTTCAGCTTGAAATTAAATGTTTATCTTATCTTTCGAAAATTTTGTAGCTTTGAAAAAAGTTTTGAATAAACAAAAATATCAAAAAAATTGGAAGACAAGAAAAATATGGTCAAGAAAATTGTAATAAACTTGTGTCATTTAACGAAGAACAAACAAATCACACATCATACAGTGCACTCACATTTTTTTTCGTCTTCAATTTTTTTTTTTTTTTTTTCTTCAAGTTTTTGTCATTTAAAATAATGCAAAATATTTTTTTCAAATATTTATTACTTCAGAATATTTTTTCTTCCTGTCTGTTATTTTTTCGTTTGTTTTCCTCTTTAATTGAAAATCCTTTTGGATACCAATAAGTCTACAAAGTCCCCCCTGGAGAGATTTGGAAAAAACAAAAAATTCTCTCGAGCCTATTCGGCGTGTACTTGTTGCAGCGTTTTGGGTCGCTGTTGTACCCTTTTTCACAGTGAGAAAATCACGATGGACCGATCCTCGTGAGATTGCATAGATTAAAAAAAAAAAAAATACAAAACACAAAACACAAAATCATCAACTTTAGATTAAGTGTTTTTTTTGTGCTTAAATTCGACGAGGGTCGAACGTATTTCGTAAAAGTACTGTACAGGAATGAATTTTCATTTGAGATTAAAGTGAAAAATGATTGAAAATTTTTTGGGTATTTTACAATGAAACAAAAGTGAGAAATTAGAAGAAAAAATAATGAGAGACAGGGATGCAGTGAATTGATTATAGAACTTTAAAAAATTACAAGATTGATATACTTCTTTTTTTTTTTTTACGAACACATGGGTATTTGCTACAACTGATTTTATTAATTCGGAAAAACTAAGATAAAACGTGGAGCTTTAATTTTTTGAAATTGGATATTAATTTCGAAATTTGAGTAATAATTTTGAGAATAAAATAATTATGCAAAAACAATTGAACACTGATTTCTAAAAAATTCAATAATGATATGAAAAAAAATGAATAATATTTTTTTACAAATTGATAATGATTTTAAAAAATTGACTGATGATTTGAAAAAAAAGGAGCAACGATTTTTATAGTCGAAAAATTATTCCAAAGATTGAATAATTATTTCGAGCATCGAGCAATGATTTGAACAATCAAATGATAGTTTTTCAAAAAACGAGTATTGATGTAAAAAAATTTAAAAAAAATATATTTTTTTAAACCGTGTTATAATTGTTGAAAATTGTACAATCATTCAAAAAACTGCAGAATTTATTTGAAAATCGAAGTTAAAAATTGAGTTCCAGCTCGAGATTTTTCATTGTTTTTTTTTTTAATTTTATTACAAAAAAAATGTGTATAGCGTCGAACGTGAAATGCATTCACGAGGTCCTTTGCCTTTTATCGACCGGTGGGTCGTCGTATGACGCGCGGCTCCCGGCTAGTAAAAAAAAAAAAAAAAAACAATTGCCACCATGTAGACGCGAAAAAATATTATTGAGACGCGGAAAAATGATCGTGCATCGGAAAACGAAACAAAAAAAAAAGAATTGTTAAAAATGGCAACAGAAAATAATTCGAGTCCCCTCAGTCGGTAAAAATGTCACGCACGAGTTAAAAAATTGATTTTTTTTTCAAACGATAACAAAAAAAAATTGTCGACAATAAAATATCTGCCTCGGAGACTAACGAAAAGGCATCTCTCTCTGTCTCTCTCTCTCTCTCTCTCTCTCTCTTTCTCTACGAGCGTGCGATAGAGTGTAAAAAGGCTGATATTCCCCGACCTGCGTAAGCAGTGACGCACGCGGTCGAGATTTTTTTTTTTTTTAAATTCGTCCATTAAATTCTAAGACTAAAAATAAAATCGTACACGTAGTTAAATGACAATCTTGGATATCATAAATTTTCGTTGGAAGTATGAAAAAAAAAAAATGAAAAATAAAAAGTAAAAACTAAAATAAAACGCTATCGTATACTTGTGGTGACCTCTTCGTGATTTCTTTCTTTTACTAACATTTTCATTCGCTCTCCTGTATCATTTATTTCAGTAAGCAAATTGATATTATTATTGCTATTATTATTATTATTATTATTATTATTATTATTATTTGTATTATTATAATAATAAAACTAATGGCAGTAATAATAATAATTACAAAAAATATAATAGTAATAATTATTATTATTATTGATGTACTGATCTCCAGATTATCATGAGATGAATCGCCAAGGCTAATTGAGGGTCACGGATTATAAAGAAGAAGAGAAAGAAATTTAGGGATAAATAAAAATACGAGAGCTCGAGTGACCCTCGATTTGTAACAAAAATGGATACCAGTAGTACCGGCCAAAGTAGCAAAAAGCAAATACGCGTCGGTTTTTATGACATCGAAGGGACGATCGGCAAAGGCAACTTTGCCGTCGTGAAGCTGGCCAGGCATCGGATAACCAAGACCGAGGTACGAAGAATTATCGTAACAACAGAAACAAAAAAAAAATTCATACAAATTTGATTGAATTATGATGAAAATTTTCAATAAAATATCACGAAGAAAAAGAGAAAACAATTAATAATAATATGACGAAATTTCAATTGGAATTAAATAAAACTTTGTTGAAATTAAAATTAAAAAAAAAAAGTTTCTGATCACCGTGAACAATCAACGATAAAAGTTCGACGAAAGTACGAAAAAGAAAGAATAAAAAAAATCAACACGAGCAAAGAACAAAATGATAAATTTTTTTTTCCAAAGCTCAGCAAAAAACAAAGTGGAATTTAAAAATTTTTAGGAAATAATCAACAATTTGAAATAGCAAATAAAAAAAAATCACTTGCCATTTTTCATGATTAAAAAAAAAAAAGAAAAAGAAATCATGAAGAATTGAAATTTCCAAGATATACGATGTTTCTTTTATTTACGTATGAAAATCGATCTGTTTGAAGGTTGCTATTAAAATAATCGATAAGACACAGTTGGACTCGACGAATTTGGAAAAAGTTTATCGGGAGGTCGAAATAATGAAACAGCTGGAACATCCTCATATCGTTAAGTTGTATCAAGTTATGGAAACGAAAAATATGATTTATATGGTACGTTGGAAAATTCCCTTATTTATTTTTTATGGATTTTTAAATTTTTCCTTTATAAAAAAAAACATCCCTCCAATAATAATAATAATAACAACAACAACGATAATAATAGAGTATTGTTATGATCATTGTTATTGTTGTTGCTATGTGGGCTTTATTTGAAACTTTGCATGAGTTTCAGGCTGCGCCGAAACGCTAAATTCACTTTGGAATGTGTCATTATCTTCCTAAGAAGATTCTTTCCGCTGCGGATGTAAAATTTTTCATTCGAAGCTCAACGCGCATATATCCACTTCCGCAGTCAATTTTTCTCTCTCCGCAGTGAGATTTAACCAGATTTATCTCGTAACTTGAGCGCGAGAGCTTCGAAAAGAAATTTCCTTCTGTGAAACTGTGAAGCCGAGCTTGCCCACAATAACGAATGAGATCTTGCGAAGCAAATATGTCTTCTTCTATGTAATTTTTAACTTCACGCTGCGCCGAATGGCCAAAATCAATTTGCAAAGTGTCGTTATCCTTCCTGATAAAATTATCTTTTGATGCGAATGCAAAATCTTCCATTCGAAGCTATAATTTCACTTCCGCAGTAAAGTTTTCTTTCCGCAATGAGAGATTTCATGAAATTTCTTCCGGTTGACCTCTGCGCGCGAGAGCTTTCTTTAGAAATTTTCTTTATTGAAATAAAGATGTCCTCTTCGCCACCGCTGTCTAAAACCAACAGCGACAAGTGAAAAATAGAAAAACAAAAAAAATTAAATAATTCAAGCGCTCGTTGTTGTCATTGTTATTATTATTATTATTGTTACTAATATTATATTATAATAATAGTAATAATAATAATAACAATAATAACAGCGATCATAATAGAAGATTATTACTATTAATATTATCATTATTATTGTTGTTGCTGTTGTTATTTGTATAATAATTGTTCCTACAGGTGTGCGAGTATGCAAATAAGGGTGAAATATTCGATTACATAGCGCGTTTCGGTCGAATGGGTGAATCACGGGCAAGATTGACATTTGCCCAGATATTATCGGCAGTCGAGTACTGTCATGGCACCGGGGTCGCGCATCGTGATCTCAAGGCCGAAAATTTGCTACTCGACTCTCAGATGAACGTTAAAATCGCCGATTTTGGATTCAGCAATAGATTCGTACCGGGCGAAAGACTGAGCACTTGGTGCGGTAGTCCACCTTACGCAGCGCCTGAAGTATTCCGTGGTAAACATTACGCCGGACCGGAGATCGACGTTTGGGTGAGCTTGTCATTAAGAAAAAAATAAACAAAAAAGTGTTGCTACAAATATTGCAATTTTGAAAAATTTTAATATTTCGTGATTTGCATGATCTATCGATTTTCAGAGTCTCGGTGTCGTTCTTTACGTGTTGGTCTGCGGCGCATTACCCTTCGACGGATCCACCTTACAGTCACTTCGCGATCGTGTACTGAGCGGTCGATTTCGCATTCCATACTTCATGAGCACCGGTAAGATTTCAAACGTTGATGTTGAAATGAAATTTTTGGAAAAAAAAATGAAAGTATAACCATCCCTCCTCCCCCCATTTTTTCCACACAATGTAGATTGTGAAAGTCTGATACGTAAAATGTTGGTACTGGAGCCGGGTAAACGTTACACAATTCCACAAATAAAGAGGCACCGTTGGATGATCGGTTCCGGCGATGTATTTCCAACTATAATACCGAATCCACCATCGGCCCTTCAAGAACCAAACGAACAAATTCTCAGGCTTATGCACAGTTTAGGAATAGACGTTACACGCACCAAAGACGTAAGTTAACAATTTTATCGTCAATACAACAACAACAACAACAAAAATAATAATAATAATAATAATAATAATAATACTAATAATAATAATAACAATAGTCACGATAAAACTATCACGTACTATATAGCCCAGTATAGTGACAACATAGTAACATTATAGTGCCGTTATTATATTTTTACTGTACTGTTATAAGAGTACTAATAGTGCGGTGACAGTAACAGTACTGTTGTAACAGTATATCAATAATATTTTACCGCTGTAACAGGAAAATAAGAGATGTACTACCCTTGTGACAGTATACCGTAACAATGCAGTAACACTAAATTTTCTATTACTGTATTTTTACTGTAATGTAATTTAACTGTTCTTTTACTCAACTAATATTTAATTCTTACTATATTATGCTGTGCTTGAACTATGTTGCATATTTCCCTTACTGTATATGCCGTTATATACCGTATATTAACCGTATAGTAACAATACAATAAAAATTCAGTAACAGTACAGTTACTGTATTGCCAGTGCAGCAGTATAATCTGCTGTAACAGGTGAGTACAGTTTGGTACAGTAACAAAACTGTGACCATAATGTAACCGAACAGTACAGTACACTAACAGAACAGTGTAATATCAGTACAGTAACAATGCAATGAAAGTACAGTAACTGTACACTAGCTGTTACTGCAAAATGTTACTCAACTGTTGCTGTACTGACACTGAATTGTTACTATACTATGCTGTTATTTTACTATGTACTATGTTGTATTGTTCAGTCACTGTATATGCTGTTATATACCGTACATTAACAGTACAGTAACAATGCAGTAACAGTATACTTACTGTATTTGGTACTGCACTGTTACTGTACTCTTCCAGGAATCTGGTAATGCTGCAACCAGGCAGCACAGTATAGTACAGTAAGATAATTGTAACAGAACGGTATAGTACACTCAAGAACAGTACAGCATACTAACAGAACAGTAACAGTACAGTAACATTGCAATAAAAGTACATTTACTGTATGTTTAATATACCGTCGCTGTGCTGATATTAAATTTTTACCATACTATGCCGTTATTGCATTATGTTTGACTGTTCTGTGATTGTATATGCCCTTATACTATACCGTACATTAACAGTATAGAAACAATGCAGTTACTTTATTGTTAATATACTGTAACAATACTGTTACTGTACTCTTAAAATATTATAATGTCGCTGTAACAGGACAGTAAAGTATAGTACTGTTGTAACAGTACGATTACTGTATTGTTACTATATTGTTACTCAACTGTAGCTGTACTCTGATATTGAATTTTTACTGTTATTGTGCTAAATTGGACTGTTCTTTGATTGTATATGCCCTTATATACCGTACATTAACAGTATAGTAACAATACAGTAACAATGCAGTATTTCTTGTATTGTTATTGATTTGTTTTTTATAAATTCCTTCGACGGGTCTCCCACTTTACGATTATCACAATTTTATCATCCGTATAATAAAGATAATTTATTTTTGCATTGTTTGTTGAAAATAATGAAATTTCAAATGATCCTTGTGGCTCGGAGTTTTATTTTTTAATTGATTTGCTTTTCGATAAACTTTACTTTACACGATTATCAAACAAATTAATAATTGTTGTTTTAAATATGTATTTCTAAAATCACAATTCTCAATAGTATCATTAATTTCGGTGTTTTTTTTTAAATCGTTAATAACTGTTTTTTTTTTTTAATTTTTTTTCCACAAAACCAGTCATTAAAAAACAACAGCTACGATCATCACGCTGCCATTTACTTCTTGTTGCTTGAGAGATTGAAACAGCATCGGAGTGGCAATCCAACGAGCAACAGTAGTTGTTGGCCACCGGTCAGCAGAACAAAGGACGACAAATACAAGTCGAGGTAAATGACGAATTAAAAACAAAAAGTTGGTAAAAACCCTCGGGATTTTTTTTTTCAAAGCCACACGTTTATCGGATTTAATCGTTAAAAGAGCCTTCGACCGCGATATTTATTTTGACGAAACTTCCAATCCTGCCGTGGAGAGAGAAAAAGAAATTTGAAAAAATTGGACTTTGCTTTTTAATTTATATGATTTTAATTTCCAGCGATAGCTTAGTCGGACGTTGATGATTATTGAACGTCGTTGGTCCGGATAATCGAAGATTTTGTTCGGGGATATAGGTGGGATTGGAAGATCGAGGCCTGGGCCCCTTTCAGTTTTTGGTAACTCTTCATTTCAACCAATTTGCTTTTTTCCCAAAAACAAAAACAAAAAAAAAACAAAAAATCTTCCGAATTTTCGTCTCGCTTTTATTAACACTTATATACCCCGAGGAAAACCAAATTATTTTCTATCGCGTGGCTCGAAAATTTCGTTAAGAATGTTTTTTTTTTCCAACGTTCACCTCATAATCCAAAAAGTTAGTAAAATTGGTGAATTAAGAAAAAGATTAAAAAAAAGAATACTAACCAGTTACGTAAGAACGAAAAATAAAAATAAATTTTTTTTTTTAAAGAATAGATGATAGAAATATTTTAGCGAAAATATCTTTCCCATTATAATTCTTCGTCATAATTTTAATTAATTTTCAAATCCATTAAAATTATCCCAAGAAATTGTTATTAAATTTCCCTTCATTAAAATTACTCCGAGTAATTGTGATTAATTTATTTTTTTTTTTGTTTAATTACAATTATTTCGAGTCATTGTAATAAAAAGGATTAATTAATGAGTCGATAAATTTTTTTTTTCAATTAAATTAAAAATTACTCCCGAGTGCCTGTGACTAATTTTTGAAAAGTTGAATTATTTTGATTAATCAAAAAATTCCAGTTTTATAAATAATCGTGTAATTGTTTATTCATTTATTATTATTATTATTATTATTATTATTATTATTATTATTGTTATTCTTTGATTCATTTAATTTTCTTGATTTTGTTTCAGAGCTCGCGAAGAGACCGGACGAGGCGGAAAACGTTTTAGCTCGACGAGCTCGTCGACCGATGAGGGCTGTTGCAGCGCGGAGGGCGACTTCGAGGAAGGTCCAGCCAGCGGTGACGAATTGCGCGAGGCGCAGATAAAATTGCAAGAGCACAGACTTGGCCTCGACCGTGATATAAGCCAGCGCATCGACAGTCAAATCGTAAATCGACGCCTGAGCGATTATCAGCAGCAGCATCACTTTGACAGTACAATCGTCGATCCGATCGATCAGCCAAGCGGAGCGAGTCTCTTTGGACGCGGCGGCTGCGGTAGTTCATCATCGGAATTGTTCGAATCGAGCTTCGACTCCGGTTGCCCCCCCGATTTCACGATAACCGGATGTTTCACGAGCAGTCTACCTTCTTGCACTCCGCCGCCACCAAAGAGTCCATCGCCGATAGCAGCGAGAATATCACGAGCGAGCCAGGCTCGTCGTGCCTCGGACGGTGGCTCGAGATTGATGTTTTGTCAGCAGGCGAGCGTCGGTGACAGACCCGAGAAGCAACGAAGTATTCAAGGTACGTTCGATCGATTCGTCGCTATAAATTTTTCTTCACATTTTCAATTCTTCGGTTTGGGTTTTGGATTGCGTCGCTCAGCCAAATTCACTTTTCCAATTGTACATTCGACTATTGGAATGAAAAATTTCCTGCTCTGTACCGAAAAGAATCCTGTCGCGCAGAGAATGAGACGTTGCGAAGCGAATTTCGGTCCAGCGTCGCTCGCATCGATTCATTTTTAGCTTGTCGCAAGATTTAGATCGCACCGAAGAAACAAATTCACTTCGCAAGATCTCATTCATTTTTTGCAAGAAGATCCGTTTCCAGTCCGAGCATAATATTTATGATTGGAAGCTCATGCGCCACTCGATTATGTGGTAAATTTTTTTCCATTCGACGTGATTTTACTAAAGTACCCTGTAACTTTGGAGCCGGAGCTCTTAAAATTTAAGCTCATACGCCAAGCACAGAAGATATATTCTTCGCTGAAGAATTTGTTCGACCCGCAGTTTCTCGCAACGTTCGGGTCGCATCGAAGGACCAAATTCGCATTGCAAACTTTCAGTTAAAAAAAGCTTCTGTCGGCTGCGAGTGTAGCATTTTCCACTCGAAGTGAAAAAGTTGTGAATTTAACTTTACGCAGGGAGATTTTACAAAAATTTGCTCTATCGCTTCTGGGCAACGAGTTTCTAATATAAATTCGTCGACCAGGACTGGAAGAAAGTCTTCTTACAAAGGAAGAGTGACACCTTCCAAAGCCAATTTCATTGATCACTGCAAATGTGTGCTTTATTTGAAACTTTGCATGAGTTTCAGGCTGCGCCGAAACGCTAAATTCACTTTGGAATGTGTCATTATCTTCCTAAGAAGATTCTTTCCGCTGCGGATGTAAAATTTTCCATTCGAAGCTCAACGCGCATATGTCCACTTCCGCAGTCGATTTTTCTCTCTCCGCAGTGAGATTTAATCAGATTTATCTCGTAACTTGAGCGCGAGAGCTTCGAAAAGAAATTTCCTTCTGTGAAACTGTGAAGCCGAGCTTGCCTACAATAACGAATGAGATCTTGCGAAGCAAATATGTCTTCTTCTCTGTAATTTTTAACTTCACGCTGCGCCGAATGGCCAAAATCAATTTGCAAAGTGTCATTATCCTTCCTGAGAAACCTATCTTTTGCTGCGAATGCAAAATCTTCCATTCGAAGCTATAATTTCACTACCGCAGTAAAGTTTTCTTTCCGCAATGAGAGATTTTATTGAATTTCTTCCGGTCTACCTCAGCGCGCGCGAGAGCTTCAAATGGAAATTTTCTCCAGTGAACTATAAGCGTCCTCTTTGCCCGCCGCTGTCTAAAACCACCAGCGACAAGTGAAAAATAGAAAAATAAAAAAAAATTCAATAGCTTCAAGTTTTATCCGGCTCTTGTGGAAAATCCACAGTTCATGTCGTGTGTGTGACCTGGGGGGGAGAATAAAATTTATCTTTACGGTCTTTTCACGGATCGCAGACTCGGGAAAGGCCAGAGGTCATCTTGATCTTGTGCATCTTCGTCCGAGCTCGGCGTCACCGTGTCAGCAGCAACAATTCAAGATCAGAGGTGATTCGGGTATGCAGCTGCAGTTGATGGTACAGCAGAGGATGCTGCAGCAAAAGAGAAATCTTTATCACAGGCACAGGGGTGGGGGTAGCCCAACGCCATTGCCAACTTTATCAAGCGGTACGATAAGGAGGGGGGGGATCGATCACGTGCCTCGTCAGGACAGTTACAAGCTGGCCCAGCGTACGCAAATATTGCCACCATTGTCGGGGACGAATAATGCCGAGACGGATTACGAGAGGGATCGCGAGCGCGACGAGGAACGATGGAAGAGTCTGCCATCGAGATTGGCAGCGGATTGTCAATTGGCAGAGAAAACGCTCCTATGGAGTCAGCAGGTAATCTCATGATCGGAGAACAGATTTTAGAAGTTGCGAAAGGAATTTTTTTTTTTTTTTTTTTGGATTATTGGGTTCTGGTGAAAAATTTTCATGGAAGAAAAAAAAAACGTTTTTATCGCGCCTTTTGTACTTTGCATTTTTTTTTTTTACTGTACCGTAAAAAAAAAATCAAAAAATAACGATGTTCGAATACCATGAAGCTGGAACTCCATTATCCACGTGCTCTGAAGTAGATTTTTTTTTTCTTTTTTTAATTTGCAATATAATTTGTGACGAGTGACTTGCAGGAAGAAAGCGAAACAAAAAATGAATGTTGTTTTTGTGAAAATTGTAGAAATTACGACGGAGTAGTGGATACATGTATTTGATATTATTATTTTATTTTGTAGTTTTTTCAATAGCAATTTTAGACACGTAGAACGCGTACCTGCGATTTGTTCCTACTATATTATTTATTTATTTGAATAAATTATTATTATTATTATTATTAATATTATTATTTTTCGTTACTTTGAAAATTAGTGGTTCCTTTTTTCATTTTTTTTCTCTTTTTTTTTTTCGTAAACCGTTCCAAATCCCAAAAATTATTAAATTTGAATGAACTTTTACGATCGGGAATGCGTAGAAAAAAAAAAATTATCCCACGCACTACCGGCATGCCGTTTTAGCTATCGTGAATTTTCGAATTAAGGAGATTTCTAGCACCGCAGTCTGACGAATTGAGCACCGAAAGGGAGAAAAGAAAGGATTTTTCAAAATTTTGAAAAAAAAAAGTAATCATTTGGATTTAGAAATTGGGATAAATTTTGTTGAATTGTTAATATATATATTTTTTTTTGGTATAATACAAATCAATATTTACTTTTGTAAATATTACAAAAATTTAATAATATTAATTAATAAATAATCAATTAATTGATTGATAATTACTTTGGTAAATATTTTTTAAAAAATCGTATGAATTTGTTGAAAAAAATCAAGAAATTTTGACGAAATTTTGAAATTTTGGCTTTTGACGTTGAAAAATAAGTTCCCGAAAATTTGTTTTTCAACCAGGCACTGTAAAATAAAAAAAAAAATAAAAAAAAAATACCTAGTCGACATAAATTCGAATTATTTCGTTAAACGTTGCTCAGTTAAATTGCTGTCTCATTGCTTGACTTTGAAGCCTTCTCCCACGCCCAAACCTTATTGACATTAGCAACATGACCACGGGAACGTTTTTTTTCGGAAATTTTATTTTCAACAAGATTGCTCCTATGCATCTTTCCTCTAAATTGCGTCGTTTGGTCAGAATTTCGAGGGAAAGGTCGGCAAACACCGATTTTTTTTATTTAAAAAATTTTTTACCTTAATTTTTTTCACAAAAATTTAGAGGACAAGGTTTATTAATTTTTTTTTCATGCTCGGAACCCTCGAATTTTTCAAATGTAGTCATATTAATTTTTATTCTTCTCAAGAAACTCGGGGTAATAATTTTTTTTTTTCCGATTGTAGTTGCTCAATTGACTCAGTCTGCGTCTTTGAATTCTCCTTATAATGTAATTTTGTACAAAATAAATTATAAAAAAAAATCACTGTGATACGATATATATATATATATATATATATATATATATATGTGTATATATGAATGTATATATATATGCCAGGTTGGGCTGGGTGGAGGGGCATCGTATCTACCACCTGGTAGCGTGGGTGGCTTCTTGTGGCCAACCGGAAGTAGCCCCCATGCGACCATATTCGAAAATGCTGGAGACCCGATGGAATAAAAAAAGAAAAATAAAAAAAGAAAACTCAGACCTCGCGTGTGAGAGCAGCAGCAACAAAAATACAAACATCACAGGCCTTGAACCAAAATAAAAATGACGAAAAAAGAAAAAAGAAAAATGGCCACTACTACGTCTGACACAGCAGCGATATTTTTTTTTTTTTTTTTTTAATATCAAACTTCGATGTAGAGTAAACCGTAAGTTTTTTACGTGAAATATCGAAAAAGTGTGAGATCGATTATGTGAGGATTAGAAATTTCGATATTTTCTGTGTATAGCTTCGATGTGACATCGTCGTCTCTCCATTTCTTCATTTATGAATCGAATGAAATGGAAAAAAAAAAAAAAAAAAAACTAGTTTAATTGTAATAACGAAAAAAAAAAAAAAATTATAGAAATTTTTAACAAAAAAATACACATTTCACGAAGGGTTCAATCCTTTGAATAATAAACTGAAAAGTGAAGCTAGAATTTTTTACGATTTTCTCACTATTTCATTGTTTTTTTCTTTTTTTGCAAAAATTTGTCCTGGAATGTTTCTCACGAATCGATCATTAAAAATACATGGTGAAGAATTTGTTTTTTTTTTTTCAAATTGCTTCATTAATATTTTTAATCATCCTTTTATTTTGTTTGATTAAAGAACGATTAAATTTCAAGTCGTTTTTCAAAACAATTGACCGTAAAAAAAAAAGTTGTCACTGTTCAAAGATATGAGGGTCATGAAAAAAAAATTTGGAGAATTTTTTATTTTATCGCGATAAAAATTCTAAAAAAAAAAAATTGATTCACTTCCCGGAAGCATCCGCAAAAATCTATGCCAAGAAAAAAAAAATTCATTATATACGACACGAAAAAAGATAAATGAACACATATCCGTGAATTTTTTGAAACATTTTTGTCAATAAAAACGAACGTGCATCTATAATGCATTAAAAACAAAAATCGGCAATCGCAAGTTTTGGAAAAAATTTCCCAGCGGAATGATTTTCAACGAAGAAATTCTAATCGGAAGGAAAATAACGAAAATTTTCTGTCCTGTAATTCCGAGCGCAAAATTAATGAAATAGGATCAAGAATAGCGTAAAAAATTTTATATTCACTTTTCGGTATTGTCGTAACCGGCGTATGCGGAAAATTGACACAGAAGAAATATAATGTTCGTTCAGATTAAAAAGAAGAGTTGAATTTTCGTGTCTCGTGCGCGCACCGATCTCTCGCCGATCGAAAAAAAACATTTCAATGCGCGAAGCGCAGGAAAATTCAATTCCATCATAGACTGACAATTGTGAAAGAGACGAAGAGAAGAAAAAAAATTTACAACGAGTGCGTAGCGCCAGGACTTTCTTCATTCCTGGAAGATAAAAATCGAAGAAATGCGAAACGATGGAAAGGAGGTGAGGAAGGCGAGAAAAAATAATTAAAAGTTCAGATATGGAAAAAACAGCAGTAACTTTTGCCCCGTAGCTCTCACTTTTATACGCAGTCAATGTTAATGAGATTCGAGCGAGGGAAAATGAAAAAAAAAAGGAGCAAATCGAGAGCATTAAAGCGCAGCGGATTGCACATTCGTTTCGCGATAATTGATCTTATTAGGAAAAATATATCCTCGTACTGCCAATGAGTTAAAATTCAGAATATAAAAAAAAAAAGTGTTGTAATTATGCTCAAACTTATGCAAAGGACAAAAGAAAGAAAATCACGATGACGAAAAGTTTTTATATAGATACCGATATTGAGCGAATAAGAATTTAGAGGTGATATATATTATATTGTAGGTACATGATTATTAGTTTGTCGATGAAAATTAATGAATAGCGTGCAAGACTGCTGGACAAAAATTTGATGGTAAAATATTCTACAGAAAAAAAAAAAAAAAAAAAAAAATAGAAATACAAAAGGTGAGTAATAACGAAGGGATCTGTGTGTGCTTCGTAGACGAAAAATATTATGCGCAGTCAATGAGCGAATAAGGAAGAGAATGTGTTGATTTGACAATGGATAAAATTTGAAATTTGAGGCCCGCTGTGTCTGATATTCGTTTCGAAGCTCGCGCATTACGAATCTTTAGATAATTGCGGTGTTATACAGGCGCGAATTAAAAACTAAAATCGACGTAACGACAATGAAAGAAGATTTAATGGTTTTTTCTTTTTTTCTTTTTGCCTCAATGGGCAATTTGAAATTTTTTTTTTTAATAATATACAACGAGGGAAGAAAAAGGGTAAATCGAATCATCACAAATAGGTATTAGGATAAAGTGCTTACCCCTTCGGGTTGCTTCGATCAATTAAAATGATTCAAGTAATTTATTACCTTCTTATCTCGGTGAATTTTTTTTTTTTTTTTTTTTTTTTTTTTTTTTTCAAAAAACCAACAATCTCGTATAGCACTTTGTCGAAAAGAAGAAAAAAAAACTTCGTAATCGTTATCAGAAAGCAATACTCAGCGCGCACAAAATCGATAATTTCATTCCCATTGTTGGGAAGATTCATTTAGTGATCGCCCCCGTGGCGAGATTTCGAACCAACAAACACGGCCGCAGAAAACTAAAGTTTACACGGACAAAAAACATCTAAAAGTTTATATAAATCGTTGTATTATATCACATATACACTTAACGATGACATAATTATTTATTATCAGAGATATGAAGTAATTTCAATGTGTACATAATGATTTAATAATTATCATTAGTGCATACAATTTAACGCATTTTACGTTTCCCGTTTGTATAAAATTTTCGATGTTTTTTGCCTTGAAACTATATCGTTTAAAAATGTAAAAAGAAAAATCCCCTTATGGCGCGGCCATAATACGTTGCGACGCTAGCGCCAACATCGCGATATGTAATTTCCCCAATATATTGAACCTTTCAACAGCCTGAACTATTCTCTTGAGAAACGAAAAAAACATCGACCAACGACTTTACTGGGAAACGGATTTTTTACCATGCGATCTCTGGTGGCGATTCTCCGAATTAACACTTGGTGGTTCAAAAACACACAAAAAATCTTCATTGCTTCTCGATTTTTTCATTCTGACATGCATAATATAATCAATTTTTCAGTAAAAAAAAAAAAGAACGGGTAAAAGTAAATTTTATTTAAAAAAATACTTCTACGTCAAATTCTAATGACCCAATATTCCAATCGAATACAGTCAGCAGCTTTCATCAAATATTACCATTGAAATATTGTAATTCACGGTAATTGACGAGTATGCCTGAACCTATGAAAATGTGCATCAAATATTTTTAACTCAACGCGTAATAATAATGAATATTTTTCACGAGAGGGGAAACAAAAAAAAAATCTAGACAATTCCACAAAAATCGATCGAACGAGACTTTTCAAATGTACGAATCCGCCATTTCGGATTCCGCGACAGTGGCGCCATTTGCGGATTCCCCGTGGTAAATCCGTTTCCCAATTACATCCGGAATCTCCGTCATTTCTTTTACGAAAAAAAAAAGAGAACAAGAGAACAAAGGAATTAAGCAAGAGAAAAAAAAAACAATCAAACTTCGCTCAAAAAAAAAACCATACCTTTTGTAAGGAGAAACTCATTATTAAGATAGACGAATTTCAAAGGGAATATCTGCGATTCTCTATGGAGGAATAACGTCGGGATAAAACATCGAAGAAACGCTCCAATAAATAAAAAAATAAAATCACGTCGTCTCTTTAAGTATAACACATGACGCCAATATACATATATAATATATATATATATGTATTGTTTGTTTTCAAAATCGTTCGTCCATCAGCAATAATAATCGATTTCATTTTTAATAATAGTAAAGAATACGAAAAATGACGAATAATAAAAATTCAAATGTAATAATAACGGTCATCCCGTCGAGAAATCGTCTGTAGACTTACACAGATACACACACACACACACAAACATCATTTCATAAAGGATTGTATACGTGATAATGTGCATTAAATATAATATCGCAATGCAAGGTCTAACGTATAGTCAATAGGTGCAAATATTTTTAGGGGTTAAGTATATTTGCTATCAAGAAAAAAAAAGACTTTCGGATGCGAAAAAATAAAACTGACTGACGGAAGGGTTAAGGAGGTACGACTAGTATGAAGAATCCAACTGACGGACTTGAAATTTTTATATGTTTTTGCCGAATACTTTATGCGCCTATTGCCAAAATTTGAGCTATATTGACCGTTTAGTTTATTCGTAATAAAATTGCAAAGTCGAGCAGTTTGAGTTACTAAAGCACGTCGTCTTATGGAGACGGTTAACCGGAAGTGCTGTGATCACGGTTTTGCTGCTCACGTATCCAACTACACCCGTTGAAAAACTGAAACTTGATAGATTAGATATAATAGATATTGTAAAAAATTGAAAAATTACTCTTCACCGTGTAGTTCTGGCACTACATCATAAAAAAGTTTCAATTTCCGGTTGTAAATGGTCAGAACGATCAAATAGCACCCACAGACTTAGCAACGTCGCGAGTAACAGCTGATGGGTTTCGGCAAACATAACCTAGCTTTGTTTTGATGTTAGCAACGAGGATAGAGTCATCTTCGTTGGTCACGTATACCAACTTATAGCATCGCCAATGCGACGTTGCCAAGTGTTTACTTCAAATTCCATCATGTTATTTATGGAGTTTTATTATTTATCACGTATCAATTATATGTATAATTATCATTCTGCCGATCGTATTAATTCCACTGAGGTAATTCAAGTCTATTTTAATAGGTTTTCGGCTGATTTTTTAAAATGTTTTTTAGTCCGTTTTTGTGGTAGACATGTCATTATTATTATGATGGAGACTACTATCGAGTCGTTGACAATCTAATTTTTCAGTTTTTATTAGTTCATGCGCAATAAATTAATCATTTACCACAAAATTTTTCACATTATAATCGATAATATGAATAATCAATGCAAATAAACATAAATCAGAACAGCTGTGGGTAAAATGAATTTAGACTTTTTTTTGACTCCAAAGAACTAGTCGTACCTCCTTAATGAACAGCATATCAGAGTGTTTAAAAAAAATGGCCGATGTCTACTTAGGTTATATCGGAGGCAAACTTCCGGTATACCGCATGAGTCAAATGAGTGCTAAATTTGAAAAATCGTATTTAGGCGCTTTACTGACAATTTTTTTTTTTAATCCTTTCAGATTGGGAAATATATGACTCAGAGACGATTTATATTCATATCGCTCGATTACGAAAACATTCAGCGTGCTGCTGTTTTATCGTACTCTAACCTCAACATTTAAATTTTTTGATCGTAGAACGCCGCCATATTTATCTAGCTTTAACGGTTTTTTTTTTTTTTTTTTTTTTTTTCATATTCAAATCAAGAACATGCCTGAGTGTACTGAAACATGCAAAAGAAACCCTCAATCACCGGGATTTCATGTCTAAAAGTTTGTGAAAAATTCGGTAATTCACGATTTATTTTGAAGATAATTTTCTAAATTAAATTTAGCACGAATCTGGCCGGATGGGCGAGAAAAATAATGATAAAAACCGAACAAGGAGAGATGCGTACTGCATATTTGCAGTTGCTGGTGATTTACCGTAGGATAAATAGTGAAATATATAATTAGTAGTTGAACGAATTACGAATAGAATCGTGATGAATGTCACACACACACACACACACAATATATACATAGATTATCGAATAAAAAAAACACATATACATGCATCGGACTGGTGACTTTTTTTTGTTCTCAATTCAAGCATATCTTTTCACTTTTATTATTTTTTTCAACGTCACCGTATCTTTTATTTTCCTCCGATTGAATGTTGAACAAAGCGAGATGATTTTTCATATTGAATAATTTCTACGATAAGGAAGAAAAATTATTGATTATCATTGATGATTAAATGAATAATCCCGCTCGATCTTCAATAAATTTTTGTTTTTCCGTTTATTTTCATTTTTCATTCAAAATATATCGGAGCCGGTCTTTCCGGCGAGATCTTTAGCCATTTGCGGTGTCAATCTCTCATATTCACTCGGCTCCGTTGGTTCACCATCGGGTCCAAGCTTGTTTGTTTCAAAATCTTTCGTTATCTTCTCAGCGTAAATAGCGTCGAACAAATTTTTCGATGTAAACTCGCTCTGAACGACATCGGTAGATCGATAAGAGACGTAAGGCTTCAGTTTGAAATTTTTCAGATCCGGCACAATGAGCTCGGGAATCATTTCAGGAATTATGACCAACTTGTCATCGAGCTTGAATCCGATGTCTCTGACGCCTCGTTCTGTAAAACACGTATCGAGATACTCGAGAGTTTTTTTTCTTCTTTTATTTTCTTCACTTTTCTTCGGAGGGAAATTATGGTTGGAACAATGGTCGAACGAGGCGATACCCATTTTATTTTTGCTAAAAATGAAACTGCGGCGAGTCCTGTTAGTTCTGGGGACCGGGGGGGGGGGGGGGGGGGGAATGCTCAGCGACGAGGATGATAATTCATAAATGACAATTTTCCACAGTTGTAAAGGAAGATTCAAAGTAAATCCTGCAACGCTCGTCAACCGTATACGGTTGATGGCACAATGCGCTAGTGATTTTTCGTCGCATCATCATTTTTCAAAGTCTCAGTACGCTGCGAAGTAAAAACATGTAGCACGGAAAATTCGTTTTTCGTATTTTTACGATAAATTCAATTGCCGATTCGACTCACGCACTTCCCAAAGAGAACTAATGAAAATCAAAGTATTTTTTCTATGGAATAAAAACAGCACCGATATCACAATATTCGTGCGGACAAATTTTTGTTCTTTAATCTCAAAAAAAAAAAAAGAAAGAGCCAAATATATTTCTTCATAATATACGGGGATTCGCGCACGAAAAGTAGAAAACCAACTGGCCGACGTACGTTCTTAAGCTTCGCTGGGTCTTTCGTCCCGCTATTCGAATTTTTTGCTCCGTCATAGTCGAAAAATCAATGAATCAATAAAATTAAAGGAGGTTCGTTACTTTTGGACAATATATACCGTTAGGTTGAAATTTTTATAATTTCTTCTCGGCTCATCAATGTGTCGCGTCAATTTTTTTTTTAGAATTTTCTCCTGCACGGATTTTGAGAAAAAAAATTGGCAAAGAAAAAAAAAAAAACAAAAAACCGCTCAAACTTGTTCGTTGAGTTCTTGCGGTGCAAAGAAGTAGCGTTTTTCGGGTCATCAGAAAAAATGAATTAAGAAAAAAGGTTTCCGATGAACATGACAATTTTATTTTTGTTTTATAACGCAAAGTTACAAAGTAGCCACCGCCTAATACTGTTCTCCGGAACTAATCTCAGATACGATGCAAAGGACCGTGGATGCGACACGTCAAAGCGCGGCAAATTCGATACGATGAGCGTCGCATTTCTTTACAAATCAAACTCATTTTTACAACGATTTTACACTTGAAGTGCGAGATTGAGATTTTTTGTTTTGTTTGTCTTTATGTCATGCGTATATTCACAATTTTTTTCTGGAAAACTTCTTTCAACGCGCTCGGATTTCAGGAAATAAACGAGATATTTGAATATCGAAACCCTAAATGAGACTTAGATTCCTCATCGAACTTTCATGAATTCTTTCTAGTGCTGCCTGGTCATTTCAGCGATTCTTTCTTCTGAATTAAGTTCTTTTGTCATGTTATAATTTTTACCTCGAAAAAGTTTATTTTTCAAATGCCTGTATCTCCTAAACTAAGCAGGATATTTGAAATTTTAACATGTCAAATGAAAGCTACGTTCTTCTCGCTTCGAGAAAGCCCAGTGGGATTGAAATCGAATCACCCGGTGAATTTTTATGAATTTTTTATTGCCAACTGGGCTTTTTTGGTTTTTTTCTCCATTTGAACGCCATGTTAAAAAATTGGTAAATATTGCGAATCAGGGCTGCAGCTCAAAACTGCTCCAAATTTTTTTCTGGCGTTTGTTATCATTAAAAAATAATATCTCATGTAATATCGAGGAGGGGGGAAGACTTCCAATAACTTTAAGGCGTTTGCCGAAACAGAAGATATCGATTGTAAATTTTTTTCCTTCGGCACACATTTTAGTGACTCCAAGCGCAACTTTCTCGCGCTATTACGATACGATCCGCGAAAATTTACCTTTTTCACTTTGCCCTAATTTTATACGCTTGGGATCTCATAATGCGGACCTCTCTCTCGCACGCTACCCGCCCGGCAAGCCGCGCTTCCCATGTGCGCGGCGATCTTTTCAACAAACTTAAACCTCTTTGAGGACCCGATAATTTGCATAATTCATCATCAATTGTGCGATAAGCTTGCGGATGATAATTACTTCAGAAAAATAAAAAAAAATGTACTTACTGTCGATGGGAATATCCGGATCGGGATTCTTGCCCTGTCTCTCCTTGAATTCTCTCGGTCCTCTCTTATTGTAAAGCAGGAATTTACGAAAATTTCGCTTTCCGTGCAATGCGCTGGACGTTGCGATGCCTCGCTTTATTAATTTGCAAGCGGAGGCCATTTCTCGTGATTTCTTAGAAAAAAATTATATTTTCAATTGAATCTATGTCATTCAAAGAGTCATAATAAAATTTTAAACAACATTATTATCACGAATTTTCTTATGATATAGTGAGATATAATATTTTGAAAATCACAATATAACCTCAAATATTTTTAATAGTCGTTTTTCGCGAAATTAAAACGAAATAAGGAATTTTATGAATAAAATATTACTCACGAATGGCTAACGAATCCTTTAGTCTGACTCGACGACGATGACAAGCGTTTAGATCGTGTTTAAATTCGACTTTTTTAAAATCTACTTTTGCATTTTTTCGGAATAATTCTGTTGAGCGATTATGTTGGCAAAACTGGTAATTTCCGCGAAAAAATTCTTATGGGATTTACGATTGGTGCGCCGGGGCGATTACACGAGAGTACAGCGGAATGATGAAAAGGTCATAAGGGGCATCTCGACAGGTAAGATAGAAAGTTGTCGCTCGAAAAGTTCGTCGTCTTTCTACCTCGCTAGATACAAGCGGTTGTTGCTTGCTGCCTTACCAATTTTCGGCAAAAAGGTTTTCAAAAAACGTTCTTTCGTAAATTTTAGGGTTTCGGGTAGAAACTTTTTGCACAAATAGGATAGAGGACAAGGATTTTTTATATTGAATTTAACGAAAATCGATAGAGCCGTTCGGTTTTTATGAAATTTTGGATTTAAAAAAAAAAAATAGTCTGATCCCTTCAAATTATGCAATATTTTTCCAGATACGAGTTTCATTCTTCTTTTAGTGAATGGAGAATCGTGAGAAGATTACTGACAAAATGAATTTGACACCAATGGAGTATCAATTAAGGATCGTTTGGTACTGAATTTTATGAGAATCGGTCGAACAATTCGGATTTTATGAAATTTTGCAATTCCCTGCACTCGACTTTCAATTTAACGAGCTCGATATCATACCGATCGAGTCCCGGGAATGAACTTTTAAAATTTTCCATTTGCTAAAGATACGCGAGTATTTAAATTTTTTCAAATTTTTTTTAATGATAACGAACTTAAAATTTACAATAGCAAAGGGATAGTTGGCTGGCGAAGGAAAATATGAATGAAGAAGAATCATCATTTAGACGTAATTTACTATTGTGACTGACCGGTAACTCAATAGTGAGTAAATACTTACCAACTATAGTAAAGTTAAATAATTATTTTTTAGTTTTCCGTCCCTAATCAATTAACTTTAGCTTTCTGCAGTAAAAAAATTACCACTCACATCGAATAATAATAATAATAATAATAATAATAATAATAATAATAATAATATACGGTAATGCATCGTGATTATTAAACATTTATTGAGTTCAATACATTCGTTGGTTTTGAGAGTGTTACTACGGTTCGTTTCGCCAATATCCATTAAACTACACCGTGTCATTTTTATTCGTACCCAAAAGTTGACATTTCAAAAAATACTTTGAAATTTGGGTGTGATCGGTCGATCATAAAACTTGAATTAATCTTTTCTAACTCAAAATTTCGTTAATTGGCACTATTGCAAAAAAAAAACGTTATTTCATTTCCATCAGGCCCGGTAAAATTTGAATTTCCGTTGACAATTTGAGAGTTTAAGGGAGGCAAAAAATAATAATAATAGAGGAAGTTATGGTAAAAAGCGACTGCAAATGATTGCAGATTTTACGCGAACAATTCGAGGAGAAAAATAATGCAAAAACCCACAGACAAGGGATTTTTTTTTCCAATTCAGGTTTTATTTATCCTCGACCAGTAACTTGTTTGCAGACCCAGCGGGGATTGGAGCCACTTTGATGTGGCATGCGTCTTCCATTCAAGGACACGCATTGACCTCCGATGCAAACCTAGAACGTTTCATTTATTATAATATATGAAATTCAAGTTTGTAAGTTTTTTTGTCGTTGAGCTCGGGATAAAAAGAAAGGTCTGTAATCATAATCTGTAATCATTTTATCAAAAATTTAGAATCGGGGGAGTGGCATCTCCATTTGACAGTTTCATATGAAATTATTTAACCCTTTTTTTCACAGCACAAATTTACATTGACGATTTTTCGTGCGAATATATATTTTTTTTTTCTATTTTTTTTTTCAATATTCCAAATATTCAAAGTTCATTGTTTAAAATTTTTTTAATCGCAATCTTCGATTTTTCAGTCGTGAGTTTCGAAAATGTTTTTAAAATCCACCAGTTTATACATATCGAACTTATAAGAAAAGCATTGAATATTTTAAAATCGTAGAATACATTTTTTTTTCCACAGGTATGCCTGCGTACTGAATAATTTTTAAATCGTATCATTCATTTTTATACCGAGTATGAAAAAAAAAAATTTACAAAAGAAATATACACTTACTTTTCCCTCGGCACATCTTGTTCCATCGACAGCTCTTCCAATGTAGCCTTCTATGTGTCCATTAGCGGTTGGGCTTATCCGTTTGCACGCGACGTTGTTGCATCGCATGCCGTAATTGTCAAAGTTCAGACTATATTGAAAAGTAGGATACGATTAATTTGTTTCCTCGTGAAGGAATCTTCATTTTCATGATTTTTTTCTTCTTATTTTTCAACGCCAATGTGTTGAAAATGTGCCAAAACTTCGAGAAATCACATCAAGAAGAAATGAAAAAAAAAACATTCCGAATTTTTAAAAATTGAATCGTGTGTAACACGAAAACGGTTTGAGCTGCAGCGCTGCAATTTTGCAGCCAAGTAAAGCACGACGAGCCCTTTAATTTCTGCAATTTGCACAAAAATTTTACTTCAACTGTCGCAAATTTCGTAGATACCGTGTTAATTTTTTTTTTGTACATTAGTATTTATGTAATTTGAAATGCCCATAACTCTGCTCCGGATTGACGGATTTGGGCTTATCGGAGGTTTTTTGATGAGCCCAGGAATATACTTAGAGAATGCCGTTTGATTCATCCCGAGATCTTGTTTTTTTTACTTGCATTCGAGCCCAAAGGGATATTTATGGAAAAAATTGTCAAAAATCGATGGTTCGACTTTGAAAATTAAAAAAAAAAATGAAAATAAAATCATAGCACGATGAAAGAAGGGACCAAAGCTAAAACGATTTTAAAGAAAATGAGAATGGAATATAGTTTCAATTCCTTCGAGAAGCAGAGTCACAGCGATTTTCGAAAAGTCATTTTTCACAAAAATTAAGAGAAAAAAAAATCTTGGATACTTTCAAATCCATCTAAGACCCTGTATCGATGAATTTTTTTATCTTGCTGATCACGAATTCACTAAAGACTTTTTCAAAAACCGTTCAAATTCAAAAACATTATAAATCGCCAAAAAGACTTTATTATCCATTTTGTAAATTCAGAAATTACATTTTTCAATTTATTTCAATAAACCCTCGTTTTCAGTTAACTGGATCCAGTACACTCAATCGGTATATGCCAAAAATTATGTTCTACTATTTTTAATTTATTTTTTAAAATTTCCAGCGATTTCAAAACCATACTTATGTGTCAGTAAGATATAAAAAAAATGTGCAGCGTTTTTTTTTTTTTTTTTTTTTTGATTTTCACATCGAGTGTAATTAAGTAATTGTCTTTGGGAATAATTTTGCCTTTCGCGACGAAATATAAAAAGTAAATCATCGGAGTAGTTGGAAAATAAGTTTAAACACAAAAAAAAGACTCACTCGCTACAGGCTCCTCTGTAAATGTTCTCACCGTGAACAATTGCAGTTCGACACTGAGATTCTATAGTCTTAACGATCGTCGGCCACTGGGTGACATAAGAAAAAAAAAAAAAAAACAAAGAACGCTTTTGTATAAAAATTTTTTCGTAGCGCAGTAAACGTGAGCATTTATTGTGGCAATATTTCATTAAACTTACCGGATTAACCCCGAATATTAAGCTGAGCAGGGTCATCAAAAAAGTCATAAAGAAGAATGTCATCCTCGACATTTTGACGGAAAAACTTAATGAAAAAAAACAATAATAATGATTTTAAAAAAAGTACTTATGAAGATGCTCGATAGTAATTTTTCCAAAATGCAAGCAGAGCCTTGTGTTATCTGGTGGACAATTTTCTGTGCATCATACAGCGATATTATTTAGGCTGAGAGGGTAAATTCGTAAACAAAAAGGTCTTTGATGCAAAAAAAAATGCCAATAAACAATGAGAAAAAGATTTTTAAAAAAGTTCCAGAGCTGGGCAAAGTACCTGAAAGTACTTCAAGCTCAAGAAGTACAAAGTACTGTAAGTACTTGAAGTATTGAATATTTGAAGTACTTGAGGTACCAAGTACTCGAGGTATCAAGTACTTGAAATACTTATTGTATCGAAAAATATTTTCACATTGTACAATTCACTCAGGTTAGGCAGATTGGAACAGAAATATTTAAACGAAGCGAATTAGAAATAATTAAAATTGACGATTGTAATTAAGATTAATTTAGCTTCAGGTTTGAAAAAGAAAAAATAAAGAATATAATCCACGGGTATTGTCAAAAACGGAGCCATGCATTGACAATTACACCGTAACTACCGTAGCTTGAGCCTTTGAACGGTCATTCCTTGCAATCTTAACCGAAAAGATGGCGCAGAACGTTCCTCAATTATATATTCAAAGGCGTTATACATGCAACCATTAGCAAGACGTATTCAAAAGTACTTCATACTTGGTACATGAAAAAGTACTTGAAGCACAGTAAAGTACTTGAAAATTTAAGTACAAATACTGTGAGTACAGGTCGGGTACTTGGAAATTTAAGTACAATACTTGAAATAACTTACAGTTTCGTGGGGTCGATTGCTACTACTTACTTGGAGCTGCTTAAAATTTATTGAATTCACTTGGAATGGAATAAAGTCGTTTGATAGTGAAGCTTCGATCTACCGGTTTTTATATACCCTCGAAAATTTTAAGTAGGGATACAAGTGCGGTTTCTTATCATGGAGTATAAACACTTGTGGTTCAATCATTGTCATGATAGCTTTTTTTATTCTTGAATTTCTTACTCAGGTGAAATCAGGCGTGACATTAGGAAATACCGAATTCCCGATACTTCACGCATTTTTCATATTTCGAATGCTCGTCAATTTAAACGTAATCGTTTACGTTGAAAAATAAAAATATAAAGATGATAATTTTATTAAATAATAAGCTGTAAAAAAAAAAAAATATTGCTTCCTCCAAATTTCGTACAATGCTCAAGGCTTTCTCTGCGAGGAAGTATACCTTTGTCAATTTTGGCTTCCTCATACAGGAAACTTTGAGCCTTTTGAGAAATTTGGAGGAAGCAATTTGCAAAATTCAACTTGCAGCCATTTCCCTCCTTTCTGTGTCATATATGCAGTTTCAGTTTTTCTGAGTTTCACGTTTCTAAAACTGATCTAGATATTCAATATTCCATGAGATAAACGTATTTTTATATATTAATTAAGTATCTCAAAATTTAAGGAAATTAGAGCTTTGGTTCATGATAAATTATTCACGAAAAACAAAAATAGCGAGATTTGTTATATGATTTTTGGGGGAATTAGAGCTGTCAGAGACTTTTTTAAAAAATTCAAAATTTCATAAAATATAATTGTCACCAAATTCAAAAATTTACGGAAGTTCGAGTGATCACAGACATTTTTCGATAATTTAAAAATCTTGCAAAATTCAAACCCCTCAAGAAATTTAAATGAAAATTGGAGCAAATGAGGGAAGCTCGATGTTTAAGGTATGTGCAAAGTTTCAGAGAAATCGATCGACTCGTTTTTGAGATAAAGAGGTTTGACTTTTCAGGACCAACATACTCATGCGCACACGTCCGGTTATTTTTTTTCTAAATATGCTTTTGAAAGCTTTTGGCATATATTGAACACATTGAAATTGAAAATTGGATTATTAAAATATTCATTATCACAAAGCTTTTTCTATGGGCAAGCAAAAAAATTAATAAAATGTAAAATGTAAAATGAAAAAAGAAAAAACTTAAAAAAAAAGTCCAGAACTCATTTCAAAAGCTTGATTACACAAGTGATATACTTCTCGAACATCAAAATGTCTTCGACGTTTCAATTTCCTTTTCCTCGATCTCATCGATGCGATGCCTTGTCTACGTTAAATACCGAAAGATATAAAAGCACTTGAGTAAACAGATTTTTTGCTTGAACGGCTTATTCCACACCATTTGTGACTTGGGAAAACCGAACTTTTTTTTTATTTATTTTATCTATCACGCGACGAGTGAATAGAAATTTAATGTTTTTACTCCGATAACTCTGAG
This sequence comes from Rhorus exstirpatorius, assembly GCA_963564615.1. NCBI lineage: Eukaryota > Metazoa > Arthropoda > Insecta > Hymenoptera > Ichneumonidae > Rhorus > Rhorus exstirpatorius. The sequence goes on along the minus strand of OY751322.1, from coordinate 12,688,937 downwards.
ACCCACCGGTTACTTGAGAAAAATAAATGGAATTTACTTCTCGAGCTCTTAAAGTATAAATCTCGAGCCCTTAAAATTAAATTAATTATGGCATTATAATAAAAATCAATACTGCTACAGTTATTCACGTTTTTTTATTCAATGGAAATTGATTTTTACAGAGTAGGACTTGCAGCAAAATCAGAGTCTCAATCGTATGACTGAGGACTCAGAGAATTTTTATCTGGACTTTTTTTTTCAAGTGAAATATTTACGTGATAAATAAAGGCCAGTGCGCTATGAATATTTTGCTACAACAAGAGGAAAAACAAAACATTTTCATGAAGCCAAAATATGGTAGCCCCTCTTTTTTTCTTTCTGTCGGAAAATGAAGGACTTGCGACTATGAATAATTATGATCGGATGTAAGCTCGTCAGAGGCGAAAGATTTTTATGAAACAGCCTCGTTCGTATTTATCGAATAATCGAAATGACAATAGTCGAAATATGGGCTCGGTCGGAACAGTTTATAGCGATCACCGCTGATCGCGCGACGCCCAACTCACAGAATCCGTCCGCAAATTCCCCCTGTGGATCTTATATAATATATATAATAAGTTATATATCTTATTATCAAGCCGCCTTTACGTGATTATCGTTAGTGACAACCTTGCCGCGTTCCCTACAAGTTCGTGACTTAATATGCGCTAGCTATCGTCGTACGAGCGTCAACCAACGTCGCCTCTAGTTCCTAGTTACCTTTTCGAGCGCAAATGCATGTGAGTTTCATGATGGCAATGTAATGAATCCTTACGAACTGCAGGATCGATAGAATTTCTTTATACTGACAGTTTATGTATGAGATATTGACACAATCTTCTTTACGGACTGTCGCCAAAAGGAAAAAAAAATACAATTAACTTTTTCTCAGCGACGATATATATTTGGGGGAATTGAAAAATAATCCGGGACTCAGAATGTTTGCTTTCATTGAAAATATCAATAATTCTTAATGAGAAAAAACTGCAAATTGCTTCCTTAAAATTTCGCACAATGCTCAAAACACGTCGCCCCGACGAAAAACTATCTTTGTCAATTAAGCATATTACGAAATTCGGAGAAAGCAATTTGCAAGATTCAGCTTGGAGCTTTCTTTCCCCCTCGATTTTGTCAGATGCAGTTTGATTTTTTTTTTTTTTTTGAGATTCAACTTTCCAAAACTTTACTCAATATTAAATCTTTCACAAGATAAACGCATTTTTATGTATAAGCCACAGATATCTCACAAAATTTGGGAAAATAGAGCTGTTAGAGGCATTTTTTGGAAAATTAAAAATTTCATTAAATCAATAATAAAATAAACTTGATACCAACACTTTTGTCAATGATACTTCATTCATGGAAAAAGAAATTAGACCGATATCTTAAAATTTGAAAAAATTAAAACTGTCGGAGATATTTAAAAAAATAAATAAATAAAAATATCATAAAATATTAATCCTGCTATTGATTTTCGCCAAATTCAATACCGACCGTCCTTCGATGATACTCTATTCATGTGAAAAAAAATTTAGCCTGATACCTCAAAATTTACGAAAGTTAGAGCGATCACATTTTTCGAAAACTTCGTAATCTCATGAAATCTAAATCCCTGAAGAAATTTAAACGAAAATTACAGTGAACGAAAGAGGTTAGATGCTCCAAGTGTGTGCAAAGCTTCAGCGAGATCGGTCCAGTCGTTTATGAGATATAGCGGTTTGACTTTTTCAAATTAACCAGACAGACTTTTGTTGTTATCCAGAAAAAAATTGATCAATAACAAAAAGAATCTGCAAACCCCAGAATTAATCAATCGTAGAACCACACGTTAATTGTCATCTTTGAAAGAAAAAAAAAATAATCATTTAAAGATCAATGGAGTCTAGTTTAATTTTGTGAGAATTTCGTTTAAAAGCTCTCCCAAACAAGCCCTAAATCCTTCCCAAGCATTGTGTAATTAGGACAGAAATTAAGCTGCACAGTGAGATACAGTGTCTGAGGGGAGATTGCGCGGGCATTAAGACTACGATGGGAAAGGGATATAAGCAGCGGAAAAGTGATAAGTGATAAAAAAAAAGGAATGACAAAAAAAAAATACGAAAACAGGGAGAAGAAATGGAAGTGCCCAGGCAGCGGCATGCCGGACACGCTTCCCGTCCATTTCTTTTCCCTCGTGTCCCGAGAACAACGGCCAACCTCGCTGCTTTATTAAATTCCAGCCGACTGAACTCTCCTTCGGTAGTAACCGCTTTCAACGCGGGGCTTCTGGTCCTCTCCGCACATATCCCATTTACCCTTGTTCCTGACACACGATTTCCAGATATGTACGATCCTTTCTTCCTGTGTGCCGGTACGGAATATTCAATCGGCCATTTTGCGAGAGCCTCTGTGGAGCCCTCGAGATCGAATTTTCATGTCACGCAGGACCCCATGGGCGATATAAAGTATCGCGCATCTTGATCGAAAGTACATATATCTACCCCCAAGATAGAGAATCAGCAGGAAAGAGTCCAACTTTTTATGAAGACTTGTCGTCAGAACCCCGTAAGATCAGGCGATATGACCTGATCACGGGGTCTTCGTGTCCGAAGAATCAAGGAACAAAAGTGATTATGTGTATTTGAATTGGATTGAGGTATCTTGGGTTATCCGAACATCCGTTCGAGACCTGGAAACTTCGGCCCTAATAAGAAGGATTACGCAAAGGGAATGAGAGACTGGAGTCATTATGGTGTTTGCGGATCAAGTGTTTATTACCGCGGCAGTATGAGATTTGACGAGATGACGAGGGAGATTTCTTGGGACACCGAACAAGGGTCCAGATCAGACGAAACTTGTCCAGATCTACTTGGACAAGTTTCGTCTGGTCTTGTCTATTCGAACGGCGTCACTGCATACCAGTGGCAGACCCCTTGGGACTAGTCCACCGGTGACTATCGCTATCGCAGCATTGAAGACTTCGGTCAGTGCATGCAATATAATCCAAAAGTTGTTCCTAGAAGTGCTGGAATAAATCCCAAGGATTTTATAGCCGACTGTGGACTCTCGTCGGAAAATTTGCTTGTTGAATTTTCAATTCAACAAGAACTCAACAATTCATACAGAAGGCAACACTTCCCGAAAGCTCTAAAAGAACTATGGTGTTTTTTTTAAATAATAAAATAATTTATTTTTACGAAAAACAAGTTTACTTTGTATGCAATACCGATCTTTTGAAAACAATTGGATTGATTTTGAGGCCTAATTGAAAATAAATTAAATTTCAATATTTTTAGTTACAAATTTATGCGAATTAGGGGAGGGGGGATGAATAAATATACGTGCCAAATACGGGAATGGTCTATCGAATAATTTTTGAAAAATAAATTTCTAAGTATGTACCACTTTTCGGACCACACACACTGGGTCGAAAGCTCATCCCCTAACGAAAGATAAAACTGTCTCTCGTGCTTACGTGTGTTTATACACTGTACTGTAGGGTTACGATGACGTATTGCACAGTCCCAAGAGGTAAAACAATGTTTTGAGAGAACCATCGTCTGGGACGACGGTGCTTGTCGAGATTGTCTGCGTCAGCCCGGCTTAAGGATGCTTCGCATATATACATTTCCAGTCAAAAGTTCGATTCGTTCGGAATTTCAGTACTTTCCCATAAAACGAAATATCAGGGGGAAAAAAATATCACATTAACGATATCGAGTATACGGATTTTCAGCAATAATGTTAAAAAGTTACTGATTAATTTGTTAAAAAAAATCAATTTCTTCAAAAAATCATGATACATTTCTTGATGCTCGTCATACGAAATGAATTCATTGCTTTTTCCGAGATCGTGCGAATTTTTTAACCAATTTTTCTTCACCTCAATGTTATTTATTTGTTTTCAGAAGACATTTTCATTGATTTTTCATCAAAAATCAAAAAATTTTCAATTCATCGAACCAACGCGTTTGACGAATAGTCTTGACATTATTATTATTATTATTCCGAATAAATTTACTCAAAATCTTTCGCATGATTTTTGTTTTTTTTTAAATATTTTTGAAAAATATTTTTCGTAATTTGTCTTACGTGAAAATGACTGAAAATTTTCATATAATCTTACTTTTGGCTGGCAATGTACACGCACAGAGAATCCTTAACTCACGACTGTCTCTCGATGCTTTTGCCCGAATGCTCACCACGCAAGCACACACTGTGAAGCTTTTTGACGTGACACTCCAGCAATCATCGTAGATCTCATCCCCCTAAGCCAAAACCATGGGCATCAAATTAACGTCACTGTACAAACATCCATATCTATCTGTGTGTTGTGCCAGAGCAAATATCCCTCCCTTGCCCCTCTCTCTCACGCTCATTTGAATAATAAAGTGAAATAGAAAAAAAAAAAAAAATGAAAGCAAATAAATTTCTCTTGAGCCACGACATCGTGCCAGAATAACTGTTCAATTGTAAGTCGAATTTTTTTTTTTATATAATTCGTACATCATCGCGGAAAACTAAAATCGTCAATGAATTGAATTTTTTTTTCGTTTTTACAAAATCCTTATCAGCCCGCAGTCGGGTTAGACATTTGAAATTGCAAAAACTTCCTTCACAAATTTTATTGCTCTAACCTTTAGGGAGGGTCACTGCTGGTAGTCTAAATTCAAAATGACGACCGGATTCCGCCGTTGCGTTTAGCCGCCAGTTTTAATTTAAGGCGGAATCGTTTTTGCTCAATGACTCGGTTATTTTCAAGTGTACCAGTGATCCCCCCTAAAGGTTTGAGCAATAAAATTTCTGAAGGAAGTTTTCGCAATTTGAGCCTTTGCTTTTTTCTAACCCAACTGGCCTATATTCGCAGAGAAATTATTACAACAAATACCAAACTTTTATTTATCCTTCAAAGTATCCTGAATTAATTTTTTTCGTAGTTACGAAAAAAAAAAAAAAAATTAGTTTCGAGTAAAAATTCATTAAAAAAAAACGCGTGTACATTCAGGCAAAAAAATGCGGGAAACGTAAAAGTAAACAAAAAAAAAGTGGAAAAAAATCTTGGTGGGAAAAATGATTGCATTACGAAATTCGCGAGCGTTATTTTTATATGGCTGCTTTTCCATGAGTTTTCGGCGGGAGTACCGCGTCGAGATCCCACACATTTCATTGTTATCTCCGATTCGTGGGCATTCCCGCGTTCGCAAGCCATCAAAAGGGGAAAAGAAAACGTCGAGTATGGCAAAAAATTGCAGTGGAATTCGCATTATTCGTATTAATTTTCAAACTCCCGTGCTCTTTATCCTTTGCAAGCTCTCATTAACGAATGGTCTGTATTTCAGTGTTCATTTTTTTTTTTCGTTTTTGTTCCGAATTTTCATTCCCTCATCATTTTCAGTATTCGTAGAATCACACATGGGAATATTAATGTCGGACGCAGTTTTTTTTTTTTTTTCTCTTAATTATCGTTCTTTTGATATCACGTTCCCTAATTAGTCTCGTGGTACACATGAGCGTCGTCAATTTTTAAATGCAGATTTAATAATTCCTGAATACTCTTCGGACGAAATCTCCTCTGTAACAGTGCAGTAAACGTACAGTAGCCGTACAGTAATATTAAAGTAATATATTGCCGTACAGTGTACAGTAACGTAACACCGTAATGATACTGTAATATTGCGGCAATAGTACAGTAACAGTACAGTAAAAGCACAGAAATAGTACAGTAACAATACAGTAATAATATAGTTATTATTAATAATACGTTATTATTAATATTATTAATAATACTATTATTATTAATAATATTAATTAATAATAATATTATTAATAATACGTTATGGTAAGAGTGCACGAATAGTAAACGGTAATAGTACGCGGTAACAGTGAAAACAATACAGTAACAGTCCAGCAATAATGCCGTTATAATACAGTAACGGACCCTAACAGTACAGTAATAAAACAGTAGCAGTTTAGTAAATAGATAGATAAATAAATTTTTATACAATCCCTTTTACATACATGCATATTAAATATCATGAGCAACTCTATAACTCTGATTTCTGCTTATGACAGTTTAGTAACACAGTTTAGTAACAGTTACAGCACAGTAATAGATTAGTAACGGTAACGGTCCACGGTACAGTAGGGGTGTTGTAATGATACAATAACGGATCCGTGAGTGAAGGTGTACAGTAACATTGCAGTAGCGATACAGTAACGGTACAGCAAAAGTACAGTAGTAGAACAATTCAGTAACAGTACAGTAACAGTGAGAGGTTATATTATATTGCAGCAGTAAATAGTATCTAGTAACAGTAATTGTACCCAACAGTACAGTAACAGTACAGTACAGAATTGTAACAATACAGTACATACAGTTACAGTACAGTAAGATTATCACTTACAGTATAACAGTCATATTATAATAACTTTATGAGTACACTAATATTGAAAGTACAGTAACAATACAGTAGCGTTTCGAAAAAATGTACCACGGAGATTTTTGGTCGAGGATGATAGAAATGTGTCTTTGAAATTCTTCAAAAATTCTCTGACTTTAAATATCACTTAAATTCACATAAAATTCTCCGAGAATTCTGTGTGCATTTCGAATTCTTCAAAGAAAAAAAAAAAAGAATAATTTTAAACATACTCAAATTCACGAGTCTTGAGAGAGTTGTTGATGGTCGTGAATCGAATCCAATAGTCCGGCCGAGTTTGTATAGAACGAATTACGTGAAGGACGTTCTTCGTTTCAATCTCGCAATCGTTCGAAACGATCCGCTATAGCGCTGTATATAACTCTGTTTGCCTCGGACACTTCAAATACGTTCACACGATATAGTTTACCGGAGCGGTTTTAGTTGACCAGAATAACGAAATCCAACGGGAAGAAATTTTTTCCTACTGCAAAACAATTGTATTGAGACTGCGTGAAGATAGCTAATAGCTTACTCGAGATTTTTTTTTTATCAATAAAAAGATATTTCAATTTTATTGCATTATTTATGCACCTCGAATACTAAAAAAAAAAAACATATCTATGACTCCGGACAAATGAAAAAAAATAACTCTAAGAAAAATAATAAAATAAAAAATGCATGATAAAGATAAGAAGGTGATAAACGTAAACGTGGTAACGCAGTGGCAAAGCATATTCGCTTCTGCATATATCCGACGGAGCGTGAGCAATGCCGCTATGGTTTGAATTTATCGTTTCAATATAGTGCCTATGTGTATTTATATTATCATCTGCTAAAAATCAAGAGGCCTTTACGTCGCAGCACCCAAGCTATAAAACAATATAGGATACGCCCTTATGGCTTTAAGCAGTTTAAATGGTGTCGCATGTATATATATGGGGTATTCTAGGCATTTTCGACCGGTCCCGAACCCTCACCCCCTTCGATTTCAAAATGAATTTTTTTGGTGATAGCCCTATTAGACCTTTGAAAGGTCCATGAATTTTTTCAGTTTTTTTCGAACAGCTGTTCGCTGGTTACAATCTTTTACGAAATCGCTCATTTCGTTAATTTCGAGATTTTAATTTAATTTTGGTTCTAAAACAAATAATCGTACGAAAAAGTTATAGGCATCCAATATGACGGGATTCAAACGTACTTTAAAATGGTAATGTTTATTCTTTGTTTTGGAACAATAAAATTAAATGAAAAGCTCGAAATTATCGAAACTCAAGATTTTGTAAAAATTGTAACTAGCGAACGGCTGTTTGAAAAAATCTGAAAATATTCATGAACCCTTCGAAGGTCCAGGGCTATCACCAAAAAAATTCATTTCGAAATCGAAGGGAGTGAGGGTTTGGGACCGTTCGAAAATTCCTGGAATATCCCGTATATAACGCTGATATGTATAACACGATATACAGGCGACGATCCATAGAAAATTCGCACGATATGGCTCTCTCGCGCACGCCCGGCGCTCTGAGCAATTTCCGCGCGGGCCAATGAAGCGTTATTTTCATAGCGAAGCACTCGAAGGTAATATATTGTACAACGGTGAGGATCAATTCTGAAAATAATGCTGCTACGAAAACACCAATATGTGAAATAGATGTTTCAATGAATTGTGTGCTAGGTCCATTGACTCAAAAGTTCAGGGCGATCCTCAGAATAACGTTTTTTTTTTTTTTTTTAACATCACGGATACGTAAAAAAACAGTTTATGGCGTAGAGAGTATATCGTGCTGGTTCTCGTGTCACAAACATAATCCCCGGGAACTAAATTCCGTAGAAGTCACGTGAGTGCGACAGACAGAGCAGCATAGTCACTGTAACAGTACTGTAACAGTACGGTAATAGTGCAGTAATAGTACAGGAAAGTCATCATAGCATTTGAAGTATGGTAAATGTGACGGTACACTAAAATTAACAGTACAGTACAGGAACAGTACGGTAACAATATAGTAAAAATATATATAACAGTACGGTAACTGTGCGCTAGCAGTGCAGTTATAGCGCGGTAAAGTTACCATAACAGTACAGTACAGGAACATTAGAGTAACAGTACGGTAACAGTGCAGTAATAGCACAGTAAGGTTACCGTAACAGTACCGTACAGGAACATTAAAGTGACGGTGCGGTGAACATACGCCCCTCAAAAACCTTGAAAACTCAAATTGTACTTTCTCCGAAGTGTTCGTTCGTTCGTGTGTTCGTTCGTTCGTGTGTTCGTGTGTTCGTGTGTTCGTGTGTTCGTGTGGTCGTGTGGTCGTGTGTTCGTGTGGTCGTGTGGTCGTGTGGTCGTGTGGTGGTGGTGGTGGTGGTGGTGGTGGTGGTGGTGGTGGTGGTGGTGGCGGTGGCGGTGGTGTAAATGCCATTATTATTACTATATATTAATTGTCATTATGTGTCATTTCATGATCGAGAACCTCCACCACCTTAACCACTTAGCAGTGTGGCGAAAATTACATTTTTGAGCCACTTTTGTGCATTTTTCATAAAAAAAACAATATTTGATTTTTCATGCTCCCATCCCCTTAAACTGAAGTTTTAATAAAAAAAAAAGACATCATCGCGAAAAGGGTGCTTTGTAGCTTAAGTGGAAGCCGCCGCTCATTGGACTTTTTTAATTATAACTGCCACTTAACGTCTGTGGCGAACTTTTTGGAAGGAAAAATTTGAGACCATGGAGATTGTACTTCAAATAAAAAGAACCTTCGATGATTCAAAAGTTGTAAAGGATATTGCTGAACGGAAAGTAGTTTTGTGCGCGGAATTTAATTCATTATTAATTGTAAGGATAGTTTCAAGCGCAATATATACTTTTAGTCACGATCGATAGACAATACCCCTGAATTTTTTCAGGTTTCGCCCGTCATGCGTGTGATTTTAATTATCAGCCGTTATTGTTAATTAACAAACAAATAAACAAGGGAGTTCGTCCACTCAAAAGTTGAAACGCCATCGTATTCCAGGATCGAATGACAATACTCCTTAATTTTTTCAGATTTTTCTTGTCATGCGTGCGATTTTAATTATCAGCAGTAATTGTTAATTAACAAACAAATAAACAAGGGAGTCCATCCACTCAAAAGTTGAAACGCCATCGTGTTTCAGGATCGATAGACAATACTCTTGAATTTTTCCAGATTTTTCCCGTCATGTGTGCGATTTTAATTATCAGCAGCCATTGTTAATTAACAAACAAATCAACGAAGGAAGTCCACTCAAAAGTTGAAACGCGATCGTGTTCCAGGATCGATAGACAATACTCCTTAATTTTTTCAGATTTTTTCCGTCATGCGTATTCTTTTCTGAATTTTGGCTTCTCGCTACCGCTGCTAGCTTCAGCCTCATGTATAGTGTATAGAAGATATTTATAAAGTAAATGTACAAGCATTCGACAGCGTCGTGGTTAGAGCGTTAGTTCATTAGGTAGGCAGATAGGTAGGTAGGTTGTCCTTAAATCATTTTCCGGGTTAGCAAATAAATTTTCAACGACCGGAATCATCCTCGGAACAACAACAATCAATAAAAAATGTCAAAAACATTAATGTTCATAAAATATAATTTTTTTTGTCATTCATTTCGGGTCCAATACGCAAACGAAGGCTAGTGAGACGTCGTAGGTTCAAACCCCGGTGTCGACGTTTTTTTTTTGTTTAAATTTTTTCTATGGCTCAGATAATAATAAACAATTGCCTATAACCTGAATTGCGGAAGATAAATATTTATTCGGGATTTTATATATATGCCAGATTAAACCACATTTTGATCGGGTTTTGACTGGATACCATAATTGGAATCCAGTCAGGGGTCCCTGTCGGATTCCAATGTGCAAACGTTACATTCAGTCATGGGATCTGATCCGATGACCAGCTGGATCCCTATCAGAAAATAGGGATCCTTCTCAGAATCCACCTGGATCCCGACCGAAATTTCTGCACGGGTCGTGGTGAAATTAGCTTAGCCACTGCGTTATGACGGCACAAAGTGGTCTGAGTTAATCTTGCCCCGATCAGTTTTAGCGTTTGGGAGAAAGTAACGTTAAAGAGCACGTAAAAGCTTTGTTTTATTGACTCCGATGGTAAAACAGAGTGCTGGTTAACAATAATCACAGTTGCAAGTACAAACAATAATATTATGCTATTTCTATCGTACACTTTTTTTTGAGTGGGAGACATATAGATGTTTTCACTTACTCTACCTCAATTCCGATGCTCTTTGTATGAAAATAAAAAAAAAATAAAAAAATTTACATTGAACTCGCATAGCTTATTGAAAGTGTCCAGGGGGTAAATATTTATGTAAGTTTTCTTTTTTCATTAGAAAATCTGCCATTTTTTTCTGAAAAACTTATAAAAATTGGTGTTTTCAGTAAAATTTGATAAGTTCTGTGTGGAACGTGGAGACTTCATGCTTCGATAATATTATATTGTAAAAGCGGTTTTAAGTCCTAGCGTTTCGAGTTCGAATATCGATATACGTATATATATTTTAGCACTTGAGTAAACAAGACGCTCGTATGCATGATTCATTCCACACAATTTGTCACCTAGCATTAACCCCGAGCAGGCCAACTATATAGTTACTTGAAAAAAAAAAATGAATTATCTTCTCAATCCTTGAAATTAAATGAGCTACGGCACTGAAATGAAAATAATTATTGCGCTTCAATGGTATCACAGAATATCGATATTAATTTTTCCCTCCCAAAGAGCGGTATTCATGTATTATGTATACAACACAATTCTACGAGTACTATAGTCCATAGAATAATTCTGGGTCTTTTCTGAAGACGACCAGAGTCGTCCTCTATTGCTCATCTCAGCATGACACATTGCTTAACTCGTCAATTGGCTGGCTCTGGCTCGACGATAAAATAAAAAAATCTACCAACCTACGGTAAAATCCGGGAGTAGCCCTACTATACTCGTGCGTGCGTGCGTATGTGTGTGTGTGTGTGTGTCAGTGCTTTGTCGTCAAACGATAAATAATGAAACCAAGACACAAGCTATTGTGTTCCAGGTCGTATATATATTGGTGGAGTGATGACAGGAAAATTACACCCACGCTCTAATCAAGATATATGCGCAAGGAATTCAATGTGAATCAAGTGGACCGTGTTGTTTCGTTAATTTCGTTAATTGTACGACTATGAGGAAACGGAGAATTTTTCCAAGCACTCAGACTCATCTCTATCTACCTCTCTCTCTCTCGTTACTCTTGACAATACAGAGCGCATATATAAAGTCACTCGGATGTGAGAACAATATTTCTCGGTCAATGGGTCAAGACCATTGTTTGATATGTCAACGCGTTGCCACTGATCGCTATCGTTGAACTTGGCAGACCTTCGAGTTCCGGTACAATCATTCAGTCATCCGATGATCATTCCATCATCATGAACTGTTCTCCGTTTTCTGTGTTTTCCCTGCCATCTCGTAACGATCATCATTGAACTTTTCTGATCAATTGATACCTAAATGTTTTCTTTTCAAGTAATATTTAATATCTTGAATTGTAAAAGTTACACAATTTATGATATAGTGACACTCGCGCGGGTGTCGAATCTACGACTTCGATATCGTCGTTTCAATGATTGAAAAGACGGTGTGTAATCCAAGCCCATTTCAAAAATTCCTGTCGCCTATCATTTCAAAGCGAACGATCGTAAACTCCGAACGGAATTGTAACCCCGGTTCAAGGGTATTTGTCCGAAAAATAATACTACCCCGTGGCAAGGCCGGATCCCAAAGTAATCTGGCGTTGGGTTTCACTTACGGACGAACACACGGACGAGTTTTTACGAAAAATCGCCTCGAGCCGTTGCTGGACTCGATCGGGGGATCGGAGGATTGGTGACGCTTTTGTATTCGTTCACTTTGACCTTTCGGCTATCCGATGAACACAAAGGCTCTTTCTCGCGACGAAGAATCGCCGGACGTAAGTAAGAGAGCGTAAAGGGATTCAACAATAGGAAGCCTCGAGTCTCGTTTCCCGGACCGTGAGATAAGACGAAAAAAAAAAAAACCCCCCCACACACACACACACACACACACACACACACACACACACACACCGAAAAATAAGAGAAAAACAACAAAGAAGAGAAAAAAAACGACTCTGCGAGCGAAGTGAAGTAAGATGATGAAAGTAATTTGCCTTTAAAACTTCACGATCTGTATGAGGATGTCGAGGCCTTCGTGACCAACTCAAAGGGAGAGCGAGCGGGGGGGGGGGGGGGGGGGGGGGGGGTTAATCGTACAATTAACCTTAATTATCGGACCCTCCGCTCTTCTCCGTTCATCCTCCTTAGGTTTCGTTATACATATATATATATATGTACTGAGGGCTACACATAATACAAATGAACTGTGAGCTAGCCGCACGTTAATACGTACATATGGTTGTGTCGAACGCTGGGCTCTAGCTACTCTCATTATCATTCCACTTTGCGCAAATATATGCGCCATTGACCGATCACCGTCCTTGGATTTTATTAAAAATGATATAAAAATTATTTTGCATTATTGCATCTGTTTTATAATTTTTTTATTTTTTTATATGCAATTGTGGTGTGAAAAGTTAATCTTTCGATGTCGTCTCGATGAATAAAAATTTCACCAACAGAATCGCAAATCAGTCTTCCTATATATATACACACAATATTATTATACTTTGTAAATGATGGTTTTACGAAGAGAGAGAAGCAAATCGTGTGAAAAATCTTTCGTAATTTGCCGAGAATCTGGAGCCAAGTGCATGGGGATTCCGGTCGAAACAGATCTTGAGGATAGATCGATCACGCTCGTGAATCACATTACCGATGATAATAATAACGACGAAAATAAAGAAATTAATGAAAATTAAAGAGGTTATTGAGATCCGTGGCTGAGAATCAATTTTTTCGAATTATTTTGAAATTTCGATTATACGTCATGGACCGATCACCCTGGCGAATAATATTACAGCCAGACCTCGGGCACTGACGTTTCGGGCACTGACGAACCCTGGTAGATTGTATGACTCACTAAAAACCGTAAAAAGGACCGGTCATCGATGGTTCTTTTTGGACAAAAAATCACCGACCAATAACCTAAAAAAGAACCGTTCGTAATATTTCGCGAGCACCTAAAAAACTACGAGCAACTACCAAAAGAACCGTACTAATAACCATACTATTTTTTCGGGTTTGCAACCGACAAAATGACCATAAAACGAACCGTACTGGATAAACGAAACAAAAACACTGTATTTTGTAGTGTCAACGCGAGCCAGGATCGAGGCAGTCCAAATCACAGCAGAATGAAATTTTTATAATAAAGGGAATTTTAATAATAAAGGGAATCAACCGCCAGGGAGAGAAGGAGCATACGAAATGTTGTAATAATTTTGTTTACATAAAATAAAACCTTAATAAAACCATAAAAAGGGCCGAATTGGTAAAAACCGTACTAAGAACCAAAAACCAGTAGGAACGACCGTACGAAGGACCGTCTACAGATTCATAAAAATAGACGGTTCTTTTGAAGGTTTTTCCACAGTTCTTTTTTGTCCGAAAAGAACCGTCCTTTTGACGGTTATTTTTTCAGTTGCTTGTTGAGTTCGGCAATCTACTAGGGAACCCCTCGCACTAACGTCAGCTGTGCTTTGGGCGCTGCCAAATCGCTATTTTATCGCCAGTGCCAACTACGATCTAGAAATCTGCGATTTCAAGAAAGTATACAAGTGCAGGGTACCTCGCGGTCATAACTACGGTCCTGAGACTTTCATCTCATTGGCCAGTAAGAAGGTTAGGTCTTATTTTCATCAGTGCCCGAGGTCTGACCGTACTAATGATAAAAATAACAATGAAAATAAAGAAATTAATAAAAATTAAAGAGGTTATTGAGATCCGTGGCTGATAATCAATTTTTTCGAATTATTTTGAAATTTCCATTATACGTCATGGACCGATCATCCTGGCGAATAATATTACAGCCGGACCTCGGGCACTGACGAACCCCTCGCACTAACGTCAGCTGTGCTTTGGGCACTGCCAAATCGCTATTTTATCGCCAGTGCCAACTACGATCTAGAACCCCGCGATTTCAAGAAAGTATACAAGTGCAGGGTACCTCGCGGTCATAACTACGGTCCTGAGACTTTCATCTCATTGGCCGGTAAGAAAGTTAGGTCTTATTTTCATCAGTGCCCGAGGTCTGATCGTGCTAATGATAAAAATAACGATGAAAATAAATAAATTAATGAAAATTAACGAGGGTATTGAAATCTGTGGCTGAGAATCGATTTTTTCAAATTATTTTGAAATTTTGATTATACGGCATGGACCGATCATCCTGGCGAATAATATTACAGCCGGACCTCGGGCACTGACGAACCCCTCGCACTAACGTCAGCTGTGCTTTAAGCCCTGCCAAATCGCTATGTTATCGCCAGTGCCAACTACGATCTAGAACCCCGCGATTTCAAGAAAGTATACAAGTGCAGGGTACCTTGCGGTCATAACTACGGTCCTGAGACTTTCATCTCATTGGCCGGTAAGAAGGTTAGGTCTTATTTTCATCAGTGTCCGAGGTCTGACCGTACTAATGATAAAAATAACGATGAAAATAAATAAATTAATGAAAATTAACGAGGGTATTGAGATCAGTGGCTAAGAATCGATACTTTGGCATTGTTCCAAAAGTTTTTATTCTGGGGCATGGATCGATCAGCCCCCCGAATCACGCGCTTTATAATGACAAAAGCTTTACAAAATTGCAAATAAATGAGAAAAACCATGTCATCGAGATACCTGTGTAGAGAGGTTGTATAATTTTTTTATAATTAAATTTACGAAATTCGATTATGGAGCTTAGACCGATCGCGCCTACGAATCGTTTTATGTGTATCGATAGTAGTTGTAAAATTCAAAATAAAAGCCAATCGGTATTAACGAAAATCGAGCAGAAGTTATTCGATAAGAACGTGTGGATGATACTGAAAAAAAAAAAAAAACGTTCCTGCATTAGAATAAAATTTTTAATTTTGGGCATGGTCAAATTAAAATTCGAGGGATGGTCAATTCAATGACTTGTTAACAGACAAATCGCAGTCACTCTTTATTATTTCGTAATATTTTTTACACATCGAATGCACAAAGTCTTGAATTCATTGATCTTATTATTTATATAACTATATATATATATATATATATATATATTATAATATGTATATATCGAGAATTTTCAAATAAATAAAAACTTTGGAGCAATTCAAACGTAACGCTGACTCACGGCGGGCTTTGGAACTCTTTTGACGAATGTTTCAATTTTTTAAATATAATTTATAACATCGATTTTACATATATATTTCCTGATCAAAATCCATTTGACTTGGTCAGCGATCATTTCGATCCAATTAAGCGAGTTTCAGAAAAAAAAAAAAAAAATTCACTGACCCATTTTCTTTTTTCTCCGCTGGGTCACTTTATTGATTGGTCACCTATAACATAAAACGAATTTTTAACGAACTAGCGCATGATTAAGGGATCTGGATAATCTTAAGTTTCTATAGGGATGACTATCGTACAAGTACATTCTTCATTCTCATTGAAACCGAATAATTTATTTCTTATAATACAACGACGATTAAACTCAATCTGACTGTTCAACAGGACATTATAATTAATAATATCATACATCGCGAAGTAACTTTGTATTCGTTAGTTTGCATGGAACAATTTTTTTTTTTTTTTCTCATGACAGATGACTAATTGTTTCGGAAAATTTTCTTATTTCCAGCTATAAGCTTGAAAATCGCGTAAGAGGGACAGAAAGAGCTCTTTGGTTTAATTCTTTGGTACATTCGAGTACAATGAGAGCAAGGGTAACGTGCCTGATACCCGAAACAAACTCGCACACCTCTGTCTCGATGTCTCCGGAAATAGTTGGCGGTAATTTCATTGCCGCTTCAAAGTTTCGAATTCCCGTTAACAATTTCCGAAAGTTGGTCCAGAGGGCTGTATTCCTAAGGGATATCATATTCGCGCTTATCTCTCAACCGAACTATTTCAGAAATTATATGCTCGTATATCGCGGAAATAAAAAGAAAATTTTTTTACTAAATACGATTGTATACGATTTGGTACTAAATCCGATTGCCACTCAGTAATTAAATTCATTTTTTTTTTTTTTTTTTTAGAGAATTTGAGAATAGTGAACCGTTTCTACAGACTAAAACTGCAGACAGACTCAACCGTATACACACAACTCTAGACAGAACAAATCTACGGATTACCAACTTTAGGCAGAAAAATTCGAACATCAGCAATCGAACACGTAAAAACTTTTCCTCGGCTCAATCCTACACCAAGTAAATCTCTCATGGGACAATTAAATTTCTTTCAACTCTATGCGCGCCAGCACTATGGAAATTTTACAATTGAAAGGTGTAGAAGTTGGAGCGTGCACAGTTTTGGAAGATGTACAGTTGGAAGATGCACGGTTGGAACGTATACAGTTGGATCGTGTTCAATGGGACCGTGGTCAGTTGAATCGCGTAGGGACCGTGCAAGCTAATACACTCTCACGAAAGTGAGAATGCCTACTCGTGTACAAGCATACTAGTTGCGACATCTACAGTCCGGAACGAACACTTTGTTGGGGGAAAAATGTTTGTGCATAATTACTTTGGTGAGAGTGTATCGGTGTGTACGGTTTCTATACAATTGAAACGTGTTCAGTTGTGCCACGATGCCCAACTGATATTGTACGTAGAGTAGGGATGAGTAGGTTTGGAACGTGCACGGTTAGAAAGTGTGAAATTGGAACTGGTACAGCTGGAACCTGTACAGTTGGAAAGCTTACAGCTGAAACGTGTACGGTTGGAGTATTCAGTTGGATCTTGTTAAATTGGAGCGTTTTGAGTTGGAAAGTGCACAGTTGGAACGTGCATCGGTCGAGTTGTACGCGCGAAGTTGGATTTTGGCCAATGGGAGCGTGTGCAGTTGGTACGTGTGTAGCCGAATTGTCGTCAGTTGGATCGAGTTTAATTGAATTGCGCTCAGTTGGAACGTGTACAGTTGAGAATCGTAAAATTGGAACGTGTTCAGCTGGAATGTGCTCAGTTGATCCAGAAAGTGATTATGTAGTTGATATTCGGTGTTCAATTGGGTCGTCCAGAGTTGAAATGCATTCAGTTGTGCTATGGGAGAGTTTTTTTTTTTTTTTTTTTGTACCAAATTAGATGTTGTCAATGCGGGCACTTGACTTTCGCTCGAAAAACAATTCGTTATTCATGCCGACATTTTGAACAGTTGAAATATATCCCGAAGAAGAAATGCTTTCGTTACAATCAATATTGAAGCTGCGAAAAAAAAAAAAGTTATGCCCCGTCTCAAATCGCATGACCGTATGAACATTATCCCGTCCAGTCTCATTTCAAGACTAGCCTGACTTTGGGTATTTTCTTCTCCTGAAAACTTTGCGGATCCAGAATTGATGCTATGTTTTTTGTTTTTTTTTTGTTATTCTTTATAAATTAGCTATGACATCATGAGGAAACGTATGAGGGAGACGAGTTATTGCCACGAGGTCATAAGAAGCCTGAGCGAAACGAGCCAACCTAGACTCATTACAACGAGACTTTTGGTTCGCCCTGATGTTCCACCTTTCGCGCATGTTTCTCGAACGCTCACGATACTCAAACGACGCCGACCCAACAAATTGTGAACGCCTTTTATGTTGCTTTTCTGCAGTATGTGCTCGCGTGACATTAGCACCGAGTACAGCTGATTGTCCGGCTGGCCGGCACAGAATGTCAGGACCATGTGATTCCCAACGGCCTTCATTACGTGGACCGTACCAGCGAATTGTGCGTAAGTCTTCAACGTCAGAGTGCCTGCGAAGCAGAGGAGTAAAACAAAACGGAGAATTATGTTACGGTTCATTGTAAAATGTAACTATCAGAGCAGTTGTGCTAATTCATTCACAGCGAGTTATTCGTGATGATAATTGGATATCCTGTTCCACAGGACCATACGGGGACCTATCGGAAAATCATTCGCAATCTACTGAGGTAGGATACATCTGGCAGAGAAGAGTTGACGAAAGCCTGAAAGCCTCGTGCATAATTGCCACGGCAATTAATGAATTGATACACCATCGGAGCGTTAAAACCGATAGTACCAGGGGAGCGGTAATAATGAGGTTTGATTGATGGGCTCATCAGTTGAGATTTGGAATTTTCCCGATTGAAAGGCCAGACTGACGTGACACGTCACGTATATATATACAGGGTGTCCAATAGGAATGTGTGAAAACTAATCGAATCTCCCCTCCCTCTCTAACATTGTAAGGAACCCTGCGTTTCAGAAATTTGTACCTGAGACCTGTCAGTTATATTCTAGCTGTGGTAGAAAGCGGACAGTCTTCTTAAAAATGAGTGAGCTAACTATCGAAGAAAAAGTTTTTCTCATTGAATGTTATTATTCAAGAGGGAACATTTATAGTGAAGCGTTCAGAGGCTTTCGTACGAAGTATGGAAGTAAAAAAGTCAGAAGCGAAACTACTCTTAGAAGGTAAGAATTGAATATTTTTTATATCAAGGTTTATGAACAATCAGATCTAAAGATCTCATGTTTCAAAATTTTTTAGATTGTAACTATTTTTTTTTTCCGTTTGCAGAGTAATCGATAATTTTAAAGAGTACGGAACATTACAGGACCGTAGAAAAGATTTGTCAGGCCCTTCCACCTCGGTAACTACAGAGGAAACGATTAAAGCAGTTGAAGACTATTTTGAACAAAATCCTCAGTCTTCAATCCGTAAAGCCGCTCAAGCTTTAAAAATAAGCAAATCGTCGTTGCACAATATTCTACGTCATTTTTTGAAAATTCTAATGTGGTGATTCAAATGGCTCACATTTTGAAAATATTTATCATTGATTTTGACATTTTTTTTAGTATTTGCTTAAATATATAATTTTTTCTATGGAAACATCGTTTTTTTGTAATGAATTGACATAAAATAAAAATGACAACTCTCTTCTATTAAAAAAAAATTCCACTGATCTGGTTCCTTTATTTATTGCAAAATACCAATTTATTAGTTTTCACACCTTCCTATTGGACACCCTGTATATATGGGGATAGAGAAGATGTGACCAATGCGAGATGCAGGGATTGGAGCTTACGGGGCGGCGTGTTTTTGAAAGAATGTAAAAATTCATCGATGACGAAGTCATCTGGCTAGCACATTTGATGGTTATTCAGTGGCATCGGTGCTCATGAAACGCAGAGGGTCATCTCGTAGGGCAATCTGGCACACGACTGTGAAACGTTTATTGATTCTCTGGGATCCATGAGTGTTACGGATTCAACCCTGTCAAGCTCAAGCCGCTATATCGAAAGCTCCAATTAGTCAAGCCGCTGTTACGTTCCTGTTGCATATATGCCGCATCTATATGCGTTAAATGCAACAGGAACGGCCGGATGGCTCAGCCTAAAGATCCATTAAACTGCCCCATTACGTATATATATATCGATCGCTGGCAAACACATGGACTCGATCAGCAGGGACTTGGAGCTTCTAAACCGTGTTGGTTGCGACTCTTTGTTTCGCAACAGTCCGTATGCCGTTATGGTCATACGACCAATTCAGGTTTACGGGAAGCCGTAACTGTTGAACGAAATGGTCCGTTCTCAGACGATTGGTCACCGAGCGGACGGTCTGTCCGTGGATACTCAAGGATCTTTGCGCAAAATATCATTGAAGACCATAGATTTTGAGTCCCTGATTGTCAAAATGTTGACGACATTTCGCTAAACTTGATCGCTGATTCGTTTGTGACAGATGAAGCGTTTTTTTTTTTGTCATATACCGTGCACGTAATAACAACAAAACTGGTGAAAATTAGGGACCATGCGAAATGAACTCTTAACGTTTTTTTTTTTTTTTTTTTTTGGAGAATCCATTTGGAGAAAGAAACCTCGCGCAAGGATAAAAACAAATTTCAGGAAACAAAGTTTTCTCGAACGATGAGGACACGGAACGAGAATGAGTTTGCAAAAATTTTCGTCATATCCCGAGGGCTAATTACGATCCACCGAGTACTCGGACGGATAATTTTAATCGAGAGCCACATTGGTAATAATTGGATGCGACAAATGCGTGAATTGCGACGGACTTTGAGAGGAATCTTTTTCCCGAGTATATAGGAGACTGCGGAGCTGCGCAGGGGAAGGGGAGGGAGGGGGGATTAACGATGAGTGGAGGGAGAATGAAAAGCTTTCCAGCGCTGGAGTAAAAGCCCAGGGATTCGTAAGATCGTTAGGCAGCCAAGGATTTCAATTATCGAAATGACATCCGGTGTTCCGTGTCAGCGAGCCGGCAGGAATGTATCTATAGGACTCGAAGGGTTCCTGTTCACCAGCGCCCTTATGCGGATTCGACAGAACTTGAGAGTCCTTCCAGCTCTACGCTTATTTTTTTTTTTTTCACTTCTCTCCGCTACATCTTCCTGGATATAATGGAATAAAAAATAAAATCTCTTATAGCCTCATTCGACCCAGGAAAAAAGTCGTCACTCCGGGTTACCGAATGTTCCAATCGTCGGTGGAATCTCATTTGAATGAAATGTGTTATGCACGTGCTGGTTTATCAAGAGCATTCATCATTTTTGTCGTTTGTCTTGGTGATGTATGAAAAAAAAAAAAATCAGTATGGGGCAAAAAGGTCGTTATGGAAAACAGCGGTTAGTCCCAAGTTATCTATCGAGTTCTTTGGGAATTCGTAATACGAATTTTTTTTTTAATGAAAAACGAATTGCCCTTTCCCTTTTCTTTCTTTTGATGTGTGCAACAATATGGAACTTATTCAAAATGTCTGACAGTGGTTTGTCTTTTATGAATCTTCAGTCATCAAGCAAAATGATTCCTAATAAGAACGCCAAGGAAATGGAATGTTGGCAGAACAGTTAGGCATTCGTCACTATTAATTATTACCTTCCCTCAATTATTACAAATAACTATCACAAAGCTAAGGCTAGAGTCCGGAACTCTTCTCGAGCTTGTGCGGTGAGATGAGGTCCTTCGACATATTTTCGATCGGAAATTTTCTGCTATTTACGAATCACATCGAGTTTTTCCCTGAAATCCAAAAATTCGATATGAAAAGGCAAAAAAACGAAAAATTGCACTTTTTCATTTTCTGAAATTTTGAGGGTTCACTGAAATCGTTGTGACGTTCCTTCTCGAAAGAGATATGACTCTATTTAGTGCTTATTCTCTTCGCAATCGTTCAGGATTGAAAACCCAGCTTGATTCATTGAGCTACGTTGATTTTTCGATTTTTCACAAATTTTAAAAGTTGGAACATCGATTCTTGCCATTTTTTCCATACATATCCCTATGGACTCAAAATCGCCGATATTAAAAATACTCTTTCGGGTACATAAAATTAAGATCTCGAAATCTATATAAGCCATGTAAATTTTAATTAAATTTTATCCAATGTAAATTGTTATTTTTTAATTTTCGGAAAAAAAACACGTTTTTGGCAATTTAAAATAGAATTTTTGAGTTTCAAGAAAAATACCGTGCGGATTCGTGATCAGCAGGAAAAAATACATCGATGTAAGGTCCTAAATCGAATTTTAAAAATTCAAAATTTTTCTGAATTTTCGCAAAAAATGAGTTGGTCCACTAAAATCGCTGTACTTTATATTCCCGATGGAGTTTGGACCTGTACTACATGCTTATTTTTTTTTTAATAGTTCAAGCTTCAAAATGCCGCTTGGTTCATCGAGCTGGGTTGATTTTTCGATTTTTTACAGATTTTTAAAGTTGGACCATTGATTTTTGTCAATTTTTCCATACATACCCCTTGGACGAAAAATCGTCAATTTTCAAAGTGCTTTTTTTGGTATAAAGAATGCAGATATCAGGATGAATCCAACGCCATTCTCTAAGTCTACTCAAGGGCTTTTAAAAACACCCCTGATAAGCCAAAACTCGTTGATCCGGAGATGAGGTATGGGCATTTGAAATTTCGCGATTTTTAGATTTCCGAAAAAGCGGGCAAAAAATTGAAAAAAAAAAAATTTCGTCTTTCACCATATTTTTAGACTCTAGGCGATCGGAAATTTTCTGCTGATCACGAACAACATCGAATTTTTCCCTGAAATCCAAAAATTCTATATGAAAAGGCAAAAAAACGAAAAATTGCACTTTTTCATTTTCTGAAATTTTGAGGGTTCACTAAAATCGTTGTAACGTTCTTTCTCGAAGGAGATATGATTTTATTCAGTACTTGTATCTCTTCGTAATCGTTCAAGCTTCAAAATGCCGCTTGGTTCATCGAGCTGGGTTGATTTTTCGATTTTTTACAGATTTTTAAAGTTGGACCATCGATTTTTGCCAATTTTTCCATACATACCCCTTGGACGAAAAATCGTCAATTTTCAAAGTGCTTTTTTTGGTATAAAGAATGCAGATATCAGAATGAATCCAACGCTATTCTCTAAGTCTACTCAAGGGCTTTTAAAAACACCCCCGATAAGCCAAAATTCGTTGATCCGGAGATGAGTTATGGGCATTTGAAATTTTGTGATTTTTAGATTTCCAAAAAAGTGGGCAAAAAATTGAAAAATTTTTTTTTTCATCTTTCACCATATTTTTAGACTCTAGGCGATCAGAAATTTTCTGCTGATCACGAATCACATCGAGTTTTTCCCTGAAATTCAAAAATTCGATAAGAAAAGGCAAAAAAACGAAAAATTGCACTTTGTATTTTCTGAAATTTTGTGGGTTCACTAAAATCATTGTAACGTTCCTTCTCGAAGGAGAAATGACTCTATTCAGTACTTGTATCTCTTCGTAATCGTTTAAGCTTCAAAATGCCGCTTGGTTCATCGAGCTGGGTTGATTTTGAGATTTTTTACAGATTTTTTAAGTTGGACCATCGATTTTTGCCAATTTTTCCATACATACCCCTTGCACTAAAATTCGTCAATTTTCACAGCGCTTTTTTGGGTATAAAAAATGCAGATATCAGGATGACTCTAACGCCCTTCTTTAAGTCTACTTAAGGGCTTTTAAAAACAACCTCGATAAGCTAAACTCGTCGATCCGGAGATGAGTTATGGGCATTTGAAATTTCGTGATTTTTAGATTTCCAAAAAAGTGGGCTAAAAATGGAAAAAAAAATTTTTCTTCGTTCACCATATTTTTAGACTCAAGGCGATCGGCAATTTTCTGCTGATCACGAATCACATCAAATTTTTCCCTGAAATCCAAAAATTCGATATGAAGAGGCAAAAAAACAAAACATTGCACTTTTTCATTTTCTGAAATTTTGAGGGTTCACTAAAATCGTTGTGACGTTCCTGCTCGAAAGAGATATGACTCTATTTAGTGCTTATTCTCTTCGCAATCGTTCAGGATTGAAAACCCAGTTTGATTCATTGAGCTACGTTGATTTTTCGATTTTTCACAAATTTTTGAAGTTGGAACATCGATTCTTGCCATTTTTTCCATACATATCCCTATGGACTCAAAATCGCCGATATTCAAAGTACTCTTTTGGGTACGAAAAATTGAGATCTCGAAATCTATATAAACCATGTAAATTTTAATTAAATTTTACTCAATGTAAATTGTTATTTTTTAATTTTCGAAAAAAAAAACACGTTTTTGACAATTTGAACTAGAATTTTTGAGTTTTAAGAAAAACACCGAGCGAATTCGTGATCAGCGAGAAAAAATACATCTATATAGGGCCCTAAAGCGAATTTAAAAAATCCAAGATTTTTTTGAATTTTCGCAAAAAATGAGTTGGTCCACAAAAATCGCTGTATTTTACATTCCCGATGGTCTTTTGACCTGCACTACATGCTTATTCTTTTCGTAATCGTTCAAGCTTCAAAATGCCATTTGGTTCATCGAGCTGAGTTGATTTTTCGATTTTTTACAGATTTTTAAATTTGGACCATCGATTTTTGCCAATTTTTCCATACATACCCCTTGGACTAAAATTCGTCAATTTTCAAAGCGCTTTTTTGGGTATAAATAATGCAGATATCAGGATGAATCCAACGCCATTCTCTGAGTCTACTCAAGGGCTTTTAAAAACACCCATGATAAGCCAAAACTCGTCGATCCGGAGATGAGTCATGGGCATTTGAAATTTCGTGATTTTTAGATTTCCAAAAAAGTGGGCAAAAAATTGAAAAAATTTTTTTTTCATCTTTCACCATATTTTTAGGCTCTAGGCGATCGGAAATTTTCTGCTGATCACGAATCACATCGAGTTTTTCCCTGAAATTCAAAAATTCGATATGAAAAGGCAAAAAAAACAAAAAATTGCACTTTTTAATTTCTGAAATTTTGAGGGTTCACTAAAATCGTTGTAACGTTCCTTCTCGAAGAAGATATGACTCTATTCAATGCTACTCCCTTCGCAATCGTTCAAGCTTGAAAACACAGCTTGATTTTACAAGCTACGTTGATTTTTCGATTTTTCAATTTTTCCATACATTTTTCCCTATGGACTCAAAATCGCCGATTGTTACGGGAAGTTGGCATCTGATTCGGTCAAACGCGATTTAAAGTTTTAAATCGACGGAACTGACAGAACTATTGACAGAAGGTGTCTATAGGCTTGAGAACTCCGCAGTTTCTTACGTTTCCACGCTCAAATATTCGAAATACAACGAGATGCTAATGTGTTTTATGGGAAGGTTTGGCATCTCATTTGCCTAAACGCGATTTAAAGGGCTAAATCGACGGAGCTATTGTTAAAACTTATCAGGAACTGTAGAACTATACTGGATGCAACTTATTCTGGAGTTATTTTGTGAGATTCTAACATTTGAGATGCCAGCTTCACTGAGACGTTGAAATGATCTACTGCTTTAACGGAAGAGAAACCATCGACCAATAACCAAAACGATGGATCCAATTGAACTAATGATTTGCAAAAGTGATAGGAAATCAAATCGACTATGAATTATTCGGGTTCACCTAAAAATCCGATTTCATGAATTTTCGAATCACCATCATCGCACATCACCCCATTCTGATCCGTTCTAATCCTATATACGTGTATCGATTATTTTATACTATTGCACGGGAAAAAAATGTCACACGTCAGAATGAAAAAAGTTATTGGTATTCGTGTACACGTATATTCGTTCGCGAAAGTGGCGAATTTTTAGGATAAGACGCACGGTGTATTGTACAGCCCGTAGGAATCCAGACAATACGTCGCATTGGAAAATAGTACGAGGGAATATACCGCATGGAACGAAATAGCGTAACTCGATTATTATCGAGATGTGTCGTGCGATGGTTTGGGTGAAACTTGAAAAGGTTGTTTATCGAATACCGATAACTCGAGTGTGCGTTTCTATCGCAAGCCATATCAGTCGGGTGGATCCGTTATGTGACAAGATTTGGGAGACTGTAGCTTCGAAAAACGATCTCGCCACGATTCTCTCGTCTTTCGTGACATAAAATTTCCCCTCTGGTTCTTCTTCTGTCAGCGCTCTTATAGCATATACACCCTGGGTTAGCGATGAAAGCCTTGGTAATTTTTGGAGGCATAAGTCTAAGTCCTTTGAGGCATACGCCTCATTTGTCCTCTCTTGAACCAGCGGTTTTTTTTTAACGTAGTTTTTTATTACTGTACATTGAGATTCGGGGGGGAATATTTATTTATTAATTGTTAAGGTGACTCGTGATTTTTTTTTTTTTTTCTAAAATATTCAAAAAGAAATCTTGGAATAAACGAGAGAGTAGGGGACGTAGTTCGTGAAATTACGGACAACGCCGAAACAATTTCGAAGATTCAAAAAGTCCATGTGAAATCGGAATAACAAATAACTTGAGTGGAGTTCGTGTTTTTTTTTTTGTAATATTTTTCGTTTGTTTTATATTTCCGATGGATGTATATTCATAGCATTCATGACACAGTAACTGTCAAGTAATTTTACAGTAACCGTATAGTAGCGGTACAATAACTGTGACTTAATTTTACAAAAAAAAAAATATATATATATATAATTATTTCTCGAAGAAACGAGGGGAAAAAAAACTTCGCGAATCCAACGATTCAAACTTGTCTCAAAATAATCATCAGAAACTATTTTCCAAAAGTTGCCAACTCGAGCTAATATCAACCCCACTGCGAAGAAGCAAAACTCGGAAATATTTCGAGTTCTCGGTTCCCCGTTATTATTCACGTTTCACGAATCTTCCGGCAAAGTGCGTTCGATATATAATTTCTCCGCCATGCATGAAGCTCCACTCTGACGAGAATGCATCCAAAAGTGAAGCACTCGAATCCTCTCGCCTCTTGGATCGTTAATCCAATTGGCTCCACGGCTACGAGTTCGCATAAACTTTCTACGGTTTGGAGTTGGTACCTCCATATATATATATATATATGGCGGGCTTTTACGGGAAACATTTCGGGAGTTCGCGACGCGTGTTTGGTTATTATAAACGAGGTTCACAGCAGGTGCACTTCTTACATACTGGATGCACACGAATGGAGGATTTCATGCTGAATCAGCCTCGATTTAAGAAAGTCACCGAGGTACTTTTATCGGCCATCTTGGATGTAATGGGGAAATATACGACAATGACGATCGATGTCGTAAAACGAAAAAAAAATGGCTGATGCAATGGTATATTCTTCACCGAGCGAAAAAACGGTCGTTTGCACGCCGAGTATGAAGTTGAGCACCGAGGCGAAGCCGAGTTGTTCTCAACTTCATACGAAGCGCAAACGACCGTTTTCTTCGCTGTTGTAAAAAAAAAAAAAAAAAAAAAAAAAAAAATAGTGATGACCAGTCGAGTAAAAGGTCAAATGATTCGCTTTCTCGCAAAACACTGATAAGAAAAATCTTCGTTTTCACTCGACATCGATCGATAGTTTGAAAAAAATTATTATAAAATTTCCTCGACGCAGTCCCAAATTGCGTGATTCATTTAAACGCGAAAACTCAAGTATCACACGTTCATCTCGTCGTTAATATATATATATCTCGTAATAATATTTTTCATATCAGGCTATCTGGGATTCGGTGCGATTAGCGAGGTATATATTTACGGAAGAGGAAAATACTCGAGGAACGATACATACACCAAAAGCATAAATAACATGTGTATAATGAAATTTGTTTTTGAATTAAATGGATAACGGGCACACTTTGTTCGGTTCATCGAAAATAAAAAAGAAAAAAGTGAAAACAAAAGATCACAGCTTAATGTACATTCGATCGTATCGATAAAATAATTTTTTAACTTCGGTTCATTACCATTTTGTTGTGCACTTGAGATCCAAAATCCGGGTGCGCTGAAAGAGTCCGGTACTCTGAACGTGTACTCTAGATCACCAGCTTCCTCCTTCCAGACAAGCCTTAGAAGTCCCCTGTCGTCGGCTTTGAGTTTTATTACCGGACACGAATCGACGATGACACGCGCGGTGCTCATTTGTCTCGTATCGTCGATTTTATGATCCAACACTTCGACAACGTACCATTTGCCCATTATCTGAAAATGAAACAACGGATATGAACAAATATTAAATATTTAAATTTCAATGGAATTATAATATAGATTTATTCATATATAATGTCGATATAATGACAACGGAATAATTTTCTCTCAGATTAAAAAAAAAAAAAAATTTCAATTAAGAAAAAGTAATTGAAATTTTAATCTTCTTGACGTATTAAATTTGCTTAAACGTGTCGGATCGGAACGTGTGTTGAGTGCAAGCGTGTTCAATTGGAATGTCTCGAGTGAAAAAGTGTTGAGTGGAGACGCGTTTAGTACAAAACGGGCTTAGTGTAAATGCGTTGAGTGAAAATGTGTCGAGTTGGAACTCATTGAGTTGAAACGTGTTTTGCGTACGAGTCCGCATGTGTCTCCATGCCGTTCCTTGAGTTCCCGTGTTTCCGGTACAGACTAGCATGTTTGCAGTTGAGTACGCAGTCGGAATTCGTAGAAACTGACTACAGTTTTATCCAATGTCATCATATTTCCATTCTTCATATTATTATGACCTTTCAGCAACTATTTTTATTTATAAATCTATATTTTTTATAATAGCGTACTATTGGTACTGTTTATACGTTTTTTTAGCATCGTACCGACGTGATCTCGTCTGATAATACGAAACGTCGAGCAGCATTAACAGAGCTGGGCATGGTACCTGAAATTACTTCAAGTACAAAGTACAAAGTACTATAAGTACTTGAAGTACCAAACATTTGAAGTACTCGAGGTATCAAGTACTTGAAATGCGTCAAGTATCAATTATCAAATACTTTTCATGTTTTCAGGTACATGTACATCTCGTAAGTTCCAGTACTTATATTTCATTTTTATTCGAGTACGCTTTTTATCAAAAAATATTTTCACATTACTAATACCGTAGCTTGAGCCTTTGAACGGGCATTCCTTGCAATCTTAACCAAAAGATGACGCAGAACGTTCCTCAATTATATACTCAAAGGCGTTGTACATGCAACAATCAGCAAGACGCTTTCAAAAGTACTTCATACTTGGTACTTGAAAAAATACTTGAAGTACAGAAAAGTAATTAAAAATTTGAGTACAAATACTTAAAGTACAGGTCGAGTACTTGGAAATTGAGGCACAATACTTGAAATACTTGTTAAGTACTTTGGACTTCAAGTACTTTATTTCCAGTAAATCGCAAATACCGGGTACTCGAAGTACTGCCCAGCTCTGAGCTACAGTTGATCATTTTTTTTTTTTTCCAAATTTCTATCGAATAATGCGGACACGTGGAAAAAAAAAAAAAAATTCTCAATTTATTGCGCGTGCGAAAGGGAGTAACGTTTATAACTGCACGAAATAACATGCACCAGTGATGAATATCCTCACTCATGAAAGAATACTATATTCACATGGAAAATACTTTACGCCAACCATCCGACACTCCGTAACTCCAATTCGTACACGTCATTGCCTACTAAATTACGTTCCCTGATATACAACCAGCAGTCGACATTCTAAATGAATTCAAGATCCCAGTACAGAATTTTGAAATAAATATTTAAACGTGTCATCGTATCGTACCAGAAGCGTGGGAGAATGAAAAAAAAAAAAAATAATAAAAATAATTTTTAAAAAGTGTCCACATTCGTTAAATTTTCAACAATATACTTTGTTCGTTTTGTTTATTTTTCGAAATATTGCGCTTGCATCATCATTGATTTATTTTTTCGTCATCTGACCAGGGGGATATTTTCGTGAAGAAATATTTCCATATATTCTCGTCAAAAAGCCTTTGACACCCTTGCCAGATAATCTTCAGCAAATGATTAATGAGCCAGGATTTTCCGTGATCCATAAAAGTAATCAATCCACTTCACTCTGTGACGTTATGTTGCATATGAGGAAAAAAAGCGATTGAATATATATATATATATATATATATATATGTATATATACTCCGCTACAGTTTATTCGCGTTTTATTCATGCTGGGTGACCGAGCGTCGATTCGATGACCGTCGATTTATCAATTTCCTCTGACCACTCGCGTAACCTCGTCCCATCTCTATACCGAATAGCAATTTCCGTCGATTCGACGACACCCGAGAGAAATTTCCGTCGTTTGGCGTAGAGAGCCTCATTCATGTATGCAGCACAATGTTTTTTTTTTTCTAAATCTTTCGTTTACTCTTTTCATTGCTATTCCAGCAATAACAGTCGTTAATGAAAAAACACATCTTGAGCCTCACCAATCGATCATTTTTTTTCCATATCTCAGCAAACTCCTGTACTATTCCGGTCATTTTTTTTTTTTTTTTTAACAACGAGCAGGTGTCGTTGAAATTATTATTTCGTTACCGGACGTTGGAATAGCCGGTTAATTCATCGACCAGACTTCGTTTATCCATATTTATGAGATAAAAATATTTTACCACGTATATGATAAATTTTTGATCCTAAAAATTAGTCCATCGTACAAATTTCGTCGACATTTTTCTATCTCTACGATCGAAATTTATTTTTCGTTTTCTGGCTTCCTGCGGTTCTTTTAAAACATTTTTTTCCCTCCGCTCACATCGCTCATCCAATTTTTGCTGGGAAATTTGTTTTTTTTTTTTTCCCCCCTTCAATTTCTCGTTTCATCGATAATTCCTGCGAGCGTGGCCGGATAGTTATTGTTTTTTCCATCGAGAGAAATTATTTATGCTCGACTGTAATTCGTTTCTCGTCGTCCACGAGTGAGGACACTCTTACGTGACTTAACATTTTTTACCTCCCGATAATCCATATCGTCCTCTCACCTTGGTGAAAACCGATATGCTGCTATTTTGATAATTCAACCTCGCAGAAGTGCAATCAATCGAGCTAATTTCACTTTGTTACGATGAAATTTACAAATTCAAGCGTTTTACTGACGATCAAACGACCCGGTGTACACCGCAATCTCGTAATCATTGATTACTTGACAAATATACAAGCCTCTCTGGCGATACAGTTAAAAATTAAAACATAAAAACCAAATTCAAATCCCGAAGCATCGATTCACGTCCAAGTCAATACGAACAATCCGTTCATGACACTGAAGCGAGGCAACGGCGTTTTCTTTTTTTCAACGAAATTATTGACATTCGTCACTTTTCGCAAGATATTTCTGTCCTCAGCTAACGGTCGACATTTTTTTTCCATTAAATTTTTCGTAGTCCAGAAAGAATTTCGCGAAATATGATAAAATTACTGGAAATTTAGGACACCCGTGCAACGGTCCAAGATTGAAGATCGCAGCTTCTATTAGCTGCGTGCAAGAGTACAACCAGCGCCACGAGTGGGAGCTCGCGAAAGTTCCCGCTGACAAGATAGCACAGCGAGTCTTATGGTTTTGGTCTTTAAATAAATGATTTGTAAATAATTTTGCGCCAAAATATAAGTTTTTTAATCTTCCGTATATAACAGTTCATTTGGATAAAAATTTGCAGCACAAAATAATTTTATATTCGTGAATAAAAATTTGTAAAGCATATTCTCGGGTTCGGCCGAGCAGACGATACACGGCGTCGAGCAGGATAGTCGATAGCAGCGCCACCCTGACGCCGTGTCGTCTGCTCGGCTTAAAAAATTCAAGTTCATTATTGATGAAAAAAAAAAACAAAGTCTGAACAATCCTACGTGATGATGCCTCATATTTCTGGGCTTTATCTACGATTTTTATTGGTTTAATAAAAATTTATCAATACGAAAGCAGGTCACGTAGAAAAAAAAAACAAAACAAAAACGCGATGATAAACGTGTGCTGTACGTATTTTTTTTTTTTTTTTTTTTTTTTTTGAAGGAAACGAAGATACATGAATAAATTGATTTGCAATGAATTCAAACTCTCTTGCTGGGTAACAAAGATTCCTGGAAGCCCGCATATATATCTTTGTACGTGTGAAAATCGAAGCTTTGTATAGCAACCGAAAGAGCACACATTTTTTCAAGTCTCAAGGTGGCACGTCTCTTTCGATACGAGACAGCTACGAAAGTATTGAAACGGAAAAGTACGAAATAGTAGCGGGGGAAGACAATAAACGAGTACGGGAAGGCTTCCCTTGGCGCTTGCAACAAATCCACATTGAACTTTCGACGAGTATGATACAATTATTTTTTATTTTTTTTTCAATTTCCTCGACGACGTGACCGGTGGATCTTTCGTTAAAAATTCAAAATGCGTTTCGGTAAGCAATACACACAATATTGACAGCATCGATGTTTATCATAATTATTTCGCTAATTGGCACTAAATTTTCATGCAATTTTTGGAAAATTTTTTGAAACAAAAAAATGTTTTTGTTGCTGCGGAAGAGTCTTGAATCGATCCATGAACCAAGGCGAGTAAATTAATTTTTATAATTATTCTCTTTCGCGTTGATCACAAAGTAATCGAGTACGATGCTTTGCTTTGCTACAAAAAAAAAAACTTTCCGCCACGTTCAAAATTGAAATATTAAGTCTGGTAAAATGGAATCAAATGCACGTTAAAGTAATTCGAGATCATTATTTTTGTTTAATTTCATTCAATTAACTCTTGATTGTAGTAATTGATCAGGTGGTCCGAAACTGGGACACGGTCCGATATTGGGACATTTACCTCAATGTATTTTACAATTCGGAGCAAACTATGCGATTGTTCTTCCGGAAGTTTTGTCCAACCAAAATCCAAATTTAAATTCTTTTTTTTTTTCAACGCGTCCAATTACCACCGTTCAACGAGCTAATTGGCAAAATCATCAAGCGCCAAAGAGTTCATTATGATTTATTCTTCATTCTGTTCGTCAGTTTTGGCAATCGTCATTGCCACGTGCTGCGCCACGTGGCTCAGCGTTGATGCACAAAAATCGCAGTCCTACTGTGCATCCGCCGAGGAAAAATCATCAGCTGTGAAAAACTTGACCAGCCGAGCCAACGTATTTTCTTACCGATTTTTCAAGGTACATATAATTTATCGAACATAATGATATCTTGATTTTGCGCACGAGTATAAGCGCTCTTGGACGGGTCAAAATTAATTTTCGTACGAAATTTGTACTTTTTTTTTCCCCCTCCCTCCGTGCAAGTCGAAGATCGCAACGTCCAATCGTCATCTGTACAACAATGTCGTTCCATCGCACAGTATTTTCGTGCTACTGTCAATGCTGGCATACGGTTCACGAGGACTAACTCGTACCGCAATGAGCTCGTTTCTCGGACTGTCGCAGGAAAAATGTCGCCAGGACCAGATCGCATTTCAGGCAATCATCGACAAATTAAACGTGAGATTTCAAACGAAAGGCAATAAAAAAAAAAAAAAATTACGAAAACGTAATTTTCGAAGAGTCGACGAAGATCCCACTGTACGCGAAAGGCTCGTGAATACAGCTCAAGTTATGCTGTTATCGTGTTTTGTTTAATTGCAGAGTTTCAATAATGATACCATATTTTCCGAACATCTGATTTTGTATAACGGTGACGCGGAGCCTGAAAAGTTCTTCAATGACGTCGCGAGATTAACATTCCGTTTTGCGACAAAAGTTCGAAATTCAAATGATCAACAAGGACACAAACAAATTGCCATCGAGAGTAATGTCACTCGAAGCCATATCATAGGTAAAACGAACGTCTCCATTATTGTCTGTTTCACCATTAGTCCAGACATTTAAGCCAAAAAAGAAAACAGTCGAGGCTTTTTTTTTCGTAGATAATAAAATTCTCTGCAACTTTGATTCGAAACTTTTTTCTCTATAGTCCATGGTTTTTGAACCACGCACTATACGGGAAAAAGTTTTAGATAAAAATTGTGAAAAATGTCATTATCTACAGAAATGGTCTTGGCTATTTTTGTCGTACGATCCACGATTCACGAGATATTTGATAAAACGTGTTCTCCAAAATGGCCGACTGAAGCTCGACTCCCTGCGTCCTTCCACCTTGAATTTACACTCAGAGGACACTCCTGAATCTTTTCCAAAAGTAAAATCAATTCTGTAGCATAAATTCTGATTGCATAAAAAATGGCTAGAATGACTGGACTACATATATATATATATCATAATCATCTTTCTCTTCGTGATTGCATATTTTCTTCTCCGCGTCATTCGTCGTTCCGAAACTCCTCTCTGTGCGTGCATTTTTGGATCTGAATGTTCTTAATTCTCGTTGTTGCAGAAGGACCAGCCGAATACGGAAATCTCGATGTTTATAGCTTTGATTATTTCAAGAGCACGATGCATTTGAATTATAAATCTCAGAAAGTGAAGGTAGAAATTTACGAATAATTTGGATTCATGAGTATTCAAGTAAGAAAAGAAAAAAAAATTCTACAATTTCAATCGTTTTGGCTAATTCGCAAACCGAAAGGTCTATTTAAAAGTCTTCTATTTAGTCTTTAATTTTGTGGAAAAATCGAATTAATCGTAACAATCGAATTATTCGTAAAAAAACGAATTATTATTATTCGATTTCATCACTAACCATACATTCTTAGTTCCAGTACACTAGGGACATCTATAAATACTTCAAGTCAATCTACATCCCGGGCAATTTTAGGCGTGCCAATCTTGACGATGTCAATGCCACCTTTGTCGAAATTCCATGCGAGGTGAATTTTTCATTTCGGTAACAGCGCGGGCACTCACATCGTACACGATTCATTCATACACATGAGTAAATGAATTCTGCACTCGATTCAATGGTGTTGCAAAAACAAAATTTTTCCAATTTTCAATAATCTTGTGAAATCGAAAAAGGGTCAACGGTCGTTTATAGAAAAAAGTACACACGAGACCGCATGTCAGAGCTGGGCAAAGTACCTGAAAGTACTTCAAGTACAAAGTAATGTAATTACTTGAAGTACTCGTGTATTCAAGTACTTGGTACTTCAAGTATTTACGGTACTTATTCAAGTATTTACTTGGTTCTTGAATTACCAAGTATTTCAAGTACTCAGTACTTGAAGTACTCGTAAGCTCTAGTGATTATATTTTATTTCTCATGTACTCTTTAAAATCATTTGATTTTTATTCGAGTACTTTGTGCATAAAAACATATTTTCACATTGTGCAATTCACTCGATTTAGGCAGATTGCAACAGAAATATTTAAACGAAGAATTATAAATAATTTAATAAAAAAGCATTGGCGATTTTAATTAAGATTCATTTAGCTTCAGGTTTGAAAAAGAAAAAAATAAAAAATATACCACACGAATCGTTAAAAATGGAGCCATGCAAACCAAAAGATGGCGCAGAACGTTCCTCAATTATATACTCAAAGGCGTTATACATTCAACCAATTAGCAAGACGTATTCAAAAGTACTTCATACTTGGTACTTGAAAAAGTACCTGAAGTACAGGAAAGTACTTGAAAAATTGAGTACAAATACTTAAAGCACAGTTTGAGTACTTGTAAATTTAAGTACAGTACTTGAAATAATTTTTAAGTACTTTGCACTTCAAGTACTGTATCCCCAGTACATCCGCAAGTACAGGGTACTTAAAGTACTGCCCAGCTCTACCGCATGTAATTAAAAAAAAAAAAAAAAACATACGGAACGTTTTTCACGGATAAGTGAACCACGTAGAATTGCAAGGACCTTTTTTTTTTATTATACGATCAATAAAACGAAGAACAAGAAGAATTTAAATAAAAACTCAGCGACGACTCACGAAAGGACAAGTATGATCATTTTTTTTTTGTTTGTGAATTCGTTATTTTTGTTCAGGCAAACAATTTGAGCAATGCAATCAGCATGTTCATTATAATTCCGAACGATCCGGATGGAATTGACGGACTGATAAACGTTATCGACAAAGTCACAATCGATCGACTTCTCAAAGTTCCACGGTCCGACGTTGAGTTCGTCGTCAATGTGCCGGCTTTTACAGACCAGAACAATTATTTAGTCAATAGCGTCCTCACGCGGGTGAGTTTTTCGACCGAATTGAATTTTTAATTTTTCGAAAAAAAAAAAAAGACATTGAAAAAAAAAACAAACAAATAACAATTACAAAAATGCCCGCGAGTCGATCGAGTCAGTGAAGCTGTTTTATTGAAATTTTTCGCAGATGAATTTGACCAACGTGTACGACAATACGGCCCGATTCACGGGTATCGTAAATTCTCCTGCCCTGAAGCTCCACGAGTTCGGACATCGTACTCAATTCGAAATCAAAGCTGACTGCCGTGAGTCCTTTTTTTTTTTTTCAACTTCGAAACGTTGCAATAACAACATTTCTGATTTGTCTTTTGAAATTATTAAAAAGTGCTCAAGATCGAATCATTTTATAAATAAAAATTATAACGCGCAAGGCCTAAAATTTTTAAATGCCTGTGAATCGAATCGAATCGAACAGCTGTCGCATTAACGAAGAGATAAGTCTACCGGAGAACAACTCTTTGGTGCGCATGAACGGTAAGTCCTTCGTACGCCGAGAGGAGTTCTTTGCTGGTGGACTTGTCGTTTCGTATAGTTGTCCACTGATAGAGTCTTCATTCCGGACAGGGCTAGTTTTTGTACGGTAGAGTTGTTTTTCGATAGAATTGTTTTCCGGTAGAGGTGTTTGCTGGTAGAATTGTTTTCCGGTAGAGGTATTTTTTGGTAGAGGTGTTTAACGGTAGAGGTATTTTTCGGTAGAGGTGTTGTCCGGTATAGAGTTATTTCCCGGTAGATTTGTCTCCCGGTAGAGGTGTTCTCCGGTAGAGTTCTTTTCTAGCAGAGTTGTTTTCCGATGGCGTTTTTATAGCAGTCTGCACGGACTTACCAATCCCCATGAGCAGAAATTTCGCGAAAATTTTTGCTTTCGCCCAAACAGCCCAACGACAACTTCGCGTCAAAGCAAACCGTACGATCCCCCCTTTTTTCACTCAGAGGGTTCAAAAATACGGATATCGATGGCCGTATTTTTTTTTTTTTTTTTTTAGCAGCTGGAAGGTGCTCAGATCCAAAATTCGATGAGGATGCCATCTTTCATGTCGACCGTCCTTTTGTCATCATAATTGGTACTACGGATGACAATCCCCTTATTCTCTTCATCGGCAAATGTTCTTACCCCACTTACATTTTCTCTGATGACGATGATAATTCACATGGAGAAAGTAGGCTCATTAATGAATATGATGATGATTATCATGATTAATGACACGGAGAAAAATGGGTCCGGAGTTTTAGATGGCGGGTTAAAGTTTTTTTTTTCTTTCTCCAACTTGAGTATTCGTCCAGAGTACTAGGATTCCGATAATCATTTAATTTAATTAACAAATATTACAAATTTAATGTTAATTTTATTTGAATTTAATTATGCATTGCTATCGAGCAATACATAAATTTATTAGTTTTCCATCGATTTTGTCGTATACTGATAAAATAATAACGCAATAATCATCGACTTTGCGATGTAAAAGTCAAAATTACAAAAAATTATATTTGCCACAGGGACAAACCCTAATTTATTGACAGAACTGGTTCCATTAAAAATGTCTCGAACTGATTTTTTTTTTTTTTTTTTTTAATGCCGAATTTTAGTTTGCCTCAATATGAGGTCGATTTATCCTGTATATTAAAAACAATTGTTCATTGTAAGCTCGTGAAATAAAATGTTTTATGAAAATAAAGCTTCCTCTCCGTGGAAACAAAGTTTGTCGTTCCCTTCTCATCCCAGAAATCATAAAAATCATCTCGAGACTTGTCCCAACATTTTGACACTCTCTTGGAATCCCTCAGAAGTCCCGATTTTTTTTTTTCGTAATTATTCCAGAACTAACGGTCGTTAACAAAAACATCTCGAGTCACTGATGGACCATTTTTAATATTCCAGCGAACTTCTACACCGTTTCGGTGATTTTTTTTTTTTTTTTTTTTTTTTTTTTTCGACCAGCAGGTGTGTCGTTGAAATTATTATTTCGATATTGGCCATTGAACAGGCCGGCTAATTCATCGACCAGACTTCGTTTGCCCATATCCATGAAATGGAAAATATTTCACTGCGGGTATGATAAATTTTTTATCCCAAAAATTTGTCCATCGTACAATTTCATCGAGATTTTTCCATCTATACGATCGAAATTTATCGTCCGTTTTCTGGCTTCCTGCTGATTTTTTTTTAACAATGTACCCCTCCCTCTCTTCGCTGAATCCAATTTTTTTCGGGAATTTGATTTTGATTTTTTTTTTTTTTTTTCAATTTTCGTTTCATCAATAATTCGTGTGAGCATGGCCGGGTAATTATAGTTTTTTCATCGAGAGGAATTATTTATGCTCTGATGTAACTAATTTCTCGTCATCCACGAATGAGGACACTTTTATATGGCTATTAAAATTTTTCAGCCCCGAAAATATATCATCCGCATCCTTGCTCGAAACCGATTTGCGAGGCTGAATAATCAAAACAGCTACAGGTTCGATGAACCGAACTAATTCCACTTTGTTACGATGAAATTTACGAATTCAAGGGTTTTACTGCCGATCGAACGACCTCGCGTATACATACCGCAACCTCATACTCATTGATTTATTGGCGGACATATGCAAGCCCCTCTGACGAGAAAGTTAACAATTAAAGCACGAAAACCAAATTCGAAGCTGGATTCATTGATTCTCGCCAATGTCAATGCGAACCATCGTTCGTGACACCGAAGTGACCCAACGTCCTTTTTTTTTCAACGAAATCATTGACAGTTGTCACTTTTCGCTGTCCTCAGCGAATTTTCAACATACCCCTATCCCCTCCGTCGACAATAAAGATCCCGCAATATCACAGAATCCAAGCATTTAATATGCTCAAATTTGTGAGATCATAAAATGTTCCGCAGTCGAGAAAGAATGTAAAAAAAATACGATAGAATATCTAAAAATGTGCGATATCTGCAGCAGTACAAGGTCCAAGCGTAGCGTTTTATTAGCTACGCGCAAGTGTACAATCAGCGCCACGAGTGGGAGCTCGCGAAAGTTCCAGATGACAAGATATAGCACAGCGCGTCTTACGAGTTTGATCTTCAAAGAAGAATTATTTGACGAATTATCCTGGCTATAATTGTGTGCCCAAATATTTCCTTTTTACTCTTCCGCCTGCAATAGTTTATTGAGAAAAAAAATTTGCAGTCAAAATTCTTTTTTTATCCACGAATAAACATGAGACATTAAATATATGATTGA
The DNA here is from genome assembly GCA_963564615.1 of Rhorus exstirpatorius. Classification (NCBI taxonomy): domain Eukaryota; kingdom Metazoa; phylum Arthropoda; class Insecta; order Hymenoptera; family Ichneumonidae; genus Rhorus; species Rhorus exstirpatorius. Next base: position 12,649,805 of record OY751322.1, on the reverse strand, counting down.
CATTAAATTATTATACTTGTCATCAACGGAATATAGTCTTTTCACATTCTCCATACTTTACCCTTAACCTTTCGAGGTTAGATTTTTTTTAAGCCTTTTTTTCTTCACGTTATGAAAGTATATACAGTTCTTACACTGGCTAATAAGAAAATTTAATTTGATTAACAATAATCAAAAATTAATAATCACAAAGACAATGACTTTTTTATTTCGCGCAAATCGCTAATGAACCTGTTTCACGATGTCCCACATTACTTTTATCTACAGTTGCACAATTTTTCTTGTTTAATTACTACAAACAAAAAATTCAATCAACCTCCCTTTGTCTATTCTCGTCTATCCGACATTCTCGCGAAATGCTAGAAAATGGAACGGTCGAGGTATTCCCTCGTTTCTCCTTTTACCCTCTTGCAAACATATTTGCGTAAACCGAACTTTGGGCTCCTGTTGTTTCAACCGTACGAGCTACATTTATACATACCAGAACTGCCGGAACACGCTCACGAGAGACCCCGAGTGAAATTTTTTTTTTCTTTTGTTTTTAATTTTTTTTTTTTATAAATCCATTTCCATACCAACAGTGGTATAACGCTTTGGCACGGTGGGAGTAACAATGTTTCGACGTGGAAAATTACTCGAGGCAATCGGCCGGGATAAAACGGTCAAGCCCAGTAGAACGAGCACTGCGGCTTTAGTAAAATGTATATATTTACACACTGTATGGGCTATTATGTGGCTCGCTTCTGGGCTTAAGCTCGCAGACATAACACGAGAAATTTCATGCAAGAATTACATCATTTACGAGTTAATCGGCATTTTAATTAAAGAATTATCGATTACAAATAATTCGATGCACCCAATTATAATTATAATTTTCATTTCATTGCGATAAGTCCCAGTCGTTGTAATTGATAAAAAAACAAAAAAAGAATGACAATTAATCGGTCATTAGCGGATGAAAAATACTGAACCGATGAAACTGAAATTAACTGAAAAAAATAAAAATTACTTGTAACAATTGTAATTATGATTAAGAGAAATCTACAATTATTTCGAGCAATTGTAATTATTAAAATAAAAAGTATTATAATTATTTCGAATAATTGCAATTATCTTTTAAAAATTACGATTACCGCCATTAATTGTAATTGGCTAAGGGACAAAAGCAATTATTACGAAAAATTGTAATTATCTTCAAGCAAAAATTATTATTGCTGATAAATCGTGGTTAATTCAAAAAAAAATACAATCACATCGAGTAATTATCATAAAAAACGGTACTTAATGATCAAGTAATTTTTTCAAGCTCGAAACAAAAGTAATTACATTCATTGGTTCACTCCGCGTGTAATTTTGATGGAAATTTGATTTCTATATAATTTTTTTTATCGCGACGATCCCATGATCTTAACCGGATATGCGTTATCGCACGGGTAATGATTATCATTTGATTCTCGACGAGACACTGACTCTCACGGCCTAAGACGCGAGGTCTTTCGCGTAAAAACCTGAGTCAGCAAATTCCTTCTGGTTCTCCGACTCCGCGACTCATCTGTTTTTTGTTTGTTTTGTTTTCTTTTGATTTTTCATATCATAGTCTTGAGGATTTATATTGGACGATGAAAAAAGCTTCGTCAATAACAACATCACAATGGAGTTCAATGTAGGTGGGCATACAGATAAACAATAAATCTATAGTCTTACCGTATCATCCGTTAGGTTGTAGACAGTGAATTCATGCAGGTACAATAATTGTCGAGATTCTGTGTTTAAATTAGTAACTTCCGGATTTTCGAGTCGTGACCACGAGACGAGCGTTCTAATCGACTAAACTAACTAGCTGACTTGCTAGCTAACTGACTAATTAATTAGCCTACTGATGAGTTAATTGATTTAGTAACTATCTACTTAGCAACTATCTAAAAAGATATAAATACTAACAAACTAACTAACTAGCTGACTAACTGAATAATTACCTTACTAGTTTACTAACTAGCTCCTTAATGAGTAGCTAGTTAGGAGTTAATAAATCAACTAACCCACTAACCAATTAACTAACTCAATAACCACCTGATTAACTAAATAACTAACTAACTAAGTAGCTAAGTTGTTAGCTAGCCAGTCATTAACGAGAAAGTCAGTGACCAGCTTTGTTTTTATACGCCAGGTAACTAGTTAGCTAGTTTTTTTAACTCATTAGTTAGGTAATAAACCAGTTGGTTCATCGGATATTAGCAACTAAGTAACCAGCTAGTCAGCTAGGCATGAAATAACTCAATTATTACTCAGCTAGCTACTAAATAACTGATTACAAATAGCTAGTTAGTCAGTTGGCCAAGTTAGTTAAAGAACTTACCGAAATTAGTCAAGTTATTAAAGGAATTCACTAACTAACCAAATAACTCACTAACTAACTAACTTACTAACAACACCCAGGCTGGAGGGAAAGTGACGTCAAAATACGGAACCCTAGTTACAGTTACGCAGGTTTTTTTGATTTTGTGATGGTTTACACCATCACAAAGCATTTAGTCAATTAAATTAATTGTTAACAAAAAAAACCGTAAAAAAAAATCCATGGACCTCTATGCGGACACCGAAGTGTTGTCGATGAAGGTTTTTCAGATTTTTATTAATTTTTCCTGCCACAAAGTCAAGAATTAAACAATTACAACTATAATGAAGAAAAGAGTGACGAGAAACTCGATACACATAATCTTGAATTGTAAATTTATATCGGACTTGAAATTTTGTAATATCCAGAAACGATATTATTTTATGAAGACAAATCTCGATGCTTCCGTAAGAAAACCAAGCGAATTCGTCGCTCCCGGGGGATTAGACGGAACGAAAATACTGCAAGGTTGCATAGTTGGAATTTCTCCTCCATCGTAATTTTCCACGTGGATTTGACAAGCTGGAAAATACGACGAAGCCTGATATTGACATAACGATCGCAGGACGATGTTACACTTTTTTAAAAGCCCTTACAATTTGAGAAAAAAAAAAGACAAAACATATGCAGACAAATGTCATGCCTATTATTCTTTAAGGATTAAAAAAAAACTTTTATTCCGAAAATTTCGAATTTCCATGTGTTCTTGCTGTCTCGATTGGACGAAAAAAAAAAGAATAAAAAAAAAACGAACGACTCGAATTCTCAAGCGAGCAGGAGATTAGCCGAGGCAAGCATTACTGGTTCATATGAATTTTCGTCCACGTAAGCATCGTCGAAACGAAACACGAAATAGAGCAAGATTCTCATACAGGGTGAGTCGAGAGTTAAGTACCGTGGCTAAAGATTCATGAATGGATCGCAAAAAAAATGAAATTTTTTAAAAATTATTTGGCAATATTTGTTGTGTGAGTTATCAAAATAAACGATCGTCAGCTATGCCATTGTGACTGATATAAAAAATTGTCTGCGTAAGTTTATTTACCAAATTGTGCAAAATATAATTTTTCAATTGAATCGAAAAATCGAAATATCAATATTTATCTTGAAAAGCGTATGATCAGAAAAATTTTCAATTGCAAATGAAAAAGAAAATATTTTTTTTTGCAAAAATGTTTGTTGTACATTGAGACACACACGCGGTATGTATTATCAGGGACTACGTGACGTTACGACTCTGCCAGGTCAAGAAATTTCCTTCTTGTTTGTATACGACCGATTTCGGTGAATATCGCACACGGTTTTGCTTCGTGAAACGGCTGAAAATTTTCAAAATAAGACGCGAATTTCGTGAGCTTTCGCGGATCTGATATTAAAATCTACAATGATGAAAGAGCGTCGATTCCGCGTGAGAAAGTCTTGGATGACAGAAACACGTTTTCTCACTCTACATCTCGATAAGCCCCTTGATATGTCTCTGCCCACGGTTGGAATGACGTCATCGGGACAAAACTCCCCAGTCGAGTAAACGACACCCACAGCCTCGACAATATCTTCACTCTTGTGGGTTATCCGTAGGGTCTTTTTCCTTTTTAGTGCCTCAAGCGAATGAAAGAAAAGAAATAGCTGCGTCGAATGTTTCGATTTCCATGAATATTAAAAATTTGACTGAATACCATCATTGTAAATCCCCATATTTTTGTTTTTTTTTTTCTTCTTTTTTCATCGAATCTCCAAAAGCTAGTAGGAATTTAATTTTTTTATTTTTTTTTTTTTTTACGAATATTTAGTCACGCTGACTCTGCCATTTTGAATTGTCATTCTGATTCTAAAGCCCAGTTTGCTGATCCCGAAAACCCCTGGATATACCATTTTTCATCAAGGTGGAATCTTTCTTTTTGGCTCTGCAAAGAAATCCACCATTTTGAATCCGTCTTCCATTTTGTTTTCGCTCAATGCATCGTGGAAATCGAACTACGCGTTTTTGGGACTGTATAAGGATGCTGAAAAACTGACGTGATGAACAATCTAAATGAAATCTGAACAAATCTGAAGCTCCGAGGAGATCGAGTGATGTCTTCATCATCCACCGTTACGAGTATTCATTTCCGCCATTTTTAATGAAATAAATTCTCAGTAAAACTCGAATGGCAATTTTTTTTCTTTTTGTAAAACCGTTAATAAAGTTCGCTGGCATGTTTGAATATTCTATCCGATCTGAAGCTGGGAATGAGGTTTGTCGATCAGAGAGCATATCCCCGAAAGGCTGACTGTATACCGGATGATGCTTCCTAGCCCCTGTGTACATTGACCGGGATGACACAAGCATCATTACCGTTAAGCCATCCTCCAGCGGACAGTTCCCAAAAGTTTCGTGTCAGGTTAAAGTCCTGGGCCACCAGTGACACTGTGAGATTTAGGAATATCGATCCTTCGTTATCGTTCTCGCAGAGTCAACTCTGGTCCCCGCTTGCTGTTGCGATACTCCGAGCCCAAAAGGATTGAACACACGGGAGGAACGAAGGATGATGACCACAAGCAAATTTCTGCCCGCGATTCTACAGGGATGTCACGTACGTTGTAATCCCGGTTGACCTTATCAGTGTCGAATTGATCGAGAATATACGTATCGTGTACATTTTTTTTTCTACTCGTCCTAGTGAATTTCATGAAAGAAAAAAAAATACAGACATGGAATAGGCAGTAGAAATTGCCATTGACCTGGGGGAATGACGAGGTTTGTCTGCTGCTGAAGAATATTTTTACGAAATTTCAATCTAAGCTTGCAACACGTTACTATCAGAGGATACAGAAATATTACAGCCTAAAAGAGAACCCGTCGTAGAGATGAAAGTTCAAATGCATACATTCGAGACAATGATATGATGATGCTCGTTGGTTGTCTCGATCAGGATTCAGAGAATGGAACTGATTACGTTCAAATAATTCCTCCTTGCTTGATTATCACCAGAAACTTCCCAGACTCAATTTTGCACATGCATCAATGCACAAGGAAACTTTACATGCGACCAACTCTTGACAGAGAAACTCGCACATCAGCAATTGGCCATACGAAATTGTCCCACTGCATAACTGGATACAAAGAAACCTCTTGCAATGCAGCTTAAAACGTTTCAACTCTACATGCCCTAACTCAACACGTCTCAACTCTGTGCATCCCAACTCTACACGGAATATTAAACATCGTTATCGCGTTACGGCGCGACAAAACACGTTCCAACTGTAAACTTTTAAACACATGCCCATTTTTCGCTACACATATGGTAAAACTATTCTGCTTTATCGTGTGCTTTAAAAATTTGCCATGTTCTTAGTATTGTGTATAGAGTTCTAAGCGTTTAGAGTTGAAATGCGTGAAGCTAAGAGGGGTAGATTTGGAACGTGCACAATTGCAAAGCATATAGTTGGAACGTGTAAAGTTGAAACACGTACAGTTAAAATGCGTAAAGTGGGAACGCGTACAGTTGGAATTTATACGGTTGAAACGTGTCCGGTTGCAACGTGTGCAGTTGACACGTATACAGTTGGAACGTGTACAGCTAGATTGTTTACAGTTAGAACCTGTACAGTTGGAGCGTGTACATCAGTTAGAATGTATACATGTGGAACGCGTACAATTGGAATGTTTACAGCTGGAACGTGCACAGCTGGAAAGTACATAGTTGGAACGTGTACAGTTGGATCGTTTACAGTTAGATCTTGTACAGTTGGAACTTGTACATTTGGACCGTGTACAGTTAGAGCGTGTGCAATCGGGACGTTAATTTCTGGGAATATGACTAAACATTGAGCTTTTATCGAAGATTACATCTCCGTACTAAAGTAAATTTCATTCAAATGAGAATTTGCGAATGATAAATGACCTCTTATTGGATTTTCATAGAACACATTTGAGTATCTATAGGTAAATCAACATAAGACATAAATACGCAATTTTCTACAAATTTATCATGACCGGAGTACGAAAAAATAACGTGAGAGCGAACGCGAAGAAACTTGTAACTCGACACGCTCGATCATTCTCGATAAATTCATGGAATATTCCTGCCAGGGTGTTACTCGTCATCGCAGACGCATGGCTACGTTCACCCGGAAGTTTTCCCACTTTCCTTCGACGAGTTTTACTAAGGTGAATGTTCTCAGAGCGGGGGTGTGGGGGACGGGGGGAGGGACTGCTTGGCCTCGATGGGGAAGCTCACGAGGGTGGAAACGTCCTGGAGTGAGAAATACGAGAACGCAGAGAGGTGAAAAGATTGGGTATAGCATGAGCGAACGACAGTGTCTCTCGTTTAGAAGTGGTCTGGTGAGGGCACAACACTCACAAGCCACCCTCGAAACTACTTTGGAAAATGGCTTCGCCTAGTGCTTAGGAGGCCTGTGTGACGGAGGGTGGAGAAGGAAAAAAAAAAGCAACAAGATACACTCATGCTCGATCAAACGGAAGTTGGGGTAAGTTTCCATCGTGCCTATGGCTTCGTGTCGCTGGACGCATACCTATGGATACGTAAAAAATTCAACATTGACGCACGCGGATGGTGACATGTGGTGGACAGACTTGTACTGTATTGGTGTGCATGTACTCTGTGTTCATCGTACGTATACGATACGATGGCGTGTATATTCAACTCGAGCAAATGAATTATCTATGAGAGATTGGAGAGACGTGTCCATCACCTGTACGATTTCACGAAGTTGTACGATGCTAATCCAGTCTTTGACGCTACACAAGCCCGCACGTCAACCCCTCGCAACATCAGAGGGAAATATCATGGCTATATACACGGTTGTCGATTCAAGCTCCCCCCTCTTTCTCTTGGTTTGAAGGAATGACAAAAAAAAAATTGGCCATCCGTTTTGGAATCGTTCCAGCAGACTAATAAGCATTACCAGTTTCAACGTAACTGTTTTCAGTTCTGCGACTAAAAGTATCTCTCGCCATTTCTATGGACGAGAATACGAGAAAGTAATGCAGATGGTAACATACATTTCGCATGTGCCCAAGCTGTAATTATTCCTAGGAAAAGCTTTGGGGTTAGGAATCGATTTGCCATTCTTGTAGCTCTTACTTTGGACACCGTCACGAATATGTTGAGACAGTAGCCTAAACCCATAGCTTATAAAAAGTAATATTGCTGCTCAGTGGCTGATGCACCAGTACAAATGAACACCAATGTCAGCCAAGATGAAGGTCCAAGATAGCTTCGTCCAACCATCCAAGCATCGTAAACCTGGACCCTGGACCTGAGGTACCGGTTGTTCCGTTTCTTAGCCGAACTAATTTCATCCTGCCATTGGCTGTTTATCGAACTGGCAAAGTGTACCCGCTTACAAAAAAATGGTATCCCTTTCGGGAGATGGGTCATTTACCTCGGTCAGTTTCTTTGGGCTATACACTTTATTGTTTTGCAGTCCTCGCAATTGGACTTCACCGCTGTATCCAGGCACTGCCCCAAGCCGGAAAATACACAGGGTAAGGTTGATGTTTTCAACACGGAAATTTATAATTCTCGGGTATCCGTGCTCACCGAGTGGGAAGCTTTCGACTCAGCAGTGACCTTGACCATAGCTTTGCCTTAACCGAGTCACGTTATGCGTGCTCAATGTCATGAGAACTGTTCTGCGAATGCTTATTGAGGCACTGTTCCGGAATCAACATCATCGTTATATGGAACAGTACTTGGATTCACAAGAAAAATGTACTCGGCTCAAGGTGACTCCCGTTCGCTTTTGTATGCTTTGACGGTGGTACTTTCTCAAAGGCTTAACACTCATGGATATAACAGGTCTCGATGGGTAAAGGGGAGTGAAAGGAAAAGAAAAAAATAACTGTGCACATAAACCGCTTACAACACGACGGGATGTAATGAAATAAAGCACAGAAACTCTACCGGATCCACTGAATGCAACAACGAGTCTCGTTCCCGGGATTACCTAACAACAGTAGAGAGAGAGAGAGAGAGAGAGAGAGAGAGAGAGAGAGAGAGAGAGAGAGAGAGAGGGTGAGAGGATTTACATTCGAAACTCCTGAACAGCAGAGAAAGCAGAGGCCGCGACAGCAGCTTCGGCAAGTTTTCAGTTGGAAGAGTCACACGCAGGCGGTAAATGGGAAGATGGTTGCTTCAGACAATCCGGAAGCTCAAAGTGGACAAGTGCTCGGGGGCATATAACGCAACGGTTTGAGAATGACGACAAGCGGAGCAGCGAGCGAACAAGAGTTGAGCGGAAGAAAGACCAGACGAAGCAAGAGAGAGGGACATTATTATATTTTGTATTTAACGAAACTTTGATGATTGTGTTCGTTGAGTTGTGCGAGATGGAGTTTCTTGGGTAAGAAAGTTTTTGGCAAAATAGCTACGGTATGGAGCCACGGATCGTGCAATGCTTCTGTAAGAGCAAAGGGCGAGTTTTATGACTCGTTTGACACGATCGGGAATAACGCTGGATTAAACCACCTGTAGCTGTCATCATCGAGGCTGATATTACTATCGTTTCGTTTTTGTATGTGCAGATTTTTTGCTCGCTCAATGTGATAAAACTTTTGTTTAATGTTGTATGTTGAATGCAAGTCCGACGACGCAGAATGTCAAAAACATAGGATGAAAATTTCGAAACATTAAAGTTTCTTTTTTGTTTTTCAAACGCTTGGAATGCATTCCAGCGTTTGACTCTGTAATTCCGTTCCGTTCATCCCCACAATTAAAGTAAAATGCGTTAACTCTATTTTGGAAAATTTTGCAGGCTTTTACTTTAACATGTGATTCAATTATGAATAGGGCGATTGTCATTGAACCGCAATTATATACGCCGGAGGCCACTGCCAACGTGACAGAATCAAATGATTTTCTAGCACAATTAATACCCCAGAAGTTTTTGAAGGGGCTGGGCATTGAACGTGCCCACCTGCTATGCGTTCTTAGTTTTTGCCTTCCAGTATGTTTTACACAATAGATTTCCATGAACAAAATAATCTTATTATCATATAGTCATAATATATATAAATCCTCAAGAGTGCCTGGAATCTCCAAAAATCGTCGAGTATTATCAAACTTTCTTAATGTCTTTAAGCCTTTGGAATCTCAGCACCCTTGACTTTTCATTGTTCGCTCGACTTTTGCCTCTTAACCACTTTTGGTTGCCGTGGCTCCTTTCTTCAAAAGATCCTAACGTCTCACATCTGACTCTTCCCTGCAGTTACCACAAGGTGGAAAGACGCGACCGCTTCTCTCGGCGGTGTCGTCGTCCCGGCAGACGAATTTTGTTCAAGTTCTCAACCCTCGTTAGCACCATTATTCATACGTGCCAGAATTCCTAAAAGGCCGCTGATAGAAACCCTGCTCGCCAACCAAGGTGAATCCCCCCCCAACCTTCTGCATGACCCTTTTCGCCGGAGGCAACGAGATTTTATGTAATCCATGCTCCCGCCACACCGTTATTAAGATTATGAATTATCCTCGCCGTCGTGCCTGATGTTATTCTCATCCCTCTTTTCTATTTTCTTCCTGTTGCAGCTGCTAGTAACCTGTTTACAGGCTCTAGCTGTACACAGAGTCAACTGTACACGCACAACTCCAGTAGTCTTAACACTGCACGGAATATTAGTTTGGCAAACGTGTAAAGTTGGAACGTGTGGAGTTGGATCGTGTGCAGTTGGAACGTGTGGAGAGTATGTAGTTGGAAGGTATATAGTTGGAACGTGTTAAGTTGGGACGTGTACAGTTGGGGCGCCTACAGTCCGGATGTGTTGGAACGTGTACAGTTGGAACGTAAGCAGTTGGAATGTGAACAGTTGGAACGTGTAAAGTTAGAACGTGTAAAGTTCAAACGTAGTCAGTGGGAAGGTTTGCAGTTAGAACAATTATAGTTGGAACGCGTAAGATTGGAAATTTTACGGTAAAAACGTTTGGAGTAGGAACGTGTAAAGTTGGAACGTGTGGAGTTGGAGAGTGTACAATTGAAATGTGCAGAGTTGTAGCGTGCACAGTTGGAACGTGCAAAGTTGTAGGGTGTAAGTGTAGGAACGTGTACAGGAAAATCTTTTTTTTTTAAATCTGGTTTTAATTTCGTTGATAATCATTTTCTCATCACCCTGGATGTATTTAAAAGTTCATGAGGTGAAAATCGTCCAACAGCAGCAATGCTGTGTACCAATACCGTTACACCATTATCCATATTCGATAAGCGTATATATACATACAACACGATCGCTTTGTCACCCGGACATATAGTGTTGAATACGCATGAACGGCTCATTGCGAGGTCACCGAAGGGTCGAAATATAATCGAGTCTTCCGTCGTACACCTAATACGCCCATTTGCTGATACTTTAGTACCATGCAGAGGGGAACGTGTCCATCACCCTTGATAGTGGCCTTTGGGCTCGAGACTATCGCACATACCGACATGCTAAACACATTAAAGTATCGATTTTCCGGCAACGCGAATGAGTTGCCCTCAATACCTTGTACTCATTTCTTCGATAGCTCGAAAAGTTCGTGTTTATTTTTGATGTACGAAATGAGCAGTACATCCTCTTTAGGACCATGGCCAGTGAAAAAAAAATGTTATTTTTATATCGCTGTTGAATTTTTTATCATTGTCAAGCCTCTCCTACCAAATTTTTACATTTATGCTCCATTTAATTGAAAACTTCGTTAATATCAACACAGTTTATTGACTATTCAATGAGACATTTCTGCTCGAAGGCAAAAAGTATGACACTCATTCCAAAAATTTCTTCGCTTACTGCATAACCGACTGCTCGAATGAGGCTCTTTGACGACTTAGTTCGGATCATTGTCTACCATTTTTATTAACGGATTTTTAAACTGTATTGAATATCGTAAAGTCAAAACTTTCAGCCAATTTATGAATGCTCGCAGTCTTATGATTTGTTACAGCATGGCCCAACTATCATATAATTTTCGAGATATTGACACTAAATTAAAAAAAAAAAAAAAAAAAAAAAAGAAATAACGATTGATAAATGATTTTTCATTGCAGCTCCATCGTAAAATATCGCCCCAGTAGTCACGTCCCGTACCTGTCAGACGTCTCGGAGTCGATTGCCGAGCCGTCTCACCTCGATTGTACAAAGTTTTTTAATCTTCCAGTCTAACCAGCTGTCTCGGGGAGATATATCGCTTACTTCCGTGATACAGCATTTTTTTTATTGTTGCGATGAATGTACGAAAAAAAAAAATTGTTTCATAAATTTAATGAATTTCCGGCAGATTTATGAAAACAAAAGAAAAACATATCGACAATTCATGTCGAACGAGCATCGAATTAATTTGAACGGAATACTTACTTTTATAAAAATATAAATGGAAATTAGGTTTGATTGCATACACAATCTTCCGCGCTAAAGACACGGGGGGTGAATAGTTTGAAACAGCTGGAGCATTATATCGACGATGAAAAGTGGCCCTGGGGCGTTTGTGAACTCTGTCGACCGATCATGTAGTACATGAGCTTGTTAGGCAGAGCCAACTTGCGGTGTCTGTTGAAACTTTCAACACGTTTAATTTTTTAAAATTGAAACTGGAAAGTGAAATAATGTTTAGGGAGTATTTGCAAAAAGTAATAACAATGCGTCAGCATAATTGATCTCTTCAATGGTTTAAATACAAATTACAAAAAAGACGAAATAATTTGCGCAAACATTGACGAATGCAACTTAACGTAAATCATAAAAACCAATCGAGGGTGAAAGATAGACGGGAGGAAAATAAACAGGTTCAACGAGCTTGAGAGGAAAAGATCGTTAAACGATCGTCGATGAACATCTGACGAGAATAACCAGAGGGGGAAAAAGCGTGAAACGCAAATGGCGATTCACTGCTTTATCCGTAGTCACGTTCCCGACCCTGTCAGACCAGCTCTCGTGATTCCAATACACAAGAACGTTTCTTCACTCGAGGCGAAGAAAGAAAAAAAATTTTAGCTACTCGGGCGAGACTTTAACGTGATTGGCTACTTAACCCAGGCTCTTTTCACACCTCACTGAAACATTCTATCCTCTTACTCAAGATTTAAACACACACACACACACACACTCCTTGTATCAATGATCAATTGACTGTTGATGTACTTATCTATAGTCCACTTGGAATCATATAAAATTTTCGTTCACTTCGAACGTCAATAAAATAATTGGACAAGAGCTTGAGAAGTGGATAAACGTAAAAGAAATTTTGAGCAGGAGATTTGCGTCATGAATCCATCGATTTTTTAAGCGGAATAGTTTGCATATAAGACGAAAACAGCTGTTGAAATAGCCAATACTCCGAAGAAAGAAAAATCGAAGTCAGAAGCCTTGGAATCCAGTTGGAATGCTTATAAAATCGGGTCGCAATTTCTAGTGATCCAGACAGTAAACTTGTAATTCTAGATGATGGATTAAGGAATCCAGTTTGAAGAAACGAGTCAAAGTGAGGAATCCCAGATAATCAGACAAATCAAGAGGAGAATCCATTGAATTCAGAAAAATCTAGTTGGAAGAACTGAAAAATGCTCAGAAACCGAAGAAAAGTCCAGTTGAATAACCCAGGAATTTAAACATCAAATTTACAGTTTCAGCTGATGGATCGAGGAATTCTGTTGAGAGACTTTTCAATCCAAGTGGGAATTCAGAACCTTAGATATGAAAAACTTATGAATCAAAATAGGGAATTCCAGAAAATCCGACGAATCAAGTAAGGAACCCCTTGAATTCAGAAAAAAATTCAGTTGGAAAACTTATGAATCCAAGTTGGGGACTCCAGGAATCATGGCATCAAATTTATAGGCCTTCGTGATGGATTTAAGAATTCACTTGCAAGAGACTTACTAATCCAAGTAGGAACTCACGAATCCAGGCATCAAACTTACAATTCTGGATCGTGCATTCAATAATCCAGTTGGACAACTAATGAATCCAAGTTGGGGACTTCAGAAATTGAGGCATCATATTTATTTGTGATAGATTTAAGAATTCACTTGCAAGCTACTTACTAATCCAAATAGGAACCCACGAATCCAGACATCAAACTTATAATTCTGGATGGTGCATTCAAGAACCCATTTGAACAACTAATGAATCCTACCTGTAAATCCCATGAGCCCAGTCATCCAGACTTCCAATTCCCTATGACGAATTAACGACTCAAGTCGAAAGACACGTGAATTCAACTGGGAAATCAAGAATCTCATTCGTAAAATCACAGAGAAAACAATTGTTCAACTCGACAATGATCGCACCGAGGCAACGAGGTACAACGAAACAATCGCTGACATAATTTCCATTGCTCGCGCGATATATTATGATTGAATCTCTTCACAGTGGCATAATCCCTGTGAGACACGACGTTCGTTCGTGAAGTCAAGACGTTATTGCATTGAAAGCTCGTCTCGAGGGTGATACGAGCATAAAATATGTCTGAGCAAAAGTGCTCGAGCTCTTTCCACCTTTCTCCTTGTCGTATCCGGCAATATCCCTGTCTCACTTTCGCTCCAAGCATTTCAGCGTCAAGCGGTTCATTGCACTGTGTGTGCCCACAACATGGGTCTACCATCGGGAAGCTTGCATGCACTTGCACTTTTCTTTCATGCAATGTAAGCTTTTTTTTTTTTCGTTGATGGCATATCTCGTGTACAACGTGTTGCCACGATGTTGCATGAGGTTGAAACGCAAAAGCTCGACATTTTGGTCCGGATAGACAGGCAAGGGGATGAAAGATTGTATACCGTGTGCGATGTAGGCCAGCGTAATAATGCCATTCGTTTCTCGCTCTCGCACAATGGCTCAGAGACGGGATAGGAAAATCTGCGCCTCGGTAAGCCCGAAGCGGACGCAACTCGAGCGTTTGCACTTAGATATAGCCGTGTGTGCGCCTAAGTGCTACCCATGAAACGATTGGGGTTAACTGTCTGATGGAAACCCACCCTAGCCACCGTATTTACCAGTCATATATACAAGCTCCCGGAACTGATGCACACACGGTGTCGAACGTGCGTTCGCACAAATACACAAGGCACACGTAATGCAGTTATGTATCAATTGATGTACCAAACGAAAGGGTCTCACTTTGGGTGTTAAAATTTCATAGAATACGCTCTCTTTTGCTTGATAGACCCAGATGCATGAACGCGATTTCGAGTCGTAAGTGGGGCAATATGGACCAGCAAAAATCATACTCCATGCCCATTATGGGAATCTAATGAATCCCCAGGTATGACGATCAAGCTAAAAATAGAAAAGGGAACATGAATCCGGTATTCTCAAAAATGGGGTAATATGGCCCACTTTTTTTTTTTTTTTTTGCTGTCATCGAACAGTACAACGAATTGGTGGAAGATTTTGTGTTTTTGATCGATGGTTGTAATATTGTGGGCAACTGATTGAATAATTGAGCGAATCCATTTGATTATTTAGTCTCCGATATACGTAAATAACTAATTGGAACGAATTTTAATGCTCTTTACGATAATCATAACCCTGAAATTAGCTAATGCAAGATTGTTTGATACGAGGAAATCGAAACGTAGCCAGACCAGACTTACGTGACTGGTGTTCAAGAGGCATGATAAGCCACGTTTTACATGTTAATTCTATAGAATAAGCCCTTTTGCCTGATAGCCGTAGATGCATAGACGACGTTGAGTCGGAAGTGGGTCAATATGGACCAGCAAAAAAATCATACCCTATGCCCATTATGCGAATCTAATGAATCCCTAGGTATGACGATCACCCTGAAAATAGAAGAGGGAACGTGAATTCGTCATTCTCAAAAATGGGGTAAAATGGCCCACTTTTTTTTTTTTTTGCAGTCATCAAACAGCAAAATCTATTGGTGGAAGGTTTTGTGTTTTTAACGATGGTTGTGATAATATTATGGGCAATCGATTGAATGATTGAGTAAATTCGTTTGATTATTTTCCTTTGATATTCATAAATAAATTATTCGAGGCAATTTCAATCTCACGAAGCCAGTTGCGCGTATTGTGAGATCAGAGGCTTTTCCAAAAGTTAAAAAATCAATTGAGCTAAAGCGAAAAAAAAAGGTTTCGACATCTCGAATCGAAATGTAGCTAGACAAGACGTTACGTGTCTGGTGTTTAATACTCGAGCTTTCGGGGCTCTGGCCTGCTGCCACCCCACGCGTCTCCTCAATTGCTCTAACATCGTGCTTGCAATGTTTGCCCCTCGTACGTATATAAATCGTGAAAACGTCATATCATTCATTCTCGCGCGTTCGTCGAAGATCCATAATTCAATTCCCCCCTTGCGCCGCTATGTTCCGTCGAGAGACCATTTTTATAAACTTAAAAAAATTGTATCACCAAAATCGTGAAATTTGGCGATTTATTTTTATCTTAATAAAAATTTTAATTAAAAAAAAATAATAATAATGAAATTAGTTTATCCGAAAAATATTTAATCCATAAAATCAAAAATTTCCCTGAGCATGCGATATTCCCATTTAACGTGGATATTCCTTTCGCGCTGAAATCCTTGCGTGAGTGAAAATGATGCCCTGAACTAAGCAAAACTTTCGCCATCGTGTGAACACGAACGAGTTTTCAGAATTTTTTTTTTTCTCGCGCTCGAGAGGATTAAAAATATATTAAAACGCACGTTCCAAGTTCCACGCTACGACAATAATAATAACAATATATTTTTTTTCATTATTAGTGTTAGATATAATAAAAATAGAATTTTCCGATGAAAGTCTTTTAAAGATTACTTCAACCTGTTTAAAAAAATACCTTCAATTTTCAGGATCACTGTTCTTTCATAGAGTTACCAGTGACAAAAATTACTCGAATAATTTTAATGAGATTGAATTTAATTACAAATACTGAGAGGTAATGTGAGGAAATAAAAAAAAAATTAATAAAAATTACAAAATTGAATTTTATTTGATGAAAATTACTTTGAGTAATTAAAATTTGAATTGCCGAGATTAATTTCAATTAAATAAAACTCAAATTACTGCGAGTAATTTTAATGAAATAAAAGTCAATGAAAGTCAACTATTAGAGATCGTAATGAAATTGAATGTAATGACAATTAGGTTTGCGTAATCAATCATAAGTACTTTTAATCCCGATGCGGTTTGGCTCCGATCATATATATATATTAGTGAGTTCGCGACGATTGGGTGAAGTAATTAATAATAATTTTCAATGACTTATATTACAAGCGACGAATGTGCATGTAGTAAGTTAGATTCAATTCAACCGGAGTGTAGTAATTAATGTCTGCTTGTAATTTAATATACATATAGTCGTATTGCAAGATCACGTAAGCTCGAAAATTTAGGACGTTGCAGAGAGAGAGAGGGATTCAATTTGACGACAGGACTTCCGGCGTTTTCAGAGTTAAAGTCCTCTCACGTAGGAGACTGGACCGAAAGAGAGAGAGAGAGAGAGAGAGAGAGAGAGAGAGATTTTCGCACACCGGAAAAGTTGAGTTCCGTAAACCGCGTCCAGCACGTGCCCCGTGCCAATTGTACGGAAACCCGAGGCTAACAGCCTGAGAGTGGGGGGACACCGTCAACTGTCATCGTCTCTCCAACTCGCTCGCAAGCTCGGTTGCGCTTAGGCGCGGTATGAGAAAATGCTTTTAGCTGTTACAAGAACTTTCAACGGTATTTGAATTTATCCTTCTGTGCATAATATTCTCCGAATGTTCTTGCGATCGCATACGCCGCCTAACGATAAATTGAATAATAGTGCAGCATTGTCCTGTCAAAAAATTCGGTTTATACACATCGTATATGTTTTGGGGTGTTCGATATTTAAAATAAAACTTTTTTCATTTACCGCTGTCATCCTGTTCGAGTATATATTACGATTTGACGATAAATGTCACGAAAAGAGGAGATCGAAAAGAAAAAAAAATGATAAGAGGTGCCTCCAACGGTCGTCATTGACATTTGTCGCTAATATTCGTGACTAATAGAGTACTCAATAATTGTTTCTAATAGCCGTTGTCAATTATAATTGTCAGTGGTAGTTGTCGATAATCGTAGTCAATAATAATTGTTGATGGAAGTTGTCAAACATGGCGGCGAATAGTAGTTTTTAGTAGTAATTTCAATAATAGTTACCAGTAATAGTCGTCGATAATAATTCATAATAAGAGCTTTGACAAGTGGTTTTAAATATTAATCGCCACTGGTTCTCAATAATATTTGTCAATAGTAGTTGCGAATACTTACTTTCCAATAATAATTGCCAATAATAGTGAACGTTAATAGCCAAGAATAAAAGTTTCCGTTAATAGTGGTCTATAGTAGCTGTCAATGTTAGTTGTTAATAATAGTTGTGAATAGTATTTTTCAGTGGTAGTTGCCAATATTAGTTGTCACATCGTAGTCGCCAGTAGCAGTTTTTAATAATAGTTGCAAATGGTACTTTCCAATAGTAGTTGCCAATCATACGTGTGAACATAATAGTGAGCGTCAATAGTTGAGAATAAAGGTTTCCGATAATAGTTGTCTGTAGTAATAATAGTTGCCGATAGTAGCTGCCATTGATAATTGACGGTGACAGCTGTCAATCAGAGCTAGTCACCAGAACTTGACAATAATACTTGCTAATAATAATTTTCAATAATAGTTGGTTTTTCCGAAATTTTCTACGTATCTGTCTCGTACACTGACCACAGTGGTAAACGAGTGCTGGGCATCCATGGTTGATTGAATATTCTCATATCTATCGAGTTACCGCACGATACCACACAGCTCAATATCCCATAGCCCTCCATCGTACTGCTCTCCAGCTTTGCATCGTATTTTTTTTCTCCCTTTTCCACCTCACTACTGTCTCTATTTCGTCGATACTCGATTACTCGTGAATTTCGTACCCTCTTTGTGCTTCGTTCACGACTATGCCGTATCACCTGTAACGTTATTCGTGAACCGTTCCAGATAGACGGAAGCAAACGCGGTGAAAAAAAAAAAAAAAAAAAAAAAAAAAAACAACAACAACAACAAGTAAGTACTCATTATTTTAGCCTCGTTGTAGAACAAAAGTTTTCAGTTAGTCTTGCCGTGATTCGTTATTCAAATTATTTTGTTTTTTTTTTCTTCTTTTTTTTTTAAATTAAAATGTTATTATAAAATAACCTCGTAGCTTTTGAATAATCTCTTTGCATGTACTGAATAATTGCGATCAATAAATTAAATCCTCTGTAATCGCCTATGTAAAAGTGAAAAATAAAATCTCACTGTCATCACTTTACGAAATGTGGAATTTGTTTTTTTTTTCCCTGACGCGTGAATCACTCGAGCTGTTGAAATAAAGTTATGAAATTCAACGAGTCTTTCTCGTCTTTCGAATATAATGCGCAACACTCGCGGACTATAAAACTCCGGGGAGCAATTTTTTTTTTTTTTTTTTTTTTGCGACCTACAATCGGAGCACACGACATGCACAAGCCCAGCTGCGCTATTGCACGCAGGTTTAACTTGTTTGGGGCGAAACGTAGTTTCGCCTTGATCCAAGCATCAGCCGGACTCTCTGTCTGACGTAGCCGCGCAGTTCGCCACCATATTCGCTGGTCCCGGCTCCCTCGAGCCAGCTTTTGGACTTTTTCGTAGCGATCGCCGACAGAAGCTCACTCTATCCTTCTGGACTTGGCCTTTATCGCCTCTCTGTGCTCACAAAGCTCGCCTACTATATCATCCTCACCGAGACAAAGAAGATATCACACCTATCCACCGCAAAAACGAATTCGAACGATAATTCATATCCTCCTGGCATTGTCCAAAAGAAAGAAAAAGACGAACGTATATAAGAACAGTGAAATATGTTCGTTTTTTTTCTCTGCTGTGGCTTCCAACATTTATTTACGAAATTTTATCTAGTTTCTCAATTGAACCAACGATTTTTCATGTTTTTTTTCTTTTCCAAATTCAGAGTTGCATTTGATTCAGTATTTAAAGATTTTGCAGGGAGTCAGGATTTTTTGTACGTCCCAATGGGATCGCACATTATTTCGATGTTTCCATGGGGAACAGGTGAAAAAAAGTCTTCTTATTCCCTGACTTTGATTATAAATCAAAAATACGAAGAGTATAAATATAAGGCGAGGAGTGGGTAAAGTAAAACGAAGAATAGTTGAAATAACGACGACGACGACTAGGCGGAGTCGTTGGAATACTCGAGAGACGAAAGTTCCTCAAAGGTTTGCCATGACGCACGAGAAACTTCAAACAAATATATATACATAGCATTGCAATATTCAAAGGATTCCCTGACATTTCTCATATTTTTGTCGTCACGTAAAGTAATTTTCGATTCTGCCCTCATCCTACTCCTTGACTAAACAAACTTTCGAATAGTTCGTCAGAGGTATGTCTTTGCTTATTGCGAGATTGATGAAAATTCGCCAAGTTTTCCTTTCACTCTCATATATGTTATCATATCACTTTAAGGTTCAAGGTGGCCCGTATCTACTGATTTTAATCGTACAAAGACTCGACTGTACGAAGGCAACACAGTATACGGAACAACTTTAAACATCATCAACTGTGCATCGAAAAAACTTACACATATCAACGCTTGGACTCACAAAAGCTTTCCCATGGCAATACTTAACACGGTCAGACCCTACACACTACAGGTCTACACATAATATCAGATTTGTAATCGTATTGTGGCGCAGCTGGATACGTTTCATTCGAACATGTTCGAATTGTGCACGATTCAATTGTAAACACGTTCCAATTGTACACTTTAAACCTATACGCGATCCAACTGTACCCATTCCAACTGTGCATGTTCCAGCTGGACACGATCCAACTGTGCACGTTCCAACTGTACACATTCCGAGTGTACAACGTTCCAGCTGCACACGTTACAACTGTACACGTTACAACTGCACACGTTCCGACTGACTGCACAATTTCAAACTTCCAAAGTTCTAACCGTACAAGCTCAAACTGTACAACTTCCAACTGCACGTGTTCCAACTGCACACGTTCTAGCTGGACACGCTCCAACTGTGGACGTTCGAACTTTACACATTCCGAGTGTACAACGTTCCAGCTGCACACGTTACAACTGTACACGTTACAACTCAACACGTTCCGACTGACTGCACAATTTCAAACTTCCAAAGTTCTAACCGTACGAGTTATAACTGTACAACTTCCAACTGCACGTGTTCCAACTGCACACGTTCTAGCTGGACACGCTCCAACTGTGGACGTTCCAACTTTACACATTCCGAGTGTACAACGTTCCAGCTGCACACGTTACAACTGTACACGTTACAACTGCACACGTTCCGACTGACTGCACAATTTCAAACTTCCAAAGTTCTAACCGTACAAGCTCAAACTGTACAACTTCCAACTGCACGTGTTCCAACTGCACACGTTCTAGCTGGACACGCTCCAACTGTGGACGTTCCAACTGTACACATTCCGAGTGTACAACGTTCCAGCTGCACACGTTACAACTGTACACGTTACAACTCAACACGTTCCGACTGACTGCACAATTTCAAACTTCAAAAATTCTAACCGTACAAGTTCTAACTGCACAACTTCCAACTGCACACGTTTCAATTGCCCACGTTTCAATTGCCCACGTTCCTGTTGTACGTATTTCAACTGTGTATATTGTGATTGTAAAAGTCTAACTAAACACGTTCTCACCGTAAACGTGCCAATATTATGTAAATAAATGTTTGTCTCTTTTTCTTTCCCGAGAATAGATTTTCTTCGGAGACAAAAAAGAATAGAAAAAAAAATGTGAAAATCCGAATTTCCGCGATGACAGAGGGTGGTTTGAGTTGAGTGCTGTGCACAAAGTGTTTGCTAAAACTCGAGAAAATCGGACATTTCGCTCTTCAAGGGGGTTAGAAACGAAGGATAAAATGGACAAACATGAGATCCTCGGAGAAGTACTTTTCGTAAAAGTGTTCGCTTTTAGGGGAGTAATAAAAAAGAAGGAAAAAAAAGTAAAGACGAGAAGCGAGTTCGAGGGACAAACGAGCTTGCGCAACCCATCCACTGTTTGTTCGCATGATCGCTTACACATATAGACAGCTATAGCTTCTGATCGGCCCTCACCTCAATTTCCACCATCAAGCTTCGACCTCGTCCTCGACCTCGAGGCACACGGCCGTCCATCATCCACGAACGCGACCACCGGAGGGTCGTGATAAAGTATCAAATTCTCCTTATCTTTCCTCTCCCCTTCTCTCTCTCTCTCTCTCTCTCACTCTCACCGTGTTGCTTTGACCTCAATTTTCATCCCTTTTTTTTTTATCCCACACGAAGGATCTGTCATCCGTGGGAAGATAAAAAAAAAACGACGAGAAAGTTTAAGGATAAAATAGGAAGTACAAAAGTTTCGAAAAGGTTCATTAATTTTTAGCAAATATTCCTCCGAAAGTTGCGATCAGGTAAAAATTAAAAAAATTGTATAAAAATCAGGAATTTTTTTTTAAACATAAAAAAAAAACTGCCAATTTAATAATATTGCTTGAAATAAAGCTCATGAAATATATTAATACACAGCGGAATAAAATATCGTTCGTATTTTCATTTAAATTTGTTTGAGTACCGATGATTCGTCTTCGCATACAATGCGCGTTCGGTATTGACATGTAATTCCTCGATTGCCTTGATAGGCAATACGATACCATATGACAATTGCTCATCTCTCGCTCGGGAGGTAAATACCGAACGCACCTATACAATTTGACAATTTATCACCGGTCATTTTTTAACGGTCTGTAAATTCATCGAAACGTGATTAAAATTGATATAAAATTATTCGCATTGTAAAAACTCGAACATGTCAAGCACGAATATGTCACTTTTCACGCTGAAATTAATTAAAAAATTAGAAAAAAAAAAAATTTCTTGTCAATAACATCGAATAAAAATTTATGAGTAATTTTTTATAATTTCTATACGTTGTTATATTATGTATACTTTTTCAATTTTCAAGAGGTCGAAGGGATAAAGTTGGATAGAAAAATGTGGCGCAAAAGAGTGACACGTTACATGCGAGCGAGAAAAAGAGAGAGATATTAAAATAATAATGTTAAAAAGAGTAAAAAAAAAAATTGGATGCCAACGATGAGCCTCGTAAATCTTAAGCCAAGCTGATCTTCCTCCATAAATCGCAAGCACAGTTTCTATGTATGTTGAATCTCGAGCTTTGGGAAGCTTTCACGTTTACAGTTCTCTCTCTCTCTCTCTCTCTCTCTCATTTTTCTCCCTTCATTCTGACTGTGTTCTTCGCAACAGCTTGCCCATAACTCGACACAGCATCGCGAAAGCTTTTCTACCAACTGCATGGATTTCAAACGTGACTTATGCTAATCGTCCGGTAGGAAAAACAAAAACAGAAAAAATATCATAAGCATATAAGGGACGCGTGAATAAAAATTATGGGCAAAGCTTGAGAGGCCACTAAATGGTAAAAGCACAGGAGAATATAAAAATAATGAAAATTGAAGAGAAAAAAAAAGAAAGAATAATAAAAAATCAGGCGAAAAAACTCACGTACTCGGTAAAAACTTGGAATAAAATTTCAATCAGAGCTGGGCAGTACTTCAAGTACCCGGTACTTGCAATGGACTGGAAGTTAAGTACTCGATGTACAACGTACTTAAAAATTATTTCAAGAATTGTACTTAAATTTCCAAGTACTCGACCTGTACTCATAATTCGAAAGTTTTTCTTCTGATTGTGAGAGGCGTTGAGCTTTTGCCGAAAAGGGGGCAAAAACTCAAAGAATAGTCGAAATTTTTGTATTTCTCGAAAAAAAAAAAAAAAAAAAAAAAAATAACTAAAATTAAAACATAGACCCGGATGATTGTAACATCAAAGGGTTCAATTTTATTTATTTTTCGTGGAATTGAATACTCGGTTATATTTTTCGATTGTATAATGTCAGCTGTACGAGCTATCGCATCTGCACCAGTTTTCTCGCATTGCCTCGTCGTACACTTCGAATTTCATATTTACGTCACGTAGGCACGAGAACGAAGGCTCGAATTTTCTTTTTTTTTGCCATTGCCTCGCCCCAACTGTTTCATGCAGGAATGATTTTATCCGAGGGGTGTGTGCGTAACGCTCAGGCACACGGGAATAATATTGAAACTGACGAGGATCTCTGCAGTCGGGAATTTCACCGTCGTGCATAACAACTATACTCATAGAATGGCATCTTTCGAGCACACTACTGACGACATTCCATAATGATGGTGTAATGAAAGAAAAAAAAATAATTATAAAAAAAAAGAAAGGTAAATAAAACGTGCAATTCGAGACTTTAATATTCATTAAATTATCAAAAATATGCAAAAGCTGCGATTATCAATAAAGATGAATGTAGCCTAAAAAGAGGCTGAAATTTAGGTTAAAAGTAGGGAGAATTTCAGGTTGAAAGGTAGGTAAAATTTCGACTGAAAGAAGGTTGGAATAGAGGCTGAAAGGTAGGTTTAAGAAGGATGATTTTTAGGCTAAAAGTAGGGTCAAGTGGAGGTTCAACGGAAGACGAAGCTTGGATCTAACGGAGGCTGAAAGAAGGGCGAAAGGAGGCTAAAATTTAAGTTAAAAGAAGAATGATTTTTAGTTTAAATAGAGAAACTTGAGAGGATCGTACCGTGTGATGACGTTATTTTTTTTGCCTTTTTTGTGAATTTTTTTGGAATTAACCATGAAAATACATCATCTTGAAATTTTCACGATATATTTATTGACATTTATACAGTGGCTCAGAATTTTTTGAGCCAAAACGTAGATTGGAATCGACTTTGCAGCCTTCGAAAGACACACATGTGAAAAATTGGCTGACACAATTTCTCAAAAAACTACCGAATCGATTTTGCTCAAATTTTCATGGTATACGTTCGGTACAGCACTTATAGTTCTCCCTCGAACTAAGATAATCGTCATATCTGTCATAGATTTTTTTTTTCAGCAAGACGAAAAAAAGTGTGACAAAAATCGAGACTCAATTTTCAAAACTATTGCGAAAAATTTAATTTTAAATATTTTGTACTCGATCCTAGTTCCGGTTATAGCCCAGGGGTCTACGGATTAAAGTGCCATTTTATTTTACCGATTTCAGATAAAAATAACAGCCGTCGACCTAACTTATTTTTCCCATGTGGGTCTTTTGAACGATGTACAGTCAATTTCAATCTGTATTTTGGCTTTGAAAAATTTTCATTTAACGTACAAATGTCAATCATTGTAATGCAAAAATTTCAAGACCGTGTGTATTTTTATGGTTGGTTAGTATAAATTCACAAAAAAAAAGCAAAAAAAAAAAAATACAGCCAAATGAGGGTGAAATGCAGGTTGAAAGTAGTAGGCTCAAATTTCGCAGTTTTATCAAACGACATTTTATTCCACTGATCGTGTTAATGAAAAAAAAATATTCATCGTTGATTTTCATAAAACAAACCATTTTGTGGCAGCGAGTCCATTCGATATATCTATTATCGCCCATTTTAAACCTGAATTAGGTTGGGTTGGATTGGATCCTAACAAAATTATCGAAGTAACGTAGGAAATTTATTAATTTTTTTTTTTTTTTCGTTCTATTTTACCGATGCTCGTATAATACATTCTACAAGTCGTATAATGCGATAGGGGATCACGTTAGATCACGGCATCGACGAGAACTTACGATTTAGTGATGCAACCATTACGCCTGGTATAGAAGAGGATCGTGGCTGGTGCACAAGCATCTCGGTATACATAGCTCGAGGGTTGAAAAGCTCAAGTGAATTCAACCGTAAAAACTTCAATCGAGAATCCCGTTGAAAGATTCGAGCTTTTAAAAGAGAGAGAAAGAGAGAGAGAGAGAGAGAGAGAGAGAGAGAGAGAGAGTGAAGGAAAATGTCTTGATTCTCGTAGATTTTCAACGAAATATGGGAATTCCCTGATACCCTCGATCGGGAACTAGAAAATTCCACTTCAAGAGGCAGTCAGTATGGTGAACTCAAATTCAATGATTCACTTTTTTTTTGTCTACACCCCGCGAGCTTTTTCTCCGTCATTTAACGATTTTTTTTTTGCAAATCGTATTCTTCGATCTATCCACCCAAAGAATCAATAATAATAATAATAACAATAATAATAATTTAGAGAAAATTTCCCAGGTATCAATTTTCGGTCCATTCGATATTTATGTATTTGATCCGCGATTTCGAATATTTCCATTCAAGCCCTGAATTTTAAATGCCCGAGGTCCAAAATTCTGGAGAACCTTTTTTTTCGAAAAATCGACGGTCCTCGCCCTCAGACAATGAGATAAAAAATTTTAAGCTCAAATTTTGAATTATTTTTTGGTTTCCATTGATCCTACTGAAATTGGCATCTTGAATTTTCAAATTTTTACTTCGAATTCAAATTCTCGACTCTCATATTTGACTCCGCTATTTTGCATTATCGTACAATTTCATTTTCCATGAAAAAAAAAAAAAAAAAACCACGAAACTCAAGTTACAGGATTTAAAAAATTTTTCATCTTGCCGATTCATCACTGCAAAGGAAAAATGGTTTCTCATTCATCGCGCTTCATTGACGAGACAATATTTTTCCTAAGGGTTGTTCTCTGGGGCTAAGCGTCCATGCGGGTCATCATATGCGCATACCCCCGCAAGTGCAATAAATCATTCCGAGTGACGAAGAAACGAATATTTTCATAAGCTGGAGCCCAACATTTTGCCAACGATTTGTCAAGTGGAAAAAAGTTCGTGAAATTTTCCGTAGAAAAGTAATATGGGCGATAAGAAATTTTTGGCAAACTCCAACGTGTCATTTGTCACACGTGATTGTAATTACCTTTTAAGCAACAATCTCAAACATGGCTCGGATAATTTTTTTTTTTCCAATGAATACTAAAGTGTATTAAAATACGTAGTACAACCTGTGGAATGTAATCTCGTTTCGGACTATGGCAAAAGGTCGCTTGTATCATGTAGTATTAGTAAGCTCGAGGGAAAAAAAAAAAAAATTAATCAATTTAAGTGACTCGACGTGTTTTTGCCCTGTGAGAAATTTCCTTATTTCATACCATTCTTGGTCAAATAAAAATTAGTCTACTAGAGGCGTACGCTATCGATTTCACAAGCGACGGACAATGTTGCCAAGCTCAACTTGTCGAATAAGGCTTCTTTTTTTCAGAATAAAAACATGGAACTTTTTTGAGCGCCTTTTCACAGTAAATGGCATAAATAATAACTTGTAAAATGTGCATTATTATTCCTCTCTACATTTCGGCAAGGGAAACATAGAAACAATGAAAATTTGGCACTTTTTTTTACTTCAACTCGAAACGCTGCTCAAACTATACGTAATAGAGTAAAATTGATCATAAATAATTTTGTAGGCAACTAAATTATCTATAAAAAAAGTTCTCGACGGCACGAAACTAAAGTTGATAATTTAGGCGTGGGAGGCGTCCAAAGTTGTAAAAATAATTTAAAAGAAACCATTTCAAGTAAGTGGATTTATTTAAATGTAGTTATAAATAAAAGTTTTTTAGGCGATAATGGCTTTCTCGTTGTGTCCAGTTGACGTATAAATTTGTATGCTTTTTTTATTTAACGCTAACGCGGTGATATGTAATTTAACAACTGTAATGGGTCTACTATTCTGCGATTTCACAAAAATCACACTTCGTCGTCACACCACTTCGGACACCTCCCACTCATCCGCTATTGACTTTTCATAAATGCTGTCGGGGACTTTTTTATAGAAAATTTAATTCGCTACAAAATCGTTTGTGTGCAATTTTCTCTATCTTGAATAGCTCGAACAGTGTTTAGAGTTGAAGCTCGGAAAACGTGAATTTTGAATGTTTTCTTGCGACATAAACGTTAATATATCAAAAACTTGCGATTTCGAGAATATGAATGTACTGGCCGAGATGAATGAGGATTTGACATTGGCATCACTGAGCCCTGCCTGTGTAAAGCACTGACAATTTATCAATTAATAATAATTTCGTTCAATTAAAAATTTTTATAATTCATTCGATTTGATGCAGATTCTCAATGCACCTATACAAATATTAGATATTGTTTATCGACAAAATATTTACGAGATTTTCAGTGAAAACTCAAGTTAAGCCCCCCCTGAGTTCAACATAAAAAATACAAAGCCATTTCCCTTAACTAGGAATCCTGGTTGGTAATCTGACCCTCTCGAATCTCTGCTTTCGTCTTCTCTTTTCTTTCTCCTCTCGTGTCTTATCCGCTGGGCTGATACCCGATTGGCCAGGACTTTGAAAGCCCAAAGAAAGCACGAAAATCCAACAAAAGGCTTTGACTGGGATATTCCATTTGCTCGTGGATCAACTGTATCAGATTCCTTTTTTTTTTTCCTCCAATAGTGAATGCAATTCTCAGGGCCGGAGAAGATTATTAACCGGTCCGGGCATTGCTCCGGATAGTCCACGAAATACCAATGGGGAATTTTTCTTTTGCCCAATCTCAGGATTGATAACGAAAGACATAACTAATCGCGCTAATTGCTCATCAGCTATTTCTTACTTCATTAGGGGGAATAGATCCACAGAAGCAAGTTTCCCCTCACCAAAATCTTGGATATCCCATTCATTTTCTCTTTGACCTCATTCTTCTAATCCAGGGGCTAGGGCTTTATTTAGCAGAGGGCTTGGGACCTGGAGTGAAAAGTCCCGGAGCAGCCTGACTTTCCTTTCCTCCCTGCCTCTCTCCTTTCAGGATCATCCGCGATGGATATTTTTTCTGCCAGCTGTCACACGACCCAGTGTCATGAGAAAAATTGGTCCAGCATTGTTCATAAATTGTGCATCAGTTCCGAGAGACGAAGGATTATTACAAATTTCTTCAGAGAGCCCGAAACTCTATATCTTGAAATGTTATCAAAGGATCCGATCAAAAGAACTTGTTGCCTTAATTGGGAGCTCATCATCCACCAACGCAAGCCATCAATGCAATTTCCAACTATCTTATTACAGCTCCCTTTCATTCCTGATATCCTCTGTCTCCTTATCTTCCGCGGGAATTAGATTCACCGGAACTGGAATCGCCTGGCGGAAGTACAAAAATCTTGAAAGCCTCCCCAAACGGGTCCAACTATCCTTGCATATCACAAGTCTGACGTATTTTCGTTACTCTCGCTGCCATATTACCCAGGCTCAAAGGATGATCCAATCGCGGGGCACTGTCATCAATTACCGAGCCCAAACTATTCACCGCAACCTAACCCACGACTGTCAGCTATCAACTTCCCCAATCTACAAAAACTTCCGCCAGTCGCATCTATAGCCTCGAGTACGAACATCCTCGAAGAAAACCCTTAGCCAGCCTATACACTGAAAAAAAAGTTTCCCGATTCGAGCCATAATTATTATTGCTTCAGCCATATTATATGGGAAAATACGCTACTGCCATACCATCTAGGTAATAAAGCCATACAAATATGACTGACACAATATCGTTGGCGTAAGCATACCACTATGTCATGACAGACATATACCCAATAGCTCCGCGAATCTGACAAGTATCTCTATTTCAGCAATACCATAGTATGGTTGAGTTCACCATCACGAGTTATGCGTATGCCAACCAACTAGTATAGCTGTCTTATAAACGCTAGCATACGAGGTAGACGAACACCAGCCATACTAGTATAGCCGAAGCAAGCATATACAATGTTGTTTCGTGGATAGCAGTTTTGTCAGTGTAGGCAGAATTATTTGTATACCAACAATACTAGTAGAGCTGTTTTATAAACGCTAGCATACGAGGTAGACGTACCAGCCATACTACCAAAAGAATATGGCTGAATTATAAATTCATTTTATATAGATAAATTACAGGATATTGTACCTACCTATACTCGTATAGGTAGGTATATATAGTAGGGGATATTCGGGTCAGAGTAAAAATTCAGCCAACATGTTTCATAATCATGAATATTTATTTTAATCATCTGTTATCGATAATGATATTCATACATAAATATTTTGCAAAAGAGACTTGATTTTTAGAGCTAATGAAACACACCTGGAAGTTTGAGAGAATCCATGGCCCGGAGACATATGATACTCTCCTTGCAGGAAAATGACAGTTGACCTAACCTACAAAAATTCGCTTGTTATACGATTGGCGTTTATATAACAGGAAAAATAGTCCTTTTTTACATATTCCGTAGATAAGTGAGAACAGACTTACCTTCAAATGTTGGTATAAGCTCATCAAGATTCCGTTCGTTCAGTTTCTTCTTCACAAACTCGTTCATTATCAAATTTTGCGTAGCGAGGTCTCGTTTTCGCGCGAGGCAGAGGGGCATAGACACCACGCGTTAACAGATTACTGTAGGTGTTCCAAAAACGTAGTATAGTTGCGCGAGCCATATTAGTATAGCTATGTGTCACAACGTTATTCTCGCAACCATACTATATGGTTGAAATAGCTAGGCATGTAAAAATCAGCTACTACAGCTGTTTGAACAATACAGTGTAGTTTCGCGAGCTATGTTAGTATGGCTGATTTACAAAAACGATAAATTTCCAGCTATTTATAATGACTAAGCTAGCCAGACGATTGAGTGACGTCCACAAAGGCGCAGTATAGGCGCCGTAGACAAAACTGCTTTGCCTTCACCAGCGATATTATTGTTGAATTAGAAATACTTCACTAGTCATATTTGTATGAACTTTACGGCAATCGGGATTTTCTAAAAGGGCTACTGCATTTTCTGTGTGGGCAATATTTTTTCACCAGTATACCTATAACTGGCCAACAATAACAGTATTATTGTAAATCCCGAACCATTTTTTTCAGTGTAGTTTCGTTTGATCAACGGATCAAACTTGCCTTGGATTGCCTGTATGGGAGTCTGGTCTGCACTCAGAAGTTCAAAGAAAAAAAAAACCTCGGCTCATCCATCCCGGCGAAAGTCCGGCATATCTTAGAATCGAAATTTTTTTTTTTTGAGGATCACAACATCCACTTACCCCCTCGAGATCCAGTGATTCCTGTGAATTGAGCTGGGGACAATTGAACGACGCGTAGCTCCCTTCCATGTCTACCGAATTATCCGCCCGCGTTCTACCCAACACAACCAACATCACAATTGTCCAACACCTCATCGTCACCATTACGCGATCTTCCATGTCGAACGCTGTACCTACACGGGATGCTTGCACGCAACAGCCACCAACCACTCCCCGAACTTTGCACTACGATTTACGAGATCAAGCACTGTTGCGACACGCGCCGATTCTCACGTTGGAACAAAGATATCAAAAGCCTCCCGTAAACCGACACTCCCGCGGTTCACCGATCGTTGAATCTCGATTATCTCGATCGATCACCGCAATGATCGTTGTCGACCGGTTCACGCGATACCACTCGTCGAAGCGCAGAAATTTGCAAGCTTGTCAAGCGCTGTCAAGATCTCTCGTGGAAGGTCTTGCAAAGATTGAGTTTTCTTGATGAAATCAAAATCGGAGAAATTAATTCTCATTTGATCGATGGATCAAAAGGACGTGAGATTTGTGTTTATGAAAGTGTTTTCAACGCGAATCCGAAGAATCGATTGGGCAGACGATCGATTGATCGATCCGATCTGTCGAGGCCCAAGCTTTGGGGCCCGGAACTTGATTCGTTTGGGACGGATTTATAGCTTTGAACAGCAATTTTTTTTTTATCTACAAATTTTGATTAAACCTGAACTCTCTTTGTTCTGACAATGTTGTACACTTGTTTCGTTAAATCTTCACCTTTGGATGACGGGTCTTGGCTAAAATTTCACGAAACACTGAACGAAAACATTGTCGGACTTTCGTCACTCTATCTTTCTTATCATTCGCCTCGTCGTGTTTCTCACACGAGCATAACAATGCCCGAGATATCAAGCTAATTTGACTTGTCCAATTTATTAATTTATCGCTTCACGAGGCCCCTTGATTCGAATTCCCTTTCGGATCCGTTGGCCAGTCCTGTCCAACTCACCACACTCTGTCGTTTGCGTATTTTTCTCTCTTTTCGGAAAACGTGTTAGAAAAATCAGTTTCCTCTTGAATTCCCTAGTCGTGGATCACTTTTTTTCATTCGATCCATCATTCATCGTGCCTCGGAGGATTTTATATCGATCCTTCGCAGCTCTCGGTACCACAATAACACGAGTATGAAAATTTAAAAAAACCCCGGATTCCCGCTCTTTATTCTACCTGGATCCGTTTCACGAGTTTTCCCCAAAAACTTTTACCTTCACTTTATCCCCGAACACCTCTCTCGCTCTTTGATCCTTCCAATTACTCCAGGATCCTTCTACTTGTCTTTTTACGAAACTACACACCCGGGACTCGTCAATGAAAATTTACGAAATTGGGCTGGTTTTGGGTCAAAGATTCTCGTAATTCCCGGGGAGCTTGAAACAAGACACACACGGGATGTTAACGCGTCCGAGCTGTAAAGCACTCTGAGCGAAGATGATTTTTGTCGTCGACGCCGTCACCGTTAATTCTCTCGTTCGCTCCGACTCGCATGGACCAATATTACGCTCGTTTCCTCCCCGCTCTACTCCTAGTACTCTACTGATCTGTTTCACTCTCCAAACTGATCTGCTCAATGCACGGGGGGCTTCGCACATCGTGGAGCATTGGAGTCTCGAACCGCGTGTGCGCGCCGCCTCCGCATAGTCGTCCAAGCGGTTTGTCGCGACGACGCCGTAGCGGTCGACCGAAAAAATAATAATAAAAAAAAAAAAATAAAAAACGAATGAGCTCTTCGATATCCCTGAAGAGCTTCACAACTGACCGGGAGGAAGGTCCGAGTCGTGAAAGGGATACCAGAGCATCGTTGAACCGAGAGCACACGAAGACGAGAGGATGATATGTTAAAGATCGGGAGCTCTGTCGAATCCCGACCCCCGATGAGGAATTACATCGAAGGTTCTTCATAGCGATTACTTTGAAGATCCCAAGTGCGTAGGGGTCACGATGGCGAGGAGGGAAAAAAACTATCATATACTTTGATGACCGGACTCGCGACACTCGATTTAATCGTGGACTAACGTGTGATTAACACAATGATGGTTTTCGTGGACTTGACTCGCGCTCTATTGGGGTGACCACATTGAGAAGATGGAGAAAAAAAAAAGGATGGATGAAGAAATTAATGGAATTGATATACCCTCGTTTTGGTATCAAGGTATAACACTTTGGAATTCATTGGAGAATTTTGTGAATCGAAAGTATCCTGAACATTTTTACCTTTTTTTTTTTTTAAAGACTGCAATCACGTTGGCGATATTTTTAGGCAAACGATTACAGCATAGGATATATACGAAAGAAAATCAGCTCGCTGCAAGTTCAATTGAAAAAAAAAAAAAAAAACGAATCTACTTAAATATAATGGATGCGTGATTCGATGATGAATTTATTCACGAAATTATGCGAGCTTTCGATGGTTCATATAATCAAGAAGGGCTACGGGGATACTTGGCAAAGAAATTTCGACCCAATGATCGGCGCAACTCGAGTCGTTATAAATAAAAAAAAAGTAAAGAAATGAAAATTGACTGAAGAAGTGAAACAAAAAAGAATAGAGATCAATGATAGCTTGAATAAATTAACGGAGAATTCGTTGGCGCTGTTGATTCGTAACATTTGGCAATATTTTATGACTCCGGCTATAGTGACACTGGCATTGAAGCGGATCATGTACCAGACAGCACCGATTGTCACGGGAACTGGCACATACTTCCAACAAGCAAGTGCGAAAAAAAGTCAAGCTCTCTGCGTTTTCAAAATTTTTGTAAGGTTTGCATGCACGGGACTATTCATTTAATTACCTTAAAAAATTTTGGTTCAGTGCAATGTGTAACCTTTCTACGAAAACATATAAAAAAATCTAAAACCTTGCATAAGAATCTCAAAATTGAAAAAAAAAAAGGAACGTCACAACGATTTTAGTGAACCCTCAAAATTTCAGAAAATGGAAAAGTGCATTTTTTTGTTTTTTTGCCTTTTCATATAGAATTTTTGGATTTCAGGGAAAAATTCGATGTGATTCGTGATCAGTAGAAAATTTCCGATCGTCTAGAGCTTGAAAATATGGTGAACGACGAAAAAAATTTTTTTCAATTTTTTGCCCACTTTTTCGGAAATCTAAAAATCACCAAATTTCAAATGCCCATAATTCATCTCCGAATCGACGAGTTTTTACTTATCGGGGGTGTTTTCAAAAGCCCTTGAGTAGACTTAGAGAATGGCGTTGAATTCATCCTAATATCTGCATTTAAAAACTTAAAAAATCTGTAAAAAATCGAAAAATCAACCCAGCTCGATGAACCAAGCGGCATTTTGAAGCTTGAACGATTACGAAGAGATACAAGTACTGAATAGAGTCATATCTCCTTCGAGAAGGAACGTTACAACGATTTTAGTGAATCCTCAAAATTTCAGAAAATGAAAAAGTGCAGTTTTTCGTTTTTTTGCCTTTTCATATCGAATTTTTGGACTTCAGGGAAAAATTCGATGTGATTCGTGATCAGCAGAAAATTTCCGATCGCCTAGAGCCTAAAAATATGGTGAAAGACGAAAAAAAAAAAAATTTCAATTTTTTGCCCACTTTTCTGGAAATCTAAAAATCACGAAATTTCAAATGCCCATAACTCATCTCCGGATCGACGAGTTTTGGCTTATCGGGTGTGTTTTTAGGAGCCCTTGAGTAGACTTAGAGAATGGCGTTGAATTCATCCTGATATCTGCATTATTTATACCCAAAAAAGCATTTTGAAAATTGACGAATTTTCGTCCAAGGGGTATGTATGGAAAAATTGGCAAAAATCGATGGTCCAACTTTAAAAATCTGTAAAAAATCGAAAAATCAACCCACCTCGATGAACCAAGCGGCATTTTGAAGCTGGAACGATTCCGAAGAGATACGAGCACTCAATAGAGTCATATCTCCTTCGAGAAGGAACGTTACAACGATTTTAGTGAATCCTCAAAATTTCAGAAAATGAAAAAGTGCAGTTTTTCGTTTTTTTGCCTTTTCATATCGAATTTCTGGATTTCAGGGAAAAATTCGATGCGATTCGTGATCAGCAGAAAATTTCCGATCGCCTAGAGCCTAAAAATATGGTGATAGACGAAAAAATTTTTTTTTCAATTTTTTGCCCACTTTTTCGGAAATCTAAAAATCACGA
Organism: Rhorus exstirpatorius; assembly: GCA_963564615.1. Lineage (NCBI taxonomy): Eukaryota > Metazoa > Arthropoda > Insecta > Hymenoptera > Ichneumonidae > Rhorus > Rhorus exstirpatorius. Next base: position 12,615,212 of record OY751322.1, on the reverse strand, counting down.
AATTTCAAATGCCCATAACTCATCTCCGGTTCAACGAGTTTTGGCTTATCGGGGGTGTTTTTAAAAGCCCTTGAATAGACCTAGAGAATGGCGTTGGATTCATCCTGATATCTGCATTTTTTATACCAAAAAAAGCACTTTGAAAATTGACGAGTTTTCGTCCAAGGGGTATGTATGGAAAAATTTGCAAAAATCGATGGTCCAACTTTAAAAATCTGTAAAAAATCGAAAAATCAACTCAGCTCGATGAACCAAGCGGCATTTTGAAGCTTGAACGATTACGAAGAAAATAAGCATGTAGTACAGGTCCAAACTCCATCGGGAATATAAAGTACAGCGATTTTAGTGGACCAACTCATTTTGTGCGAAAATTCAAAAAATCTTGGATTTTTTTAAATTCGCTTTAGGGCCCTATATAAATGTATTTTTTCCCGCTGATCACGAATCCGCTCGGTATTTTTCTTAAAACTCAAAAATTCTATTTCAAATTGTCAAAAACGTGTTTTTTTTTTTTTTCGAAAATTAAAAAATAACAATTTACGTTGGATAAAATTTAATTAAAATTTACACGGCTTATATGGGTATCGAAATCGCAATTTTTTTTACCCGAAAGAGTACTTTGAATGTGGGCGATTTTGAGCCAAATAGCCAAACGACCCAAATAGTCTACGGAACCAAGGCGATTGGTATCGAGTTTGACTGAAAAAGCTCCAAGGATTCCGATTTTAGAAAACTTTCAACTCTTCTAAAAATGCTCGGCACTCAAGCTTGGATTAGATGTTAGAATATTCCCTCTCCCACTCAACATTTTTTTTTTTTTTTTTTTTTTTTTTTAAGAAAGGACACTCCATTTATTCTTCGTATCGTATCGACGAAAATACAGAAATTTATGACTTAATCATTTTTTTTTCTTGCAGGCAACGCATCTCCATCTACCGATGTTGAGCAAGAAGCCGATTACGAATTTATCTCGGATCGACCTTTCATGTTTGAAATTGCTACCAGGGACGAGAATCCTCTTATTTACTTTACTGGTGATTACAGTGACCCTAAATCCTAGAGCAAAATAATGATGATGAATTTTTAATGGACAGACGACGTTTCGCGTTTGAAGGGTAGCGATGCAAGATAAAAAAAAATCATGTATCAATGAATTTCTGAAATATTTGAAATAATATTTTAAGGATAATCAATGTAATAAGAGGATGATAAAAAGTGTACACAATCTGCAAAGCTCGTCTAATTCAGATATTGATATGCGTTATTCCCGCTTCTCTCTATTCTCTCACAGTCTGAAGAAAAAAAAATTCAAGTCTTATTTTAATCGTTGTAAAAGTGGAATTTTTAAAAACGCATTTAGACAAAAATTGTTTGATCTCACGATGAAGAAGCCAATATCGTAAAATATAATTGATTATAGAGGGAACTTTGTTAACGAGATAAAATAATGAAGAAGCAATGTGAACCATCATTTCTTTTTTAATTTTTTTTCTCAGATGACGAAAAAAAAAAAAAAAATTAAGTTAAGACTCACAGACATTCAATAAATAAATTATATAATTTTACAGTCAATTTTTAATTTTTATCATCATTAATTTAAAAAAAAAACTAAGATTTTTCGGCAAATATTTTTTTTTAAATTGAACATTCGTAAGAAAATTATTCAGTCATCATTCAGTTGAGATTTTTTTTACACTTATAAAAAAAAAAAATAAAAAAAATAATATTCTTCCTTCAGCGAGCTACTTCTGTGCCGATACACCGGAAGGTCGTGACTCACAGCATGAGCCAAGCGAAAATAAAATGATTTGAAAAATAATGTAAAAAAAAAAACTCGTTCTCCGCATAATCTTATCGATGGGGCAATAGTTTAGTGTCTTTTTGAGCAGTAAAAAAAAATTCGCATCGTTCATCATCGCACGGATAATTTTGAAAAAAATAATGCAAATTTCTCTGCGATAAGTGGCATCATGTAATGAGTTTTTTTTTTTTGTTTCTTTCTGTCGAGAAAAAGAAAAAAAAAGCCAGAGCATCGAGCTGATAACGATGGAACGAATGTTTGAAACGAAATTTTGATTTCGTTTTATACATAAATATGCACGTAATAAAAACGAGAATGCAAATTACTTTTCCACGAGTAAAGTATCGATGGATGATTTTTTTTTTTTTTTCAAATTATTGCCCGCATCAATCCGAAAAGTTTTAGATCGAGGATTTGATTATTGTTAAACAAAGTTATGCGAGAAAAAATAAAATATTCGTTGTGAACATTAGTTCCACGACGACTATTCTATTTCGATCACGAATAAATTTTGGAATGGTTTTACGTAAGCCTAGTTGTTCTGTTGTTAACACCGATCGAGGTGATACATGATTGACGTCACGGCATGGTTTTTCCAATATAATTAAAAAAAGAAATTTTCAAGTCAAATTATCATAAGGTATCAAATTATTATCAACTTTCTGCGCCAGTAGACACACAGATATCAGTGCCTAGTTCAAATAAAAAATATTTTTTTACTAAAAAATGTTTTGATGACACACACACACACACTTACAAACATACGTATGGGTCATCCCACATAAGCCCGATCAGAAAAAAAATGAAAATTTAATATCAAAATAGTTTTTGGAAAAATCTATATATATATTTTTTTTTTAAATAATGCGATTATCGCAAAGATAACTAGCTCAAAATAAAAAAAAATAAAAAAAAAATTACACGACTATAATTGCCTCTCTAGCTCATATTTCCTAGAGGTCAGATTCTCTGTAAGTCAGAGCGTTATACCAAAATGTGTTGGTGTGACGTTTTTTTTTTTTTTTTTTTACGTAAACATCGGAGGTTTTTTTTTCCATCCGAGCGTTGAATAACTTTCGATACGAGACAGGTGCGCGTTCAATACATTATATTGAAAAAATGAGGAACAATGGTTTGGGTGACACGGAACAACTATATAAGCAATCCTCGCTGCTCTACCGTAACGAATCAGGATTGGCTTTTCAATCCGAACGTTTCGACTTCTCGAAACTAATAAGTACTACGCGAGGACAGCGATTTTCGTTGAAAATCCAAAATGCAAATCCCTAAGTAACACGTTCAATGTCACCAGAATCGGAGTCCTGGCAGTTTTGTTGTTAACTTTATTATTAATGCATGAACATCAGTGATCTGAAGAACTAGTTGATATTTTTTGTTTTATCTGCTCCATCAAGAAATGGTCCCTTTAAGACCGAAAAAAAGGGACGTGAGAATTTTTTTCTTGACTCCAAAATTTTTTTATTTATCGTATACTTTATTCGGCGTTTCATAAGTTTTCTTTTTCGAAATATTTTCCAGTTTTAGTGATCGGTGCTTTCGTATGGTGGGCGATGAAGTTTAACGCCTTTTGGCCATTGAAGAAAATGGCAGGGCTTCTCCAGCCGAGATCAACGATCTCAATAATGTGTCTCTCATCTGGTACAAGGTATATACAATTGATACGGGCCAAATGAATTGGCTGTTTTTACTCTCCAAGAAAATATTTCGACCAAGTTTGTTCGTTGCTTGGGGGGGAAAAAAAAAAATATTCTGCTCAAATTTTTCATCTTTCTTGGGATCTGCCGTAATTAAGCTATATGATAATTATCGTATTCATATCCGGTTTAGATCTCTCGGATTGAAACCGATAAATGTAAATTTCTGTATTAAATTTTTACATTTTCCTACGACTATATATGCTCCTTGACTTTAAATGCAACTTTGAATGATTCGGTTTCATAGTTCATGAGAAGACACTCAGTGTTTCAAGGTCAGATTTGTCAAGAAAATGCCAATGTCAACATCATTTGTCAGAGATATATCCTGTATTAATTGTATTCGTCGAGAATGTAATTTACAAAATCACAAAAGAACGAGAGTCAATGTGATTGACGTCGAAAATTTATATATTTTTTTATTTTCCTTTTTGCGGCAGTACCAGCACATAATTTTTCCTGATGAAAAAACGAATGTCACGTCGATTAACGGTATTCTCGCGGCCTTTTCGATATTCTCATTCGGCCCGGATGAGAACGTCGAGAAGGAATTGCACCGTGTCATCGTTACTCCATTCAGTGATTTTAAACGAGTACGAGATTTATTCCAGACCCTCGATAATGAACAAAAGGTAAGCTCTCGCGAGAGAGAGAGAGAAATTGAAAATTCGGGACCAAATTAAAGAAATTTGAAAAAAAAAAATAATAATTCAACGCTCGTGTTTCGATCGATCGCAGTTGTTGGATAAGGATTTCGTGAATTCATCCCGTCAATTCTTTATATTCCTGATGAAAAATACTCGGTCGATTCCGAGTTCGAAAACGCACTGGGCGACCAAGTTTCGTTTTACTTTAGAGAGTTACGAAATGGACTCCTCACTAGGTATGATCAACATAAAAAGTCTTATAACTAACACATTTTTGCACCTATCGAGAGCTAATTATTTTAACGTAAGAATCGCTCAAGGGGTTTACAATTCAAGAAAATGTTGAATTTTTCCAAAATATCTGTGATGTTCTCTGACTTCCACAAAATTTTCGGCCAATGAGCCGGAAGTTTTGTGTTTTTTTTTTTACGCCAAGAGAGTCGCAATCATGGTTTTGGTATTGAATTTGTCAAAAAACGAATGAGGCTTGTAGAAAATTTTGAAATTATCAAAAAATTACCGTTATCGCTTCGAATTTTATTGAAAAGTTTTTTCTTTCTTTATTGTATTACGTATAAAATCGAATTCAGAGGGCAAAAAAAAAATCGGGCAAATTAGAAATTTGCACGCTCCGATTGCTCATTATTTTATCTTGCTCACAAAATACCTACCTCTGTGTGAAAGCCAAATTTAAGAGAGGAATCTTCGTGAGCGAGCTGAAGTAACGAAGAATCAAGAGTGGTATACTTAATTTTTAATCCCCAAATTTCTTTGCCGATTCGTTTCGAGCTGAATACCGAAAGCCATTGTCTCCTCTTTGTAGATAGTTATCAGGAGGAAATTGTTATCGTGAACGATGACGCGTTCCTCAACAAAGCGTCGCCGCTGACCAAACTTAAGGAAATAAATTTCCGACAAGTTCGGGACGGAAAAAACTCAAAGTTACCAGGTATATCGGGAACGGAATCTTTGAATAATGGCGATCTTGCCGATCTCAATGCCAAGTACATCGAAATTCCCCTCGAGGTAAAGTCCGATGTATCCTCAAAGTATAACGCAATATACATATTCACACACGATAGTGGTGTGAAAATTTTGATAAATCTACAGGACGACGACAAACTATCGTACATGAATATCGTTAATGTTTGATCAACCATTGCCATTAATTGTTTGCCCTATAGAACGGCCCGTGCAGAAATTTCGGTCGGGATCCAGGTGGATTCTGAGAAGGATCCCTATTTTCTGATAGGGATCCAGCTGGTCATCGAATCAGATCCCATGACTGAATGTAACGTTTGCACATTGGAATCCGACAGGGACCCCTGACTGGATTCCAATTATGGTATCCAGTCAAAACCCGATCAAAATGTGGTTTAATCTGGCATATATATAAAATCCCGAATAAATATTTATCTTCCGCAATTCAGGTTATAGGCAATTGTTTATTATTATCTGAGCCATAGAAAAAATTTAAACAAAAAAAAACGTCGACACCGGGGTTTGAACCTACGACGTCTCACTAGCCTTCGTTTGCGTATTGGACCCGAAATGAATGACAAAAAAAATTATATTTTATGAACATTAATGTTT